>CM041536.1:11558270-12758270 GCA_023238725.1 Scortum barcoo
TTTATTGGTCTTTGATTAGTTGCAGCCCTGCACATGGCACAACTTCAGCAGGAAAAGCGAACAGTCTCAGGAGGATTAGACCTCCATGACTTCAGGGGACACTATTAGATGATCGTTTAACTTTGATGTCATTGCACAAGTAAAAACTGAGCTGCATGTGTTTGACTTTAGTTTTTTTTTGTGTTACTTCATACCTGAGTGTGTGTGTGTGGCTGTGTGTGTGTATCTAGGCCCTTCCCCATAAATCACCAGACAAATACTGTCCAGTTTCAGGAGCGCACGCCCACCACTCGCTCAGATTGCAGATTTAAGAGAAGGGTTGTCATTTCTGTTATTCCTTCCTCTTCCCTGCTGACACTGCATGTCCTTAAAAAAGAAAAGCAAAGAAAAAAACAATAATAAAGTGCAGTGAAGTGTGACAGCCTGGAGGTGTCGCAGGCTTTACATGCTGAGCTTCTTCGTGTTTGTGTAATCACTTTTCGTTCACTGTCACATTGTAGCCTCGGACCACGGCAGAGTGACGCAGCACGAGAATAAATAAACACAAACAAACACAGATAAACACAGATAAACAGGTAACAAAAAGAGATAAATAGACTGAGATGAGTGCTGAATGATGAGCGCGTTTGGAAACACACGATCTGGTAACTTGAGGAAAGAAAAAACACACACACACACACACACACACACACTCACACACACTCCTCGGAAAGAAGGAGGGGTCGGAGCCAGGCCCCGCCCCCTGCCCTGAGCTGAAGGGGGTGAACTTTGTCACAAATACCCCTGAGCTGCCTTATTTCCTTTGCCCCGGCCCGGTCCCCGGTCTGTCCTGTCCTGTCCGGTGCGCCCTGCAGCATGCTGATCTGGATCACCGCGCTGCTCGGGCTGGGCCTCCTGGTCCTGCCCTTCCTCCGGACCCTGTTCCCGTACCTCGGGGAGGACTGCGCCTACATCCTGAGGAGCCTGAGGCTGGGGGCCAGGCTCCAAAGGTACAAGTGGGGCAAACCTTTCTACAGCATCTTGGACTGCTTCTTGGATGCGGCGCGGAGGCAGCCCGGCAAGACCTTCGTGCGCTTCGAGGGTCGGGAGTACACGTACGGGGAGGCGGACCGCAGGAGCAACAGGGTGGCCCGGGCTCTGCGGGACCACGCCGGGCTCAAAGAGGGGGACACGGTGGCCCTGTTCCTGCCCAACGAGCCCGACTTTGTGTGGATCTGGCTCGGTCTGAGCAAGCTGGGCTGCCCGGCGGCCCTGCTCAACTTCAACATCAGGTCCCGGTCTCTGCTGCACTGCTTCTCCTGCTGCGGGGCCAAAGTGATCATCGCCTCCCCAGGTGAGAGCAGCTTTACAGTGTGTAAGGGTGTCAGGAGGGACGGAGAGGAGGGAAAGGTGGGGGGGTCTTCAGCTGCATGCCCCCCCCCCCATCCATTTTCTGCAACTTCTGATGGAAACTTCTGAAATGCTGAGGGACCTGTGCCAGAGTGCTTCTGTGTTTTTAATGCTGTTTTCTTCTTCTTAACAGGGAAACACTGTGCTTATTAAACGCAACATTTAGTTAAAGATTAAACCGGTGGATCAGTGTCCAGCTGAGGCTCCTTGTCATGTGTCAACTGAGCCTGTTTGATGCACAAATAGGTGAAACTTCACAAAAACAAAGCGTAGAGGTTATTTAAAAAAAACAAAAACAAAGAAACAAACGCGCATTTGTAGAGCAGAACTTCTTTCCTACCCCATGAATCATCTCAGGACCCCTCAGATCGACCCTTTGACCCTTTAAAGGGCCGTGACCCCTATGTTGGGGACCACTGGGCTAAACTACATAACTGTCTATGAAGCACTTAAATGTAGCTCCACCTCCACCAGCTACAGAAGTAAAATGACTACTGACACTTTCATGCATCAGTAGTAATGATCCAATATCACTAATAATAATAATGATAATAATAATAATAATAACAGTCACTGGGGCCAATTTTCAACAATGACTGACTTCATGACATTCAGCTGGCTGCTATATTTACCTCGCAGGTCTTGATTGTACTGACATGCAGTTTACACACAAAATATTTGATATGTAAAGACCATGTGGTGTCGCTATCAGGGTCAGAGCGACCTGCTTTAAGGACATTCAGTTTATTATTCGCTTTAGTGGTGCAGATTACTGCAGACTTATCACCACACAGTGAACCTAAAAAGTTTCCAGCTTTTCTTAGTTAGCGGTTAGCTGTGGTTGATTAAATCACCAAAGAGCAAAATGTTCACTTATCAGGCCACATATTATTAGTAATTATGAATTTATGACTTTGCTACTCAACATTTACTTTTACAACTTCTTTAAAGGCTGTTAATGACAAGTTTGTTTTAGTCAGCACTAGAAATGAGAGGTATGGACAAAACAAACAGGATAAAAAATAGATAGAAAAAAAACATTTTAATGTGTTCGCGTGGTATCATGACCAGTGTGAATCTTGGAATGAAATGTTTGTCACAGTTTGATTAGAGATGATAATGAATCATCACGCGGTTCTAATCTCCACAGATTGTTTCAGTCTCAGATAACACAACAGTTGTTACATCACTTTTTTTTTTTTCAGATGCTTTAATTTCTTCTCTGTTGATTCCCACTGAAGAATACAGACCAGAAAGTACATTCAGCTTCACCAACAAATCTTATCAGGGACAAACGTTTAATCCTGTCAGTCAGTCAGCCCTGTTGACCGAGTTAATTTGAGGAAACGTTGCACAAACTTGTTCCTCTGCCCTCTCATTATGGTGCTAAAGCTTGAGAAGTGCATACATTTGGGCTGAGCCGCCTGCACCATGTAGTCGTATCCCAGTGTGTCTTGAGGTAACGCGATACAGGCCCACACCTTCTGCATTGCGCAACACAGCTCTCTGACATATTGTGTGGAGCTGAATGCCTCTCTGTTTGTGCAGAGCTGCAGGACGCCGTGGAGGAGATTTTGCCGACGCTGAGGGAGCAGGGGATCAGCGTGTACCTGCTGTCGGAGTCCTGCGGCACCCAGGGCATCAACACTTTGTCTGACAAGATCTCCCAGGCCTCAGACGAGCCGCTGTCCCAGAACCTCAGAGCCAATGTCCACTTCCGGAGCACTGCTCTGTACATCTACACGTCAGGCACCACAGGTACGTCCGGAGACTCCTCCAAACATTCGCCGAAAAAGTAAAAGTCTGCACTGAAATACACTCATTAGTTTATGAGGTTCACCTGGTTAAAACAGTCTACAATAAGTCCTGTAATAAATCCTCCTGTTATGAGGTTATCATATTCAGTGTTTCTACCTCTTCGGTGAGAGAGGAAACTCTGCTTATAAGACTCGTTACTGACATGATACAGTTCAGGGATAAGACTTCTCCTTTCAGTGTATTTTTACGCAGGAGTGCGAGAAGAGTTCAATATCTTCCCACACAGTGTTCTTGCATTTGAAGTATTTACATCTCCAAGACCAAGACGTTAGCTTGATGCATGAACTCTGACTTTGTGACAATCCTGCTAATGGTAAAGTGACGTCCCTCCAAAAAACCTTCGAACATGCAGCGCCGCAGACTTGAGAGCGGGCGGGCTGTAAAAAAAATGTACTTTGCTCCTTTACAACAAACAGTGGCTGTCATCATGACGGAAAAAACAAACTAAACTCTGCCTGAACGGTCAGCAGGGTCGTGTTTGAGGACTGGATGTACATTTAGCTGCTCTCATCCTGGATTAATCTGTTTTTGTGGCCACTTGGCGGCTGCGTAACAAGCAGTAAACATTAACACATTATCACCTTATGGTGGATATGGCGATGGTGTCAGCAAACACCAACTCATTTACACATCCAGCATATGTGGAGCAACAGCAGTATTTCTATGTCTGTCCACCTGCACAAACCCCTGATAGACTTTGTGTGACCGCCGTTTGGTGCTGGGCAGGTAGCATATGGCAGGTTTATCAGAGGTTTTTCATTGACAGCTGCTGATGACATCTGACAGTGAGCCCGAACAGAACCAAAACATTGAGTTGAATGACCCTAAAAAGCAGAGGGGAACTGCAGAGCCGGCGATAATCCTCTGTGGGACATCCTACAAGCTATGTCGCACAAAGTAGCTGAATCAATTGTTTGCATAAAAGTATTTGTTAGAGTCACTTTGAAGGAAATACGCCTGTTAGGACACAGAGTCTACGAATACAGCTCCGATAAGTGGATTGAGCAGGTTCAGGTGGTGTCTTTTAGCCCAGTGTTTCCATTAAAAACTTCTTGTACTGTATGTGATACTAACTCTGCCTGCTGTATTTAAGAACCTGAGGTGATTTACTGTTTACTTTGACCTTGGAAGGTTTGCCTAAAGCAGCTGTCGTCACCCATGAGAGGGTCTGGGCTGCCTCCTTTGTCCAGGCGGCATGTGGCGTCACGTCAGAGGACATCTTCTACATCAATCTGCCTCTCTATCACAGCGCGGGCTTCCTCATCGGGACGGTCGGAGCCATCGAGAGAGGTAATCATCCTCTAAACCGTCTCATGATAATAAGAAAAAAAGCATGTATATACTTAAGAGGGTGATGTATAAGTTTACAGTGAGATACAGGCTGTGTTGTGTGATGTTTCACAGGTATGACCATTGTCCTGAGGAGGAAGTTCTCTGCCTCTCAGTTCTGGGACGACTGCAGGAAGTATAATGTGACCGTGATACAGTACATCGGTGAAACGATGCGTTACCTCTGCAACACGCCCAAGGTAAAGGAAAAAAAGAAACCCCGACCAACTGGTTGAATTAATGAAGTGTTTTATCTGATGGAAGTCGCTGCCCATCTCACCCTTTGCAGAGAGACAATGACAAGAACCACAAAGTGAGGATCGCGATCGGAAACGGAGTCCGGACGGACATTTGGTCCGAGTTTCTGAATCGCTTCGGGGACATCAAAGTCAGAGAGTTGTACGCTGCCACGGAGGGAAACATCGGCTTTATCAACTACACCTCCAAGATTGGTGCCGTGGGGCGAGTCAACTTTGTCCACAGGGTGAGTGGAGGAACATCAGCGGGGCACTTTGGTCCACACTGAAATGTCTTTTATCACTACTGGATGAATTTCATGAAATTTGGAACAGACAGAAACATGCTGACTTTGACGATCCTCTGACTTTACCTCTAGCACCACCACCAGACATTTCTTGTTCTTAAGTGAACTGTCTTAACATATGTTGGACAGATTACACTGAAATTTGGTTCAGACATTCATTATCCACTCAAGATGAGTTGAACCTTTTCTCCAGCGCTACCATCAGGTCTAAACTTTAACTTGGTAAAAAATTTGGTTAAAGTGGTAAACAGTCCTGCTAAACATCAGCCAATCACAGTCTCACAGACTGTGTCCTATTAGACCAGCAAAGATAACTGTAAGCTGTTACAGTATTAAGAAACAAAACTATTTTTTAAACTGCTGATCTTTTTTTTTCTGTAGTTTTTCTTCCCCTACAATTTGATCAAGTTTGACATTGAGAAGGAGGAGCCTGTCAGGAACTCTGAGGGTCTTTGCATCGAGGCAGCCAGAGGTGAGTCCAGGCACGTCGCACCCACTGAAACACGAGTCCACCCCCCCCACTATTTCCAGAGAGAGTCATTGATGAAACAAAACAGTGCTTCAGAGACAAGAAACCCTATTGGCCAGGTCAGACTGGTCGAATGGTCATCCAGCCAATCACAGCCATTTGGCCAAGGCTTCGTGTCAGGAAGCTAAAGTTCGAAACGATGCTTCTGACACTCGCCACCCGAAAGGACAGATTAGGGGATAAGAATAAATAAGAGATATGAAAGAGCTGTATAACTAGTTACTAATGTAGGATTTGTTTTGTAACTGTCTTGTCTCGTGATGTGTCACTAACATTAGTCATTGAACATGCTGCCACTTCATGCACACACATTTTCTCTTCACCCTTCACCTCCGATTTACAACTCAGTTCAAGCTGTTGGCCTTCCTTGTGTACTGAAGAAGTCCATTCACCGTCAAGCAGCAGCTCTCATATATCTTATATTCTCAGCCTATATGTGATATTTTATGAGCTTATATAGATAGTTCAAGACTTTTTTAATTACTTCATCTTGTTGTGTATCATGGGTGAAATAAGAGAACGCCTGTGTATCTGTTGTCTTTGATGCTAAAGCTTTGCTCGATTAGTTGACTGAAATAAAACCATTTTACAACAGCGTTGATAACTGCTTCATTGTTTGTTTGTTATCAAATAAAAAACGCTGAACACGTGTGATGATGTGCAGCTTTTATCTCTCTTATATTTCATTTAAAATGGATTTCTTAGGGTTTGGATTGTTGAGACGGATATTTTTCTTGCATCTTTTATTCAGGTGAGACAGGACTTTTGGTGGGAAAGATTACCCAGAGGTCTCCCTTCACCGGGTACGCTGGCAACCGGCAACAGACTGAGAAGAAGAGGCTTCGCGACGTGCTGAAAAAAGGCGACCTGTACTTCAACACAGGAGATTTGCTTCGGTTCGATCACAACAACTTTATGTACTTTCAGGATCGAGTTGGTGACACTTTCAGGCAAGTTGGGACTCAAGTGGTCAGCTTTGTTGATTTTAATTTTTGACTTTGACTCAATATTTCAGGCTTGTGAAATTGTCTCAAGAGTAAAATATTGATTAGTCTTACAATAGTGAGTTTGGCTTTATTAAAGGAGCTGAGGTTTAAACCCCTGAGACTCGGCACATTTGCCAAAAGAGCGAGAACAAAGAGGAGATGTGACTGTTTTTCTTTAGCTGAGGTGTTTCAGTATGGGTTGATCAGATTTAGACAGCTTCAAGTGGACATGCTCTAAATTTACACAGCTACAAAGCTTTATCCCTAAAATAAAAAATCAGTTAATCCTGTTGATTAATGACTAAACTCAGACAGAATTTTAGTTAAACGTTTTTGTGATGCCATCAGTAAGTCATGGAGACGACTCGTTCGACTTATTTTTCTTGGTGTGTTTGTTGTTACAGATGGAAAGGAGAAAACGTTGCCACGGCGGAGGTCGCAGACATTCTCACGATGGCTCAGTGTCTCTTGGAAGCAAATGTCTACGGCGTCAAAGTAGAAGGTGGAAACACTGATTTCTACTGAACCACATTTTTACAGATATTTATAGTAATGAATTAGGGCGATTAATGCTGAAACTACACTCTGCCCTTTTTTAATATTTCCCATATGTATTTATTTAATTGAATTGTTCGAACAGGTCACGAGGGGCGGATCGGCATGGCATGTGTCACTCTGAAAGAAGGAGAAGAGTTTGACTGTGCGGACGCCTACAAGCAGGTCACCAACTACCTCCCAGCATACGCAAGACCTCGATTCATCAGGATTCAGGTAAAAACAAAACAAAGTCAACATCTATGTGAACTTTTGTCTTATTTCGCGAGTTTTTGTATACTAACAATACAGAAAGATCAAGACACATTTGATATACATATCATGTCATAGAAATGAAGAAAACATTTATATGACTTTTATAGACGTTGTATGTCAAAGATTCTCTGATGCCCCACTTCTGAAATAAAACCTGTCACCCAAGTTGATACTATAAGTCAGGATATCTGATGATACCAATTACTGATGTCCTTACGCAAATTTAAAATGTTTACCCCATGCTGTGTGGGCCCATTTTAATGGAAGTTGACATGAGGCTGCAGAGGGTTATTGTGGCGTTAAAAATGGAGTCAGCTGCTTGCGAGTGAGTGATTGAATGTAGCACAAACACAGCGTTTATGAGAACATCAATGAAGAAACAAATGTGTATCTGTGACTGCTGGCTGACCCCCAACCTGTTTGTTGAGATCAGTGACCGCGGCGCATCCCCAGTGTGCTGTTCTTCATGTTTTTAGAATTTAAGTTGGCCAAAATGATTCGCAAAACCTCACGGTATGTGTTTTGTAGCCCTGCCTGGAGCTGACGGGGACGTTCAAGATGAAGAAAGTGAAGCTGGTGGAGGAGGGATTCAACCCAGCTCACATCAAAGATCCTTTGTACTTTTTAGATACGGAGAAAGAGACGTACGTTCCCCTGACAGGGGAGATCTACAGAGCAATCATTTCTAGGGAGATAAAACTCTAACACGGGAACATAAAGCTTAGTTAGCGATGAACCACACTGATTTGTTTACAAAGTAGCAGCTCATTCGCTCATGGGTCTTTTTAACATTTTTAACATTTAACAACTAATCTCAGGGATGGACTGTGACACAACACATGAAATATCTTTTTTAGTAACACAACTACTGTGCATCTATAATTTCTGTACATGTATTCCTTAAAACTGACAGTATGTGATGTACAGGTATGTCTTACTGCCACTGTTGTACTTTTAGTACATACAGTACAAACTCTGGTTGTCTTTTTCTCCCTCTTTATTTGTGATACATTTTAGCATTTTTATGCACCCATTAAAGCCAAAATGTATGTTTATTTTCGGCTTTTTTTCCTAAAGGTTAAAAAAATAATTCAGGTCAGATAATACAGAGATGTACATTAACTTGGATATTAAACTTTTACAACCTTCTGATGTCACATATTGTGCAATGTGTTGTGGGTTTATCAGTGAACCTTTGCATTGACGTTTATGTACAGCCGGTCTTTGCTTTATCAGCCTGTGTGCACTAATAGCACATACTCTAAAGACAACAGCTTTATCAGGGGAGGGAGCCTTTGGGTTATTCTGCCGCCAAGTACTGTGTGTTTAATCCAGGAAGAAGGGTGAGTGACCGACACAACCTCTGACATGAAATGATACTGTCTCAACTTTATCACAAGCTCGGTCATGTGATGCACATGACAAAAAATGTCAAAATCAGGGAAGTCAGCAGTTTCAGAAAACCAAGTAGGATAAAGTAAACACTGCTTAGTGTTCCCTTCACTTGAATGTTTGACTTTCACTGTGCAGTTTCACACGTTTTTGTACAAGCGTGATTTTGTGACATTGTAACTTGTCAGAAATGGTCTCATTGGCTAAATAAACACAAATTTGATATGGAAACTTTAAATTTCCCACATAAGTCTACAGAAAGTGGACTTTTCAGGGAAGTAAGAGACATCATTTATATTTATAGATTTTTTACGATTTGGAGGGAAAAGGTCTAAATGTGGTTTTAGAATTTTTTACTGACGTAAATAAATCTTATTTAATTAAAACTATATCAGACAAAGTATTTAAGGCAGAGTAGCTTTATACATCCAGTTGCCAGTTTATTATGTTACCGTAGCTTAAATTAATGCAGTCTAACAGTCCTGCTTTAAATCCTCCATGGAGATGATAATGTTCAATTTTTATTAAAACGGGTTCAGAGGTGCTGATTTAAAATGGTGGCTGCATTTGTGGTGCTGTTTAACTGTATTGGATTATGCAGGGTGTTGTGTTTTTGTTATTTAGCTAAACACAAGCTACAGCCTATAAAATGACCATACAGCTCAATCAACATCTCCAAACAAACAAACAATTTTATCTGTCATAAGGGGAGGATTTATTGCATGACTGTTGTATTAGACGGCATTAATTTAAGCTAGATGGACCTAATAAACTGGAAACTGAGTGTATGTCTTACAACATGTCTGGAGGGAAACTTATTTCTGATTTAATGCAGCCTATAACACCTAACACCAGAAAATGAACTCTGTTAATCTTTAAATTGACATTTGTGTATACAGAATAATCTGTCCCAACAGCTCAGTTCACTGATTTTTACATATGGGAAGCAGCTGAAAACTTAAATCAAGCATGCAATTGGCCACTTCACAACCTAGAGAGGAATCCTTTGAGCTGTTTGGCAGAAAAACAGTCGACATGTGTCGATGTGCAAAATATCTGGAGGTTTTGATTAACACAACACACCAATCCAAGGAGCAGTTACTTTAAAAATGAATTTATTTATTAATACAGTGGTATACTTAGAAATGTGTCGCAAAGGAATAAACAAAAAGTCGAACGAAAGACAAATCAAAATAAATAAAAAGAATGTCAGCCACACGGGAAAATAAACTAGTGTTGGGTTGAAGCAGTGTTATCATATCAAAAGAAAATAGTACTGATGTGCCATAATAAATTGTCTATTAGTACAAAAATACATTTCAGGGCACACAATACAGCATCCAGTATCACAAATAAAGGAAGGGACCACTCTTCACAGCAGACCCCCTCAGGTACATCTTTTAAAATCATTTAAACCAAGCACTTCTCTATTTTGTAAATAAGAATAAAAAGTTTTCTGACTGTTAAAAATGCCTTAAGTAGTGTGTGTATATGTTGTAGAAAAGTCGGACTTATTACTGCTTATGTCAGTTCCAAGGCTCAGGGGTATAACCAGAATACAAACATAACCAATGTAACCGCTTTCTCTTTTTTAACAAACGTTTTCTCTTTTATACAAAATAACAAAGATGTACAAAAGTTCATTTACAGAGAACCAAGGCCATATACTAGCAATATGTACAGCCACAATTTAAACATCTTCTAGCTTTTTTGTATTTCCTCAGACTTCATATGCATAGCAGTAAAAGAAAGCATACCTTTTCATCAGCCTCAATTATTCTCGTGTGCTAAATCCAAGTTCACTGTTTATGAGAAAATGCAGAGACAACTTTTTCTTCCGTAGTGATCGCTATAACTGAAGAATCTGATGTTTTAAAGTTTCACTGAAAAGTTAATATGCAGATAAGGCATCACTGCTTGCAGTGTACGATGGGATTTTCATGTGTTGAACTTAGTAGTAGCAGGTTTCTGGACCTGAGTCATAGCACATGCATAGATCTCTAGACAGCAGGAGTTTGTAAAATCAAGTCAGTATATTTATCTACGGTAAAACATTGCTACAAAACATCAGTTTTAAAGAGAGAGAGCCCCGTCAGAACAAATGGGCGCCTCATACTAATACTTAACCGCCATACTTCATATTTTTTTCATCATTCTGACGCCTACGTCTTCCTTCATGAGTCAGGCTCGGCATTTCTCAAGCCCTCAGAGATCCTTCATGAATGAAACGCATGACCACAGGACTCACAAACAAAAGTTTTGCATATACCAACTTTGCTGTTTGTGAGTGGAGTTTTTTTGTGTGTGTTTTGTTTATTGTGGTTTTTTTTTTTTTTTTTTTACAGTACGCAAAAATCCCACTGCAATATTAAACAAGTTTCCAAAATTCTTTCCTTTTTCTTGCACCGCTCTGACCTTTTAGAAAATTAGCTAAAAATGTCAAAATGAGATTATTCAGTCTGTGGCACCGGTCATGCATTCCAACTTCAGTTCCTTTGTTTAAATAACTTGTTTTAATCTTTATTTTTTGCAAGCCTTGAAAGCACCGAAAAAAAAAACCAAAACAAAATGAAAGAAAAAAACAGAGTGCAGCCTTGGGATGCTGGACTCCTCCGACTCTCCTTGTGTGTGTGTGTGTTTTTTTCCTTTTTTTTTTTTTAATTTGGGTGGGCACAGTAAACAACGTGAGAGTATGAAGTTCATACTTCATCAAGCATTGTGCACCCCGCCACGGTGGAGGGAGGGACACGTCAGGGGGGCAACCAAGGTCCCCTGTTTATCACATTCAGTAACAGGCCAGCTGTTGCCCTCTTCAGAAGTGGTCAATGAGCACAGACACACAGTTTGCACCCACCAGGTAGTTTGGGTCTCCAGGGAGAGATTTGTTCTGCCAGGTTTTGGGATCACCTGCAGGAAACAGAGACACGATGTCAGCTGTTGGAGCAACTCCACTTCCTCTTTAAAATACAGGAATAAAAAACACATATTCCCAATAGATGCGTCATAAAGAAAATCAGTCTCATTAAAAAATCTACCACTGATCATTACATATGATGATTTAATGCATAAATTAATTTGTGTTGCTCACCATGTCTTTATGTGATTAGATAATGCGAAATGAATCACTAATTTAATGACTGTTAACTCAGGGCTGCCTCATACATTCATTAATTTGCCACCAAATTAAATGGATTCCAGTTAAACAGAAAAGAGCACTTTTAGACATTTGATCAGGCCGGCAGCTTGAGGCCACATCAGCTGCCACCAGCACTGCTTCCTAAGTGTAGGTAATGTAAGCACCAGTTTTTGACAAGGAAGAAATATGCATGAAGTAAAACAGAAACTATTTTCCTGTATTTTTTATATGAATGTAACTAAGATGTGTTTATTTTTACATCACGCAAAATCACCTCGTTACAGTACACTGAGTTGTGTAATAAAGTTGTGTCATGAAACTTATTTTCAAGCAGTTACTTAGTAAAGTTGTAAAAATTAAAGTATAAACTGAAAGTGAATAGTTACTGTTCTGCTTTTGGAGTGACTGATCACATCCAAGTGTCTGAAATGTTTTTTTCTGTGTCACTGGAATATGGATAATTTGTTGGTAATGTAACAGTGAATCATTAATTTATGACTGTTAATTCACAATTTGTTAGCTAATCACATAAACCGATGCTGACATTATGATCATAGGAATTATGTAAGCATGTATTTGGTTACTATTACTATAAAATACCACCTGGTTAGCTAAAAATCTTGACTTCATAAATTAAAATCATGGTCACAGTACAGGTGAAAAAATAAACAGGTAATGATGAAGCTTTTTTAAAGAATATTTTTCGAAACTGAGTAAAAAATAAACAGGGCTTCTATAGCTCTGTGTTGCTGTTCAAAATACGTGACTGCAATGTTATAAATAAAATAAATGTAAAAGGCATTTAAGGCTGCAAGATAATCTACTGATTATTCTCAGTTACTTTTTTGGTCAATAAACAGTCAGAAAATACAGAAAATTGATTTTCTAATGCCTGATGTCAGGTCTTAAAATTCCTTGTTTGCTGATCAAAAACCCAAAGATATTCAGTTTACTGTCACATAAAGCAAAGAAAAGACAACAGATAAGGAGCTGGAACTAGGAAATGTTTGTTGGAAAAAGAAGAAGTTTCAACAATTATTTTTTAATAATTAAGTATTATCAATTTTCTGTTGACTGGCTCAATTCAATTGCTTAATTACACATATCGGCTCTTGTGTTTTTTCTTCATGACTGTGTGAATTTGAATAAATGAGGCTCTGTAGTTCACATCAAGCATGAAGATAAGACAAAAATCAAAACAGCACATGCATGAAGAAGAAATGAGGGGAATACGGAAAACAGCTTAGATGACTAAAGTGATTCAGACACCAAGAGACTCTCCTCTCTAATCACCAAAGCCAGCCCACAGACCCCAAAGGACAGAGAGAGGACAGCGTACCCGACGAGGAGTCGGAGGATTTTAGAGCAAAAGACCAACCATCAGGGGTCATAGACGCACAGTGAGGTAAGCGCAGCTCCACCGGCTTCAGGAACTTGAGTCCATGAGGGCCACACATCACCAGCGGACTTAGCAGCGTTTCTCCTGCACGGACAGACAACAAGATTTAAAATCCACAAATTAAACATGCAGGAATTAATCAGCGCACAGGCTTATTTATTACCCAATCAAGAGGCAAAATGGAGTTTCAAGGCCTCCATAGTGAAGGAGAATTAACTGTTAACCTGGCAAGTCAGGTAATTAAATTACTGGACTCTCCTGGTGTTGAATGTTAATAAATTAAAATCCTTTAAACAGAACAGCTAGAATGGATGTTATTTTATTTAAGAGTAGATTTCCTACTGCATTACCTCTTGACTTGTTCTGTCTCTTCAGGGCTTCTATACCTCCTGTTTAAATTTCTTGTCAAAAACATATGAAGTGTTCTTTTCTTTTGTTTTATATTACAGCAACATCAATGTCAATTATAAACTGCAGATATATAGACTATAGGCCAAAGGTTTGGAAGCAAGATCAAATTTGTACAAAAAAAGATCATAGTTTACTTTCATTGGTATACATTGCAACAAAATAAACATGATTATTTTATATATATATATATATATATATATATATATATATATATATATATATATATATATATATATAGTAACTTATCAGAAGACATTTTACTATAATTATCAGGTATTTGAGTTTTTCTTGCTCAGACTTTGCTTTCTGCTTCTGGCTTTAACAACAGCATGGCATATACGAGGCATTCGTTCCACAAGTTTTTTAAGGTATGCGACTCGTTGGGATTTTTGTATGCAGACTTTCAAAAGCCAAAGATTATAGTTAAAGTGAATAATGCCAACAGTGATTTGTTTTTTTTACTTTTGCACTGAAGTTGTGACTCTTGCAAATCTTCTCGACCCTAAAACTAAGCCCTTCTTTTCTTTTGGTTGACAATTATTCAGCAATGGTCTGGTAACATCAATGTATACCTAAAGATAAATTGAGGAAAATGGTGCATATCAATGAAAGCAAAGTCTGATCATGCAGTAAATACATCCCAAAATACATATAACTCATGCTGGTTTTTAAGAAAGGCATTGTGAACAAAAACTGAAGTTGCTTCCAAATGTTTGGCCTGTATTGGCCTTGCCTTCTTCAAACTTTTGGCCTGTAGTGTATATATATAATAAACACATGTACATTTATCCAGTAAAGATGGAGCTGAGAGTTACACTGGCTCTAAAACAAAAATATTCACATTTTTGAAGTTTGTTCCTTGACATATTTAGGATATAAAGGAACTCAGAGGCCGACCTTTCTCTTTGTCGAGGGGGGGCAGGATGCTGTTGTCCCGGCACACCTTGAAGTAAATCTCCTGCTCCACGCTCTCGGGGATGGCACCCTGAGGGATGATGATGCTGACGCCCGTCTCGATGGAACTCAGGACCCCTCCGTTACAGTTGAAGATCCCCCGGGCGGTGGCCACCACCGTGTGCCCTTCATCCTCGTCGTCATCGTCTAGCGTGCTAGGGCTGAGGGAGGGAAGCGCAGAAGTCAGCATCATCAGTCAAAACGGTGTCGGCAGAGAATAATGCACAGCAGAGGACGCGAGAGCAAACCCCCTGTGAACAAACAAGCCTCTTTCTGTCTTTCAGCAGCTCAGTAATTACTCTCAGAGAACTTTCTGCTGCTGCTGGATGTGAAAATGTATGAGTTTACCTTACAGGGATGGCCTTGGGGATGGCGTTGATGTTATTGTGCTGGTATTTGGGCCTGTTGTCCATAGTGCGTGTGAAGGTGTCCAGGCCGCTGTCGTGATCCAGGGGCTGCGGTGACAGCTGAGGCTTGCCCCCGCTGTTGCTCACCACACTGGGCTTACTGAGGAGGTCCGTCTTCACCTGTGTGTCGTTGGGCAGCAGGTTGTGGTTGAACTTGGGGCTCTCGAACTTGCGCTCAAAGGGCCGGGCTGAGCTGGTGTACGGCTTGGGGACGTAGCGGTTGTAGGTTGTTGGAGCAGGACCGCCCAGTGTCTTTGGGGGTGCTGTTTCAGTGCCGTTGACCGGGGGTTTGTCGGGGAGGCCCCTCGGGGGCAGGTAGCCACCGGGAGGAGGTTCGTCCCTGCTTGGCGGCCTGAGTGCTGCCAGCTCAGGTTTAGGATTAGGGCGAGCTCAGCGGCTCAGGCATGGAGGTACCTGGAAACAAATAAAAGAGGATACAAACCCTTAAATACAGTGTTCTCCTGTATTATATCTATTATTATATTATTATATCTTTGCACTTTGGAAGTTTGGATAAAGCTTTCATTTTATTTACAGTATTTATTTATTTACCCCTCCTTGAACCGCCACCTTACTGTGGTGGAGGGGTTTAATGTGTGCCCGAATGATCCTAGGAGCTATGTTGTCGGGGGCATTACGCCCCTGGTAGGGTCTCCCATGGCAAACAGGTCCTAGGTGACGGGCCAGACTAAGAGCGGTTCACAAGCCCATCATGAAAAGAAGAATATCAAGGACCGTTACGTCGCCCGGATTGGCGTTACCGGGGCCCCACCCTGGAGCCAGGCCTGGGGTTGGGGCTCCATGCAGGCGAGCGCCTGGTGGCCGGGTCTTTGCCCACGGGACCCGGCCAGGGCTCAGCCCGAAATGGCGACGCGTGGGCCCGCCTTCCAGTAGGCTCACCACCCGCAGGAAGGTCCATGAGGGGCCGGTGCAATGTGGTTTGGGTAGCAGTCGTGGCAGGGGGCCTCGACGACCCAATCCCTGGACCAAAACTCTGGCAATAGGGACATGGAATGTCACCTCAGCTGGGGGGGAAGGAGCCTGAGCTCGTGCGGAGGTTGAGAGGTACCAGGCTAGAGATAGTCGGGGCTCACCTCCACGCATAGCTTGGGGCTCTGGAACCCAGCTCCTTGAGAGGGGCTGGACCCTCCACTACTCTGGAGTTGCCCAGGGTGAGCGGCCTGAGCGAGGTGTGGGCTTGCTTATAGCTCCCCAGCTCAGCCGCCACGTGTGTTGGAGTTCACCCAGGTGAGCAGAGAGGGTCGCTTCCCTGCACGCTTGCCTTGGGTTGGGGATAGGTCTCTTGCTGTTGTTTGTGCCTCTGGACGGGCCGAACAGCAGTACAGAGTACCAGGCCTTCTTGGAGTCCCTGGGAGGGTTGCTTGATTGATAGTGCTCCGGCTGGGGACTCCATTGTTCTACTGGGGGACTTCAACGCTCATGTGGGTAGGCGACAGTGATACCTGGAGGGGCGTGATCGGGAGGAACGGCCTCCCCGATCTGAACCCGAGCGGTGTTCTGTTATTGGACTTCTGTGCTAGTCACAGGTTTGTCCATAACGAACACCATGTTCAAGCATAAGGGTGTCCATCAGTGCACGTGGCACCAGGACACCCTAGGCCGGAGGTCGATGATCGACTTTGTTGTCGTTTCATCTGATCTCCGGCCGTACGTCCTTGGACACTTTCGGGTAAAGAGAGGGCTGAGCTGTCAACCGATCACCACCTGGTGGTGAGTTGTTGGCTCCGCTGGCAGAGGAGGAAGTTGGACAGACCTGGCAGACCCAAACGTATTGTGAGGGTCTGTTGGGAACGTCTGGCTGAGCCCTCTGTCAGGGAGGTCTTCAACTCCCACCTCCGGAAGAGCTTCTCACAGATTCCGAGGGAGGCTGGGGACATTGAGTCTGAGTGGACCATGTTCTCTGCCTCCATTGTCGACGCT
Source organism: Scortum barcoo (assembly GCA_023238725.1). Lineage (NCBI taxonomy): Eukaryota > Metazoa > Chordata > Actinopteri > Centrarchiformes > Terapontidae > Scortum > Scortum barcoo. Next base: position 11,575,316 of record CM041536.1, read on the forward strand.
GGCAGGTTCGAAGTTGTGGACGCAAGGTCTCTGGTGCCTGTCGTGGTGGCAATCCCCGAACCCGGTGGTGGACACCGGAAGTAAGGGATGCCGTCAGGCTGAAGAAGGAGTCCTATCGGACCATGTTGGCCTGTGGGACTCCTGGCGCAGTTGACAGGTACCGGCAGGCCAAGCAAGCTTGCAGCCCGGACGGTCCTGGAGGCCTGAGGCAAAACTTCGGGTCTGGGAGGAGTTCCAGGTGAGGCCATGGAGGAGGACTATCGTCAGTCGGCCTCGAAGAGATTCTGGCAAACCGTCCGGCGCCTCAGAAGGGGGAAGGGAAGCAGTACTCTGCCAACACTGTTTACAGTGCTTGGGTGGGGAGCTGTTGACCTCAACTGAGGACATTGTCATTGTCGGACGGTGGAAGCGAAATACTTCGAGGATCTCCTCAATCCCACCGACTTGCCTTCCAGTGAGGAAGCAGGGGCTGGGGACTCTGAGGTGGACTCGTCCATCACCCGAAGCCGAAGTCACTGAGGTAGTTCGTAAGCTCCTTGGTGGCAAGGCGCCGGGGGTGGATGAGATCCGCCCTGAGTACCTCAAGTCTCTGGATGTTGTGGGGCTGTCTTGGCTGACACGCCTCTGCAACATTGCATGGAGGTTGGGGACAGTACCTCTGGAGTGGCAAACTGGGGTGGTGGTCCCTCTTTTTAAAAAGGGGGACCGGAGAGTGTGTTCCAACTACAGGGGAATCACACTTCTCAGCCTCCCCGGGAAGGTCTACGCCAGGGTACTGGAGAGGAGAATTCGACCCCTATAGTCGACCCTTGGATTCAGGAGGAACAATGCGGTTTTCGTCCTGGTGGTGTCGTGGAACAGCAGTGGACCAGCTCTATACCCTCCACAGGGTGCTTGGAGGGTTTATGGGAGTTTGCCCAAGTCCAGTCCACATGTGCTTTGTGGATCTGGAGAAGGCATTCGACCGTGTCCCTCGTGGTATTCTGTGGGGGTGCTCTGCGCTTTGAGTATGGGGTCCGGGGGCCTTTGCTAAGGGCTGTTCGGTCTCTGTACGACCGGAGCAGGGAGCTTGGTTCGCATTGCCGGCAGTAAGTCAGACCTGTTTCCCAGTACATGTTGGACTCCGGCAGGGCTTGCCCTTTGTCACCGGTCCTGTTCATAATCTTTATGGACAGGATTTCTAGGCGTAGCCAGGGGCCGGAGGGAGTCCGGTTTGGGAACCACAGGATTTCATCTCTGCTTTTTTGCAGATGATGTTGTCCTGTTGGCTTCTTCAAGCCAGGACCTTCAGCATGTGCTGGAGCGGTTTGCAGCCGAGTGTGAAGCGGCTGGGATGAGAATCAGCACCTCCAAATCCGAGGCCATGGTTCTCGACCCAGGAAAAGGGTGGCGTGCCCTCTCCGGTTAGTGGGTGGAGAGGTCCTGCCTCAAGTGGAGGAGTTCAAGTATCTCGGGGTCTTGTTCACGAGTGAGGGAAAGATGGGCGTGAAGAAGATTGACAGGCGGAAGTTGGTGCAGCGTCCGCAGTTATGCGGTCGATGGTGTACCGGACCGTCGTGGTGAAGAAGAAGCTGAGTCGAAAGCGAAAGCTCTCGATTTACCGGTCAATCTAATGCGTTCCCACCCTCACCTATGGTCATGAACTTTGGGTAATGACCGAAAGGACAAGATCGCGGATACAAAGCGGCCGAAATGAGTTTCCTCCACAGGGTGGCTGGGCGCTCCCTTAGAGAGATGGGGTGAGAAGCTCAGTCACTCGGGAGGAGCTTCGGAGTGGAGTGGAAACCGCTGCTCCTTCGCGCCGAGAGGAGTCAGCTGAGGTGGCTTGGGCAGGGCATCTATTTCGGATTTCCCTAGGATGCCCCCTGGGCCTGGAGAGGGCACGCTGGAGAGACTCCTGGGACCTGGGAGGGAGACCCAGTGTTCAGGCGTCTCCACCGGGAGAAGGCCCCGTGGAAGACCCAGGACACGCTGGAGAGAGCTATGTCTCTCGGCTGGCCTGAGGAAGCCTGTCTGGAGGTCCCCCGGAGAGCTGGAGGAAGTGTCTGGGGTGAGGGAAGTCTGGGCATCTCTGCTCAGACTGCAGACTGCTGCCTCCGCGACCCGGTCCCGGACCAAGCGGATGAAAATGGATGGATGGATGGATGTATTTATTTACAGTAGAGGCAAATTCTTAGATTGGCTGAAACTGAAAATTATTTCTATTTTCAATGAATACACAATAATTATTTTCTCAGTTACTTTAATAATCATTTGATCTACAAAATGTATTTCAAGCAGAAATGCCAACAATTCCCAGCTTGTTAAATGTGAGAATTTGCAGCATTTATTCATCTTCTGTGACAGTAAACGGGAAATCTGTAGGTGTTGTGTCAATGCTTGAACATTAGAAGCTGATTAAATGCATCAATTTGGACTTACAACTAATTAGCAAAAATAACTGATAATAACATACACTACACCATTCAAATAATGAAGTTTGAGAGTCAGACAGGAAAAGTTAGATGGCTTACCGTCACTGGGGCTGAGCTTGGGCAGTGTGTTGGGTGGGATGGCTGGCGTTGGGGGCCCGTACTGTGAGGATGGGCTGATTTGGGGAAGGGGTTCATATCTTTTCTCCACTGGACTCACTTTCTCTACGGACTCAACCCTGTAGTAGACAGATAAGAACACCACCAGTTTTAAAATCTGCAATGATCCTGCAGCTTGTGGTACTAAAGAGCTAGGGAAATTAAGTTATACCTATTATATGGGTAGGACAGCTGAGCTGGTTTGGGCAGATCATGGAAGCGGTTGATGCCAGGACTGGGCTGGCCCATGGCCTTGCTGTCGAAGCTACGCCGATCAAAGTAGGACAACTGCTTCCTGTAGTACTCCTCATCCTCATCTGGGTCATAGTGGTTGGAACGCAATACATCGTCCAAGGGTTTAGTGTGGGGCTTCTGTGGCTCAGGAGCCCTGCAGGGGAAACAGAAAGAAACATGTAAAAAAGCTGCAGAGATCTGAACAACAGGGACAGACAGCAGGGCCTAAAGTCTGCTGCACAATGTTTGATTGAGCATATCTTAATTGCCATTTTTGCCCTGACATTATATAAGTAGTGCGCTTATTTGAGGACGAATTGATCACATGAAATGATCCAGTATATTTCAAAACAATCTGGAAATCCTGGACTGGGTGAGGGGCTCCTGCAGAACTGGGACACTTAGCCTCTGCATGCCTTTTGTGCCTTTTTGTGTAAAGCAAACCATACTCTGGTGTGATGTACAGTGACTTGTGTCCACTAGATGGAGCTCAAACAACAACAGATTCATTCCAAGATGCCTTTGCAAGGATCTGAAGAGTTGTCCTTCACACACCTCCTCTGCAGCCTGCAGTGCCGTAATGAGGACTACATACCTATAGGTGGACTTCTCCTGCTCCAGGTTGCTGAGGGAATTGGCTTTGAGGACTGGGCCAGGTGCACTCACAGGTTTAGGAACATCTGCAGGCTGAAGAGCAAAGAGAGAGCGTCTCTTTAGTTGTTCTTGCATCTAATCCAGATTTTTGTTCACATGAATGGACTGCATGCACATTACATCTTACATCTCACAGGCCACAGAAAAACAGACGATCGCTTCGCAAAAAACAAGCTTAGCTGTTTGCAGTTCTGCAGTTTTTTGACTAGTGCATCAGCAGTTTGGGAGAAGGTAATTTAGCCTAATTTTGAAGCTTTGTTATCTTGTGTTGCTTTAAAATAATTGCAGATCCAAATACTCATTGTTAAAACCCTTAAAGCTAACAAAGGCTACCTGCCATTTAGCCTTTAGCCTCTGCACAAAATAACCAGGCACATCATTGTATATACTAAAAGAGTATGTTCTTAGTAAATTTTAATTCAGATTTTATTTATTTATGTTTTTTAATTTTTCTTAATCAGCTACTTAATCACAGTCACCTTGAGTGCCGACGACTCTTCTTTAGCCCTGTCCATGGACACAGAACGTTTATTCTCAAACATCTTGACTCTGTTGAGCACTGACTGTGGTTTCATGGCAGGGTCCTCATCCAGGTCTTCCCGTGGGGGAGGAGGGAGGGGTTTGGAGCCTGGGGAGATCGCTGGCTCACCTGGGGAGGGCAGGGCTTCTGGCTTAGGAGGGGGAATTGTGGGTTCAGAGTTCATCATAGGCTCATGCATCCCTGGCTTATAGCCCCGGTTTGGAGGCCCGGGAATGTATGTGGGCCTCAGACCAGAGTCACCATAATACTGCTTTGGGGGCTCTGGTGATCGAGGTGAATTAATGGGAAAGCCGTGAGGTTCTGCCTCATAAGGAGAGCGGGCATCATAGCTCACTGGGGGCGGGGGTGGGGGTTCATCATAACGAATGGGCCCAGGTTTACTGTGGCGTGGTCTGCCATCATAGCCCACTGGTGGGGCCTCGTCATAGCGCGGCTGAGGAGGGCTATAGTCCCTCCCTGGTCCATCTTCGTAGGGGGACCGGGGGTTGTAGCCCATGGGTTGCTGGTGGCTCGGCTGGTACCCTGCGGGCTGGGAGGACGAGGTCTGCTGGTCGTAGGGGGGCCACTGTTCGCTATAATGAGGCACACGGTTGTCGTAGTGCAGGTGAGAGTCAGTGTTGTGAGGCTTTGGTTCTGTGTAGCCGCCTCCATCATATCCGTAAGGCGGGTGGTCGTATTCGCGGTATGGCTGTTTGTCCTGGTACGGCGGCTGGTGACTGTAGCTCATAGACTGCTTCAGGCCATGGTTGATTCGCACAGGGTCCTCCATATTGTACAGATCTTTCTTGTACATCTGTGAAGAAACAACACTAAATTAATACATCCGTCACATTGACATCATTTTGACCTTTACACGCTGTGCACACTGTGTTGACTGGCAGAAAGCAGTCAGAGAAAAATGCTTTCCCAATGCCAAAATAAGAACTTCAAGATTAATTGCAACACTGGCAAAAAAACGGAAACCTTGAGGAACTGAACATGTTGAACATTAACCAAATCATTATAAAATAAATCCTTCTATTATTCAGTCACACATCAATTCAAGTGCAATTATACGAGCAAATCGTTGTCCATTTCTCAAAAACAGTCCTGAATGCCTGTTTGACAAGATGCCTCTCAAGAATGATAATAATCCATATGAGCACAACTGTGTTTTAGACATTAACACATTTTATAAATAGTAAACTAACAAGGAATTTGCACATTTCTGAAAGGCCTCATTTCAAACATATGATGTGTAGCCTGTAGACAGCAAATCTAGTTTCAGTACTTCCTATGGAAGAAGGCTGATTTGTTGGCATCTACTCAGGACAAACATATTAAACAGAAGACACAATGCAATGTGCTGGAGTACATTTGTTTTTCCATAGGGAGAATTGCTTGATGGAAATCATTACCAAGAGTACTGTCTGCAGGTTAGCGTTCATCATGCAACCAACATTCAGTTTGCGTCTAATGCAACGTCCAACTACTGGCACTACAACAGACGACACATCTACCACTACGATGCCACTCTAAGTGCTACTATTGTTCCTCTACAGAAGAGAGTTAAAGCTGAAAAGAACCCAAAAAACATTACGAGCCATGCAAAGGACGTAAGAGGCAACAGTTAGGGCTAGTTGTGGATGTCTTCACCCTGGTCAAAGACTCAGATGTACCAGTCCTTCTGGTCTCCCAGCCCACTGTGGTGCATGTGGACTAGTCTGTCGCACATTTTCTCTGGGAGCCAGAGGCACACAGTGGGCTCAGTGAGTCACACAGTGTGGGCATGTCATGCAGAGAGCGAGTGGAAAGCATGTGCGAGAAGACAGGCAGTTAAAACAGCAGGCTGTGACCCAGGTCCGGTCCGAGTGGCTGGTGAAACAGCGGGTACCTTTGGTTCTGGACCAGGCGGTCCAGACGGGTGGGGTTCGTGTGGTGGTGGTGGGGGCTGAATAAGCTCAGGGGCAGGGCTGGGGCTGCTAAGTGAGTCAGCCTGAGGAGCTGCGGCTGCAGCAGGCGGCTCCTCTAGGTGCATACCCTCTAGCTGTACAGGCTGCTCAACAGCAGGGGGCGCTACCACCGTCGGAGGCAACGAGGGCATGGGCAGAGCAGCCTCATCTTGCTGTGAAGTATTGTTAAGAGACATTTATAACACAGCCTGCCAAGGGCACACAAAGTACAGCTCACCCCAACACCATGATCTTCTTCCTTACAGTTTTACACCAGCCAGAGAATGCACTTGCAAAAATGTGGTTAGAATAGATAACATACCAGTAGCTTCTAAAACATGTTTATTACTTAGCGTAGGACATTTAATCATAACAAAGGTCAGGACACAACACTGAACACAAAGGAGCTATTCCTCTGCTCTGCAGTCATATACTTTTAACCATACATCCATCTCTGATGGGCGCACCCTGCAGGACTTGTCTGCAGAGCTAGATATGAACTTTACCTGTTGTGGAGCGGCCATCTTAAACCCAGCAGGGTCTATGCGACTGGCTGGGTCGGGCTGCACAGGGTGCTGGTATCCAGGATAACCAGGGGTGTCCTGAATTACAGGTGGGTCCTCTCGCACAGGCTCAGAAGAGCGGGTGATAGCGGGCTCCGTGGGCAAGCCCACCTCGTCGTTCAAGGTCTCGTCTAGTTCCTGGTCTGTGTATGCTCCCCCCTCCGTGTCGGTGTCCTCATAATCAGAGGTGTGGCGGCTGTCCGTGCTATACATGGAGTATTCACTACCTGGCGCAGACAGGTATGATAGACGGTCATCGTGGATATCCAAGTCATCCTCTGTAGTACCATCCGCCTGAGGAGAGCAGGGAAATGATCATCTCGTGTTGCTCAGTGAGACCAACGGGACTCAAGAAATATTACTCAGTGAAACAAAAAACGTCTGACAGGCCCGTCTCTCACCTTTCCCTCTGACACCCACACCAACTGGTTCTGCTGTTGCTGAATTGTTTCTTTCAGAGCTCCATACCAACCATCATTCATATTGTTCAAGTTGATGGTGGCTAAGAGAGAATATTTTTAAGTCACAATCACTTCATCAAGAATAAGTAAAGGAAAAAAAAAAAAAGAGACAATATACATTCTAAATTAGCCCTATTTTTAACAAACTCACTGGTGAACAGGTGGTGATTATTCTTCCTCAGTTTGATGGCTCTCTCATAGAGCTTCCTGGCACTCTTCCTGGACTCTGGACACAGTCTGGTCCTCATGTTCTTCACACCCTGCTTATTATCGGGATTTAGGAAGACTACAATCGGGTACCACTGAGCATAGTTCAGCCTGTCCACAGCGTTCGGGGTGATGTCCAGCACAGCATGTTTGTCCTTTGTGAGATGAAGACAGCAATGAAGAAGTTTAAACAAATATGTATATATGTGACTAAATAATTTAAAACTTACAATATATTTATACAATACAACAATATATTTTACATGATAAGAAGAGGCGCACTCACTCTGTCAATGATCTGCTTAATGGTGTGAAGACGAATGATTCCTGAACTACGCTGGTCTGTTCCTGCATCTCTTGGTTCACTCTCTGGAAATTAGGTTAGAGGGATTTATGAAGACAGCATTTTTCAGCTGAACAGGCTTACTGTCAGTTAATGTTATCTTCAATATATGTGTAATATAATGCATACAAACATACTTGCAAGCTCAAAAAGATCTGGCTCTTCTCTGGAGAGTTTTTCCCGAGCAACATCTGCGATGGGCCCAAATATCACCACGGGTCTCAGGAAACCAGCTGCACAAAAAAATAAATAAAAATAGAAAATATTATCACACTCAGAAAACAGCTTTAGTCTCACATGAATTGGCTGGCAGACGTGATCAGACTCCTCACCCTCTCTCAGTACAACTCTTTCGTAAGCTGGGAACTTTGTTTGTACTGGCTGGGAAGAGAGGTCCTCTCTGCTCTTCCTCAGATTCCTCTTTGAGCTGCGAAGACCACGAAACCTCCAGAAGTCAGCCCTGTCGCCTCCTGCTGTTTTGGGGAGAGTGTATTGCACACTGGAAAGCTGCTCCGCTCTGTTGACAAATGGCAGACAGAGACAGTTCTTAATGCAACGCAAGCAAATGGATGTGTCATAAACTTGGCACAGCTAACATCAACACTGCCAGTACCTAAGGACATTACATGGCAATGATATTCATAACAAATGTAAGACAAATAGGTGAACTTCTTTTGTGACAAACATTTATCCAGCATGTCACTATTTGAGATGACTGACACAACCGTTGAGATGCGGTCACCTGTTTTTGTTGGGGATGATGCCCCGCTCCACCTCTTGGTGGTTCTTCCCGATGCGAATAGCCAGCCAGGAGCCAAGCTTGCCGTTGTAGAGGGTGTCTACCACACGGAACACCTCACCCTTGTTAAAGCTTAGCCCATATGGAGATTCCTTCTCATACTCAAAGTGAGTCCGAATGTAGAAGGAGTCCCCAACATCAGATTCAACGATCCGCCGATACACTGAACAGGAAACAGCAGTGGGTCACAAACGCTGGGCTGATACAAGCAATACAAATAAATCTCCTCTCTCTTCTCCTTACTCACTTCACTTACCATCTTTCTTCTTCTGGGCCAGAATGGTGACCTCCTCACCCTTAGGAAGGTCCAAGAGGAACAGCACTGCCTCCTCTCGGATTATGTTTGCAAAATCTACATTATTTACCTGAAATTTGGGAACACAGAGGTTATTGCTTTATGCTTCCCACAGAATAACTTCACCATAGTTGAGGACTTTTAAGTTTAAGGTAAGGCAAGATTACATTGTTCTTAGAGTCTGTGACAGAAAGCGTAAATCTCTTTTTAGGTAAAGGTTTACATAGCTCTTCCTGCTCTCAGTATTGCCTGGGCAACAGCAGGTTTTACTGCACTGCAAGAACTCAGGCCATTCCTCATTATACTCAGAGAGAGGAGGAGGAGGTAGAAACAACGAGATATATGGCTTTAAGGAAATGGGACAAACACAGCGAGAGGAAACAGTTTTTTGTGTGTGCTCCCTCGGGGCCATTGCTAAGAGACCAGCCTGAAAGTACAGGAATTTTAGAGCAGCCAGTGTGTAAAACCATGAATAAAAAGGGAAAGCTTGAGGATGCATACCCCATAAAACATGGCTGTTTAGAGACACAATTAGGTACCCATTGTTAAAACAAAGAGAAGAAAAAACTGTAGTTTGTGATATAGAGTGACAGCTCTTTTGGACATTAACTTTTTGTAATCCAATTTTCACAACAGATCTTAAATTAAAAAACGACCACTTGATTTCAGCTGTCACATTTTACACTTGCTGTGATAAAAATCAAGTATCTCACCCTGAGAATTTGGTCGCCCTCCTCCAGGCCCTCCTTAGCAGCTGGGCTGTCCTCCAGCACTCCGGCTACGAAGATGCCCACATCATTCCCTCCTGCCAGCCGCAGCCCCACACTCTCCCCCTTCTTGAACTTCACCAGCTTCATGCTCGGCCTGAAGATGATCAATAAAGAATATAGTTAGGCTGATCTTTGACAAAAAACTGATTGATAGCATTTCCCTCTTTCCAATGCAAACTTCCTATTATGAATACTTGAGTGGCTCTTGGATACCAGCCATGTTTCTATTTTACTGAATGTTTGAATGCAAAAAAAAAAAATGAATGCAATTATCTAAATTACTTCTGTAGATAAAGAAAGATATAGTCCTAAAGAACATTAGAATACATTTCAATATTTTTACTGTAGATAAAAATAGTTACTGGTTTGTCTTATATACAAGCACTGATGGCTGTGTATTTTGTAATATTCAAAGCTGCATATTCAACATGCCAGCAAACCAGTAGGTGCCACAAAATACACATTTCTTAAAAACACTGAAAGCTTTGTGGCAGCCCTGCTTTGAGTAGACAACTGAGGGCAGGATGTACACAGAAGCACTTTGAAAACACTCTGGGTTGTCTTCTATTTTCAGTAGAGTAACCTGAGAACTTCTGTGGGGATGCTCTTACAAATGTCACATAGTCGTTTTGGTTTTGTTTTGGATTTTTGGAAAACTTTGATAATTACTGGTATGATATATTATGCTGTTAATATTACCTCAGGATGCTATCATCATGGGCAGCGCTTGGCACAGGGGCATCGGAGGGGCTGACTGGCAGGTCTACATCTGGCTGTCCGGGCTGAGCGTACACCGGCTTGGGCTCTGAACACAAACAATCTCACGTTATTAATGCAGAGATGATAAATACGTAAAACTGCACTAAGCGTGTTTAAAAACAAAAGGAATACACCCTCAAATGCTGTCACAACTTTATAGTGCTGCAGATACATATGTTAAACTTAACAAGTGCCCTAATAAAAAAAACAAAACAAAACACACAACTGTTCAAATCAACACACACAGGCAAAGTATTATCATGCACACACACATGCAGTCAAGGCACACAGTGTCCTGAGCAGGGAGGTCAAACAGAAAGGCAGCACAGTGCTGCAGGCTGGGGAGGAACGTCAGACTCGATCAACTCATATGGTTTATTTTCACTTGGCTCCAGGCAAACTCAGGCAGGCTCAGCAGGCGTCTGGATCTAACATTTTTTGGTAGTTGTGCTTTTAAAAAGGGCAAAAATGACTGGTTCAAACAAGATTTTGTTTTATCATGAAGTAATTTAGTATGTTACTGCTTTATGACAGACTGAGAAAAAACCCAAGCTAACACTATATTCGCTCACAGGTATGGATACAACACACAAATTATGGGTGTGCGAACATGTCTAAGTGTTAACTTGTGATTTATAGGTAATTCCTCTCACACATCCACATAGTTATCTGGTTTAATGGCTAATCGTTCTATCTCTGACCTGGGAGTGGTGGGAGCTGTTTGTCCTCTCTGGCAATGGCCGACTCCTTCGGTTTGGGCAGAGGAATCTCCTCCGCTAGCTTCGCTGGTGTTGAGGCCTGCTTCGACATGCGTTCATCATCGCGACTTCGGTGACTGCAGAAAAAAAAGATGTTTTTGTTCAATGTATCTTTAAAAAGAAATACCTGAGATTATAAATATTGTATTCTGTAGATGTAGAGCTTGGAGGCAACAACATCTTGACCACACACAACAGTAACAGGTCAATGCAAAACCTAGACTGTGTGAAATTTCCTCCTGAATGCAGTGGACACGCACTGGCTGACAAAATAAAAGCAGGTGAGAAGAACTGCCAGAGTCTGAGGCTGCATCTTAGTCTTGAAGGTCACCACTTTGTCTTCTACTCTTTTGTGCTCTATTTTTAGAGCAGCTTATCTAAGGTGTCAGAGTGGATTCTGTCCTCCAGGTGAATTTCACTGTGTGGCTCTGGCTTTAGACCAGCAAAGGTTTGACTTCGATGCCAGTTTTGAAACAGTAAGGTGTTGCAAATCAGAAGGGGACAGAACTAAGCAAAGCAGGCTGTCCTGTGGTTCTGCTTTAGTGCTCTGACTTTGAACTCATGGTCACATGGCTGCTTAATGGCACAACTTTACTGGCAAAACACAGCTTTGTTCACAGGCAAAGCAACCAGAAAGGGCCCTGTTTGAACTGGCAGCAGAAGAACAAACTTCTTTTTCAGCCCATCCTGGAGAGGGCCCTACTTTTAACTGCCAGCTTCCTGAACTGAGAGAAAACGTCACAGGTCAGAGATCAGGTTGAGATAAATAATGACATCCTGTACCAGCATTCTAGCATCTCCTTCCTGTTAATTAAAATACTTTTGTAAATTAATTTCTTAAGTGCTATATGTTATAAGTGCTTATAACATATTGCTGTATTATCTACAAATGTGAATATTGGCCAAAAATACAATATATTCAACAAAAATGGGGGGGGGGGGGAGATCAAGCCAGACATCTACAGAGAAAAAGACATTACAAAAGCTCAGCCACATCGAGAGGGAATATATCTGACACTGATAGTTGGTGACAGCCTTTTGTCCTTACTGTTGGAGCCATATTGTCCTTGTGCCAAACATGCAGTTTGCCCACCAAAACACTCAGGAGACACAGGGATCCTGTGACACTTTCACACGACTCAAGTCAAAACAAGACGTGTCACTACATAATTGATGAATGATACCTCAGCAATGTTCCAGTGGACAATAATTTTCTGTTATACAAGACATTTTTCCTGAAAAATTCATGATTTCTCTATTTCAGAGATGACTCTGAGTTTAGAGTTGACTGTAAAAGTTCTTACACCTAAAACTAGATATATTTATCTATCTACATAAAATCTATTCAGGATTTACTACTACTACTACTGTTAGTAACTGTACACACTGGGTAATAGTGACAAACTTACGGTATTCTCCAGCTGATGACGTGAAAAGAAATTAAAAACGGCAAATAAATCTCATTAAAAGCAATACTCATACACATAGCTGGTTTTTGCTAATGCAGATTTCCTGTGTTTGGCATATTTTTTATGCATGTTGTAACATATTATGTCATTTCAGAGGTTTTGAAACTGATTTATCAAAACTGCTTTGTTATAAAAGGCAGAAAACACACAGTAAGTGAGGTTGAGAACTGATCTTTTACTCTAAGCAGAGCAGAGTTTTGACCTGGCTCTCAAATCTCATTTTGACCAAGATTGGTTCTTTTGCAGCTTAACAGTAATTTTTTTCTCTTTCAGGTCAATAAGCAGTGTGAAAGGAGAACACCTCTGGTGCTCTGTTGGGTTTAAATGAAGAATTAATGAGGTACTTTCAAACAGGATTACAGTCAAAGAAGTGCTGAATGAGCTGACCTAAACATAAAATCTAAAGTCCTTCGCAACCAAAACAAGGCTGTCTTAATAAACTTTGACAGAGAGCACAAATATTGTGAAAAAACTAGCTCCATTACAGCTGTTTTAAAATTAATACAAGGTTGAAAGCAACCACAATTTTAAGTATTGATTAATCTGCTGATTTTTTTCTAGATCAATTGTTCAGTAAAAAAAAAAAGTCAATTGTGCTCATTGCAATGTCTTAAAGCCTAAGTTGTTGTAAACAAACTGCTTGTTTTACCAATTCTACAAAAAAAACAAAACAAACAAAATAAAAATCTAACTGCCGAATGAGACAACCCCCCCCCCCCCCGTTGCATTTCTCTAAAAGCCTAAAACATAAACGTGTGGAAGCACAGTCTTTACCTGCCATTGCTGATTTGTGGGGGCGAGTGCCTGGAGTGGTCTGAGGGTTCAGATCGTCTGTCTGGAGAGCGGGAGCGGCTGCTACGATGTCTGTCATGCGATCGATTGGAATGGTCGGATGCCAGAGAATGGATATCTGAAATGTCTGATCAAAACGAGAGCCACTGTTCAGCAACTGCTTTCTGAAATATACACAGACAAGTCCGGCTTTAGGGCTGCGCCCGATTTCAGCTGAATCCAACACCACTCTCACCGTCTCTGTCAGAGGCGTTGGCTGAAGGAATGCTGTCATCGAGGTCAGGGATGTTCAGCAGGGTCGCCCTGTCATCCCTCTGAACAACCATTTTTAGCTTGCCCTTTGACCTTTCTATCAGCTTCTTGGCATCTATCAAGGAGAGGTTCTCTGTCACTGTGCCATTAATCTGAGGGAATCCAAAGAAGAAGCTATTAGCCATGACTTGACAAAAGGACAGCTGGAGAATTTCAAAATTGTTTCATTTTTTAAAGCAATAATATGGTGATATGAGAAATTTTAGCTACAAATAAATTGCCTCAAAGGCACAAGGTGCAGATACAAATTAAGTACTGATTATGTTTGTCAGGGTGCAATCAATTTGTAAAGCTATGCCAGGCAGCCAAAAAAAGAATCAGAACCAGCTGCACAGTAGTTATTTGAACATCATTTTCACAATTCTTTCCAATGATCATTTGATTAACCTTTCATTTCATTAGCGCTGCTATTCAAAGAAAGTAACATGACATGTGAGAAGGCTGGGTGTGAGATATTATGGATTTGGACAGTTTAAAAGGCAGTTATGCATAAGGAGGTCCTTTATATGTTCTCCAAAATGTGACAGGACTGAGTGACATCAAGCAGATCAAACTGCAACTGTAAGTGCTGTCATGCAGCATTAGATAGTAGAAAAAAAACAACAAAACAAACCAAAAAAAAAACACCCAAGCTGGTACAACAGCATAGTGAGTACTCTCTCAATCTCCATCAATACAAAAATGGAAAAAAGAAAAAAATGAAACATTTCAATAGAATATTTGTTCATGCTGAATATTTTATGATATATTTTATTGTATATGTATGTGTATGTGTATGTGTGTGTGTGTGTGTGTGTGTGTGCCTGTGCCTGTGTGTGTGTGTATCAAATGTCCACCAGGCTTCTTGTCTCCCTCCCCTTCCCCCACCCTCTCTCTCACCTTCAGTACAACGTCCCCTTCCTGGATGTTGCCATCCCTGGCTGCCAGGCTCTCAGGGGAAATGTCCTTGACAAAGATGTGGCTGGCCAGGCGCAGGCCATATTCTGCTTACAAAGTGAACGACAGCAACAAAGACAATGTTAGCACATAATTCACGTGACCACACCACGCTGACTACACTTTGCTGTCAAGCCACTGCTCCCACTAGGATTAAAAGTACTGATTAAAGAAGATTAATTGCTCTTTTACTTAGATTTACTTGAGTTAACTTGGATTTTGCTACGGCTGGCAAGTTTTGTTTGCTCTGGCAGTTGACCAATGCTGATTTGGAGGTCTTATTCTCTTAAAAGTCTGGATGTTGGGTAATAGCTGGGTAAATAAAATAGGAGGTGATTTCCTGGATTACCAAAGAAAATGTTTCTGTCTGGCCTCCTTTTCCATCCCCGAATTTGTGAGCCTCACCTTCATTTTTACGGGATTTGACAAGTGTGACCTTGGCAGGACGTGGGGGCAGGTTGTGTGAGCGGCGGTCTGAGCGCGGGGAGAGACTCCTCTCCCGCGAGCCACTGCGTTCACGTTCCCTGTCCCTTCGCCCGCTGCTCCGACCGCTGCGCCTGCCCATGGCCCCGCCCACACCGCTGTAAGCGCCGCTGCGTCCGCTCCGCGTCTCATATATCTCTTCATCATAGCTGTCCTCCTCCTCGTCATGTTCTGACATCGTTTCCCTCTCCCCGAGGCGGCCCATGGGGACGTGCACCTTCCTCTTCCGTCTGATTGTCTGGCCAAAGGAAATCAGATATGAGATAATCCGGACAACCAATCAGTTACAAAAAGTCCAATCAATCATTCCCTTCATCATATATTTCTTCTACTAGCAAACTGTAAAATCTATAAAGTATTGCCTAAATGCCATACATGTAAACATATTGTAGTTCTTTTCTTTTACTTTTCAGCAACTGACCACAAAATACTCAAAGTTTTACATGAATTCATGACGGGATGTTGACTCACAATTTTGGCAATTTTCCCACTTTTACGAAGCTGCTGGACTGCGTACGCGTGCTCCACATTGTCCATGGAGACAGCGTTGACCATAACAACTCTGTCATTTTCCCTAGAGAGGGTACACAGAGATAACAGGCAAACTGGAGTCTCTCTGTAGCAGACAGGGTAATTTAATACTAATAACCAGCAATCTGGCCGGGAGCAAATAATGGAACAAAATCTTACTGTAGTAGGCCTTCAGCTGGGCCTCCTTTCAGCACATCTGAGATGACAATGGAGGTCTCGCCGCTCTGAAAATGAGGGTTATCCCGACCTCCTGATATGGCTATCCCAAAGCCAAACCCTGGTGCCTGCACACAGAGAGACATAGTTTAGGATTGTTGACTTAGCTGTCTGTGTGGACCAGAATACTCAACATAAAATAAAATGTGTAGATACAGACAGAGCTGACTGACAAACATACACTGTTGTCATCATGCCCAAACTGCTGTTTTTATGTACGCAAAAACAAGGGAGAGAACAATACAGAAGAAACACTCTGGGATAACTCCTTTGTTTTCCACCTAAAAATGTATACAGAGTGATCACAAATCCTCCATGATGCAATCCTGAAAATAGAGATACTGGGACAAGACTGAACACAGGCAGATATAAAGAGAATCTGAAAAGCAGGAAAAAAAAAAAAGACACCTACCCTGTGTAGTGTTACTGTGTGCTGTTCCCAAATGACAGTCTCCTCCATTGCTGCGCTCTGGAAGACAGAGATACAGTACAATGCGATTAACACAAGGGAGTTCAGATCATAAGAGGCAGAGTAAGGCAACGGGACACAATATTGGCCTGATCATCTTGTGACAAAAGGGACACAGTCATGTGCTTTGCCAAAATTTCCTTTGGTAAAAACACCAAACATCCGTGTTCAAAGCAATTTTACACCATCGCAGCACTTATCCAAGGCCCAAAAACTATTTCTGTAGTCAAAAAAGTCACAAAAGTGCAAAAATAATTATTTAAATGTATTAAAACGTGAAAGGGAAAATAATAGATAGATGTAGATGGCAGACCTGCACCAGAACTCTGAATTTAACCTTTATTTAAGTTTGCAGCATAGTGCAATAGGCTTAATAATGTGTACACCTGAGGGATTCTGTAAAGAACGGTACACTAAAGCCTGGACCTATTAAATTCAGTAAACAAAACTACTAAAAACATAAAGCACACACTGAAAACATGAAGAGAAAATGATAAACAGTGAAGAGTCTACAACCAAACACATTTTAAAAGACAATAATGGTATCAGAGGCCCGTGTCCTCTTCATTCCCTCTACTATGTTAAGGGTTTCTATTAAAAGGAGGGGAGCAGTCGTGGTGTTTCTGGGCTCCTCACAGGAGAAATTTAATAAGAATGCAAACTGTCACAGCCACTCCACAAAGAGAGGGCTGCACCCAGCAGGTTACTGAGTTTGTTTCAAGTTTTCCACTGCAGCCTATTCATACTGATATGGATCGCGCTGTGGTGTGCTTGGTTTTATTTGCAGTGCACTCACACATTGCCAAACAGACCGCATGTTATCAACGTACTCTCCTTTATAGTAGCTCCACAGTGTGAGGTCCCGTGTTTACAGTGCACTGACTGCAATTAAACAATGATACAATGATGAAAACCCTGCTAGATACAACGAGGCCATGCTGACAGTAAAGTCTTTGAAATTAATGCACACCCTCCGTCACATTAACAACCAGTAAGGATAAGATGAAGGTCGACTCCTTCAGCTGTTAGGTCAGCACTGTCCTCTGCGCCTCACCGCTCACTTCTTATCTTCTCTACATCATTTCACCTCCACCACAATCTCACGACACATTAGACATTCAATGAGTGCATATAAAATACTATCAGGTCTAACCCTTTGGGGCACATTACAACCCACATCACAGCACCTAATGCAATAACCCCCATTTGTCATGTAAATTGATCCAAGGTCTGCAACCTTAATAGGTGAGACTATCACGCATTTCCCTCCTGCTTCGCTGGTAATTTCTCTGACACCTCCAACACCTACAGTACGGCTGCCGAGGCAGAGGACTCGTTGGGAAGAGCAATCTCATGATCTCACATTAAAGTGTGATG
The DNA here is from genome assembly GCA_023238725.1 of Scortum barcoo. NCBI lineage: Eukaryota > Metazoa > Chordata > Actinopteri > Centrarchiformes > Terapontidae > Scortum > Scortum barcoo. The sequence continues at coordinate 11,592,786 of CM041536.1, forward strand.
ACAGATGATCGACGTGAGATGGATCTTGCAATATTAGCAGCATCAGTTCATTGATTGTTTGGACCCTCAACTGACATCACTGCCATCTTGTTGGCAGCTTCAAACCCAAAACACTTCTCAAGTGTCAGTTCAGCTTCATGTTGAGGATTAATATGCACATCATCAGCATGACAACCTGCTAATGGTATGGCTATCAAGGTCTACCAAGTGATAATGGTGCCAAAATCTTCCAAGAGCCACAGGCAAAATATTTAAGAATTTAGAAACAAAACTTTTTGATGACAGAAAAGCCCAGTCTTAAGAATTAATATAGCCGACTGCCTCTGCTGCTGTCCTGTTTATTGTTTTCCCACCCCGGCTTCCTTCAACACATCTTCCTTATGTCTGTCGTGACCTGTCGGCCGAGTGCCAAACATTAGCTAGTGTCTGGGAATATGGGCAGCTGAATAAATTGCCACAAGTGGCCCCAGACGTTCTCGGCTTGGCAGCAACAGTCACAAACTCCTCAAGCAGCTTATGGTAGGACACACACGAAGAGGGTGAATAAAAGTTTGAACAGGGGAACTCCCCCAGGCCTTTTACGCTGAATACACTGCACTTGAGGAAGGGAAAAAAAGATATTTGAATATTAATAAGACGGCTGAAAACAGAGGCATGAATTCTCACTGGAAAATTTGCTCTTTGGGGAGGAGGATTTATGCCCATGTCTTCTTGATTGGCACTGTGGAACTCCCAACATTTTGTCTAAATTTATAGATGGTTTGCCACTAAGCTGCAAAGTTATAGTGGGTACTTTTTTCCGGTTGACATTCCTACTATGAGAAATTCTTTATTGGCATTTATGCAGCATAACACAAACATGCACACTCACAAGTGTATGATGTTTAGGCCCTATGTTGCAGTGGGTTTGTGAGAAATGTGATTTTGTTGTCTGGAAAATATGATTAGAGAATGCTTACTGCATCTGATCCAGTACAAATAAATCACCATAAAATTAATGGAATGTAACATCCCAAATGGAGCAAAACGGGAGGAACTGAAATAGTGTAAAAACTCAAAAGAATTCAGGAGGAAAAAGACCAAACAAAAACAGATTTAACGGTCCTGCAGCGTGCATCTCTCCCACCCTCTCTTGTTACACACACACACACACACACACACACACCTTTCACTTTGAAGGGATGTAATTTTGCTTTCTCCTCCTGCAGAGCTTGTTGCTCTGGTAACAGAGGGGGAACAGTGTGGTGTTGTTCAAGTGGCCTGACATTTTCAGGCCGTGTCTGAAGGTTCCTCTCAACTGTGGGAGGTTTAAAAAAAGACACGGCTGAATTAATTTAGAAACAAAAGCCTTTTTTACATTTTAGATGAGCGGCATCTATTTGCCGTTACATACGCATCTAAAAGCAGTCTGTCCTAATGGCCAGCCATTTGTCAAAAAAAGAAACACGTCACTGTTTCTTAAGAACACCTCAAAAGTACTGTTCTTTGTAAGAATGAACAAATATAATAAAAACTCTTTGCAGAACAATAAAAAAACACTGTGTTTATTCTCAAAAACAAACCAACATCTTGGTGTCCTATGCAAAGACACTAATCTCAAAAGTCAAAATGATAAAAGCAAGAAATTGGAAGTGTCCTATCGTTGGAGTCCACTCTGCGCTGCTCCTGTGCACAGTTTGTCCTAAAGTCGCATCAGCATCCAGTGACTGATGAGTTTTTGTGACACTGTTGTGTACACCCTTTATGGCCACAAACAACTGGTGCCAACAGAAGCTTCATGCCACAAGCCAGAGCCAGAGCTGGCAGCCGCTCCACAGCGGAGACGCACCATGTCGGTTGGGTCAGGCTTGGGGGATTACAACCAGGCAACTTGGGAGCCAGCACAACAACACAGATGGACTACAACACAGATGGATCTCACAGCTGAGTGGAGAAAGGACAGGAAAGCTGTGGTTAGAATGGACTGTGTGAAGTCAATGCACAAATGGTAAATCATACAATCATTGGAGAAGCCGACTGTGGTTTCATTCCTCGGCAGAGCGAACTATTAAAGTGCCTGTCAAAGAAATGCTCCCATGTCAGCCTTTTAAGCTACTAATTTCCAGATTTAAATCAATTAAGGCTGCAACTAATAATTATTTTTTCCCATTACTGTAGAGATGATTAGTTGAACAATCAATTAGTTGATCAACAGAAAATTTAAAAATAATGTCTTGAGCAAAAACTTATTGGTTCCAGCTTCTCAAATGTATATGTTTTCTAGTTTTCAAAGTCTACTTTGATAGTTAATATATTTGGGTTTTGGACTGCTGGTTAAACAAAGCTGCATTTTAAGTAGGACTGCAACCAACAATTATTTTCACTAAAGATTAATTTGAGGACAATTTTATTGGTTAATCAATTAATCATTTCGTCCTTCCTACGGTCCTTGATGTCATCTAATGTGTTGCTTCGGCAAACAAACAGTCATTTTTACAATGACAAAGATTAATTAGATTAAAACAAGGATTATTTTTTTGTCAACTTACTAATCGAATAATCAACTAATAAATTAAGAAAATATTTTTTGAATCAATAATGGAAATAATCATGATGTGCAGCTCTACAATATCTATTACTGTGTATATTATATTGTTGATGAATCAATGATTATATGGTCAATAAAAAATGCCAAAAATCTATAAAATATTACAATTTTCCAGAGGTAGAGCATATTCCACTATAAAAACTGAACATTATTCACATTTGAGAAGCTGGAATTAGTTATCAAGTATTATTTTTTAATGACAAACGATTAATCTGCTGTGACTAATCAAACAAATTGTTTCAGCTCTAAATCAATTATTATGCAAATTCAGTGGCAAACATTGCTAGAATCTGAGTCAGACATTTGTAGCCAATAATAAAATGTTATCTGTGAGCCAGTGAAGAAAAATGGGGCAATGACAAAAACAAGCACTTGTGTGATCTGGCAGCACCATGTGAATCAAGTAAAATTGAATATTAGCAAATTTTGGCTACTGTTGGCAAGTCTAGCAGCCACTTTGGCAAGACATCCATCTTTTGACAGTTCTTTTCAATTCCAAATATCAACTTGGCTGGTAAAATAGTAAAAAAAAAGGAGCTGATCTTTGGGGTTTCATTGCAAGCCATGCTTCATATCTCTGCCCTCTTTCTTCCCTTTACAGACTTTGTACTGTAGAAAAAAAACTGGAAAAAAACCTGAAAACATACCACTCTAACTCATCTGAATGTGAATTTTTTAACTGGTGTAGCTGACAGCTTTGTTATATTGCAAGAGGTGATACAAGTAAAGTAATAATTAGAGCCAAAAATGTGTATTATCTGTTTCCACTTTGAGTCAAAAATCCTCAATGTAAAGTCATCACAATACTAACCACACACAACCCATGAAAAGGGAAGCTAAGATGGTGCTTTGTTTTGTATTCAGTTTGGAGTATCATTAAAATTAAAGAGTGCTGGCTCCCCAACTCTCTATTCAGCAGACAAAAACAAAATCATATTTCTCCAAGAGAGGGAACCGAGGCAATATGTTGGGGTATTCAATTCTCTGACTAAAAGAATAGATTTTGTGCTGTAGTATGGTTTAGGGGTAAGGCAGAACCTTATTCAATTTTGACTGCTCTGGGACAAGAGTGGCTAAAAATAGCTCTCATTAATTCTGCCGTTGTGATGCTGCAACAGAGTGATTTGAGAGGAACTTGCAGCATGAACACTGGAGAACGTTTAATAACCTCTCGTTATATTTAATGCCACGGTTGGACTGAAACAAATGGTGCAATACAGCATAGAAAATACATTCACTTTCTCTCCAGTGCTCATTTGTTGGATAAGTTTGTAAGGTCTGAGGAAAACAAAGGGAGGCAGATTATTCTCACAAAGCCCGTACAGTGCCAGGGCAGTGGAAATGTGGCTTTTTAAACCAGTATTTCAATAGGGGAGGCTTAATGTTGAAGCAGGGACACTCAGGTTACAAAGAATGACCGTTTCAGTACTGAATTTAGACGATTAGCTGAAACACAACCAGCTTAGCAAAATTTCTTTTTAATAGTTTCATAAAATGGGATAAGAGTATAATGTGTTTTTTTCTATGCAGTGTTTCTTTTTTTTTTTTAAATTTTGTTTCTAGTGTCACTGAGATAAGATGGCACTCTTTCTGCAGTTTCCTTATTTGGGACCCAAATGAGCTTTCACAGTCAAACTACAGATGGTTCCACACGCGACAACAGCAGCAGTAAAGCTAAATGAGGCTCAGTCTCCGGCAGGGATAGAAGCATCTCTCACATGTTCAAAAGTTTTGAGCATTCAGCCTCACAACCATTAAATCAAACCAGGAATGATGCTGACACGAAGCCAGCAATGAACGGATTGATACGTCCAAACAGGGTGACTGTCAAAACGCTGTGCAAGTCCCACTGCGACCAACAACGGGAAACAACAACAGGATCGCAATCCACTGTGGCTGCTGGCAGTGAAGCAGCAAACAAGTAGAATAAGATGATTGATCACTTCAGAAATTGAAAACGATGTGCTGGGGAGTGCTGACAACTGCTAAAACTCCCCTGCCTCCGAGACCACATTCAAATGCTAATGAGGGCCCATGCCTTAGTGCCAGTCGGGGGTCCCATGAGAGATAAGTGACACTCTGCACATACAACGTGGTTAGGCACAGTACTGTGGCTCTCTAATGGGGAGGAGATACGGGGAGAGATGCAGTAATACACAAGCAGAAGGTCAAGAGATGAGACCTATTAACTCTGACATAAAACTTAATTACCAACCATTAGAGCCATAAAGACGCATGCATTATTTAAAGTCTACAGTAAAACAGACCTTTGCTTCATCCCCTTCATCTTCTTTGGTTTGTTGCTTAAGTATTCAGATAACACTGAATGCATAGATCAGAAGTACTTACATCAGTTCATCCTGGTCTCTACAGGGGACAGAGAAAACGTCTCCAACCTCCAGCTACTCCTCAGTAAATCCGGCAGGAGATTCCCACAGACACAATTCAGCAGCCTCAGTGCATAAACGCACCAGTCAGCGCTGAGGGTAACTTGCCCCCACCTTCCTTCCCTTTCTTTTTTCTTAGCTCTGGAACAACTGAAATTACGACCACAGGTGAGAGGTTATGAAACACACCCCGCAGCTACGCCCTAACGCTTCCTCTGCCTCTCTTGGATCTGCGTCCTCTCTCAACATCTTCCTTCAAAATGTATCTCTCCCCCCAACTCTCTCCTTACACGCTCATGGGATCGAAGCAAATCCCCTCCAGCTTGGCAGCGATCTGTGTGGGATCTGCAGTTCCGCTACAGCATGGGACTCCTCTGTACTAGCGAACATCCATCCGCAGTGTAAACTGCTGTATCGGACTTAACCCCTGAGGCGCCGCATTGAACCAGAGCAGAATCCATCAATTCTCTTTGCATGTGGGACATTATTAGGCCCCTCCTCCCCAGGTGTGGTGCAATGCATGCATACATTATGCTCATTGCATCAGTGACATCGCACAGAGGATTTCTGACCATCAAACTGACAATATTAGAAGCAACTCATGGCAGCATTATATTTTGTATTTTTATACTGCAGTTGAAGACAATGCAAACACAATCACGATTTAATCTCACTTCTGACACAAACTTTTGTAAAGAGGTTACTAATAAAGCAGATAAAAATAAAACTACATTCAGCATCCCCCGGAAAGGCAAATCTGAGGCACGTGTGACGTGTTGTTTAACATCCCTCTTACAATGTGGAAGGTTGCCTGGGAAATTCTGACATCTGAAGAGATGCATTGTGAGGCAACACGATATGTTTAACAGCCATTTACTATGGATTTCTTGATTCAATTGTAGGACAGATAAAAAGCTATTCACCTGTTATTTTGTTTGCACATATTTCAAACTAGTTCAGTGAGATCAAATATTGTATTGTAAAATTACCAGGGCGCATTTAATATCCCCTTAAGGCAATGTTCATTATTATGCAGACTACAGCCCAAGTTATGATGGTGTTTTTAACATGTAGGTTTGCAACAAAAGGGTAAGCAACACTAAGCCCGCTGTTTTATCCTGTGGAAGTAGTTTGCATCCAATCAAGCAGCATTTCAAGGACATGGTAAGACAACTGGTCAGAAGTGTTTATATTTGTTTTAGTGGTTGAATCATTTCCTCCCACTGCTGTTCAGACCTCTGTGTGTTTTCTACGCAGTAACATACTGCATGGTTGCACAAACATGCAAATTCATCCTGGGGCAAATTTAGGCATCTGCAGTATGTGACAACCACACACACTGAGGCATGGCTCGTTATCTCTGAAGGACTGCATTTTCCCTCACCACCGACAGGAAATACATGACATAGACAGTGTTGTCATTAAAGGCTTGGGCTTCCAGTTACAATGCAACTTTTGTTCCAGGTCACGTTGAGAAGACAGGTGAGAACGCGGCGACAGAAACCACAGTACTACTGTAGGATGACAACATGTTAACGTAGGGTGCCTCAGTCCAATGATAAACTATAAACCATCTATTCAACCTCATGCTCTTAAACATCCCTTTCTGCCTGAAACGGGCTGAGTGTTCCTGACATTTATGAGACTGTCACTGCTTTATGTAGGGCATCATTTGCATACTCTGTCTTTGCCTTGTTCTCTTTCAGCAGGTAAACCAGCAGTGACCACTCACATGGACGCACTGTGCATCCAGATAGAGCAAATGGGTGACTTGATTTAAAGGTGCTGTGACAGATTAGTTTGTGACTGTGAAAGATGAAATGCAACAAATACACAAAATGCAATGATAGGAGAGAAGATTAAATTAACCAAAAAACCCAAAACAAGTTGTGATACGGTATCACAATGTGACCAAATACTCAAGATTACACAGAAAAAGAGTTGCACGCTTTTAAAAATATTTATCCCAAATTCATCATCACTCACACCAAACCAAGGCCACATTAGTAATGACATCCCTCCTATCAGCAAGGATAATGTCTGAGTTGGACAAACCTGACAGACATCCAGTCACCGCTGGCAATGGGGACGAGTTAAATTTACACCGTACAGAGCAGAGCCTGAGAGCGGTGACAGATTCCACACATAGTTTGTTCTCTCCACTACCTTCTGCCTACCAGCCTCCAAATTAATCATTTCTTCACCAACCAAAAGAGGCATGAAGAAATCCCAAGCTGCTACTAATTACAAGTCAGTAGTTCAGCCACTACTATGTCTTTTTTTATAATATTTAATTCATGACTGCAGAACGATGAGGTGTGATTACGCTCTGAGAAATAAATACAGTCATTATAAATGACTGAGGGGGGGGCTGACGTCTATAGCACAAAATTATTTGGAGCAGAAGAGTTTTGTTACATTTCATGGTTCATAAAGTGTCAAAAATAATAATATTTGAAACTTGATATGCAGCATATTTTAAAAAACATTTTTAAAATGTTTAGTTTTTACATTTTGCTTGTATCTTTATTTCTAAAACACTGCAATGGGTATTATAGCTATACTTTTAATTTGTCTCTGTATTTTGATGTTTATTTCTTCATTCATAATTTTCTTTTTCTTAAAGTCAAACTCACAGATACTTAATGAAACCTGTAAAAGCTGCTTTACAGAGACATGAAAGCTAAGATTGCCAATGCGGCAGCACTTTGAACCACCAAAGATTGGGTCTCAGTTTCCAAAATGAAGCAAAGCCAGCAGGCAATCTTTATTTGATGTGCTAAATATTGAGGCCAACTGTCAACACTGTAATTAACAAGTGTTCAGATCTGATTTGAGTTTAGACAGTATGATGATTAGCTGTTACATTAGTTGTCATAATACTGTTGCTGACAAGAGTTGCGTACTCTCTATCCATCAGTGTAGATATGGAGACATCTGGCTTTGGCAACTGCACATATTGTATTTCTGGTTCTCTCTCATTAAACACATAAAACAATCCAAGTCGTGTTGTGTAGAAAAACTTGAAATCCAGTCTAAGAGATCAGAGTTGCATTAGGATATGTCATTTAGTCAACTAACTAATGAATTTTAAATATTAAACCTGCAGTAACTGATTTTTTTTTGGCCAATCGGTGCAGTAGAAGTGAACAATATGGTGGAATATGGTGAACAAGAAGTTCTTATTTTCACATCTAGCACTTACAGAGCAACATTAGCATTAATTTGAATTTGTGTTTCAGTCCACTTGATGAATAGAAGTCCTACATTCACTCTTTTATCTCAGGTTTTGGTCTCCACCAAATCCTGAGGTTCGCCAGCTTATTTGTCTGCTGTTTGGTGGTGAGTAGGTTGTGTACAGGTAAAGCACAGGTGAAACAATACTTGCGGGCCAAAGAGACAAGCAGTGAAAACTCTATAAAGCAAGCTCTTGCTAATTGTTTTCACAACATCATTTATGGCATACTTTTCTTAGGAGAAGTATGCAAATTATGCCACAAGAATGAAAAAAATGTAGATGTCTATGAACTGCTTTCCAGAAAACATAAAAAATTACATTCACAACTTTGCTGCTCATTTTCAGGGATAGTAACGCGGTGTGAGCAGAGTCTATTTCCAGGCTCCACAGCTGGAGTCAGTGATCATAACCAGAGCCTGAGTGTGCCGTGAACACATGGACCAGGAAATCAGCTCCTGAACTCAATCAGCCCGGTGGAAGTTATCAGCGCCCCACACAGAGCACATAAGAGGGCAGGAATGTGCTGATAAGCTGAGCCCCTGACCCGCACCCCGCCTCCTCTCCGTCACAGTGATTGAAATGAGGACAACGGAGCCAATGAAAAACAGTAATGATAAGGGATGTTTCTGCTCCATAAGAAAAAAGGAGGTTCGTGCTGAAATGTGATTGATGAGAGATTTTGCAAGCCTCTTCATCCTGATAATTTCACGCGCCTTTCAAACAGGGATTTACGATGGACTTGATTTATATAAGCAAGCTTCTGTACAACGGGGGCTATAACCATAATGTAAACGTGCCATTTGTTAACCTCGAGACTTACTGCACCACGGGAGCATGGACTTTAATGTCATATTTTTAAGAGCCGTTTACTGGAGAAGTCTTACCTTGGCCATGTATCAGGGCAATGACCTTCCAGTGTCCACAGCAGCCATCATTCAACCTCCCAACAACTCACAATATCTCCAAAAGGTAGCCTAACGTTGAGGTAGTATGAAATACATAAAAGGAAAAGAGGATTGTTCACCTCCTCTTTAATGTCTAACCCAAAAATGTTAATCGGTGAGGCTTATCAGTGCATAAGGTACAATCTCCCTTCATTTATATTCTGTCCATATGCCTGTGACAAAAACATCACCGTATATGATCTCTACATGTGTGAGTTTTATCTAAGCATTAAAAAAAAACTCTAGTCTTTTAACTAATCTTTTGCCGCACTAAAAAACATGCACAGTAGTGGACATAAAGAGGGAGAAGAGATTAAACTGGGGTACAAGGAAGAACAGAAAACCCTCCTAAATTGAAGAGACAAAAAAAGGATTAGATCTATTAGCTCACTAGGGGTGAAGTAAGAAGTGTCAAAGTCCATCTCAGTTGTAAGTCACACCTCTCAGGTGGATAAAAATATCATAATGATACTAATTATACAAAATAATCCATGGTGTGAGCAGAGATATAGTACTTCAGGATAGTGGAGGCTAACTCATTAAATCATTTTTCTTTTTATTCTAGTGGCACCTCGAGGCCACCACTGACACTGAAACACTACGTTCACAGCCCTGCGGTATTTCTTTATGCATTGTTTTCCTGCACCTTCTTTCTACACAATTACACCATTAATCTCTTCAAAGAGCCACCTGAGGCCATACACTTTGATCTCTTTTATTTTAATAAAGTAAGACATCCGGGCATTACAAAACATGAACACCTAAGGTTTAAAAATGTAGAAAGTTGAGTTTCTCCAAGTTGTGGTTTGTGTTAGCACATCATATTAAAACAGTCATAATAAACACGCTCTCTTCTTTGTATGTCTGCTGTCACATAAGTACATTAGAACCAGATAAGCCCCTTATTCCAGACAGCTTCTACAAATACACACAAGCACATACAAAACTGCAGCCAAATTTAACTTTAGTAGGCAAAATAGCAGGTACATTTGTCCTTCCAAATCCACAATGACTTAAATGACTGCTGTTCCCAAGACAGCTTAGGGCAACATGATTTACAGGCCAACATGTATGGCTGCCCTTGAGCTGTTAGATATTCTCTTAGTCGCAGGCAACATGCCTGCCAGAAACATCCTGCTCAACGCTGCCATCTGAATTATTAAAACAAATTAGTCAGTCATGTTTAATTGTGCAACAACATTTCTAATGGCTGTCACAAATAACATTTTGCCTCCCACACTTCAATTGATCAATCTGTTGCCCTGCCCAGCTGTCATGGCCAGTTATGACATCTTTAGTTCATACACCAAAGCTCATGTGCTGTAATGAATCACAATATGTCCAGTGACAGAAATAAATATTTTACATGTTATAGTTAGTGTAATGTACTAAAATATTAAGTTTTAAGTAGGAGCTGCTTTTAAAATCAAATCTAACAACAGCTCATACCATTCCCAAAATAAGTAAATACGACCTGAATGACAACATTAATAACATGTTTAATACCTTGTGACCATTATTAGTGATGCTTACATTCAATGTGTAATCTAGACAAAGGTTGAGAGATGTGTTGGCCCATCAGGCAGAGGCCTTCATTGTTTATTTTACAAGTCAGTAAAATCTTTTATTATTTATCTTTCATGGAGCATTTAGAAGGATACAGTAAAGGAAATTCAAGCACAATCGGTATATCTTGGTAAGCAAATTCCCAAATTATAACTATTTTTACATCAAATTTTATAGTTTTTGTTATGTCCTGGCTAAACAAATGAATGAGAATGGGCACCATGTGCAAACATGATCACATCATCTGTCCATTTACTGCTGGAAATAGCATTTTAAGTAGGTCACAGCAAATGTAAACAGACAAATCAAACGATACTGTCCAGCCCTGTCCGTGCTCAACAGGTGACTGGTGCTCTGACTTCATGTTAGCAGCAGCTCAAATGTTGGTTTGGAAATCAAAATAGTGAAGATAGTGAACTTAGACGAGTTAACACAGGCTGCAGCAAAACACCCCCCTCCACACACACACACAGCTGACATTACACTATTATGATGTATCTATTAATATGAGATGTGCAGTGTCCAGGCAGATATTCCAGCCTCACCAACCTAAACACGACTAACCAGCTAATGTTAGCCACTTTTTCCACAAACGGACCATCACAACAAGGCGAGCCACCGCTTGACCTTCCCTTTCATTTACAAACCCGAAGCCACATTTCCAGCAGCTGGCCGACACTACCCCACTCCCTCCTCCTTCTCCTCCACCCCCTCCGTCTATCTTTGCAGCCTGACACTTTCGTGAATCTTGAGCCCTTTTTGTTTTTAACACCCCTTTGGTCAAATCATGCCACCAGTAGCCGGCCGACATTTTGTACCAGCAGCTAGGCTAGCTCATCTCGGCTAGCGTCACCTGGACGCTCCGCGCACTTGACGGCCGATGACAGCTCGACCGAGAGCCATTCACCGACTCAAAACAACCTCTTATGCAAGCCCCAGAAAAAACAGGGCAGCCCACATCCTTGGTGGTGCTTTAAATTGGAGGATAGCGGTAGCATTTGTGCAGCTGGCTAGCCACTTAGCATAGCGCGTAGATGCGGTTCGCTAGCCGGGAGGTAGCTACGTTACCTCGGCTCGCACAGTTACCGCAGGGAGGGGGGGGCATACACACACATATACACACACATCCAGTGAGCTCCTGCGGCGAAACACAGCGAAACACCGAGTAACGTACTCACGGATCAAAATCCAGAAACCCCCATTCACCTTCGCGAAAGCAAGTGTCCTCCTCACGGCGCGCCTGTGTGAATGTGACGGAGAAAAGGCTGCGGAGGTCCGCCTGGTGTGGCTCCAGAGCAGCAGCCGCCGCACTGCAATGGCAGGCAGGCAGTGGATGAAACCTTCCTCCTCCTCCTCCTCTCTCTCTCTCTCTCTCTCTCTCCTCCTCCTCCTCCTCCTCCTCCTCCTCCCTCCCTCCGCCCTCCTCTGCTCTCACACTTCGGCTGCCGTCACCGCCGCGGTGACAGCGACAGCTTCTCCTGGAAGAAACCATTCCGGTTTGTGCACGAGAGGAGGAGGAGAGGAGGAGGTGAAGAGAGGGTGGGAGGAGGTGCAGAGAGAGAGGAGGAGAGGAGGAGGAGGAGAGGAGGAGAGAGGAGGAGGAGTGCAGAGAGGAGAGGAGGAGGAGAGGAGGAGATGCAGAGAGGAGGAGGAGGAGAGGAGGGATGCAGAGAGGGGGAGCAGGAGAGGGGAAGGAGAGAGATTAGAGGGCCAGGAGGAGGAGAGGAGAGGAGGTGGACGAGCAGAGGAGGAAAAGAGAGGAGAGGAGAGGAGGGATGCAGAGAGGCGGTCCGCAGCAGCATGAAGCACCATTTCAGCGTGAGAACAAACCGCCCGTCGATGAGGGTGAAAATGCACCCATTAAGCTTTTTATTATCTCCTGGGGAACATGGCATGGTGCTATAAATGGAGGACCGGACTGTTATCAATCTGTCATCTATTCCAAATCCATTCATTAATATGAAGAAAAATACAAAAAAAGTGCTAATCCTGGAAGAATTGCAGAAGTGAACTGCAGAAAAGTCCAAATACATGGATAACATGCACAATGATGTCATTCTAACTGTGGAATATCACAGTTTTCAGCATTGAACCAAAATAATGTTATACAGCAATTTTTATTGGCCATTATTATTTTTGACAAAATAATTCAATCAAACTATGTTTAATTTATGGATTGATGATGGAGATCATTTAAGATTGGTTGATCAGAAAAGAAATGAAAGGGATTGACAGATAAATCTCTTTTATTTAGGTCTAACAATTTTCATATAGATATAAGTGTACATAAAAACTTATCTTGGATGTGTTTAAGATAATAAAACGATTCAGGATAACCTAGTACTGCAGCAAGGCAAAGTGGCAAAGCTCAAACACAATACCAGCTTAAAAATAGATAATATCTTTGCATGGGCTATCAAAATAACTTCCTTTTTTCAGGTAATGGGATCTCCCTATTGCATCAGTGGTGCAGTAAACTTCTACAGGTAGACTGCAGTAGGCCTAAGAGACCTTTGCGGATACAAATCATTGTAAGCTTTGCCTTTGCTGCATGTGATGTGAGGTCACATTTTATCTTTAAAGAGCTTTTAAAAAGCATCCAGATCAAACAGAGAGCTAATAAATCAGTGTCAGCATGAGGGAGCTACACTGCTCTCATGTACCTCAAGAGAGGGGAGTTCAAAATTGTTCTTTGTTTGTTGATGTGAATCGACTGTTTGCACAACCAGGTGCTGAGCAGTACTCTCTTCTTAGTGTTTAAACTTCCCATATACTTTTAAATCACTTTTACAAAGCATACAACAATAAGTTTGATTTTTCTTTTTACCTATATCTATTATCTATACGGCCAGAATGTCACATCTAGATGTTTATTATCTACATGCAGGTGTAACAGAAAAAATATGAGACAAGAACCTCCTCGTGTTGAGCAGGCCTTGATATTGACCTGACTAATCGAATTTCATAGTGGCTTGATTGATTTGGTGTCCTTTGAAACAAAGGACTGGACAAGGACGAGACGGTTTATCCCTCATACCTTCCGGTGTTTGTTTCTCTGTGTGTGGATGTGGATAATCTGAAAACAACTATTTACTTCAAAATGATAGTTTTCTTTCAAACATGCCGAAGATTAGAGACCCTTAACGTGGAAGATATTTTACATTTGGAATAAAAAAATCTATTTAGGGACCACTTTTAACTACAGCAAACATAAACTCTTTGCAGGGAAAGCTGAGGTAGGCTACTTAAGTAGTAATGACATGCTGCATAAAGCCATTTAAAATGCAGAGGATAGAACCAAAATCCATCCTACAGTCACGATGCTCAATACTCCTTCCCATGGGGTACACTGATTTAATCAATATACAGTAGAATGTAAATTGTGCACTGCACCAAACCCCACTTTTAAGACTCTATCGCACGCACTTTAGTTTTTGTGCTGGCTTCTCCATAAGTACCTAATTCTCTGCAGCACCTTCTGTTGTGCATTTTATCACTTTGAGATTGTGTGACCGCTCCTGTCACCTCTACCTCTGGCACTAATGAGCGCAGGAGAAGATAGGGGCAGAATGTAATGCCGGAGGAGCACAGAGGTCCTCCAATGTTGCTGACGTAAGGAGACTTGCCGCAGATTCCATTGGAGGATCGGAAGAAGAGGTTGGGGTGGGGGGTGGTTGCATCTTGAATAGAAGAATGCGAGTTGGCCAAGGCCATAAGAATTAGATAAACAAGGGCGGTCATATATATCCTGTGGAGAAACAAATTATGATGAACAGCAGTCATAAACATGGGAATAAGGAAACTCCTTGAAAAACAATAACTGTATCTGTGACCTGCACCTTTATAGTTTTGTCGAGTGTCCATTGATAGCGATAAAAAGTAAACCATTGGTAATATGTCAGAGCAGTATGTCACTGAGAATGAATGATGGCTAGATGATGGCAATTAGTTATTACCATGCATTACAGGATTAGCTAAGGTACTGAAGCAGAATAATGTAATCAAGCTATCAGCCCACTTTCGAAATGCATGAATGTAAACTTTTTTTTTTTTTTTTGTCAGTCCCCATGTGATTAGAATGGCTTTGATGTGAGGTTATGCTGCCTAATGTATTGAAGCCCTTGAAATACCCTCTGTTAATGCTACAACAGTGTTTGCATCACTGGCTCCAACAGCACAGAGGGAGTTTCACATGCCGTGCAACAGAATTATGCAGCCCCTCGCTAAAATCAGCACACTGAGACACACAGGCAGGATCCAAAACCAAGTATGGCTGCAGGAGCAAATTACACGAGTGGAAAGGCAAATTAGAAATTCACAGCGGGTTGGCTTTTAGAGTGCACTGGCCCTGGCGGTGAGTGAGTCACCTCTCAGCTGTACAGGTCAGGAAAACAGCCTACTAAGCAAAGGTTGGCGTGGCCATCTATGAGCTTTAATGACTGCAGCTATCAAATGACATGACAGACGTTAAACATAGCTCTGCAGCAGGGGGAAATAAATGCATTCGTCTAGCAGCAGTGCAAGAGAAAAGATGATATTATGTGACACCCATGTTGCCAAAGCTGCAAGATGATACCTAAAACTTTGTGTGTCTTATCTTGTTATCCAGTCTTTAGTTTTACAAATTGGAGTGCGTCTGTGTAATCTCATAATGGAGTGAGCTGGCTACTGTACAGAGGCTTGTATTTCTATGATTTCTGTGTTGTCCTCTGTCAGTATCACTGACCTCTAGTATGGGAAAGCAGCACACCGACTTGACAGCCAACCCATTTGTTCAGGACAGGAATTCCTTACACAAGGTTTCATAATGCCTCACGATAACGCGATGCAGCACATTCAGAGCAGAAGAAAGAGACAGGGGTCCGTGATCTAGCAAGCATGAGATATCTTGTAAAGTCAGCAGTGAAAAAAAAAACAATTTATCAAAAGCTGCTTTATAGAAGAATGAAGTGTGACCTCTGTGAGGCAGAGTTGGGGATGTCACAGCAGTAAAATGCAGCTGAAACTTACAGGAGAGCTGCAGCTTCCTGATCTCTGTCCAGCTTATTAGCAGCTGCCCCACAAAAGGGGACATACCTTATCTTTCATCAAGAGTAGAACATTTAGATTCTGCATTAGAATACAGATAGCAATTTTGATGATAATGATGCAGCCGGCTTTGCTCTTTGGGCTTTTGTGCACTCAGCTTTTATGTAAGGGCCAACTAGAGCAATTAAGCAACAGATTTAGCAGGGGACAAATTTTGCTCCCTTGTAGTTCAAATAGAATTAATAGTTTATATACTTTAATAGCAAATGCATTGTTGTGCAGAAGATGCATGTTGGCCTTTGCTTGTGTTGGGCAGTGGAAATGCTGCAGTTAAATAACTAAATGAGTGTCATTTATCACATTAAAAAAAATCTGTCTACTCAATGGTATTCACAACATCCAAATCATTTCATGTGTGCATACAACAAGTCTTTAAACCGCACTGTGCCTGCACTCATGTACATTATTGCATTGTGTCAAAAATGTTATTGCAGTAGATATTCTATTATACAAATGTATTCCACTTTAGAGTTATTTTAAGAAATGGCAAGTAAAGTGAGTAAAGTAAAGTAGTCGTTTTGAGCTACAGGCAGTTATAAAAAGGAGACAAACTATCAGACGCTGTGAACATACTGTATCTGATGGACAAAACACACGTGGATTAACTGATTCATGCATTTCAAAGCTAAAATCAGAACCCATGTACAGGGAGGAAATACTTTTTTTTTTCAAGATTCCCCAAATGAACTTTTAATCTCTGCCTCATTTTTTTCCCACCAACAGCTGAGGGCGCAGACATATCAGGTGACATGAAGTGACCTCACATCCCCTGGCCCTGCGGATCATGTGACAACGGGCCGCCAGCATCCAAATCCTCTCTGGATCAAACTACAGCATCATGTACAGTTGCAAAGAAGCAATCACCTAAGTATGTTTATCCCAGGAGGGGAGCACTAATGCTAATAAAGATGAACAATTCCAATCAGCTAATGTGGACACGTGTATGAGAGGTCTTTAGCAGCAAAACGGTGCGTTGAATTATTTTTCTTTCAAACACAGATCATAGATTGCAGTGCAAGCCATGAAGCTGAACTCATTGGGGGGAATAAAAGCTTTTAAGGCAGTAGGATCCCAATCAATCCAATTGTGATTTCACAGACAGCTGGAAATAGTGACAGCAGATTAATTATCTATGTTAATTAACAAGAAATACTCTGCAGCTTCTCTCATATAAGCCCAGGGACACTCACTTATCTAAAACCTACAATGTTGTTCAAAAACACATCATATAAAATGGTGGAACCACATTACACACAGTGTGACCTCTGATGTGAACTACCAGTTAAATTATTAATGAAGTGGCAGTTTTTTTTTTTTTTATTAGCATTTCCCATCAACCGGACCTTTAAATTAGTTTGGATTCAGAAGAGGTTGTCTATTCACGGCTTTTCCCCAAGAGAGCACCCACGCTCAGGATGAGAGTAAAGCAATTAGAGCCTTGGCGGTGCAGGATCAGGTGCTCCCTTCGGATCAGATTGAAGGGGTATTGTGGAGGGCAAGTGATGGGGGTAACAGAGACAGGGAAGAAAAAGGGAGAAAAATTGCCCAGGGGTAATTTACCGCACTGCGGAAAGAAGCCAGATAATACTATAAATCTCTAGCTCTTCTCAACTGGAAATTAATTTTATCACAGCTATACAACTTGACTCATTGATCAACCCAATAAGGAAAAAATATCAAACCACAATAGTTTCCTTTTAACAGGAAACAGTGCAAGGTTGCACCCTGTGCAGCATATCACATGAGTGGGGGGGGGCTGTGTCTTTCCCTGGTTGACTTCACCAACCACATGGTTCATACGACATCTCCTCTTAATCTAGAGGGTGCACCATTTTTAATAATAGAATGTGTCTTAACAACAACTACAACATTTCCGTCACCACATATGACAGCTAAACATTCATCCCAACCCAACATCCCAACTGCACATCCAACCCCTCCTCCCTCTATTGCGTCAGCTATGCAAACATGGATGTTTCACTGTGTTCCTGTATGTTTAGGTAGTAAAACTCTGCCCTCTGCAGGACTTCAGCTGAACACTTTATCTCTGATGAGCGTGACTGTCTCGAGCCTTGCAAGGGGAAATCTATATGAAGAATTATTCATGGTGGCATGAAAACAAGCGTGAGGAGAGAGGATGTGCGTGATTTCAAACCCCTGCTGGCTGATGATGCACGTGTGAGCTGATGGAGGGAGACACAAGAACGAGTTGGGGTTGTTCACCCACGGGTCCGCCGTGATGGGATGCTCCTGAGCCTAAACAACATATGGTGCCTCCCTGGGCATCAACACACATCCTACATGTCCAGCATTGCAGCAGACTGTGTGATACACACACTCACACACCACACACATGCACTTCTGAATACACAAAATGTACACACACTTCCCTCTTTCATTCATTTTCACAGTGTAGATGTTTTTGTGTAGGAAATGTGAATCAAGAAAATAATTATTTAATTCATTTTTATTGATTGTGTTTGTGTGGCTGTGACTGATGCTGCTCTGTTGTGTTGTGATGTCACACCTTATACAATGAGTATGTGAGAGTACTGTGTGATTTAATGCCAGGCTTTTATATGTCACAGTGACATCAGTGAATCACTGAATTATAGCATTAATACTGCTGCTAACAATAACAACTAGCTTGCTGGCAACAACTGGATATTATGCTGGATATTATGCTATATTAGAATTCAGACTGGAGGTGGTAGACAGATAAACACATGCAAATCCAAAGCGTATTTGCTGCCTTTAATAGAATCTCCCTTTGGCTGCATTACGTAAATACAGAAAGCCAGTATGTGTTCATCTCACGATAATCAATCAGCGGGACAATGTAATCTACATAGCGTCCACAACTGTGAACATCAAACCTGGAGATTGATTAAGTAGTCTGAGGACAACCTCCCCAGTGTTTCATTCTTAATGCTTGACTTCCCCACCAGGGCCACCATCTTGATTCCTACAAACATTACATCATCCATGCTGCTGGTTGTCCTTCACTTGACCCCATGCTCAAGTGCTCAGATAGGAGGGGGGGCGTAACATGAACATCAAGCCCTCCTCGAAAATAAGCCAAAATTATGATGAAAGCCTGTTATTGTGGTATTAATAGCTGCAGACTTTATTTTTATAATGGAAAATATCATATGTTTAGCGCTACGTTTTCTCTTGTCGCCAGCTGCTGAGGGTGCTTACTGTCCGGGTCTCTCCTCCTGACATAAATCATGCTGGAAAGTCAATAGAGCTGTTGGGATTTATGTGGGTTTGAGTCTTCTCTCTTGAAATGATTTGTTGTAGATGGGGGACACAAGCGCGACCATAAAAACAATTCAGAAAGCACGAGTCATTTTCTTCAAATCCTCCACTGACAACCAAGGTCCCTGCCGTTTATAATCTTCCCCCAGCATCCTTTAAGAAATGAACAAGAGGGTATTTTGATGCAGTTGTGTTGCTGAGAATTACAGAAAATCCATTTTAAGGCATTGTGGTTTATGGATAAACCTGAACAGTTACCATAAAACACATTCAATAATAAGAAGGTTTCAAACTGGATATTAATGATGCATTATTACTGTATAATGTGTGGTTACACATCACTGCTGCAGAGGCTGTAAAGTCAACATATTGCTACAAGATATGTGACATGGTGGTGCCACATACACACAGTGCAGAGTGCCTACAGTGACCTGCCATATGTCCCATCAGAGGACACTAATAGGCAGGCCGTGCTCCTGAGTCACAGCCTCCAGAAACACACCCAACATCTGCCATCCCCTTCGCGCAGCCTGTGGGATCACACATGCAGCCCTCACATGCATCACACACGCACAGCCAGGTCCACCTCAGTGTCACATGCAAAGCCCCTTCGTCACCTCCGACCATCCCCCAGTGCTTATCACCTATAGGACAAAAGAAACACATCCATTCGACTCGGTTCTTACATAACAGACCTGTCTCACCTAGAGAAAATCAGCTGCTGCTCCAATCACAGTGCCTCCCCTCAACCCCGTACCCCCCCCAACCCTCTCCTCCTTCCAATAAGGCATCCTACAGTTTTAGTCGTGATAAATCTCCTGCGCACACCCCCCACGCTCTGCTCCTCCCGCCCTCCGTCTCTTTCCACAGCCGCTGTGGTGTGTCTCACTCAGGTCCGGCTCTCGGCTCCCACCCTCATGCACCTCCAAGCCTTCATCACATGGGAACAATCTCTCTCTAACAGGCTCTGAATATGCAGATTGGTTAATTCAGCTGCAGTTGCTCTCTCCGTAAATGCATCTGCAGCACTTTCCGAAGACTGAGCAGCGAATAAATGCTTACGCTGGGGCTTTTTTTTTGGTGGTGGTTAGGGGGGAGTGCCTCGGTCCACGGCAGACTGCAGCCAAGTATGGGATTTTTGAAGTGGGATGGGGCAAGCAGAACTAATAAGAGATTAAGACTTTGACTAAGGCACAGCTCAAGGCCCTGTTGGTGACTGATCCTGATCTGTTAAGGAGTAATTAATTTAATTGCGCTTTTCATCTTGGCTTAGTTGCATCTGCTCCTGCTGATACACTCTTAGTTTCTCTGCAACTCACCTGGTTATATAGCCTCTGCAGCAAACATTCCTTTAACATTTTCCAAAACAGCTGAGAGGGCAGGAAAAATACTGCATTAAAAACAGATCTTTCCTGAAATCAAGGCACATGAAACAAAAACAGCAACCTCAGTTTAGCATCCACACTGCAGCAGGAACACAATGTCAGTTTTGTCGGTGTCAAAGATGCTTTTTTCCCATTGGCATGATGAAATATGGCGCGCACATGAAAATGCTGCATATTCGGAATCATTTCAACATTGATTCATATAAAAACACACACAGCAATGACGGCATGTTGGAAAAAGTGACATTTTACTATTTCTCATCATTAATCCCTGGGGGTTGCCTTTTTTAGAACAACAAATACAAGTGGCAATGTGGTTGGATATGACAGATTAGTGGTGTTAATAATAAAGAGAATAAGATTTTATGTAATACTAGAACAGATGGACTAATGCATCTCCCTGAAGCATTAAGAAATACTGTAAACGCTGCTGCTTTGAAATGGGACGAGGTGTTGTTGATGAACGCAGAAAAATACCTCCTGCTATACACAAAGGCATCGGGTGCATAAAGACTGTCATCCCCCCCCTCCCCACCCCCCCTCTCCATCTCTGTTGTGCTTTCTGCAGCCTTAGCACTAAAATCTGATTCAAGCTTTCTGTGAACAAGTGTGCTGCTTGCCAACACAAATGACAGCGGGAGTGGGCCAGGGGCCAAAGTCCTCCCCTGACTATCAAGAGGGAAAAGCAATCAAAAGAAGCAATCGATATAAACAAAGTCTTAACTACTATTGATTATTTAGCTCTACGCTGATGGGCAATGATGGTTATGGACCTACATTCATACACTCAGTTGATTAATATCTCCAGTTTTCCGTTGAAACGGCCAATCAAGCGAGATTTTCAGTTTGAAAGCGACTCCAGATCATCCTACGGCTCATAGGCAGCGTTGTGTCTGTTGTGACATTTTAGTAGGATGCAATGGAAACTGCTCCTCAGCTCAGCATCCTGCAGTCTCATCACTCACTGTAAGGCGGACCGTTACTTCCATCAGCTGCATTTGAGTTTGGGCAAGTCAGCAAGTTTTCCTCTAGTGCACACACAGCCTGTACAAAAGAAATATACCGTGGAAAGGCCTGGAGCCCTTAGCTGAGCTCTCAGTCTCTGGTGAGATAGTGGCCTTTTGAGCCGTTTGAAGTGTCCTCTGAGTGGCAGGCCATAAAGACAAATGACAGCAATGTGGTAAGTCACTCTTTATGACTTACAGAGCAGGAGAGAATATGAGAACACAGAGGTACGCTGCCTTTTTCCATTCAGATGAAGGCTTACGATGCTGTGTGTGGCTCAGAATCAAGGCCACCGCTAATCTGTCAATTACAGCCTAAAAGCATCCATCTCCGGCACATCACTATCAGGTTTACTAGACGGGAGCTGAATGGTGATTTTGTAATTACTTTTGAAATGTAGGTCTTATGTTCAGTCAGTCATGTCAGTTCATTTTTTGAGACATCGACTGAAATTGTCTGTGCTGTCATACTTTTGCCGTTTTAAGCCATGCTAGCTGTGTGGCTTTAGGGATGGAAATGTCAGTCCGTCGGCCAGTTGCTTCATCACTTTTGCATCACTTCAACAGCTCTTAAATGGGTTGCCACTTAACAATCTCCAGGGGATGAATCCTGTTGTCATGACTGTGGCGATTCCCTGACTTTTAATCTATCGCCATCGGCAGGCTGACTTTTTTCCCCTTTTAGTGATACCGTCTCTCAACAACTATTAGATGTATTGGCATGAAATTAGAAACAGATGTCCATGTTGCCCAGAAGATAAATCCTAGACTTCTGTGATTCCCCAAATCTTCTTCTAACTCCACAAGCACGTCCATGTTTTCATCATCAAGTCAAACATTTTATATGTCCACTACTTTGGTTCATGAAAAAAATACCTGCAAAAAGGACAGCAATATAAGTACAATATCATGCTAAGCTAAGATGATGGGCATGGTAAACCTCAGAACTGCTTAACATCATTAATGTTGTCATTGTGAACATGTTAGCGTGCAACCTCACAGAGCGGCAAACATGTCTGTAGACTCTTAGTCTCGTTAATAAATCAGCACGTCAGAGTGACACACATCATCACTCAGCTGAGAGGCGTAACTTGCACTGGAGTTAAAGATACATCCAAAACATGATCTGAGAGGCAGTCCAACTCTCATGTTCTCCATGTGACAATGTGTTACATTTGCTGACCAATACCTGTATCAATAATTCAACCAGCTCATGGCTTTTGTGATATCCTTTAATGAAATGGAGCATGTGAGCTGAATTCACAGCCGGGTCATAGCTGAGCTGTCAACACGACATAATTCCCTGGAGGCTGTGGCCCTCCAGCAGTCTACTGCTCTGTCTGGAAACAACAAAGTACACATATTACATTTGTGTCTGCTTTGATTCATGCACCTCAGAGCTCTGGATTTAAAACATTGCTTTGTGAATTAAAGTTCCTTTTGTGTCTAAAAACAAAAAGATACTTCATGATAATTTAGTGTGACTATAAAAACAAGAAAATTGTTTCCCCTTGAGCATTTAGGGACATCCTGAGGCATTTAAGGACTGAGACATCTGTTTTATGAATGTGACAATTGATGAAAGAGAGAGAGAGAGAGAGAGAGAGAGAGAGCGAGAGAGAGAAAGAGAAATAGAGAGAGAAAGAGAATATATATATATAGAGAGAGCAAGAGACCTTGAAGCTCTATAGTGATCCTTGAATCTGAACAGTTTTCATTTCAATATATTTGATTGAACTTGAAGAGCACAAATGCAACTGTTATTCATGGTGGCTGATTCATGTGCACCTTCATCGGCCTCTTTACCTTTTTTTCCTCCAAAAACAGAATATAAATTGATGAGATGTCAAAATTCATTGACGGTAAATACCAAACACTGAATGTGGACATAAAACACATTTGTGTCCCGAGTGAAAAGAGTGATTCAACACTTTGGGAAATACAATTTTTTCACTTTGTTGCTGAGAGTTTTATGAGAAGATCGATGTCATTCTAATGTTTGTGTGGCCATTATAAAGCTACAGCCAGGAGCTTATCTTAGCTTAGGACAAACACTGGAGACAGGGGCAAGCCACCAGCCTGACCCTATGCAAAGGTAACAAAATCTGCTTCCAAGCACTTTTAGAGCTTAACACAGATTTAACAAATCTAATTTGTTTTACGCATACAAAAAAGTGTAAAACTCACATAAAACCACAAGTGTTTTTACACTTAAAGCAAGCCAGGCTACCTGTTTTCAATCTTTTTGCTAAGTTAGACTAACTGTCTGCAGCTTCATAGTTAGTGTACAGACATGAGAGTGACAGGTGTTTTCCCAAAATGTCAAAAAATTCCTTTAATTAAGGAAACATCTTCACATGACACATAAACAACTTGCAATACAGTGCAATATAATGTTATATAAACCATTTCAGAAAAAAAATGCTGACAACAACAGAAGATGAATCCTCTATCACCATCATCAACTTTGAAACTTTAAATGTGAATCTGAGATGTGTTTCACAGAGTTTGCAACATGCAAGTAGCATTTTGCAGCATTATTTTCCTATTGCTTTCATTTTGACAGATTACACTAATCAATGCAAACCCCATACGTGCAGCTAATGCATGAGAATGCAAGAGCCCTGTAGCATAGGACTTAATTATCTGCAATTTGAGTAAGCATTTGCCATTTGTGAGTGAGCAGCGCTTGAAAATCACTTTTGTGCAACGGGCCCCTGCTGCCAAACCCAAATATATTCCATCTCTTGTACAAGTAGTGTTTAATACGTATATTTTGCCACTGTCTGTTGTTTGTCTCACTGCGATTATGTTTTTACACTATTCAAATAGATCCTAACGTGCTTTGTGCAGCTTTTTTTGGTGTTAGATTTGGTGTGAAATTGCATTAAAAAACAGTGGTTTATTATTTAAATTACACACAATACAGAAACAGTAAAGAAACTATTCGTTGTCCTGCAAAGCAGCTGCAAAACTCAGCTTAAACATATTCCTGAGGGACTGTTCAGTTAGCACATTAGTCTTTCAGTCATAACCTATTATTCATTATAGTGCCTGTGGTTAGGGGACACATTAATGCATTGTGTTGGCCCTTGAGTCAGTTTACTTACATTGGAGTCAAGAAGATCAATGCTGTCCAAACTCTTGCTCCTGTGAATGCGGCCCTTAATGCGGCGGAGTGATGGTTTGCCCTGATTGGTGCTCACTGAGGAGGCTGCTGTGTTGGAGCCAGCGGTTGGGCTGGGGTGTATCCTGAGGTCAGCACGGAGCAGGGAGAAGGAGGACAAAGAAAAACAACATCGCAACATCAGGACAAGTAAGTACACATCCACCATTCTTGCATCACAGCAGGACAATGTGCCACAGGCAAAACATCAAGAAGAAGACGAAGTAAGAGCAGGAGGAAGAGGAGGAGGAAGAATGCAGTGGTCACGTTTCTGCTTTTCAAAAGGCCACAGTCCCCCGCTGGATAAAATGGCATTTAAAGAAATCTATAATTGGATTTAATGTCACAGTGGCCCTGTAGGGGAGCTGGTTCGAGCTCAGGAAGCACTGCAGCTTCAAACGCAGGGGGGGCCTGTGCAGCTCGGTGGGGCCACAGCAGCCAAACTGTAGCTGGGTCATGGTGAGAAGTGGGGAGGAGGCACACTTGGCTGACCTATCACCAGTACTCGCAGGAAATGTTTTACCCTTCACAAATGACATACTAAAGCAGCACTGTTGGAGCCCCGCTGACCACATTAGAGCCCTCTGCCTCTCATTTCCTTTGTGTTTCCCATGTTCGTTGCGTAATTGCTGTGTAATGTGCTGTGTTTGGCACAAAATTAATTGTCCCCATAGGGAAGAATAAAGCTGAACTGAACTGAGAATTTAGTTTATCAATCCATCTAGAGCAGCCACATCTATCTCCTCTATATTAAGCACTTACATTATAATGGGACCACATTGGTACTTTCTAATAAAACACACTTTATAAAGGATTTATAGGTTTATATGTTCAATAAATCAATTACTAATGTTTTGTAGATCAGTTATTAGAAACCTTTGGGATGTTAGTTGGTATTTATAGATGCTAGTGGAGTGGTAAAGTCCAGAGTTATAAATGTTGTTAATATATTTTCTCCTCCAAATATTTGCTTTAATTAACTAAAAGACTATTTAAATAGGCACAAGAAGTGTCCTGCTGGAAGAGGAAAAACACCAGCTGGTAACCCAAAAGATATTCTTATTAATGGCTTACTGTACAACTGGTGCATAAAACATTAATCCATGATTTTTTTCACCATGAATAAAGCTAATACATACAACTTATAAAGCTTAATATATAAGGCATGCTGTATTAGAAAATGGCACCATTATATCTATGACATTAATTTTAATAAAGATGAAACAAGTCACCCATTAATCAATAATGAGTGACTCTGTGTGTTACATTAATGCACATCCTCTGTATCATCATCTCCAAACATTTTCTCATACTCATCTCATACTCATACACATCTCACACACATCCCATGATCAGTAGCTTGCTTTCTATCTAATTCTTGTACTGTATTTATTATTATGCACCAAAACACCAAGACAGATTCCTTATATGTATAAACCCACTTAGCAATAATATTCTGATTCTGATTCTGATTATATCAGCTATTATGAAAAAAAAAAACCAAAAATGATTGGTTGTAGCCTTTTCAGGATTATCTGCCTCTCTATATTTCATGTGCACTGAACACATTTTGGTTTTGGACTAATGACAAATGACAGGACTGTTAACACTACAGAGCTGAGCACAGAAAAAGCTGTTTCCCCTGAATGTACAGTGCTCATACGGCGCAGTGTAGCTCAAATTGGTACCATGGTACTCTCCAGTCCTTTCTCTCAGTGTCATGGAGGACAGTCACTCCTAATGAGGATTTACCTAACACAATATTCAATGAGGCAAAATCCTGTCTACACAGTGCGGCTCAGAGACAGTAGATATCCATTAGTGCGCTCAGCAGCAGGCCCCGCGGAGCTCCCAGGGTTTGAAGACTCAGCAAGGGAAATTGTGAGAGAGAGGAATGAGCAAAGATGGGAGGAAAGAGAACATCACCCTCCACTTTCTCCCTGAATTAATTCAATAGTTGCCTGAAGCAGAGTAAGGTGCTTACTGGCTGGAAACGCACGGTAAAAGCATTCGGCAATACGTGCAGTCGATTACAAGCGACCTAAGATTGTTCTCATAAACAATACAGCAAACATGACTAATGAGAAAAGGCTGCTTGGACTGAATCACAGCTCCGATGCAGTCCTGCGCATTCAGAGCCTCATTTCTTGGATGTTGATTCTGAAATGGATTTCAGCCAAAACACTTCAGGCCACAAAGGCAGAATGTAGCATCGTGCCAGCAACTGTGCAGACTCAGATATAATGTGCGGTGAATGATTTCACATCGCTCGTGTGATGAATTCTTTTTCGCCATCAAATATGCAGGTATAATGTGTTTTACTGGAGGTTTAGGAGGATATATAAAACTGTGATTGAATGTGAATACCTCCTTTTCATTTTATTGTGGTTATAGGAACATTTTAAACGACACAGGGATGAAAAGGACAAACAGAATTGCCAAATTTGTGGAAAGTCAAAAGACCATTTCCCCTTGTACTTTTTGTGACGCAATCTCATGAAAGAAGATATTATTTTAGTTTAACATTTTGGGTAATAAGCATATTATCTTGCTTGCTGAGAGTGAGATCCTCCTTTCTTGTCTGTACGCTAAAAAAAGCTACAGCCCGGAAACAGTAGCTTCATATTTAAGTGCAGGATCAGTTTGAGCACAAAGATCTGGTACCAGCAGGATACAGCAAGCCTGGCTCTGAAAGGTAAAAAAGATCTGCCTTCTAGCAACTCTAAACATCATTAATTTACACTGTATGTCTTTTTTGTTTCATTTGCAAAAACCTCAAAAGGTAAAAGCAATTCATTTTAACCAGGGGTCATGTGTCAGACTATTTCTTGGCCTTGTGTAGGTACGTCCAGGAGTCATCACCGCTGTCACTTTACCCTGCCAAGAAATATTTCCAGCAGTAACCCCCCCCCCCCCATAGAAACATAACTTTGGTTGTACGGATTAAACGAACAAGATGTAGTGTGTTAATTAGTGAGCTTTAAGTGTGTTGCTGAGCAGATTGTGTTATCTTTGGACAGAGCCAGGCTAACTGTTACCCCTGGTTTCAGGATTTATTTAAAATAAGAGCAAACTAGAGCATTTCCAGGGACATTCATAAAGCAGAGAGAAAAATATAAAAAAAATTAAAAAGTCTTTATTTTATTCCCTGTATCCTCTTTCTGACTGGCACAGTTAGAATACTGTTAACACAATTTCATTGAAAGGCAGTGTATGATTTTTTTATTTTCTTCATTCAGATCAGCGTAAAGACTGAGAATATATGATCTTAATCAGAAATGCACTAAATAGTACCCTAAATCCTTTATTTGTGTCATGAATTAACAATACAAAAAAGCTCTGCTTGACACTGATGATGACTGTTATTGGAGTCTTGGACCTTTTTTGCACCTCTGTGAACAAAGAAAAATCCACTACAACAGAAAATGGAGTAAGATCAATGCCAAGACCCCGGATGGCCTGCACCGCCCACTACAGAGAGTGATAATGTAGTTCACAGATAAGGTAAGGTCAAACAGATGCCTGATGCTATTACAAAGAAAGGACGGGGGACACATACACATTAATCAGTTGCGGGACTTTATGCTGTGCCTCTGTTCTCTCTCTCTCGGTCTGCCTGGAGGAGCCATCAAGTACGATTAGTTCAAGCAATAATGGCTACTGCTTAATCAGCAGGTCAATAGGCAATGTTACGCTTCATTCTTCTCATCTTGGCTGCTGCTAATATAACACTTAACAAGGAGAGCAATTCTGACCAGTATCTGGTACACACACACAGACACAATAAAACACATAAAGACACACAGACTGTAAAAGATACGCAATCTAATTCAACACCAGCAGCCTAAATGAGTTATCACTACATTGTGACCACAAGACATGTCTGCTTTTGTTTTCTTTTTTTTTGGAGAAAAGGTGAAAATCAGAGGAAACATTACATAAACACAATAGACTTGTTGTATTATCCCTGCAGCCCTGCAACAGAGTGTAAAGTTCATTAAGCCAGGTTAATGCTAATCTTTGGCTTTGTGCAGGGGGGGAATGGGTTTTTAAGACCGCAGGCAAGAGGAACATCTGTTTGCAAAGACTAATTCTAATTTAGAGAGCTGCTGCTGCTGCTGCTGCTGCTGCTATACAGTCTTTAACAAAGGCAAGTGGAGCTGTTCCACTTCTAATTTTGGGAGTGCACATGGCACACAGAGTCTTTGCTCGGCGGATGGTGTAAGTGTTTGGGCAGAGCGGTGTGTAATCTCACCGCCACACACTGTGAGATCAGCAGAACAGGAAGCAGCTCTGACCGTCTGACCAGAAATGGGACGGAATTAACGTCGCAATTATGTAAAGAGCAACCTTAAAATCAGGATACTTAATTTCTGTTTACAAACGTAATGAAGCCTTTTCTTCTGTTTAAATTGACGTGCCTCTCAGTGATGTCACATCCTGTCATGCATCTGTGAGCTAAATTTATTTATGAATGACTAACTGCAAATGCATAAATTACTTTCTATATAAATCTATAATAGGAAGTGTATTGAAATAACTAATTATATCCATCCATCCATTATCTATACCTGCTTTATCCTGACACACAGGGTCGCAGGGTGTGCTGGAGCCTTATCTCAGCTGTCATTGGACGAGAGGCAGGGTGCACCCTGGAACTGGATGCCAGTCAGTCACAGACAGACAAACCAATCACACTCACATTCACACCTAGGGGCAATTTAGAGTTGCCAATTAACCTAACCTGCATGTCTTTGGATTGTGGGAGGAAGCTGGAGTACCCAGAGAGAACCCACGCAGGCACAGGGAGAACATGCAAACTCCATTTTTATTAATTAGTAATTATATACATTTTTTAATTAATCTACTGATTATTCAATTGTTTATGATAGGAAGCAAGTAATAATGATAAATGGTGATCAGAAGTTACCAGGGCTCAAGTACATTATTTCCAATTTAAATGACTTTTAAGAGAAAACCAGCTAATCCTCACATTTTGATTGCTTCAACCAAAAAAGGTATTTTTACTTGGTTAATATTAATTAATAAGCCATATATTCTTTTTCAGTTGATAGTTTCCACTGCAGTGTGTATCTGGATTTCTCTCTTCTATTTACATCTCTGTGTGTGGACACAAAGCGTTAATGAGTACAGAGCAGAATCAATGTAAAAGGTCACATTAATCAAGATATCAATATCATTTGTGCAAAAAGGTTAAACCAGTAGAGTAACAGTGTTTCTCCAAAAACCCGGAAGAGAGAAGATGAAGGAAATTTTTGTTCCTCAAATCAATGCCAGGTGTTGTTTAGGATTATGAATTACAACTAAAATATGAATAACGACACAACCCAAGGCTTACACTTAGACCACACGTTTGTCATCTGTTTATATGCTCCGTGTCTGGTAACCACAAAGAAACTTGTGCAGCTCAAACATGTTGGTGGTGAAGTTATTAAAATTTATTAATATGAATAAAGTTATTAATATTTTGTTGAATGTCACTTCAGTGTCTGAAAACACACGTGTATCCAGTGAGGACGCTGCACAGCACAAAACATCAAAGTACAAAAAGATTTGTACACACTTGTGTTCGCCACATCGTCTTGTATACTCAACAATCAATAAAGATGAGAAAGAAATGTAATAACTCAAATTTATTCTGTAAATGTTATATGAGCAGCTTGAGTCACAAAGAAGGCAGCTGAATAGTACTGCTGCTGGTACTGTTATGATTTCTACTGTCACAATTACTTTTTTTTTAATAACTACTTTTACTGGTGATGTTAATAACAATAATGATAATAACGATGACAATGAGGTTAAACATTCGCCATGAATATCAGTATCATTTGTCAAATGTATCAAAATCTATTCACTAGATCTTTAACAATCAACATGTTATGTTTGTGGTAATATCAAGTTAAGGCATAGCTGTCGGTGTGTAATTATAATCCACAGCATTTCCAAGCCGTTTATAGAAGGGATGCTTTCCTAAGCTTAAAGGACTGTATCAGTGTTTTATGACCTTTTCTATAAATGATGTACTGTACACTTTCCTGCTGACAATTTTCAAATGACCTTCATGATGTAGAGTTTCAGAATACATTTATAAATGACAACTAAACATTCAAATGCAGTAAGGATTTTTCCACCTTTCCCACCAACCTTCGGTTTTCACCTATTATGTTTTTTTTTTTTGTGTGTGTGTAATATTTTGAAACTAGTAAATGAACACAAATACAAATTACAGACCTTTAACATTTAACAGACTGTTTGAATCTCTATCACAGTGTCTATCTTTTTGTTTGTCAAAGATCAATTATTGTTAAGTGATGATGATGAATTTTATATGCAGGTTGATCTGAAAGGTCTGCACTGCATTTGTATCATAGCAATCATTTTTTACATTAGCATGAGAAATTCCACAACAAATGCATATTTCAAGTGTGATTACCGTATGGCGATGAATGAAATATCCAAATCACACAACATGATTTGGAAATTGTTTAGTTGTGAGAATTATGTGCAGTGAATGGAGTGAAATGTCACACATAACTATTCAAATCACATATAACTATTAAACATTTAGGAAAAATACACTATTATTTTTTATTGATTATTGGCGGTACATAAAGAGCTCAGCCTGTTGACTTTATCTTACAATAGTCGGGGTTACTGCTTTTCACTCCAGCTGTAAAAGAAATTATTCAGTTTAACAAGGTCAGAGCTCCCAGTAGTTAGATAGAGTAGAGGTAGAGTTACATAACTAGTTTAGCCTTTTGTATCAGTTCACCGCTGTGGATGAGACAAGAAGCTTCTTTCAAAGTCTACTTAAATATGGAGATGTGAGTGCCAAAACAGCAATAACATGAGGAAACATGAAAGGAGTCCTTTGTCTCGGTGAAATCCCTTATCTCCTCCTGGGGGGGCAATTAGGCTAATAAGAGGATGACTAAGGAATATGATTAGCCAAAGAGACCAAGAGATAAAAAAAAAAGAAGAAAAAAAACTGCATGTGATGTGTCTGACCCCTGCTGAGGTTACAGCAGCACTTTGACACCCAGACGGTGGGCGTGCTCTTGCAAAAGATGCATAAAAAAGATTGGAGAACACCTTATTACATCAAGTCAGCGAACGCAAACTGTAAAAACATCCTGTTGAACATTTTCTATTTGCATAACGTAAACTTGCAGGTAATTTCACAACATTCAGGCTGTGGCTGGGTGAATATCTGTTAGCCCCCTTTGAGTTGTAATAATCTTCCTTCCAGACAAAGTGATGTTCGGAGATGTCCTGCATCAGTGTGTTGTCCTCTCTTCAGTCTCAGAAATGCTTTGGGCTGGCTTTAGAAGGGGGTGATGATAAGCGTCGCTCACACACACTGGAGCCACGCCAGTGTCGCTGCATTGTGTGGACAAAAGATCCACACTGTGCCGATGCATTTTGAGGCTTGCGTGAGAGACACTTGCTATCAGAGTGCCATTGAGCCTATTGACTCCTAATTAACCAGCTTTGCTTTCAAACAAGATGGTAATCCGGCTGTAATTAGGGATACTATGTCACACACGTTGCAGCCTCGACGGCAATCTGCTTACGGCGGGGAAAAGGAATGAAAGGGAGACTGTCTTAAAGTAAACAAATGGACAAGGCCGCAGGAGGAGGCACACACACATACACACAGAGGTGGTCACTGCAATATAATGTAGCATACAGGCACACAGAGTAATGAGGACACTGGACGATATAGGTGGGAAGACAGGACACAAACACGCATGGTGAGAGCAGTGGGCAGAAAAATGTTTAATAGAAGTGGCAATGAGAGATGTGCAGAGGCCTGACCGCAGCACAGGAAATAAAAACAGGAGAGGGTGGTGTTTCATGCTTTGCACTTTATTTATTAGTACACACAGCAGTGAGAATGTGAGGAGGATGAGGAGGAGGAGAGGTGATGTTTTTTTGTTTTTTTTTTACCACATGGGTTAGCTGTATGGTGGTGGTGGGGGGGGTGGTGTTTCCAGTGTGAACAGCAGCCATATTAAAGTAGCACATGAAGTTGGAGGCAAAAGAAGAAACGGTGATGAGGCTATGACATCATCCCTACGCATTCAACTTTACAAACTGATGGCAGAGGAAAGGACACGCAGCCCGGTGGAGTCGGTGGACGCACGCGCACGCACGGCACGGCACGGCACGGCACACAAACTCCCCCAGCACGCGGAGGGGTGCGTGGCCGTGGTCGCCTGTGCATCGCCCACAGTGGGCTTTGTGATGGTTTGCAACATGGTGCAGACTGGCTGCAGTGGATATTATGTCATTTTCTTTCTTTTTTTTTTTTTTTCGGAGAGCGCACCGTGTGGCTCCCTGACCCGCTCATCATTTGACGAGATTTGGAAGGCTCATCGCAGCATCCCCATTTCTCGTCACCCCCACCCCCAACACCCCCACTTCATTCAACACCCCCACCTCTTTTTTTTTTTTTCCTCTCCCCTTCCCCCCCCTGCATCACCATCAGCATCAGCATCATCCGCACCAAGATTCATACTCACCACATACGCTTCCTGGGTGGAAGACAATGTTCTTTGTTGGAGGCGGTCACCCCCAGAGCCAGCTGCATTACAGTAATGTATTTCTGGTAGTTCACCATGGTACTGTCCACCGCTACTAAAAATCCAACCCAAAGAAAAGCACAGGTGATCATATATTTCTTTATTCCCTGGCATCCGCCTCCGCTGCGTCTTCCGCGCTCAGCATCACAACGCCATTTCCAGCGCTGAAGGACTGACAGTGGAAACACTCCCCAAGGAGCTGAGCGAAAGGTGCCGTACCGCTGCGACCCATGTCTGCAATGACACTCTGACCGTGTTTCAGCGCTCGCAAACACACCGCCGATCCATCCGATTTCTCTCTCTTGTGTGTGTGTGTGTGTGAGAGAGAGAGAGAGAGAGAGAGAGAGAGTGAGAGAGAGAGAGAGTGTTTCTTTTTCTTTTTTTTTTCCTCTCTCAAATAAAACACGGTCAGGATTTGGACATGCTCTCCTTCTTCCTCCTCCTCCTCCTCCTCCTCCTATCCGGGGCTGGAAACACTCTCTTAAAAAACGCTGCAGCGTCCAGGCGTCCGTGTGTGTGAGGTAGGGGAGAGAGTGTGTGTACAGTGTAGTCAGAGGGGAGCGACTGACTGAGGGAGGGGAGGAGGAGGAGGAGGAGGAGAGGAGGAGGAGGAGGAGGAGGGAGGGGAGGAGGAGGAGGCGAGGGACCGATTCATTTGGAGGTGCTCAGTTGTAGCATCTGTTCAGAAAGTCTACAGTTTGTCTTTAATGACTTGTTAACTGTGGCTTATTTGGGGAGTATCTTTGTGTTCCACAATACTTCACTTCCTGGAAGCAGTAATGACTCACAGAGGCGCAGCTACAGTCCCCCTCTACTCCTTTTTTTTTGAGAGGTGGGGGGAAATTTTTCTTGGCTTTTTCAGAATGAGATGTTTTTCGACAGAAAACACATTTTGGCATGTCCCACAAGGTGAAGCACAGGTGTAGCTAAACAATAAAAGGAATGATGGAATTGAATTTCATTTGACTGCTTTCATCTGTAGCACAAATTTTAGCTGAATTTTCAAAAAATGTGAATTACTGTTTCCATCCACTACCGTTATGACAATATTAGGAGTCACTGAAATAAACAGTTGGAGGCCCCAAGGGCATCACTTTGTTTTGACAATACCTTTAAAGCTAAAACTTTTAACAAAAAACTACAGTGGTTCGGGGGAAAAATTGCATCAAAAGGGATTAACCTACTGCAAAGTCATTTGTCTGAAATGACTGAGTGTAAAATGCACAACAACATAGCTTGCACAAGGAACAGTCACCCGTCATGCATCACAACCACAGCTGCAACACTAAACAATGCCAATGTCGCATCTCGGCGTTCTCAAGAAAGCACCAGTGCATGTCAGTCTGCCCTGCAGTGAGAAGATCCAATATCACCGCCTTAAAACTCGAAGGGATAATGTTAACAGTGTTAGCTAAGGATAATAAATCCACTTTACCTTTATATGATAGGTTGAAAATTCCCTGTTGTTTCAATACTGCATATTTTTTAAAGTCAGAGAAACAGATAGTTTACAAGTCAAGCTCAACCAATCGTGACTCATTCAAAGCACAATGTTTAAATACTGATATGTGAGAATTAGATTATTTCTATTTATTCATCCATGTTAATTTTAAAACAATCTGAAATCACTGATTCTGATTCTGCAAAATAAATTCACATAATTATACTCAAATACTCAAATTACACTTTTAGGAAGCGATGAGGACACATTTTTTTGATAGAAAAAATGACCCCAAATGACACCTGTGGGTGCCGCTAATCCTCCAGGTGATGCGATTAAAATGATTTATTCAAATTTTTTTGTCCATTTCAGCTGAACATTTTATTGTGTTTTCCACTGTTAACATTGTTAGTACCACCTGTGAGTTTCCTGTTATGAGAAAAGTCTATTAGCAGTTAGTCTAACACTTGTCTGTGGGTTGACCAAAAAAAAAAAAATGTAATGGGCCCTCAAGCTTATGTGGTATAGAGCCTGGCTACTCATATCCAGAGCAAGAGAAAGTGGTTTCAATCTAACCACTAGATGCGGTTTGCATTATAATGTAATGCTTTGAGATCACAATTAACCTTAAAAGTCTGACTTAGTTTGCTGGGCAGGGTAATCTAATTCAGTTTGCTTTATTTAAGAGTGACACAAAATGTTGGCTAATTAAACTTAAATGTCAAACACAGTTACACTGGAAAACAAACTAAAAGGCGACCATCCTTTGGTTGATCTGGTGGTTCACGCAGCGTATGTCACATTTTACTAAGACAGTTTTAATTGTGTGATGGACACGCACAATACACCCAGTGCACCCTCTAACTCACACATACAGACACTCACCATCACACCTACAGATGATTTTCAGTTGCCAGTTTAATTGACATGCAAATGTCTTTGGACTGTGATAGAGAAATTGTACTGTGCTACACTCAGTATATTTATTATTATCTGAAACTGCAACTTGCATCATCAACTATATGTTCAAACATTGACAACCCCTCCTGCTCTTAGAGTGTACCAGCTATGAGACTTATTAACAGACTTATTCTACTGAACTAATTTGACAAGGCTTTTTCCCTGAATACACCTTATACCTATTTTATTGAAATTCTTTTAATGGATTCATTACATTTATACTGGACATCACTGGAATATGAAGTCCTTGTGTTTTGAACATTTCCTATCTGTTCCAACCTCCAACCATATAATTTTTTCTGTCTTTTTCCACTTGTGCTCTTTTACACCCAGCAAGAGCAAGAGCGATTTACATCTCCTTTCCTTTCACTTTTTGTCTTCTGGGTGGGTTATATTGGGAACTGTACTATAATTAAGAGTTGTTTATAAAGTTTTATTGGTGATGCCAAATGCATATCATAAACAAAACAACAACAAATAGCAGTTCATCTTGATAATTATATGACCACTTTATATCACATACCATTAGGCTGCATTTAAAACTTTAATTAAGTAATTTAAAGTTATAGTGATATATTATGATGCTTGACAGAGAAAATATGTTTCTCAGTTCTGCTGCCAATCATTTAGTGTTTGTTGAAATCATAGAGGTGCAGTACACAGCAGCTCAGTCTCAGTGGACTGTGCCCACACCACCTGTCATTAGCAGCAAACAGAGGCTGGCGTGGGTTGTTCTTCAGTCAATAGACTGACACACTGGTGCCGTTCTAAGTTTTAGAGTAAGTCGATTAGTCTAGACTTTGAAGTCTTAGAGGAGAGAGCCGCCTTCTCACCTGAGTGGAGAAGTGTACTTCTCACTCTCACTGAAGAAGACAGACTAAAATAAAGAGTCTGAGAACCACTAGTGTCTGAGGAGGCCAGATAAACAGAAATTTTATCTCCCACCAGCAAAGAAATGCTACAATAGAGAAAATAGCTGTTATAAGCATTGTGTGATAAAGGGATTATCTAGTCTGTTAATTAGAAAAAAATGGACTGGAGCACATCCTAAAAATGAACTTGAGTAACTGTTGTGTCCTACAGCAGACTTCCACCATACAGCTAAACAGGCAGAGCATGGCACTGACAGTGCCAGTGTCAGG
Organism: Scortum barcoo; assembly: GCA_023238725.1. Taxonomy (NCBI): domain Eukaryota; kingdom Metazoa; phylum Chordata; class Actinopteri; order Centrarchiformes; family Terapontidae; genus Scortum; species Scortum barcoo. Next base: position 11,629,561 of record CM041536.1, read on the forward strand.
GGAGCAAATCCCTCTGTGGCACAGTGTTGCTAAAAATGTATGCACCCATGGCACTGTAGTGCTCTATGGATGAAAGGGATGTGAGTTATGCGGATCTAAAGTACGGACAGTGTAAACTTCTTTTTGGGAATTGAGGTGTATTCATATAAGACTACACGTTAAAGTACACAGCAGCGTGCATTTATGTAAAATTAAACATCTGATTGAATTACAAGGAAATGGTTAAATCAAATGATAAATGTTCCTATTTCTAAGTCTGCATGGCTAGGTAATTTTAGATAACAATATTTACAACAAAGCCTAACATAATACACAGAGAATGAACATCAGGCCCTTTCTAAAATTTAAAACAGCTCTTTTTGTGGTTGCCAGTGAGTTACTTCTGGGTGAGTGGAAGTAGAAAACCCTTCAGGGCATTAATGGGACCCAAATTCATCCAGTGCTCAGATGTCCAAAAAATCCTCCATGCAGTACCTGCTGCAGAGAAGGCTTCTAACCCTATCTGAAATTAGAAAATATTTCATTTTGAAATGAACGATAATAGTAAGACACTTGTGTACACTTGAAACAAGCATGGATTCTACACACTTCAGTGTCTGGAGAATAAGCATTGAATAAGCATTGAGAATAAGTGATCATAACAGTTTAAATATCATATAATGTCAGTGAGTCAAGCAGTGAGGACACACATTTCTTCGGAGGTTGGCATCTTAAATTCACAAATACAACAGTTAAAAACATTTTTTGGCTGATTAGAGTGTTTTTAGATATAGTACATTTTAATTTGATTACCTTTGGGAATTATCACCCATCTCTGGATCTATCTATCTATCTATCTATCTATCTATCTATCTATCTATCTATCTATCTATCTATCTATCTATCTATCTATCTATCTATCTATCTATCTATCTATCTATCTATCTAGACACACACACACACACATTATTAAAAAGCAATATGCAAAATTGTTTTGTTTTTTTTGGCCACTTGGGGGCAGTAGAAAAACATTCACAACTGACATATTGTCACCCTTCAAGCTGATATTGCAAACTTTTTTAACATTTGCTTATTTAGCCTACATATACATCAGATATGGAGCAACAATGTCATTCATTTAGAGCTGTGTTTGTACCTGATGAATAAAATCCAAGATTAACTCTGTTTAGCTGTTTTTGGTCCCTACCAACTCACGTGGGAAATATCTGTCACTTGTTAAATATTCCACTATGTTCACTAGCTAGTCTCTAACAATGTCTGTCTGCTGTTGTGGTGCTGAGCAGGTAGTGTACGGCATGTTCAACAAGCTTTTTCAGGGAAAACAGCTGCCTGCTGTGACCGACAATGACGTTATGAGAGCAGTGAGAGTAACCTGGAGCAGCAGACAGACAGCTAAACTCATTATAAAGCTTGGTAAACCCAAAGGGAGCTGCAGATCCTGGTATCACTGTAGGTATATTATGAGTATTGTCACAGTGTCATCTACATTGTCATCTATATTTATTCTCATAAAAAGCTCAATATGAAAAACAAGTCCAGATAAAATGAAACTTTAGTTCTGGTGTTGGTGGGCTGACCTCATGACCTTGGTAGTTTTAAAATCCTGCCTTTGGTACTGGCAAGGAGAAGTGATAACAACAATTACAATTTAAGCCAAAATCAATATCAGATTTGTAGGCCAGTGGAAGTGAAAGTATTTGTACCAAATTGTGTGTAACAATAAAATAGCTGACTCTAGCAGAAAATAATTCGGGAAACATGATGGTACGATCGGCTGGGACCATGTTGGATTATTCAGTCTTCCCAAACAGAGAAGGTCCACACCGAGTCTTGGCTGCACGCTGGCAGTGACATCACTACTTCCTGTTAGTGGCCTCTTGAATCCAGTCAACAACAAATACAGTGCTAATGCAATCATCAGAGCGGAGTAGCGCTCCAACAAAACGACCGTTACCTTCCATTGACGAGGACGCCATTCAGATAACTCTCCTGATTAATCAGACAGTCCGGATCATCATTATCAAGCATGTAAGACACAGCAGTCATTAGTGGATGGGGAAACCACCACACACACACACACACACACACACACACACCAAGCCTCCCTCTCTCTCTCACTCTCTCTCTTTCACAGACACACACACATTACAGGGAGCGTGTATGGGAACCAGTAGTAGTGTGTGTCAGTGGGGAAGCATTGAGACAGCAGTGGGTCAGTGGTTGTGCTGCAGTCCGAAGCCCACTGCATACCCATGCACACTCCACTGCAGCACTTTGATTTCACATTGGCATCCCTCCTCTGCATCTCCACAGTAATGGCTCTGAGCAGCATGCCCCATCATTACCCTTCTCACTTGAGAACCCACTGCTGACATCTTTTATTATCTGCCGCGCATTTGCACACACAATTTTGCACAGCTGGCGCAGGCACGCTCACGCAAGTAAGTACTTTTTTTTTTTTTTACTTTCTCCAGCAAGTAAATAGGACACATGGGGCTGCCCTTCTTTTCTGGTGTCCTTAGACTCTCTTGTCCACTTTATTTCGCACAGCATCAAAGCTGGTTTGTAGGACTCAGAGGCTGTTCCCAAAGGAGACAAACCTGGACGAAAGCCCTAAGAACCACTACCGCTGTAACACCGTGATTTATTACTTTTGCACCAAACGAAGAGGAGAAGTTCACAGAGAAAGTCCTCTTCACATGAATGCACTGCACCAAGAAGAACAAGAGTAATGAAACACACACACACACACACACACACATACACACACACACACACACACACATACACACACACACACACACACACACACACACACACACACACACACACACAGTCACACCTCACCACAAGTCAGTGCTGTCGCAGTGCTTTCTCTCTATGTGCTGTGAGGTGAGTCATCAGCACAGAGAAGCATAACCTCACAGCTCCAGCTAATCTCTCCTCTCCTCCTCCTCCACCTCCTTCTCAACCTGCCAGCATCTCATTTTCTCCACTTATGGGTGAAGGCACGCTGACTTACATCATCGCTGCAGCCTCACATATACATATAAGGCCACAGATCCAAACACATGGCCAACACATCCTCAGTGAATCACACACACACACACACACACACACACACACACAGTGATATATCCTGCAGCTACAAAAAAAAAAGCCAGTTACACAATCAATATATCTGCGTAATCATGTATCTAATGCCCTTAAATCAGCACTTTGATTTAATAGTTCAGAATGAGAGGGTTACTCAAGAGGTTTTACATGCTGGTTTAAAAAATTACAGCAGTCCCATGAAAGCAGCCCATGGAAGTCAGCAGCCTCTTAATCTGGATTCAGGCAGCCACACATCCTGCGCTGCTCTTACAGTGATACATAGGTCCTTTGTGCCCTTTAAGACAGGAGCCCAGAGATGTGATTAAATGCTGCATGTTCACTCTCAGTCAGCAGGATACTGACCAGAGGCGGACACAAAAAGCCAAACTAATAAACACAGTGTCTCTTTGAACCCGCGCAGCTGACAATCAATCTGCTCCTCTGCTGTGTATCAGAGAAAGTGTGCAGAACAGGGTGGGTGAAAAAAAAAAAAAAAAGCTCACACACGACTTCGTGTGCGGAGATGCAGTTCACCACGAGGGAAGATATTCCCAGGTTGGTTTTACATTTATAACAAGCGCGGCGGCTGCAGACGTGCTCCACTCTCTCACACTGGAGACACATGCTGGCACACAAATTCTGAAGCCAAGCATCCATGACTTGAGGCAGTTTCTGTCCTACTTCTCCTAAGAGTGAACAAACAAAAGATTATGCTGTTTTTATCTAGACGTACATGCAGTCAACCTTGCCCGACGCTTCACCCGCTCTCACTGTGTCTGAACCGGACTGTGTCATCGTGTGACGCTCAAACATGAATTCAAGGATGCATGAAAAAACACAACAAAGGCAACACAAACAATCTCCCCAAGTTTTGCCCCTGCTAACACCAACAGACACATGTGAGCACGCCAGGATCCAGTGAGCATCGTCACATCCATCACACGTCTTTGGAAAATAAAGCACCTTATTCTGAAATGACATTTCAAGAGGACTTACATTGCCTTGCTAGCGTACTGCATCTCCTGTGGAAGCTCTGTGACCATTCTGACTCTATGTGCTGCGATGCTTGTGTTTTGTGTGTGTTGGTCTGTTTCTGTCAGCCTGGCTGTGTGTGTGCATGTGTGTGTGTGTGTGTGTGTGTGTGTGTGTGTCAGTGTGCCCAGGGCCAGACCACTGGGATAGCTGTCGCCATGCTGACTTAGCTGTCATATATTAAAGAGGACTTCTTAACGGTCTAGGGAGCATATCAGCTTGTCTGTCCCGTCACTTCAGGCATCACATCCACCCACGCTACCTCACACTCAAACACACACACAAACTGTTCCCTGTTTCTCCCCTCCCCCTGCTGTGTTAGCTGGGCCAAGGGTACTCTCCAGGGGTCCACACACACCCAGAAAGACACCATCACTCAGTCATGATGTATTCACGGGGCCTGACACACAGTGACAAAAGCAGCCTCACAGGACTCTGCACCGGTGTACTGGACCGCTGCTGTTGGTGTGTAAAAGAATATCTCAGCAGATGTCATTTAATGCTCCTTTTTTTCTGGCCATTCATTTATGTATGCAGTTAAGTATTACCGTTTTAGAACATGGATATAGCGGTGAAAGAGCATTCACTTGTGTATTATAATGTCATATTATTATAATTCAAATCACAGATGGGTTAGAAATTAAAGGTCAAACCACCATGCAGTAGTGTCTCCATAAGTTGTTGGGGGACACATTTCTGGCACAGTTCTTCTAAAACATGTCTCTCTGTTTTGGTGTTTTGAAGACAGCTTTGTCAAAGACATCTTTTCCTGTTGAAATACAAACATAAAACAATAGGATACTGCTAGGATGACAAAAGCATAAAAATCAACATGCACGAGAGAGCATCGAAATGATGCAGGGCGATAAAACGACAACATGCTCTGTGCATGAAGCAGCAGACCAAAAATGAGCAACACTGTTATTGACCACATTTTGCACACATTATCCATGTGAAGCTGTATGACAAAGATAAATTTACATCGATCCAAAACCTCCTATAGCTGCTAAAGTGGGCTGCAAGCTGGTGACTGGGAAGGTCAGAGTTTATGATTCACAACATTTTCTCTCTTCAGTGACCCCTCGTGCCATGCATGAAATCATCTGCATTCATTATGATCCTCCACACATTTACTCAAGTTCCTCCTTATATTAACAGTTCGACTTCGATCAACCAACCACAGAAGAATAATTTGACTTGTGACCGTTATCTTAAGCATGTGAAATATTTGCAAAGACTCTTAAAAAGCACTAAAGAGAAGATATTTGAATGAAATAATTTTTGTGTTGTTGGTAAAACCTCAGCTCTCAAATGTATCATCTAAGAAGCCTCAGCTTTAGTTCATCTAATGTGGCTTGGAAACAATTTTATATAACATTAAGCAGAAATGTAAGCACTCTTACAACAACATCAGCAAAATGTAAAGCAGCTCCCACCTGGAGTCGAACATGGGGTCGGTGTACATGGGAGGGCAGCACAGGGGTGGCTCTCCTGGACTGTTTGGGGGCACTGGGAGGCCCCCTTTCCTGCCCTGTCCTGGGGCACCATCTGTGGGAACAGATTAATATATTAGCCACTTTTTATGGCTCTGTTTTAATTTGCGTTTCTTCCCCTCTGACCGGGTGAGTAAGCAGGAGGATTCACAAGCTTTTAATTGTGAGGATATTAGCCACAGATAAAGCAGACACTCACTGAGCTGTAAATGCGGGTCATTTTCTTGAGAGTCCTCAGCTTTATGTAAATGTAAGTAAAGCATATTGATCTGGAATTGCGCAGCACAGACAGGGCCCTGCAGACTGCAGCCGCGTTGAGGCCATATGTTGTCAGAGGCTAGTTAGGAACGCTGGCGGCTCAGTAATCCCCTCAGCCATCCAGATTTAAGAAGCTATTTTTGCTGGCTCTTAGTCTGTGGTGCTGGCTTACTGCAAAGTAGTTTTCTTCCCTTTACAATGTTTTGTTTTTTTTTTCTCTTCAATTTCACACAGAAAATTAAATGCAACACAACGTAAGTGATAATACTGGACAAATAAGTGGAAAGCTGCTACAAATCGATGAGCTGTAATTCCTGCTCTGCCCTCTGTTATGTTTTTCAAAGAGAACATTAGCACAGGAACACACAGCCCTCTGTGACCTTTATCTTTTTGTGTTAGTCATTAACGTAATTAGCAGCTAATTAATGGCTGTACCTTCTACGTTCAACAGAAAGCAGGTTAGCAGGTGGGGACACACTTCCTCCAAAACAGAACAGAAGGAGCAGAATGCAGCAGGCCCCTTTGAGGACAGATGGTCCAAGAATATCTCCGTCCGTTTCTTGCTGGACTCCTGTCCCAGAATTTCCTTGTACTCCCCCAGCGAGAAAACCTTATCATACACCAGGTAGGGGAGGACGGTGTTGACATCCAGCTCGCTCAGGATCTTTTGCCGGTGCTGTTTGAGGATCTTGGCCGCCCATCTCTTCTTCTTCCTGGTGCATGGCCTCTTGCCAGACCTCTGCTGATGCCTCTTCTGCTTCTTCACAAACCACTTCTTGGTGCCGCTGCCAAACATCTTCAGGTTGAGGAGTCCCACCAAAGATTCTTCCACGGCTCTGTCAACACAGTTCCCAAAGGAGGGGAGGTGCATATTTCACGCCAGTGAAGCCACCATGCCACGTATTTCCCCGAGCCGCACTTTGTTGTTGTCTGAGTTGTGTATCTGGGGCAGGAAACGACAATCTGGACAGTAGCTGATTTCTAGCTGGGTACTTACCAACACTAAGAAGATTACTTAGACTCTTAAGTACACCAATGAAAACAGCTCTCCACTTCACAGACATCCTCAACATATTTTATATTATTTTGCCTGTCTGGTTGGATCAAACATTTTAGCTTCTTAAGCTGTTACTTAATCACCATATGCCCCCTTTAATTAAAAATATCTCTGACCATTTTCCTTTTTCTCTTAATTCCTCGAAGATCATTTAGGACAACCACGTCACACAGTCCACAGTTATTTTGGGTAATGCCGACTAGCCTGAAAAATCATTAGGGAGTTGCAAAAGAAGGCTTGTGAGGCTCCAGTCCACTACCCATCTTAGAAAGTCTGCATGATGTGAACCAAACATACTTCTAAGTTGCCCTGAGCGAGGTACTTCACCTCCAGCTGCTCCACTGGAGCCACTCAGCAGTCCACCAATCAGCTCTCCAACAACTCACCTTCCTGCTTATTGCTGCAAATGTGACATCTGATTAGAACAAGATTAAAACATTTTGTCACAGGCATTGACCCGTTACATTGAGTCGTCAGGATCGCATTGGGGAGAAGCATTAACATATAATAGAATGGAACAAGGACATTTAAAGGGGAGCTTAATGCATTGTGCTGAAAATCTAGAAAAAAAAAAAACTAATGCAGCACAAACCAGCATGACCTTGAATCACATATTATCCAGCTGCTGTGTGAGAGGATGGAGGATGGCCTATTCTTTACCAGAAGAGGGTGCCGTTTGATCAGTGGGTGTTACATTAAATCACGTGGCAATAGTCTTTTAAACGTATCAGCTTATAAGTCCAACCAGTTAGCCCCAGAGCCACAGACCAGTGTTGTCAAGGTGTCATCAACACATTGGAGGGATGAAAAATCACAAAATGAGCTGCTGCTGATCCCTCAACAGAGAAATTCAGCTGACAGTGCAGTAAAATAAAAAAGATAATCTGAATGAAAGCTTAACTAAATACAGGGTGAAATAAAATGATTTTCAATCATCTTCACTGTTGATATCTCTTATATAACCAGAGTGTGTCATAATCTATTGTTTTCTTTTTCTCTATCCACTGTTATAAATGTCTGTATGCCACACCAGTAAAGCAAATTGAAATGGTTGATTGTTGAATAATGACAATGGTGTTTCAGACTGTACAGACTACTATCTTCTTCTGTTAAGGGTTTACTGTGTTCAAAACAGAGACATAACAATGTACTATGTCTACAGTCATACAGTCACATTTAAGACGCTTATAGTCATTTAGACTGAATAATTCATATTCATGTACAGTATTTTTACTGTGTTTACAATGACACTGTATGTACATGTGAACTAGACCATATAAATGATTTTTGAACAGTCTTTTTTAACTAAATATCCTTTTATGTTTCCCCACTGTATTTCCTTTCTGAGCTCCAGTGGAGAGAATAACACAAAGGGAATTGTGTCCTTCAAATACAGTAATTTTTAGAAATACCTGCTTGATCAGACTAACTCAGACTGTTGAAGTATTATATTAGCTTTCATTTGGTGAATTGTACAATACATGCTTGGATAAATCAAAGACTTAAATTGTAGTTGTTTGATTTAATTAAAAAAATTGTAGTTTTTTTTTGTTTGTTTTTTTCATTTCGGGGCCAGTATGGATGATTACAGGGACCAGTGACATATGTGTCTTGTTTTGAACCAATTCTTTCACTTTTAATTACCTAAGAACTGCTGATGTTGAATTTGGCTCTAGAATACATTCTTGTGGTTGCCTAAAATTGATTTGTGGTCACCTCATTTCTATCAGTTTGCAACTATTGGTTCATATACTAATAAAACAAGTAAAAATGGTAGTATTTGTCTTCCGTTACAATTTTAACCAAAGCTCCTTATCGCATTGCCCAATCATTACTTAATATTGTAAAACACATTATGAAATAATGACTGTAGTTAGTATTGGGTTACACAACGGCTACAGATATCAGGCCTTTGTGTCCGCCTGTCTGGTTCACCATGTCAAATATCAGGGACGATGTGACATAAGCCTGATTATGCACATTTGCTTGAGTGCTTGTTTAATTCAATTAATCACTTGTTATTTTCTGTGACAGCAATTATACAAAAAACCCATAAAGAGAAACCTATTGATCCAAGGGCAGTGTGTTCCATCTGATATGACACAATACTACCTCCAAAGGGTCAACAATACGATTAATGCAACGCCAATAGTACTTTCAGCTTGCCATCATATTTTCTACAAGACGTAGATTTCAATCTGAGCTCACAGCCTAATGCCTTCAGTGGCACTTACTTAAGGGATGTTTAGGATTGGGTAACTAAAACACTGTTTAGGGTTAATAAAGAGTGTTACCCACTTATTCCCTAACCTTTTGTCTTCATAAATTGCACACACAACAGATACCAAAATTCTATCGATGCCCTGTATAAACTAAATATTTACAGGTATTTGCAGGCCGTAAAAGACTTACCAAGTCATTAAAACCGTTACATACCATACCATCACAAACCATGACTTCCTCTTTCCATATTAATAAAGCACTGACATTTGGTAGGTCTCCTTAGAATATACTGGTGTTTAGTTGGAAATTAGAGTCTATTAGAGTTAGAGTCTACAGGCCTTATCAACTTCTCTTCAGACACTGGCTTGGTAAGGCATCTTCTAAAGGGAATTGTATTTTTGAAAAAATATGCTTTCTGTGCTAAACTTATCACCACTATCTCCTCAATGACATCAGTGATATGAAACTTGATATGATTGTTAAGAAAATGTCTGACACTTCATCAGTGGTGCATTCAATACAGTTGACCATGTTTTCCCTATGTCCCTTTATTTCCCTGTGTAGAGCAGATATGTAGAGTTGTGTATCATCTGCTTAAAGTACTGTTACCTGTTTATGCAGATGATACACAGCTCTACATATCTGCTAAATTTAACGATCCAAGCCATGTTAACCTCTTAATAATTTTTTTAAAGAAAGTACAAGAAGTCTGTGGCTGTAAAACAGCTTTGATTGAACTCTTCACAACAAATCCTTTTATGTTACTTGATCTTCAGATGAGTGATGCTCATCACTAATAATTAAAATTTTAGCATAATGTTCAGAGAAACTCAAATCCTGCTAACATTTTCATCTCCAAAGACCTGGACATGTGCTGCATGAAGTGAGTGTGAATGCTGAATTGTTGGTTTCAGAAAGTTACAGAAATTGTTGGAGACATCCCAGCAAATTTCAGTGTTGTAAAGGTGGAGTGAGAGGGTGTTACTGAAGCTATCTGACCATCTGTGTTAACTGCATTGAGAGCTTGTCCAGAACTGGCAAGTTCAATCAATAACAGTTAGATGAACTGAGTTAACTGTAGTTTCATATTAATTGAGCTTGGTTTTCAATGGTTCACACAGTGTATTGTTTGTTTAGTATGCTGCACATAGCCAAAACCCTGTAACCACATATTAGGTCAAAACTGAGTGAAGACCAGAATCGGAAACTTCTTGATTGAAAAATGTATTTTCTTGATAAATGAAACTCATTTATTTAGTTATACCACATGATAAATAAGACAGAAACTAAATCTGAAATTATAATAGAGAAAAAGGGGCACAAAATAAGTCCTGCCAAAAGCTAACTAGCTCAGCATCAGGTGTTTTTGTATGGTTATGCTGCTAAAACACATATTAAAATGTGTTTAATGAAAGATTATCAAACTAACTAACCTGACAAGAGAGGTAAAGAAGAAACAAGGACACTTTGTGTGGCTTTGTGAGGCAGTGTAGGTATTAAGTTAAGAATGGTAATAGAAAAACGCAACATATGGGACAGTAGTGGCTCTTTCCAAATAATACCATAATCTTTATCAAGAATAAATTGCCTTTATTTACTGTTCACACAGTCCCTGGCACCCAGTGTGTTTGTGTGTAATCACCTTGTTGCTTAACTAAATATTTTCAAATGAAAGTTTGAAACAAAAATATTCCTTAAGTGATAAAATAAACAAAAGGCTTATCAATTATTAGTAATAGGTGCTAATGTATCATGGCTTCAAAGTCATGATCTATCATTGAAACTTACCGAATAAGGCTCTCCTATTTGCTCTCCTATTATTCTTGACCTCTTTTTGCTCCATAGCTGTGGTCTTATCAGTTTTCTCAATACTGGCACATGCCCACGGTGTTTTCAATTTGTTTTTTATTTCTTGGAACTTGAGTCACCCAGACATGTCAGCAGCTTACTGACTTTGTGACTCAACTTCTGTTTGACTTGCTGTAAGCACCATGCTAGAACATTTGTATGGCAGCTGTATAGTAGATACTGTACAAGTGTTGGCAAGCACGTGACAAGACAAAGAATTAGGTAATGCAGGAGCTGTGTCACATAATAAGTATTTGCTTTTTTCCTTTCTTTTTTAATGTTATTTTTGTCTTTATTTACCAGTTGTACAGTGTAATGGAAATTCCACCCTCACTATTACGTTTTCTTTATAAATTGCCTTTATACTATATTAGACTAACCAAGACCTAAATTCCTTTAAAAGACAAACCTCTGACTTACAGTACACACTTCTGACCTGCTGTAAAAGAGACACCTCTGACTGATAGTGGTCAGTTGCAGGGTGGCTCCGACTGGTTTTACATCTTAACTACAATGTTCTGATTAACCATCTGTCTGCCAGACTCCTTTTACGCACAAAGACGATGTAACCCTGAAACTATCTACTAAAAGACCTCACACTCCCTCCCTTCCCTACCTTTCCTTTGTTTGTACCCCATTATAAATATCTGTGCTTTTTCTGTTCACTTCATCTATTCACTTCATCCAGCTGAGCACACACTCGGTTGTCTGACAGCTCACCTTCTTGCAAGAATACATTAAAATATAAATGAGACACTCTGGTCAGATGAATTCTCTTTATTTCCAGTACAAAATATATTTTCCACAACAACAGTAATGAGAAAGGAAGTGAGGGTGTAAAAAAAGGGGAATGGACGTAGTCCAGATTTGAACAAAGGACACTACAGGTACTTGGTACCTCCATGAACTGCCTGAGCCACCAACCCAACCAAATCTTAACCCTACTGATTTGTTACTGCAACAATCATTCTCCAGAGAACAAAAAGGCATATTAGATTAGATTAGACTGGATTAAATGAAGTAATAATGATGGCAGCTGAAAATAGAGTCATTGCACGAAAGACTTGCATACAGATAAGAACAGAAAAAAGCAGATGATAATGGAGTGCACTACAAGAAATAAGATAGTGTTTTTGTGTGTTCTGCACATGAATTGCTTGACCACTTCCTTGTTATGCTGGGTGACTGAATTATTTGATATTTGCATGCCACTTACAGTAAGTATGCAGGTAGTAAAAGGAAGTAAATGTATAATTCCGACTTCCTGTATAATGTTTCTCAAGAAAGATTGTTATCATACCATACCAAGAATAAAAAGGAAACATTTTTCCCCTGATCTCTGGCAGGTGCACAGTGAATTCCCCTTTTGATCAGTGATGCCTATCACTGGCTGTATACTTCTCAAGAAAAGTTCTGGTAGAGCAACAAGACTGATATTTTATTCAATCCAGAAAGTGCAATCATTTCTGTCTGCTTCAGTTTCTGTCTGAAGATTTCTTCAGACAGAAACTAAACATTATGGTTTATGCTTTATGGTCCAAGAAAATGTGGCATTATTATGGATTAACAGACAGAAGAAATCTAAATGTAAACCACCTGACTGAAGTGATCAGACCCTGTTTTCATCTGTATTATTTAACGTCTTAAATGTCTTAAAGAGAAACTCCACTGGTTTTACACAAGTCTGTTTACACATCTTGAGAAGTACTACTGCATGTATGAAGATAAAAAGTTGTGTAAAGCTTTATGTGGCACTAAAGGGAGCTGTGTGAAGTATGTTGAACTGCCTCAGGTGATGTCACTTGAAGACTACGACTACTGCTAAGTTTGAAACTGGGAAATAATTAGGGGGTGTAGAGTTAATAAGAAATGAGGTTACCAGACTTAAGCTCCTCATGTCTGCTTGAGGTTAGCAGCTAAAGGCTAAATTAACCATTGCTAGCATGATACACCCAAATTTCCTATTAACCAATTACCAGCTGAGTTGAAATGTCAGTAATATGGGTTATGTAGACAACAGGTTTTGGTGTGGAAAAGAAATGAATGGAATTCAAAGAAATTTTAAAGAAAATGTGTCCATCGTCAGTCCAATGGAATAACAACTGACAAGAAGGTTGCAAGTTGGCCCAAACAGGCCAAATAAATTTGGGTGGGGAAAATAAAATAGCAGTGCTTAGGTGCTCTTGATCAAAGCCAGAAATTCGTAGCTGCTCCAAGGGAATTTCTCAGTGGCCACCAGATCAGACTGGTTGACCTCGGCGGCTGCCAGGTGTGAATGTGTGTAACGGTATGAATGGAGCAGGGCATTCCTGACAAAGACATCATTGCCCCCACAATGATGTAACTACAGTCATATACTGTATTTACTGTATATACTGATTTTATTTCATTTCATTTTTTGTAAAATTAGGAACTTCAAGGTGCCTCTTGCTTAAATCTTAAACCTCTCATCAGTGCAGTGGAGATTTTTCCCTGATAACACAGGCACACTGAAGTCATGTCTCAAAATATACAAATAGAAAAAGAAATTCTGTGGTCGTGTAAGCTTATTGCTTTTATCCTGATTGGAAAGTTTCACTAGGCCTCCATGATATTGACTTAGTTCAGTAAATATCTGCATACACCCATAATACGCTATCTTAATTGTATTTGATAAGCAAACAATTGTGTGCAGCCAGTTGTTTTGGGACTGTAGCACAGCATTTGTGCAGACTGCATTCACTTGAGCAAATATTAAACAAATAAAAAGTGCAGTTTTGTTACAAAGTTAAAGTTATATATCAATATTAATAATAATAATTTTATCAATAACAGGTAAATACTATTGAAATTCCAAGTTTACATGGTATATTTTACTTGGTACCAAGTAAAGTGTGCCCCCCATGTTATTTTTTTGGGTGGTGGAGCTGTCTGGCTTATCACTCAACCAACAAATCTAATTTAAGTGTTTGGGTTAATTCAAGTGTAATTCCAGTCCAAAAGCTAGAAGCACCAGAAGGAGCCAACAGCTGAATTTAGCGAAATTCCATTACACAAAACCCCACAGGTCCTTAGATAACATAATAATAATAATAATGTCCTACAACAGAGACATAACATTTAAAGCTGGTGTTATATCTATGAGGCACTTACAATGACTCTAGGTTTCAGAAACAACTGCAAATGTTACAAACCTATTGTAAAGTTTATTTTTCCCAGATATTTAACAAAAGACACATCAAGTACATAACATAAAATCATTCATACATTATGATTTCAAAAACACTAAAATGGCAAACAATGACGGCTAACTCCAGTTACATCTCAGAGTTAAACTACAAACAGAAAACTCACATGATGCATGATGATTGATTAATTGATTAATTGATTAATTGATTAATTGATTAATTGATTAATTGATTAATTGATTAATTGATTGATTGATGTGACAATGACAATAAAAATGTGACAATTATATACATGATTAGAGAATAAAATGCAAAGGAGACACATTTTATCAGTGGGCAACAAGTATCTTTTCCTTTAAGACATCACATAGAATTAAGGCTCTGCAACTGGGTTTGGAAAAGTGTTTCTAATTAGCTGCTACAGTAACTTTCCAGGATAAAGTGTTCCTAGTCGTGCCCTCCACATGTACACATTTAATCCAGAGCTGAGGATGGGTTAGAAGTTCTCATAGTGATGTATAAAATGGGCCTGATCCCTCTTGTTCATCTTTTGGCAAGCTTTCTCCACATTCTTTGTTAATCCAGGCGGTCCACAGCTGAATACACCGATTTTACCCACCTACAGAAAATAACACAAAGTTAACATAATTAATTCAGTTTGCCCAGGCTGCTGTGCTGGGTAAAGATTCAGACAAACGAGGCAGATGATGATGGATGAAGGACTGACCTCAGGGTGAACCTCCTGCAGTGAGCTGAAAAAGGACACGAAGGGCGGACGGCCGAAGTGGGTGACGGACCGCAGGCCGGTGAAGAGACTGCGGTTCCACACCTTCTGAAAGTGACGCTCACACACATACTGTTCATACATGACAACAGTGAGGGATCATTAGTGTTTTTCCTTACTGATGTAACATTTTGGGGAAACTTGCTAAATATACTTTCTTCTCGAGAGTTAAATGAGATGATCAGTAACACTAAATATATCTATATCTATATCTAAATATGCTAATTATGAAGCCATATCGGGACCATTTTTTTTAGCCGGCGCAGGGACTTCTGAGTTTGTCAGGCAGCCAGTGGAGAATTTACAGTTTTTGTACAGTTCAAACATACAAGATATAACATGTAAATCTCTTTAAAAAGTTTAAAGGTGTTGATTTTGTTTCCTTTGGGCAAAGCCAGGCTAGTTGTTATCCTTGTTTCCAATCTTCATGCTAAGAAAAGCTAAACATCTACTGGCTGTAATTAGTGTACAGATATGAGAGTGGTATCAAGTGAAGATACGTGTTAACCTATTCCTGTAATATATACCTTATGCATTTAGGAATCCATTAAATATTCAGTAGCATTTCAGTAAACTTCAGTAAACTGTATTTTTTCTTCATGCTCGGAAATGGGGAACTCACCAGCATGGTAGTGCGGAGGTCGAACTTTTCGGCCACCTGAGTGATGTAAGTGTGAACTGAGACCAGCTCCAGGGTGTCCATCTCTTCCACCTCCCTGATGATGTCTGACACCCACTCAAACTGACGCTGCGTTCGTGTCACCCAGATGAAGTACACCTTCAGATGATCAGTGAATAGTGTCAAGAGAGTTAATAGAGGGAGCTTATTGCACAAATAAATCGTGCTTCATGGTAGGATTTGAGACAAAATATGCTGTAGGTTGTTTGGTTTTAAGCTGCACCTTTTTACACTGAATCTTGGACTTGATGGAGGACTTGAACACCAGGTCTTTAAGGATTGAGGCGAATGGGGTGACCCCAATTCCTCCTCCCACCAGTACAGACACCTCAAAGTCAGTCCACTCCTGATGGCCCTCACCAAACGGACCATCCAAGTACAACTTCAGATGAAATAAAATATTGAATGTCAGTGTCATGAAAAGACAAAGCATTGAGGAGCAGATGAAACTATTTACACACACATAATAATGCTTTAACCTGCCTTTGGATAGGCTCCGAGCTCGAGCAGGCTTTCTTCGGTGTAGAGCTCTCGGAGCCGGCTGGTCCAGGTCCCCAGCCCCACAGCTCGGATGTGCAGGCTCAGGGTCTCTTCGTGAGGGGCTGACGTCAGTGTGAATGGGTGGTACTCATCTGTGCCCAACATCAGGCACGCAATTCGAACCCACTGGCCCGAACGGTACACGAAGCCCTGTGGTCGCTTGAATTCCAGATGTGTCACACCTACAGGTAGAACAGCCAAAGGAAGTGTGACCTCGAATGTGCTTTCATGTGATTTCAGTGACGATGATGGAACAGTGGAATTTAATTAGGAGAGACAGGGAATTATGAGACATTTTAAAGATGCTTGGGGTCACCTGAAGGCAGCAGTTCAGCTCTGACCACTGGGATCTCCAACTTTTTCCTGCTCAAGCTGATGAGTTTGTCCAGCAGGAAGAGCAGTGCAGGTGGAATTAAGTAGATGTAGAAACGGGGCTCTTGGATTAGGGCAAAACTGCCATGAATAACTGTCTGTTGAAGTAAAACAAAGCCAGCATTACACTATTTGTAAAACTGCCTCCCATCATGACAGCCACCCATCTGCAGAGGGCATTTTGGATATTCTGAGAACAGAGTAGTACTTACTAAAGTGTACACAACAACGTAGAGGTAATGTGTGATCCAAAATCCACGAAAACTGATGCGACGGAAATAGTGCGAGGCAAAAACATACATGAAGGCAAAGGTAAAAAGAAGCAAGACACCAGTCATTCCTGGGAAAAGGACAAAACAGAGCATAATTATAACATAATATAACAAGGAGTCCATGTACCACTGAGGGTCCAAAATCTGTTTCATATAATACCTGGAACAGTTTGAAAGAACCACCAATACCATGTCTGAGGAACTTCAGACCTAAAATGAAAACACATCGTAAATCAGCCGACGTATCTCAATATAGAACGAATGTTTGATAAAATCAGGCAGGCCTTCAAACATTACCCATTGTTGGAAAAGACTTTGGGGAACAGACAGGACAGGATGCTGAGGTCGCTGATGGAGAAGATGTAGATGTTGACCACATGGCCCAAACTATGAACAACTACAATCAGAAAACATAGAGGTGAGCTCACACAAATGAAATGTAAACATATGAAGATATCAAAGCTTTACGTCATTACTCTCTACTGTCATTTCCGTGATACTTTCTCCTCCAATCTACTGACTTGTGAGGATGATGGCAGTCATGGCCATGAAGCGATGGAAATCGATGGCAGCGTCAAAGGGGATGTATTGGTTGAGAAAGGTCTCTCGGAACAGCGTGATGAGGTTGCGACACACGGTGAGGAGCATGTAGGGAAAGAGAAAGGAGATGGACGCCGCCGAGCCACGGGAGATGGTGATGCCCACCACTGAGGTCTCGGGGATGCCGGTGTTTTCGGCCAGCACCGTGTAATCTGAAAACAGTGTTTTTAATCAGTCACTTCATAAAAGGCTCACGCTCACCAGAAAAGTATGAGGATAAAGGTGAAGATAGGCTCATGATAATAGTGATGATGGATGGATGATATAGTGAGGAAGCAGAGCAAAGAGAAGAATGATTTCCACTCACAGTAACATCTTTCAAGTGCCACACCAGCTGCGATGCCGTATACAATGATGAAGCAGACGATATGACGGCGATAGTTCTCAATGAAACGTTTGAACTGCTGGATCTTCTGCTGGATCGGGTTCCTTATATACTGCTCACGCTTGGGCTTCACATAGACATTTGGAGTGATGATACTTGACCTGAAAATATTCAAATCCATGAGACCTTATTCTGTGGATATTCTTTATCCATTTGATCATATTCAGGTCAACCAAACTACAGAGGAAGTAGGGTGTGTGATATCTTAACTTTCTACTGTAAAGCCTTTCATCTAAAACAAAAGCAACTTTAAGATGTACATTCTTAAGCTGGGGGAGAGTTTTCCATAAATACTGCGCAACAACAATCAGATCTGCTAATCTGAAAATGAAACAATAGAAACAGCATTCATCATCTTTACTTTAGAAAGTCATTTACAAGAGCAGAAAAAAACAAGGAACAAACTTTTTCCGTCTGCGTATATCCTGTCCATGAGTCTTGATGCTGCTGCAAACAAACATGAATGAGATAGTAAGCTGGGAAACAAAGGTCACCAGGGATCATCGCTTTTATCTTTAGTGACAAGCAACAGTTGCTACATGTGTGATCTGGATGATGGATTACAGCCTGTGTGTCCTGCTTTCTTACCTGTTTGCTGGACAGATGAAGGACACTCTCTGATCTCGACTCAGCCGCTTCTTGCCCTGTTTCTCCATCCCTGAACACACACACACACACACACACACACACACAGCAAACACAGCAACTAATTCATCAGACAAGGTCGGAGAAATGAGGATAAGAAACAATCTTCTGAGACAAAACTTTCTCCAACCTTTAACATTGAGTTGAGCAAACTGCAGATCCTTCTCGTGGTCCTGCAGGAGGAAATGGAAGTCCTCCCATGTGATTCTCTCCTTGTCATCAAAGCATGCAGCCTGCATCATTGCCTTGATGCCGTCCTCTGCCTGGCTCTTTGACAGAGCACAGTTGGAGATTTCAATGAAAGACCTGCAGCACATCAAAAGGGCGAAGATGAGCCGTAATAGCCAGAATAAAGACTTGGTACAGTCATAAAAAAGACATATTGATCAAACCTGAGCATCCTGGCAAATTCTTCTCTTGTTAAGAAACCAGCTCCATCAATGTCATTCATGGAGAACATCAGTTTGGATTTCTCCTCAGGAGACCCTGGTTGATGACAAATGATCGATGACATAGTATAGGACTAGACTAATTACTGGTTTGTTTAATATCACACGTGCCATTTATGTAGTCAATTGCTTATCCCTTGCTGTCTAGCTCTACGTAACATTAATCTATAAAACCTGTAATGAAATGGAATTGTCTTTACTTGATTTATTTATTGATTTACTTAATTTATTTTATGATGTGAATTCTGTGAATTTATTTTTATTCGCAGTTGGACAGTCACAGAGAACGGCTACCACACCAAAAAGATGACAGCACAGTCCTTCGGGGTCGTGCATTTTACCTTTCATAAAGATAACAATCACGTCAAGGAACTCTTGGAAGGAGAGGTAACCATTCCCATCTTTATCAGCTAGTGTAAACATGGAGTCGACAAATAAGGAGTCAGACTTGAGGCCCAGTGCATCGGCAAACTCAGACGCTGTCAGCTCGCACTGGAGAACCTCTCTGGCTTTCTTGTAGGAAACTCCGCTCATGTCCCCCGCATCGCACTTCTCTATTTCCAAGACCTGTGCACCAGAGGGACAGCGTCACCATAGCGACATCAGTAATATCATTGACGTTAACTGAGATTTGTGTATGTCAATCATGGATGATGTCACCGTCAAGACCAGCAATTAGTTATTCTGGCTGGAGGTCGGACCTAATGTGACCTCAAACAAGGGCTGACGACATTGTGTGGCTGAGCTTAAAGCTGCTGCTGCTGTAACAGAGCACAGGATGAGGTAAAGGCTGACAGTACCTTGGAGAAAGCGTGTCGAATGAAAGTTTCCACAATCTGAGCCCTCTGCTCTCTGGTTAATGCCTCCCTCAGCAGTTCCTCCTCTCTCATCTCCTTCACTCTAATCTCCTGGCTGATGTCCGTCACACCCAGGCGCAGGTGGTTGACAAACGCTGCACGTTTGCTCTCGTCATCAAAAAACAGCACCTGTATGTGCAAACAGGGGGCATGAGGAGAAGATTAACAGAACTGGGAGGGAGATAGTGATCGGGCACATCTGCAGAATCATGCTCGCATCAATGTCTAGACGAAGAATAAGAGTGAAGCAACTTCAGGGCAGCAGTGAGAAAGCTTCAACAGTATCTTAAATGTGAACACAGAATTCGGTTGTATATGCTTACACAAAACACATCAACAGAAACATTTTTGAATGAGATTGCAGCTGGTTTTTCAGTTTAAGAGCACGAACACCCCCCTCCTTTTCCAGGTACTCACCAGGTCGTACTCTTTTGACACTTTGAGCAGCAGGGCTTTATGCTGACGATCGCTGGAGAGAAGGACATCTAGGTATTGCTGGTTGGCCAGATTGAGGCAGCGTTGAGAGGACCCAGATCTGTCGAAGACCTGCAGCCTCCTCTTCTCGTCGATCTCCATGCTGACAGCCTGCAGGGATTTTTTATGGCCCTGCCACTCATAGGCTGGAGAGCAAAAGCAGGTTGAGAACAGGTGTGAGACAGGTTTCCTTTCATGACAGGTGTAAAATAACAGGACACAGTAGTAGTAGAGAAAATAACAAAGGGATTTTAATTTGTTGAATATTTGATGATCAGTTGAGTTCAGATTGTCTGAATGTTAGTGTCCACCTGTCCCTTAACACTTAAGTTTATATAATCAGCTCTAACGTCTAACGTATGTATTGATGCTTATGTGAGCTTGCCGATGGCCAGTCTGACACTGAGTCAATTGTAAAACCTCACTGACGATATGATATGATGTTTGTACTAACCTCGGACACTGTAAATAAAGTATTAGAGGGTTTTTTTTTAATCCCACGGATTTCCTACCAGTGATTCCCACAGCTGGCTCCTCTGTTTTGTTGCCAGCTTTTCTTCGTCTCTGGAACTTCTTGTATCTGTAGGTGCGGAGGTATGCCACCATGCAGGCAACTAAAAGACTAACTGTGAGAGTGAAAGAATCAAAACCGATCATTAGTTTCATGAGGACGCCGCTGATGAGTGGTATCTGTATTACTGCTGGCCACAAAGTGAGGGATTTGTGAACGTGATACTCACCAATGGGAAAGAGGAACAGAACAATGATAAATATCCCAAAGCCAGCTTGGCTCCCATCAAAGTAATTAAGTTTGGTAGCATTAGTGCAGGGATGGAGCATTGATGCATTCAGCTGTGTGGGCTGAGCACAAGGGTCACCTGAGGCAACAGAGACACCATTTGTTTTATTCATTCTTTAAATATTATATCACTGATTTCTCAGAGAAATCTGTCTTTGTTTATGAATCAAATATTGGATGCACATTTTTACCATCCTGCCAGAAGAATACATTATTTTGTATATCACTACGTTCTGCACTCGTGACTGCAATTAGGACATCATGAAAGGTCACATTGCGGATCATCTGGATCTCTTCATCTGTGAACAAACTGGAAAACACACAAACAATAATATGAGATCAATCACACAATACTGCAAGATCAGATTCTGTGACAGCTATTTTTAAAGTCCTTTAGAGAGGAGCTTACCCATTCTGTTTGTTCTCGAACCAGAAGCGGTCTCCGTTTCTGATGCGTTCAAACTGGTCCAGGATTATAGCAGAGAAAACTGGACCTGGACTATCGAGAGACTCTAGCAGTCCCCCAGGGAAGAGCTCTAGTTTTGAGATGTCTCCGTTGTACAGTTCTGCAACATCGTGAAGCAACTGTCGGTGGGGGAGCAGAACAGGAGACACCCTTTAATTCACTGTTATTCACTGTTTTTGTGTAGTTCAAGTTTGATCACTCTTTGTTTTAAGGACATTTGTTTTGCAACAGTATGTTTTACCTTCGGGTTGGTGCTGTTGAGCTCTGGATTTATATCTTCAAATGTGTTGATAGGAGGCAGATCCAGAGCTTTTCTGACCTCAGTGTAACTACGCAGGCCGAAGTCCCTTCCCCTTTGGATGGTCATGGCCACCAGATCTGACCGAGTGAACCTTAAAGGCCCGTACATGAAGTCTGTCAGGGTGCAAACCAGAACAGAGTATTAAATATTAGTTTATTACTTGAAAAAAATTTGATCCATGATATATAGAGTAATTTTATTGCAAATTTCTGCTCTGTATTTATGATTTATTGACTTTAGCAGTACTTATATTTTCTCTTGCTTTTTACATTTTGGTCTATTGTGCTAAAGTATGTGAAAACCCACTCGGGAATGAACTTCTGATTTATAATTTCCAACAAAAGCAGTGAAGAAGAAGCAATAAACACCTCTCAGGTCCTCCACAACAATATTGTCTTCTCTCTCAGTGATCTGGGAAGCCATGCCCATGATGAGGTCGTCTACGTCCTGGCTTGTCCTCATGTTGACTGACTGGTTTGAAACACAGGGATATATATATATATATATATATATATATATATATATATATATATGAAATAATACAGATACCACTCAGACGAACAAAAGCTGGCTTCTCTGCTGCTTTCCTTCTGTACTTTTCCACTGCCTCCATAAATAAACAAACAATTGCACTAAATGTGACTTTGCTCCCTGCTCTTATTTTTAAAAAATCATCATACCTCTACTTACAAAAAAGGAAATTAAAATCAAAGTAAGTGGCAGAGTCTGGTGGAGGAAAATACACATATAATATTTAAATGAGCAGACCAGTCAATTTGTTATGTACGATCATGATGTACCTGACGTTTCCAAAAGCTGTTACAAAGGCGCATTGCTGGTGATGATGTGCCATCTATGTTGACTATCTCCCGAAAATGGCAGGTTCTGTTTCTGTAGGAAAAAACAGAGACAATGTGGAGGATTTCATTTCTAATAATTGGTACACATGCCATTTTAGATGGTGTCTGACAGCAGCACATTGGCAACACAACACTTGATTGAAAAAAAAGACAATAATACCTCATGTAAACACCAGGTGGGGCCATAGTGATGCCAAACCGAATGGCAGCAACCTCAAACTCGGGAGAGATCCCAGGATCAACAAACTTCTGGTACCCTGTTTACAGAATATTATGCAAAACAATAGGAGGAGAAGACAATAAATGACAAGCCAAAGTTGAAACAATCCTCATATGTGCAAACGCTCATCACATATTGTAGTCAAAATGGTCAAAGTGAGGCAACCAATACAGTCCAACTATGAAGACTGATGGTGACTGGACCCTCTGACCATAGTCCCTTCAACTTTCTTCAGCTGCGGGTGCTTATTCAGCAGAAGGAGACTCAGGGTTGACGCTTTGCTGACGGAGCACATATTTGACAAAAACCACCAGCGATAGCTCACCTCACCACGGCTTGTGGTCATCGGTGCATTACCTGTTCCGCTCTACTTGTATGCACACGCACTCTGGATGATTCTCACCTTGATAAGCAGGAAGC
This sequence comes from Scortum barcoo, assembly GCA_023238725.1. NCBI lineage: Eukaryota > Metazoa > Chordata > Actinopteri > Centrarchiformes > Terapontidae > Scortum > Scortum barcoo. The sequence goes on from CM041536.1 coordinate 11,652,858, forward strand.
TTTTTGTCTCCAAGATACGCTGGCAGCCATTCGTAGAGAGCAATATTCTGTGTGTGGAAACATATATTGTGTGTAAAAAATTGAGTTTATGGATGTAGATGCTATTTTAGATTTGATATGGCTGAAAACTTTACTTGATTGCAAATAGTTTGTTGATTATTTTCAATAGAAGTCATTAAGATGTATGTTAACATGTTGTTCTGGATAGTTCTTGCAGAGGAAAGACTAATCAAGCAGGTTAGAAATGATGCATTTGCCCTTAAGCCAAAACCATCAATTTCATCCATAAATTCACAACCACCTGGTATTGATGCAACCTCGTTCCTGCCAGAGTGCAAATTAAATCAGCACCTGTGCAGCAAGAGGATTACATGGAGACTTTTCCCTCTACCTGGAATGTGGCCACAACAGTCTTCCTGGCGTTTTGAAACAGCTTTTCGTCAGACCACCCTGGGTGTTCCACATGCAGTTTGGAGGCGACATAATTGTGGTAGCGAAACCAGATAATCCCCTCTGCTGCAGTGAACACATTCTCATTGGCCCAGGCATTTCCCAACACTGGACACAGAAGATTGCACAAATTATAGGGAATTCTGCAATTCCATCACTGAATGAATCAGTGAATCAACATCACTGCAGCTAAAACACAATAAACAGAGAATAGAATATTTGTAACATTTTCTTATACAGAAAGCTGCTCCAAAATTAAAATATTCTGCATCTTATCTGTATTGTCTCACATTCCCGTTACATTAATTGATGAGTACCTCTGACCACTAATGCATTAATCATTTAACTGTTTGTTTTTAAGGATGTGACAACAGAGCAGTGACAACAGAAAAGGATCTTCTGCCTCCGCCCAGATAATAACTACACACCTTTAACAGCACAAGCAACAAAACACTGGTTGCATGACACCTGCAGAGCATCCTTTATGCTATAGAGAGAGGGATTTACTGTGGTGAGCGTGACAAGCCCTGTACACAATAATTACAGAGTCATAGTGCACGTCAGGCAGGGCCTCTCTTGACTCAGACTCGCAGGCTGCAACCCAGATTAAAGCAGATATGGGTGAAATAATATTTGCAACAAATTCTTGCAGCTTGTTTTCAACAGCGTGTAGTGGGTGTGTATTGCCAAACATATACTGACACAAATCAATCAATCATCCTCACCTTGAGTGAAACCTGTGCATCCGGTTAGTTTTAGAGTGATTCATTGAGTTTTCTAGATCAAAGTGGGAAATTAGCACTGGCTACCAGCCAAATGCTTGTAAAATGTGAAAGTGGTAGATTTCAGACAAAAACAAATTATCTGAGTGGCTGGTAGATTTGAACATTTATCTCTCAGTGGCCATGTAGATGTCCACATAGTAAAATGTTACTTTCTCATCCTGCTGTCTATTATATGTAATCACAGCTAGTTTGTGATACTCCAAAAAAAGTTATATCTGAAAAACTCAAAAGCACTTTCCACATCTCCTTTCACCTCCTTTCACCGGAAACTGCTATTTCAAGGAGAAGCTGTGGTTTTATGTGAACAGCTCTGTCATTCTACTTGAAAAGATATTGTTGTTGAGTTTTGGGGCTTTTAAGCCCATGCTTCAAATGCCACTGAGCTCCTCTGCTTTGGGTTGAGCTCCAGCCAAAACTCAATAAATCCCACTTAACTATGTGGTTGGATGTACTGCACTCCAGGTAGGGAGGGGATTGTGTTTGACAGTATTTTTGAATGGAATGTCCCTTTGATTAATGACATACAGTGGAAGTCTGTGTAGTGCACCTTTGCAATAAAAGCTCCCCTGACATATTCATAAAATGCTGCTGGTGATATAAATACCACTGACTGGTGCTCACTGGACAAGATTCTTTGTGAACAGGGTTTGGTGCAGGTCAGATCTGTACATATATATATATAAAGCATAAAATATCTCACCATAAAGGCCTTGGGGTGCGTGATCTCCTGTAGAGGGGTCGGCGGCGCTCCACATGAAAGTCTGTCCTGTTGCCTGACTTGGCATGTTCCACTCAGAGCCTGAAGTCAAGAGCCCTCCAGAGAAGCTTCTCAAGGAGTCAGACCAGGACGTGGAGGGGCCGTAGATGGAGCTGCCATCTATCCATGCTGTCACCAAGTTCACCTGCATGTGTTTTATAACGTGAAGTGAACGCCACAGCTGTTACAGTTGACATACAGATGAGGCTGCGACAACATTAACAAACATTATTTCATATCGATATGAGTCAGCACCTGTATGCGTGGGTTACTGGGACTCTGGCCGGAGTCTTTGTCCCACGGTCCCCTCTGAAAGGGCAGCAGGACCGTGCCGGTTTCAGTGGGGTCAAAGATAGGGTCACCTTTTGGGACCAGCATGTTCATGAACTCAGGAGGACACCCAGGAGTCCTCGAGTCAAAGACCTCAAAGGTAACATGATAACCTGAGAGGCAGAAGATAATTAACAAACATCACAACATTTTACATTTTGATTGTGTCCCTGTGTGTTTTGGCTCTGCTGAGAGTGAAACGCTGAATCACAAACACAAGTCAGTTCAGATGAATATCTTTACATTTTAATGGTTCAGTATCAGCTTTAAAAACGGCATCAGTATCACCTTTTATGATGGCAAAATTTGCAACATGCAGCTCTTGTGGTCACTGCTTAATTCAACTTTCACATAAGCAACAGTTTTATTTAAACAGTTTTATTTTAGTAGTATTCACAATAACAGCGTGAGCACCCGAGTTGCAGCTGCATTCAGGACATGGGTGATAAAATATAATCGTCAGTTCAATATGGGCTAAGTCTGTTTCTCTATTTTGCGCACTCATTTAATAACCCTTATCTCTGCAACCTGCGAATGCAACACCCTGCACTGTGTTTTTACCAAAGAACAGAGAGAGCACGGTCTGGTTGCGGCCTGAGGGCAGACCGGAGGCCCCCCCGGTCAGCACGGTGCTCAGCCTGCGCGGGTTTGGCAGCTGCGGCTCGTTGACAGCTTGGTAGACTCCGTCCCAGTAATGCGCGGGCACGATGCGCATGAGGTGAGAACCTGACGAGCACACACACATGAGCGAGCTGACACACACACACACACACACACAGCCAGGTGAGCAGGTGAGTTGGCGCTGCTGCTGCTGCTGCTGGACGCTTTTGGCGACTCCGCGTAACTCACCGACAGCTCCGCGCTTCGGATACCCCAAACTGTTGTACCAGCCGTCAAACCGAGGCACCTCCCAGCTTGTTTCGCAGTTTGAGCCTGTTCAGCAAAGGCAGATCTTTTAACAGCGTTTCTTATTGTACGATTTCAGCGCAGATCGGGGCTGAGTGAGCTGACCGATGAAGCGCAGCCGGTGTCTACTTACGTTCACTGACACAAAGCACCAAGCCAGCCACTGCACAGATACTCCAAACCCGTTTACGCAAATCCATTGATGCGAGAGATGTTCCTCAGCTCAGTCTGCAGCCGAGAGGAGTGAAGGACTTCTGGAAAAGACAAGCTGAGGGTAAACGACGTTTACTATTACATTTCCATGTAAATATACTCAAGCTGGTTTAGCAGTGATTGGAAAGAAGAAGAAAAAAAGCCAGGAAGTCTAATGCTACTACCTTCTTCCCTCCTTGAATAAACAGCAAAGCTTTACAAAACTCTGCTCCTTACCATCATGTATGTAAAGTACAGACGCACAAAGAAAATGTCCTGTTTCCCTTATCACCTTTAGTGTGATAGGAGACGAAATGGTTGAGTCTTACCCACTGTGGAGTCTGAAGTGTAGTGAAGGGTGGTGCACAGGAGCTCAGGTGCAGGTGAGATATGGTGCAATACAAAAGCCAACGTGTGTTGCCCAGCTTATCACTAACTGCATGTGACCTGTGTTGTCCAAATGGGAATGGTCATCATCTCTGGATCACACCTCTTTTCCCCCGCAGCATTCCAGTCAATGCATCCTCCTCCTCCCACCCCTCCACCGTGACACAAAGGGGGACCGAATGCTATAAAAGAAGTGTACGTTCCCTCGACACTCACACTTCTCCTACTCTCCAGCCCTCGTCCGTCAGCTTCCAGGTGAGTAAGATCTTTTTGGATTTTTACCTTCTTTTCTCTCCGTCTTTTCATTTAGGTTCAAAGCAATGCACTAAAGTCAGGATGGAGCCAAATCATGATATCCGATTTACATTACACTGGCTGAAGTGGCCACATTGATGTATAGAATTGCAGGCCTTTGTGTGCCACACAGATGCATTTATTTCTTTCCAGTAAAGTGCAACAGGAATGTTAGATGGTGTTATAAGTCAGGCATGGTCATGCTTAATCATGTGCCATGTTACACAGTGGTAACAATGTCCCATCCCTTATCTGCTGTAAGGAAGAAGAGCTGGTATCTCTGCATCTGGAGGAAACTGAGAACCCCCGCCACTAACACTGTCTTCACTGTTACACCGTCTGGTCTCAGCTGCGTCCGCAAGATCAGGAGCTAAGATGACTTTCTACGATGACATTTACCCATTCTACGTCCTACAAAGGACTTCCTTCATCTTCAGTGGCCGCTTGCTCACCGTTATTTTGGTCTTCCTTGTGCTAGCAGCCGGTCTCCTCCTCATTCTGCCGGGGATTCGAGGGAAGTCGGTGAGTGCAAACCATCAGATAAACTATTACTCACTGCAGTCATATTGCAAAACCTCAGAGTGGTTGTCACCGTCTGCACTTGTTATGGTGGTTTAAAATAATAACAATGTTGAATTTCAGTGCTTTATTTCAGCTGTCTTGGTCTTCAAAATTTTTCTTCACTCATCAGTGCACCTGAATTAATTGCGACTCTGCTCTCTCTCTTTCTATCAGAGGCTGTTCTGGATGTTTAGAATAATTATCAGCTTGTTCATAGGTGTGGTAATAGTGGGTGAGTGGTTTTTTTTTGTCCTTATCATTGTTGCTGAATAAATAAATAATAAACAGATTTTTTTCCTTTTCGTGCCACCATCATTTACATTTGCATTCCTTCTCGGCAGCGCTCAATTTTACCAGCGACTGGGCTGAGGCCAGAGTGACCACTAATGCCACCTACAAGTCTTTCAGCAACGCAGTGGTTAACTCTGAGATCGGCTTGCACATCGGCCTGTACGGCATCAACGTTACACTAAAGGGTGAGTCACTGTTTCTGTTGTTATGTGCACATACACAAGTGTGTACGATACACTTATGTGCTGGCAGCTGTATTGTTTCAATAGTCTGATAAAATATTGCTCCCTATATATATTCTGTCACAGGAAAAAAAAACTGCAACCCCACTCCGTAGCATAACATGTCAGATTATCTCCATCTTTGTCATAGTCTGTTTACATGAATGTGCCCCTCTTTTACCTCTTAGGGAAACCTGTCAGACAGTTCAATGAGACCATTGACTACAATGAGATGTTCAGCTGGCACGGCACCGTGGATGAAGACTATGAGGAAGCTCTGGAGAAAGGCTTACCCAACCCCATCCTCTACATCGCTGAGAAATTCACCCTGAGCAGCACATGTGGACTCATCTTTCAGTACCGATGCTCCGGACGATACGCCTCTGCAACCCTCTGGTAACACAATAAATAACTGCTTACAAGTTGTATTAATGTATAAGGTTAGTTTCAGCAGTTGGTTGTTGAAAGTGAAACTTAAAATGGCTGCACACTTTCACAGGACGGCGTTTTGCTGCTGGTTGCTTGCCAATATCCTCTTCACCATGCCGGTCATTCTGTACGCCGGGTACATGATGATAGCCACCGCCGCCTTCATCTTCTTCTCCATGGCCTCCTTCTCCACCATCATGAATGTGCCACAGTGTGTTTTCTCCATAGGCACCAACTCCTTTGAAACCGGGTACAGCCATTCATTCTGGCTGGCTCTGGCCACAGGTCCGAATGAGAAGCTGCAAATTCATTTTAAATATGTTTTACACTGTAAACTTACAAAGCCTTCTGGAGGGTGATTTATACTAACTGGAAATTATTTTTAGGTGTGCTGTGCTCCATCATTGGCATTCTGGTGGTGATGTTAAACTTTTTGATACCAGAGAAGATGAAAGAGGCTTTCAGCGTCGGTGTGGACAGTTACGAAGATGATGACGTTTCTTACGGGGAGGGCTACCTGAATACAGTTTTCCTTGATGGAGTGACAATTTCACCATTGACGTCAAAAAAGTCAGCAGTAAGTTGGTGACACTGAGAGGGTAATGCTTCCTGACGGTCATTAAAATGACATATTGCTGCTTGTAAATGGATTCGGCATTTGTTTACAAGCAGCAACAGTGCATTATTCATGGTCCTTTTACGCCTATGCTGGAAAACTTGACTTTGATATACATTTATTGTTGTGAAATACATATTCAAATGTGCAATAAATACAATTCACTTCTACTTTGGAACATTTGAAATATATGAGCTATGCAATATTCATTTGAGAAATAAAATTAAAATAAAATTGATCACTGCCATTATGGCCGCCACAGCACATATGGCTTACATGTCCTGAATCCTGAGTGCTGCATCTTCATGTCCATATAGGATTTTTGCTGCTCGCTGACTGTGATTATTTTGTTTCTGTGTTTTAGGAACTTATATGAAGCTGTCCAGGTTTCCCTCAGGGAGCTTTTTCTGGCCATTACTTGAAGATATGTTTGCTGAATGTGTTACAGATGGAGTGACTCATTTCACACCTATTTGAATTATGTACATGAGCCTGTAAGTATTAAGTGTTAAAAAGGATTTAACTGTAAATAGTAGCACTTGTAAAGTTCACTGTCATGACGCAGTAGTTGTAAGTATAATATATGAAGTTGTATGGGATCCATACAATGTGTATATATACTGATTAATATGGATTATAGGTCTGTCATTGTTTTTTCACTTGAAATGAAAGATGTGAGAAAATAATTGTTAGTTTGATATTGATTACTTTGATGAGCACACGTGCATTACCATGGCAACAGCATGAGGTTTAAATTCTGATAGCTTCAGAGCTGTGTCATTGGTTGAAGTAGCCTCCTATCACTGAGATCCAAATAAATGTGAAAACACGAGAGGAGGAATGAATACCACACAGCTTGTTTAAGTACAACTGATTCATCTCTGATGCAGGCAAATGCACTTCATGTATGTAAGTCTGTATGTCTATAAATACTTCTCTGCAGTAACACCTCAATAAACTAAAAACAAAACAAACAACAAGCATTCAGCAGTGAGATTGTATTCTTAGTGTGTCATAACATTACATTCATTCAGTAATGTATATTTCAATACATTCTTGTACTGTACGCTCCGGTAAAGGTAATGATCACCCATACTGTACGTCTTTGAAAAGTAGGTGTGTCTTTGGCCTTCAGCATCCCCATAATACACATAGTTCAGTGCCTCTGTACAGCATATTATTATTTTCTTTTAATACTTCATGTAATAGATTATCATGTCAGATTGAGAATGAATCCCTGGTCAGTAATTCCTCATAATAACATGCATATACTGTAGGAGTAATATGGCCTTTCCAACCAAGTCCTTGAGTAATCCAAAGTATTTACAGTAGAAGTACATTTTGAAACTCCATACACATTATAAAAATGACTAAATAAAAAATAAATGTACTAATTTATCTCTTCATAAGAAAATAATCATGACCTTAAAGCTACTTCTCTTCGACACCAGAAACTCACGTACAGTACTACAGACAAAGTATTCACATTGTAAGGCCATTATGACAATGTAATTCAAGATAAAACCTGAAAATGAGAACTGGATGTTCTTTACATCATTGCAACAAGAGGCCGAAAAAATAAAATGATAGAAAAATAAATTCTCCTCGTCCCACTGAGCCACCCGTTCGTCACCCGTCCGTCATCTCCACACAGCCAGACATGCAGAGCTACAGTGGGCTGATCCATGCAGGGTCTCTATATGTAGATTGGCGTCTCCTGTCCCGTCAGCAGTCTGAACATCACAGCAGGCATCGTCTTCATGTTGATCTGGCAGAAAGGGGGGCGGCGGGGACGATTACACAGTCAACTCAAGAGCCCATTTATAGAGGCACAGTCGTAATCACATCACTTGAATCTGGGCCTAATTTACTCCCTTCTGTGCCACCGGAGAGACAGAAGAGTCCTTGGTTCCATTACTGACAAATAATAAGCTTTTATGGCTTTAGTGGAGATATATACTGGGGCAAATTGGGAAAACACACAAACACAAAATCACCGCATGTTAACAGATGGTGAAATTTGTAGTAAGTAATGGGGACCAAGAGTGGCTGATAAAGAAAAATTGTCCAAAGGTAACAAAATGTGCTTTCCATCACCTCCCCTTGTTTATTAAAGTGTAAAAACAACACCACAACAACAACATGGTTTTATGGGAGTTATGTGTCGGAGTATTTCCTGGGCCAGCACAATGACTGTCTGTCATGTTGTCACTGTAAGGCCGCCAGGGCCGCAGGAGAAACTCCAGGAAGTCACTGCTCCTTGAGAAAAAAAAATACAGTGTAACATACAGGGGTGTATGTACAAAAGTACATACACCCCCATAAAACCACAACTTGTTGTTTTTGCACTTCAGGTTTCAAACAATCAAAATATCAAGGGTTAATTAATGAGCTTTATAGCTGCTGGTAGGCAAATTTTGTTACCTCTAGTAACAGGCTAGTTGCTTTGTTTCCAGTCTTTATGCTAAGCTAAGCTAACTGGCCGGTGGTTGTAGCTTAACATTTACCGTACAGACAATCAGAGCAGTGATCATTTGTGTATCTGCCTTAAGGAAATAAAGTAAAGTTGACAGTGGACGATGAATAGACTGAGAAATTACTTGATTTCTGGCTGTCACCCCTCTGCTGCACTACTGACATGTCATCTAACTTTCTTTTGCATAAAGATTGACATATTTAACTGTGCCTTTTTCATCAAGAACTTGTTACTGATTTTATTTATTGATCAAATCTTTGCTGTACACTGTATCAAACAATACGAGCCTGAAACTGACCCCAGACTGATCTAATCTAAGTATATCTTTAAAAGACCTCTATGGTGCAGTGATTTGTGTGGTGCACTAATCTGTGAAAATTGCCATCTTGTGGCATGAGGAGTTCTTACCTCACCCACTGAGACAGACAGGGTTTGAACAATCTTCTCATGTGCCATGGCAACAACACTCTGACCGTTTATTTCAATGATTCTGTGTCCAACACGAACCCCGCCTCGCTCAGCTATGCCACCTCGCATTAGACTGCAGATCTGAGGATGTGAGAAAGACACTTGTATGTGTAGCTGCATCATATATTACCAAGCCTCGCCCAACCATTCATTTTCAGCCTCAACCTAGAGTTTAGTGTCATGCTTCATACCAACAAGGGCTCACTCACAATGCCGTTCTGCACGCTGAAACCAAGCTGGAACTTGAGATCAGGTCTCTTGATGAGGACGGTGGTGACAGGAGGACAGCTCACAATACTCAGCTTTACCTTCACCTGATTCTTCAGACCCTGCACCATGTCGAACAAATATAAAGACACAATGATGTCATTTCAAAGGATAAGTGGTGACATTTTTTATTGTCGTCAAAACCCATGACAAGACCAAATCAATGTATTCATGAATGCATTCATTTAACAAATACAGGTTTCCTTACAGCTTTACCTGTAGCCAAAGCCTGATATAGTTTATTCCAGAAACATATTGAAAACATGGGAGCTGTTTCTTTTGATTTGACCTTATATACATTGATCTGCTAAGTATTTACTAATGCACCAAATCTAAGGCCACAAATCTGTGACAAGTCTGCAACAAATCCAATATTTATGAGTAATATTTGCTAGGACAGGCTATTATATAGTTTTTTTTAATGAATACATACATTTTTTACGCATTTTTAAAAATATCAGTAGGAACCAATGGGCCTGAGGGTCAAGGGCCGCAGTCTGGCTGTATAGACTAAAAAACATTGGCAGCCTTAACCTTTGATGTTTTGTTATTGGTTTTATGAGCTGTTTCAGTTTCTTACTACATGATTGTGTGGATGAAACAACTCGCTGAGGATGTTGTGCCTTCATTACTAAATAAAAAAAAATATTAATTAATCAATGTTTTGTCTCTCTACTTAACCCTTTTGAGGGTCACCAGAGGCTTCAGCTTATCTTACTAGAAAGCAGGGGGAGACCTACAGGACACCAGCCCATCACAGGTCTTACAGAGATACTCGAATCTACAAGCAAGTTAGAGTCTCCAGTTTAGCTGACCAGGAAGTTTTTGCAGTGCGCCCACAAAGAAATGGAGACAGATAGTTGAGGTGACACTGCCAACCACCAAGCAATTGTGCGATTCCACGACTCAAATATTTCCTTATCTAAGTGAAGACTGAATGAAACACTGAATATGTAAAAACCTGAAGTGTCTGATATGCTCTGTACCTTGATGATGCCCTGACAGGTGGCAAGTGGCAGCCCCACCAGGCTGGTGTCATTGATGGACATAATCTGGTCCCCAACACTGAGTTTTCCAGAGCGAGCTGCAGGGCCGCTGTTGAGCATACTGGCCAGGATAACGGTGGGCAGGATGGAGCCCCAACCAGACTCCACAATCACCACACCGAGGCTCTCCCCTTTTTGCTTCTCCACATACAGCTGGAACGCAAAAAAAGGCATTTCTTAATCCTTTTAAAGCACATTTTGAATTTCACATGCAGTGGTTTAGAAGATTTATGAGATTCAGGTACAGCCATTTATGTTGGGGGGAATCCATCAGTCATCATCCACAATTCACCTGCAGCCAAATAAAAAGTGTCACACCTCTTTACAGTTGTCTGAGTTTGAGAAATGGACGAGGTCATCGTGGTACATTTCCTGGGAGTTGATGATGTCACTGTATTGTTTCTGGCTCAAGTCGGTGGGGTTGATGCCGTTGGCTCGCAGGAATTCTCTGTACGCCACGCTAAAAGCCTGACCGATGGACTGTGCAATGAGCTGTGCCTGTGGGAAGGGGAGCGTTTGGGGAAAACTACTCAGCAGAAAGGCTATCCCAGTTGACAACAGCAAGGAGGTGAGAAAGATCACAATGGTTTGAGTGACTGCGGCACATCTAAAGCAAAACTTGTAAAGTATGAACTCAGACAAACGTGTACAATTAAACAAAGACTTACATCCTCTGACTCAAAGACATAGCAGATCATCCTGTACTGACTCTTCCCATCGCTTGGAGAGTCGGGGGATTCTGAGAAATCCTCAGATGAGGCCTGAGACATGCGCCTCCTTGCCATCAGAACCACAATACTGCCAATGTCGGCGATATAGGAGATGGTACGCAAGGCACTGTCCATCATTGTCTCCTGTGTGGGGCGAAAAATCATTATTCATTAGGTCTGAAAATAGATTCACCACGATGATTAAACGCAAAATGGAAGATGAATCAACACACAAAGATCTAAGAGTTGCTAACCTGCGTGTCAGCATTCAGCACTTTGACAGCTTTAGTGGAGATGAACAGGTCAACTTCTGTCATCATTTGAGAGTCTTCATCTTGGCTCTTTGAAATAAACACCACAGTGTGTTTATCAGACATTTCATATTCCTGCACTTTCATGTCACAATGAAAACTGAGCTCATTATCAGAACACTAACGAGATCAGATGAGCACAAAAGAGATGCAACAGCACCACCATGTGGCAAGAAAATGACTCTGCTGCATGGGTTAAATTAGTCAGCTGGCAATTCAGGTACATATACACTTAAAATTGCATTAATTCATTGAAATCTTAAGTAAAAGGCACTGTGTGAGCACAAGCCAGTGCTGAACAAGTGCCTTGCTGTTACGCCCAGAGACATCAATTTCGATTCTTAAACCTGCAAACACGGGCTCAGGTTTATAGGTCTGTGTCTCTGTTAGTTTAATGGCTAAAGCGTAAAAGGCTGCTTGTCTAATGGCAAAAATCCTTACTTTCTAATCAGGTTCTCCTGGACGCAAGGCTAATGTGTATGCCAAATCTCTCTGAAATCTGTTCCTACATTTTTCACACAGGAACAGGAAGAAAACGTACAGTAACCTCTTTGGCAGACTCGAATATTTAAAAAACAAATCAATGGATGTTAACAGTATTTACCTTGATACGACTGACGGCTTCATGGGCCTGGGACATGCGGACAGACTTGGATGGATTTTTATCAGACAACACCTGAGTGCAGCCAAGGTAGTTAGCAGCAAAGATGATCCCGTCAATAAGATCTTCTGGCTCACAGGGACCTGGGACTATGCGGCAAAGCAAAAGTCTCTTATTATAAAGCATCTTAATGGGCTGCAAAGAATCATGAAAGCTGTGAAATGTTAGATTCCTCTGAGATAATTACCATCTTCAAAGCTGGGGAAAGCAGCAGCTTCCTGTGTTTTCTTTAAAAGAAATAAACATAACAATAAATTAGACTTGAAAAACTATTTGATGGTAATAATACTTGAATAGACATGTCAGCCATACAGTTATAAAAGCTTCCCCTAAACTTTAGAGTCAGCTACAAAAAAAACAAATTATAAAGAAAAGTGATCACCTTGGTTGTGTCGTTCTCCTCTGCGGGGACGAGCTCTGGACACTGAGGCCTCCTTTGCTGCTCCTGGACATCCTCGGGTATCGCAGCTGTGCTCGGCTTCTCACCCTGTGGTAATCAAACATCTGCTTTAACTTGGGCGGGCTTTCTTTTTTTCCGGTGTATATGATAAGCCCACGCGGAAAAGGTGATAATACATGCAATTAAATTCTTAGTTAATACATTCAGGTACACTGTGATGGTAGAAGGTGCAGAAACGTGAACAAACACAGTCCACAGGGGATGGGATCTGACAAAGACCTGCCCTATTTGTATTGGTTACCTGCTGGGGTTTCTCTGGCCGTCTCTGCCTCTCCTCAAGAGGCTCCCTCTGTTGCTCGGGTGTGTGATGAGGTGCCAAGGATGGATTGATAACCCTGGGTTCACTTTCCCGGCTGTTAGCAGAGGAGGGGCTGGGTCTGGGAACAGGAGGGGCCTCTCTGCGAGGCTGGGCCTTCTGAGCGTCGGCAGGCGACTGAGCATGGGAATGACGAGGTGGTGGAGGAGGATGTGGCTTACTGGAACCAGACTTAGCTTTGGTCCGCACGACGACCTTTTTGCAGTCCTTTGACGAGGCCTTTGGACGCTGCTCAGTGTTGTTGGTCGGGCATCCTTTGATCCCAGAGACAACATGCTCTGTGTCCTCCCCTGTTCCCCTCCTCCCTCGTCCTTTACCCTGCCTCTCTTTCTCCTTTGAGCCCACTTGAGATGGCTCACTCTTCTTACTGGCTCCTGGGACATTATGGTTTCTTGCAACTCGAGTGTCATCTTCTCTTTCCCTTTCCTCGCCTCCCTTTCTAATTTGTTCGTTCTCATTGTCCTGACAAAGGTTTGGAACACTGTTCTGTGTCTCCTCTAAATCCTCTATGAACTTGGCCCCATCTAGCACCTCTTCTATTTCATCTCCGTCACTGAAGAAGAACCTGTTCTCCTGGCCCTTCTCCACCTCCCTCTCTGCTTCATCTCCAGCAACTGGAGCACAATGTGACCTGAAGCGATGGCCCGTCTTTTGAGGCTTAGCGTCTGATTGCGATCCCTCACATATTTCAGTGCCACGACGAGGCCTGGGATTGAACTGATCGGGGGCACTGCTGTTCTCATTAATATTATCACCTACTGCATGCTTTATATAGCCACCGTCCTCAGGACAGTACTGTTTGTAGTACCTCATGTCCACTACCCCCTCTCTGTTTAAATGCAGCACCTCGTCATAGTCCTGCTCCACATCAGAGCCCACGTTGTCGTACTCAGAGCAGGTGTCCTCCATGTCCTCAGGACTCGGGTCACAACTCATGTAATAGTGGCTTGCAGGGACAGGAGGAGTCAGCTGGTCATCGGTGTCATCCTCCAAGGTACACTTCACCAAACCTTGCTGCTCTTCGTGACTCTGTTTATTGAGTCCTGGACCAGGGCACGGTGGACGGCTGGGAGCCAATATTTTGGAAATGGTTCCTGGCCTCTTTCCATGAGCCATAACTGGCCCTGTAAGCCCACTACCCTCAACCCTGTGAATTAATAGATAACCAAAATTAGATTTTTGAGATGCTTCTACTATGCTCTCTGTAAATTTTCATTTGATGTCTTGAACTGCCCATTCACACTCGCTACAGTCTCCTTCTGTCTTCATTTTTTAAAGTACTACCAAAAGAAAACATCATGTCAGATTTCCTCACTGGAACCAATATACTGTAGTTATGCTGTCACAGGTTATGCCTCTCCATCTTATCCATAAATACACAAACTATTTGGAATCAATTTCAGCAACAATACAAAGTCTTGTTTATTTTGTAAGCTAGACAGAAGAAGATACAACCCAACAACACATTCCCAGAGGGTCTCTCAAGCGCTTCACACTATACCAGATTTAAATAGCATATGATCAAAGATTCTTTTCCACACTTGCAGAAACATTTGGATTGAGATCCCCTGTTACATCAGAGCAAATATCTCTGTTTCACACGTTAAATGAACGCAGAAACAATCCATACTTCAATCACACACAGCAGCCACTGCTTAAAGTCATAATAACGTGCATCCGTCTATTATTTCTACACCCACATGCCCCGTCTCGGTCCCTTTGTCTTTGGTGACTGCTGATGTTGTTTGTTATCTGTCATCTTGCTTTGGTGTGTCTGCTTTAATTTTGTCTTGACGTCCTGCAGAACAGGAAAACTGTTTCAAGTGAGTCAGTGGCATGAGATGTTTTTCTTATGTAAAATCAGTCTGTACTTAACACAGACCCTCACTTACAATAATGTGGTTTGTGTGGATGCCAGATTTGTGATCCATGACTTGTGTCCACTGAGGAAACCATTTGTGGAAACAACAATACGTCATTCTTTGACATCTGAATGGCATCTCTGTTTGCTGTGAACAAAGGCAAACATGTAATGTGTATGAGCACATGAACAGTTAATACTACAGTTCAATAAGAATCCAAATGCAGGTGGTGGAAAATCTATTTCTACTCTGTTTCTTTAGTGTTTTTAAGTTGTTTAAGAAGCAAAACAATGACACAAATAAAAGATACCAATCACAACACTGTTATACTAAATCAAACATGGTCAGACAGTACTATAGAGTTGAAAGAATTAGTCAGTTAACCAATTTATGGATGAGTAGACTGACAGAAAATTAATCTGCATTACTTTTAGAAATAATAAATAATAGAATTAAGTCATTTTTTCCAAAATACATTGGTTAAAGACTCTCAAATGTAAATATCTTGGGTTTTATGATAGTTATTTTTTGGTTTTTGTTTTAAACCAAAAAAGAGTTTCCAAATTGTCACAGTTGGCTCTGGGAAAATGTGATGGGCATTTTTAAAATCTATTTTTTGGCATTCTTCAGACCAAAGGATTAATCGATTAATCAAGAAGACAAATGGTAGATTGACTGATAATGAATAATTGTCAATTGCGGCCTTATGAGACTCCAAAAATATGACACCAACATATAGATTTTACAAAGAGAATTCAAAAGACAAACACAAATCCTTTAAATTGTACGTACATTGCACATTCATTAGGACCAAAACGGTGATCTAGAGTGACCATTCTCATTGAGACCTTGTGAAATTCCCTGAGATGTGATAACGGTGCTCTGGGTGTGGAAATAAAGGCTCTGATTAGCCCTGAACCTACTGGTGCTGTGATACTGCCCACAGTGGAGATACTGACACCCGCCCAGTCCAAACATGTCAACACCCTCCTGAAAACCAGTGCGCTGCTTGTGCTTGGACATTTCGGGTTCAACACAGCGGACACAATAAACCCCAGCCGGTCACAGTGTTGATCAGAGGAGATTATGGTATTACGAGCACAAATCCCCCCCTCCACACACACACACACACACACACACACATCACACACACTCCAGATGAGCTCAGATACAGTACGCCACGCGGACCTAATCATGACCTCTCCATGGTGCTGAAGCGCTAATTAAAAACAACGGGCTTCGTGCTGGATTTGAGGTGTCGGCGTTAGAGATTTCACGCCCTGCCCTTGGCGTATTTGTGTGTGTGTGTGTGCCTGTGTGTATGTGTTTTTTTTTTAGAAAGCCATTACGCTGAAGTTTTGCCGCAGCTGCAGGAGTGGTTGTTGTGGTCGCTCCGCTTTCCCCACAAGTGGACACCGCATTCCCATCAGCTCAAATATCAATAACATAATCGGATATGTGCTTCCCCTCACCGCCCCCCCCCCCTCCTGCAGCATATAGCACATAAGTGATGCACTGCCTCCACACACACACACACACACTATGCTGGTTTCACCATCTGGATGCATTATTATCCTGCTGCTGCATTTCACATCGACCTTGATTTGAAGCATCGAGACTGCACCACGCTGACATCCAGCTCCTGGGCTGCTGCTGAAGCAGGAGGAGCACATCCAGCATTGTCTCCGGCGCTGCTATGAGAGGCCTTGATGCATCTCTAAAAGACCATAATTTTATATATGCATGTATATAGAGACAGATTTGAGCATGTAGTAATGCTGTGTGGCACTTACCAACATCAGCCCTGCCGGCGGCCCTCCCTGTAAAACGCCCGTGTGCCGATCAGATCAGATTGCTCTCCGGAATGGTGATTTTTGAATAAAAGCCGCACAGCAGCCCAGGAACCTGTGTAGAAAATACACCTCCCCCCAACATCATCATCATGTGCTCACCGCCCTGTCCCCCAACAAATAACACAGCGAGAGGCACAATCAAAGAAACCTCCAAAGAACCAGCCAACATCATTTTTGATCTAAAGCATTTAAATTAAATTAAATTAAATTAAATGTCTTATATTGTATTATTTCCATTCTTATGTATGCAGGCGACATTTAGGTCGCAAAAGCGCTTTATTAACGTTTATTTTCATTTAAAACATGAAAAATATTCTAAATGTACAATAGTTTTTTTATTATTATTTATTTTATTACCTTTTTGCATTAGAGTGGTTGAGATAACATCGATGCAACTGTGATCGATTACTTCCTCCTGAAAACCGATCAGCGCTCCGCTGGTCGAGCCTGAGGAGCGGGATTGTTTTTAATCTGCTACTGCACGAGATTTGCCGGTATGTTTTCTTACATTTCGCACCGTTTACAGTATTTATGTGAGTGTTTTTGGTGTTTATCTAACGCATGCGTAAAGCACCAAAGGCTACAAATGTGTGACGCTTTAAAATCAAGTGTTTCCCTCTGAGCTAAGTCAGCGTTACAGTGAGCTAATCAGTGCCAAAGACAGAGCATGCAACAAAGAGGAGCCTCTTTTCCTGCATCATCTCCTGCACCATGTCCGAGAGAGCAGGCAAAGACAAACTCAGGCGCAGTTTGTCCTTGTCCAAGAGCAAGAAGAAGAGAGGCGGTGTGTCAGCTGGGGGGCCTGGTTCCTCCACGTCCCCCATTACCTCCTTCTTCAGCAACCAGCCTCCACCCAAGCTGGCCTGCCCCCTGTGTGGCCACTTGGTGCCCAGATTCAAGATCAATGAGCACATTGATCTGCAGTGTCAGAGGTTTGAGAGGGGAGACAGCAGTGCCGCCTCAGCAAGCAATAGTGTTGTGCCAAGCAGCCAGCCGTCACCCAGGAGGAATCCCCCAAAGTCCCCCGATGTGGATCCAGATAAAGACGAGGAGATCAAAGATAGCAACACCACCAGCCCTTATTTCAAAAAGAATAATGTCCAGCAGCCACCGCGGGAGATAAACAGTAAAACCGTGGTCAGGATGATTGACCTTGGAAGCCTCTCATCCAAGTTATCTAGGAAATTTCATAAGGTTCCTGAGAGGGCACACACAGAGGACAAAAATGCAAAAGTAATGTGTAAGGAAACATGTCCTGACAAGGAAATACACTCTGAGACACTCAGCAGCTCACAGAAGGAAAACCTTCAGATTCAGTGTTTAGAAGACAAAAAAGATAGTGTAACAGTCATCGACTTCACTCCAACCAGTGCAGACACTCCAGCAGCTGTGGAAGGTTTGTCATGTTCAGAAAAAGGAGATCATCTTGAACGCAAACCATCTAAATCAGTCCAAAAAGTGGTTACTCCAAAGCTGCTCTCTTCTCCCTCCAAACCGGCAAAGAGAAAAAAAGGAACAACTTCCACTGGTAGGGGGTCTGCTTTCAGAAAGAAAGCAAAATATGAGGGGAGCAGCAGGGAGCCAGAGGTGGAGGCATTGTGTAATGAAAGCACAGCAGAGACGACTGATAAGAACAAGCTTAAAACTGTGGTACCTTCAGATACTGCTGCTTGTGCCCCCCCCCCCCTCTGAGTTCAGAGGAAACTTGGGAGAAAAGTGCTGCAGTTATCAGTAGTGATTCACTGCCAGAGTCTGGTGCTGAGAGCACTGCTGGAGACCGGGCCACCGAGAGCTTTTACCCCCCGCGGCTCCCCTACTACCTTCGTAACTTCCAGACTGTGCTACAGGCTGTCCTGGAGAACGAGGATGACAGGGCACTGTTCGACCAACATGATATGTCACTTGTGCAGGCATTTGAGAAGCTCTCAGGTACGCTGAAAACATCACTCAGTCATGTCATGTTGATTTAATAATGTAAGTGGGACCTCATCACCCGTGTGTTTTTCCTCTCAAAGTGATGGGGCAGAAGCTGTATGTGAGACTCTTTCAGAGGAAACTAAAGTGGCTCCAAGTGAATAAACTGGATTATGAAGAGATATGCAGCAATCTGGGACCTGTTGCTCAGGAGCTGGTTCAGTGTGGTTTTCTACAGTCAGGTAAATTATCCCTAATAATATATGTTGACTTTATGTTAGTGCATCTTTAGGAGAGAATGCTAAAACCCTATTAAATTATTAACATATTTATAATTATCCCATTCAAGGATGTCATGCTCCTCTTGTTATATTTATGTTCTGACTGTTGTAATTGTGTAGTTGTAGTTGTGTTGGTTACATTTTAACAGTTTTAGCTACAAAACACACATAATGGTTGAATTAAAATCTGCCTCCACTTCCTAACACTGTTCATCCCTCCTGCTTTGAAACTGCTGGTGCTCAAAGGTTTGAAAGGAGAGAGAGAGGAAAGGTAAAAAAAAAAAGAACAGAGGAGCTGTTATGTGAAATACATCACCCAGTGCATGCTGGGATCAGCTCGGATTGGTGGAATTGGTATTTAACTCACAACACTGGGTCCCCAAACTCTGGAACAATCTGTTGAAATTCATCATTCTGCCTCAGTGACCTCCTTTAAATCTCTACTAAAATATATTATAAACTTTGGTGCATTAATCAGTCTTTATGTGCCCTGTCACCTTTAAGTTCTAGTTTGTTTTATATCAGTATTTCTTTGTCATATTAAAGTTTGTAAGTATCCTGCTGAAACACTGCATCACCCCTCACTTACATTTTCTGTTTCTCTCTTGCTCATGCCCTTACATGCTGTTTTTGTTTATCAAAGAGAGTGACCTGCTGGAATTACGCGAGGCTCTGGATCTGCTACCTGCTCCTGAGCTCAAAGCTCTGGCTAAGACTTTTCATTTGAGCAATTCCGCAACTCAGAAACAGCAGCTACTGGACGGACTTCTCCGTCTTAGCAAGCAAAAGTCCCTCTTCTCTGCTCAAAATAACATTGGGGCTGTCATCCTCAAAAGGTGAGAAGATCAACCGCGTTGTGTTCATTTGCAGTACTCGTATGGCTGTCATGATCTCACCCCATGTTCTCTCTAACCTCTAAAGGGCGAAGCAGCTTGCGGGTTCCTGT
This sequence comes from Scortum barcoo, assembly GCA_023238725.1. Lineage (NCBI taxonomy): Eukaryota > Metazoa > Chordata > Actinopteri > Centrarchiformes > Terapontidae > Scortum > Scortum barcoo. Next base: position 11,672,648 of record CM041536.1, read on the forward strand.
GTGCGTCTGTGTCGTGGCCCTCGGGCCGTATTCTCCCGCATCCTCCTGCTCTTCTCTCTGACGGACACCATGGATGAGGAAGAGATGGCGGCTGGTGGGCAGAACCAGCTCTACACCATCCTGCTGGTCAACTCGGGACGACTGGCCTTCCCAGATTACACAGTGCAGCGTGCAGCCAAGGTGTTCAGGGACAGAGAGGATCTTATAAGGTGAGGGTCTGCCAGAAGGGTTAAATTGAGTTATTTGTATTTTAAATATAAATAAATCCTCATGTTTCCATCTATCACAACAGATATGAAGCATCCATGCGAGCCCTGCAAGAGGTAGTCTCGGCTATGCAGGGAGGTCAGTGGGAGGAGGCCATGGAGCTTTACTCTGCTGCCAAAAGTGCCTGGCAGGAGCTGAGGCAAAACCATGACCTCAGGTGACACAAATCTTTTTATGTGCTGCTTCTGTCTAAAATAGAGACACACACAGGATATTGCTTCATGCTAACTCCATCTTTGCGTTGGACAGTCACGAGGAGGAGCTGCCCGTGTTCCTGCGCAGCTTCACCACAGGATGGGCTTACACTTGCATCTTATCCAGAGGGGTGGAGATCCTGCAGAGGCTTCGTCGCTATGAGGTTTTCTGTCCTTATCCACTCCCACTCTCAAACAAATTGACATATTTGCAAAGTTAAAAGGGTGTCATAGTCAGAGATGTTATGGGTCTACAGGAAGCAATAGAGGAGCTGCGGTCCTTGCTGTCTCAGTCCATTTACTGTCCTGACAGCCGAGGGCGGTGGTGGGACAGACTGGCACTAAACCTTCACCAACACCTAAAGAAACCAGAGCAGGTGAAGACCAGTATTTGTGGTTTTATTCACCTACTTTAAGACATCATCATTTATCTCTTCGTTTGACATTATACCCATTAATAATATTCATTTTTTCATTTGTTTTATGGCGCTGTTTTTTTTCCCACTTCTCCCAGACTATTTGTGCTATCAGAGATGGGCTGTCAGACCCTTTGGTGCGAACTGGACATAAACTCTCTCTTCATCAAAGAGCTGTTAGGATGAAAGAGTCTGCCAGCTTGAAGAAGTATCGCCTCCAACTGAAAGACCTGCCCACTGTCCAAGTCCAAGATGTCAAACATGTAAGTTTAGCACAGTGTGTCTGTATTTGAGTTTCTAGGGAAAAAACAAGTGTTAACCATTGGGCGTATGTAATAACAGATATAAAAATTAATGTTTGTGCTTTTGTATGTAGGTGACTATCCGGGGGCAGTTATTCCCTCATGAGGGAGGCATGGGGAAATCTAAGTTTCTTATACCAGTCAATGCTGAGGGGGAAGAGAGTGCTAATGCCACTGTAATATGCTCTGTGGAGGAGCTGTCTTTAGCACATTACCGCCAACAAGGCTTTGACCAAGGTAAGCTGTCTTGCTTCACCTTAAATAATACCCTTTTATCACCTTAACACTGTCTTGCCATTGTTAATGTAATAGGGATCCATGGAGAGGGCTCAACATTCTCAACTCTACTTGCTCTTCTGCTATGGGACATCATTTTCATGGAGGGTATTCCAGATGTTTTCAGAAATCCATTTCAGGTACACCAAGCACTACGTTTATAATATAAGCAGACTATCTATGCATCTGTACTAGTTTAACTTCTCCTCTTATCCTCTCACAGACCTGTCCGCTGGATCTTTACACCGACAGTTTCTACAAGAACAGAAAGGAGCTGATCGATTCTCGTGTGCAGTTACTTTGCGAGGCTTCTGTAGAGACTCTGCATGACATATTGGACAATGTGTGGACCTCCCAGGAGGGTAAAGTGTGTTCTTTGGTCAACTGGGAGCTTTTCTCATCCCTTCAACAGGCACAGGTACTTACTGTCACTCTCAGTGGCCACTTTATTAGGTACACCTGTACAATAGAATGCAATTCACATCAACAACTCAGTCATAAATTCTTCTTTTACAAAGATAATAAAGTTCAGTTGTGATTGACACTGTCAATGAGATATTAATTTAACTATATGGTTATTGTTAAGGTTATGGTTCGTAGTGCGGTTGACCTTAACTGAGTTAGATTGAGAGGTGTTTCTAATGTTTTGCCCACCCCATTTAGAAACATGAGGGGGGATGAATATTAGAAACAACACAATAAAATCCAGTAGAAGCCAATCACTTACTGCAACCTCAGTGATGAAAATGTTGTCATTACGTCTCTATATATTTAATGTCTCAGTAAACATTATATACATTTTACAAATGTACACCTAGTGTGTTTTTCACATTATGTCTAGTTACACTTGAAAAGATAATCCAAGTATGCCTGCTATTATAAATAACTATTAAATGTGATACTGTAGGTACTAACATGGTTCTAACATAACTATTATATTCAATTTGCAGTCTCTTGTTTCATGCACGGGTGGAGCCTTCTTAGGAGGGGTAATAGCACGTATGTCAAAAGACTACAGACACTGTCGTGCAGGTTTGCCTGATCTAGTGGTGTGGAACACCTCAAACAACAGCTACAAGGTGAGACTGCATCACCTGGCTCTTTTCCATAATTGCAGATGCTCTGTGGTACCTGATTATTTCAAGCCTGAGAAGATTATGCTGCAGCATGCATTGTGACATGGCATGTTCTATTGTTGTAGTTGGTGGAGGTGAAGGGGCCCAATGACCGGTTGTCCCAGAAGCAACAGATCTGGCTGGATGAGCTGCAGAAACTGGGGGCTGACGTGGAGGTGTGTCACGTGGCGGCCACTGGAGCCAGAGGAGGTTGCCTGGAATAAACAGACACGGAGGAACTGACTGATAAGACTTTGCTGCTAATCTGTCACAGTGTGTTCAAAATGGAAAAAAACTGCAGACAGCATCGCTGGGGAAAAATTTTTCTGGGTGCCTTTTCTGATTCTGGTCATTTGGAACAGATGTTGATGTTCATCTCAAAATCTCAATCTCTCTTCTGTATATATCAAAAAATGTATCTTATGTGAGTTTAGGGAATGTCGTTGCAAAGACTGTGCCTGGTGGCATTATCATCAGGGGAAACCACTGCCCTCAACAGGAAGAGGTGAATCATGAGATGAGGATCATCAGCGAGCACTGCCAGGATCAGAAATAGCTTGCTTACAGATAATCACAGCTGATGTATGACAGGAAATGGATCCAACAACCACACCAAACTGATGGTGTTTCCTTTTTTTGGCAACTCTATGTTCTCAACCTCTTGGGTTGCCTAGCAACCAAAACTCACATTTACTGTAGCTGGCTTCCTATGAATTGTATGACAGCTCTATGAGTATGTTATGCAAGTAATTACTATAATAATATGCCTTTAAATATGTTATGTTTTGCCGCTACTCTACCAGAAAAAATACTGTCAGTTGGGTAAGAAAGAAATAAGAGCAATAATTATTATTATTATTGTTGATTATTTTCATTATCAAATTTTTTTTTGTTTTCTTCTATTAATTGATTAATTGTTTTCCCTGTAAAATGTCAGACATCTGCCCAACAATCCTAAACCCAAATTATTCATCTCACTACACAAATCATTGCATACAACAGCAAATTTTAACAACTGTAAAGCTCTTTTCTTTAAAAGAATAACTAAAATGACTATTTGATTAAGACGTGTTCCAATAAATTTTCTGTCACTCTGTTAACAAAAACGGCTCACCACTGAAATAAAATATAAAATAACAGATGAGACATGGCCCTGAACAGTGATGTGTAAAATGGTGTGGTGATGGATGGTGTGGACACTAAAATATTAAAAGGCCACTTTGTGATTCCTCTTCCTGTTGTGCCTGTGGTGGAGGAGAAAGAAAGATGTACACACACACACACACGAAGCAAACATTACATTAACACCCGGGCATCATTAGTGTGCTGTGATGTGTGCAGGACCTAGATCATGGAGGTGCTGAGTGTGTGTGTGTGTGTGTGTAGGGAGGAAAAAAAGAGAGGGAGGAGGGCGGGGGGGAGTTCCGGGCAGCCCTGCGTCTGACGTCACGACGCAGGCGAGCGAGGAGGCGATGAGAGGAAGGTGCAATAAACACACAGGGCGTCTGCGCCTGTCTAAGTAGGACAATAAAGTGAAAACGACATCAATGCTCTAACAATGGATTCGCCAGACATGCTTCTCCTGAAAGTTTTCCTCTTCGGCTGCCTGCTCAGCTACACCCAAGGTGAGTGAGGCCGCACCTCGGCGGGGGGAAAAAAACCTCAGAAGTTTGTGTTAAAGAGAGGAGAGAGGAGCAGAAAGGCTCGGTAGCTCCGTCAGCTAACCGGAGGGATCAGCGGGGCCTTGCTTGTTGTGAAGAGGACTGCACCCTTTTCGCCGCGTCGCTTCAACGCCGCCAATCTACCGCGGCGCAAAAGATGACACGGGTTGGCTTCACGGATTGAAACGAAGCGACACAGCCGAGTTATTTCTGCGTGTTGTCACCGGGTTTCGTCGCCAGGCTCGGGTCGTTTTTTTCTGTTGTTATCGTGCGAACAGCAGCGCCGGCAGCCATTGTTATGAGGAGAGATGCAGACCGGGTTAACATACCGATAGCTCCCCGCTAGCCTAGCAACCTTAACGATGTGTGTGTGACATGAAAAATAAAACAAAAACGAAATAATAAGAATATAATTAAACACTGATTTCTTGTTGTCTGCTCCTTGTCAGGGGTTTCTTATTTTATGACACAAGTTTTCAGGTTTTGCTGTGATTTCGCAGACCGTTTCTTATGTTTTCTTTTTTCCTAATCTAGCCATTAAACTGCAATAACTCTGGATATGTTACTTTAAATTGAAATAAATCATTATGATTTCCCTTTTTAAACAAAATTGACACCCATTGAAAATGCTGTATTGATTTGTGCTGCACCTCTTGCATCACACCAACTATATGTTGCTGCACTGTGCTGTTTTAATGTAAACGTATACACCTGTGAAATGAAATTGGCTGCATAGGAGGTGAATTTACTTATATAAGAGTCTCAGCCAGGGTTTAGGTCCATACTTGTGTGTGCTGATGGGAATATTTTAATTTCAGGATGGATCAAACTGTTAAAAGTAGCAATCACAACTTCTTATTAATATAAAATGAATATAAAAAGATTTATGTGACTGATTTACCACGTGATTTTTATCAATCTGATATTGTTTTGTTCAGGTTTTTGAGTAATTCAGATGGTTTTGTATATAACCTATGCATGTAGTCTTTGTGTTTGTTCAATATTTGCTCATTTGCTCTCATTTGTTGTAGGCCTTGAGAAATTATAATGTTTCTCAACAGCCATGGCCTTCACTTCTCATAGTCACCTCAATGAAAAATTTAATGTTAGCACTTAAATATTTCATACGGCACATGAACAGAGAACTAGCTGAAGCCTGGTCTACTTACCCGGCTTAGATAATTACACTGAATCCTGTAATTTATGGCTTACTAGTCAGGCATAATTACCTTTCAGACACTGCTAATTACATATACTATATTTACTGAAAGAGATCTCGTTTGGTTTTTATGTTGTGGGGAAGAGATCAGATCTTACAGATGTGCCAGTGCGCTCAGTCTGAACACTGAAAACAGAGAAACTTTCAGAAGGGCTTGCACGGCCTAAACAAAATTACTATGTCTGTCTGACTGCCTCACCAGTGCCGTCACATTGCTGAAATGGGTGGAGGTGCTCGAGAATCTCTTCCCTTCGAGTCCACCACCCACTCTTCTGGTGGCGAAATAATAATGCTGTGACGCTGGGGGCTGTTGTCGAGCACAGCTTAAATAGATTTAGCTGAATTTTAAAACACAGAGGATGCTGGTTAGCTGTCAGTTTCCATCATTTTAATCCCGCCTGTCAAACATCTGCTTCATAATCCATTTTTTTGGACACCTACATCATCCTAACATGTATCATTCCTCACTCATTTACTCTAAATGTCACCTTAAAGACAACGATTGGAGTATCTGATCCTTGAATATGTTGCCAAACATACAAAACAAGCGTTTTATTTGATCTGCTAAGAATAGTCCACCAGGGCTTTTGTGAATTTAAGGACTTGCATCTCATTTTTTGTTTTTCTTTTATATGTATATTTTCATGTTTCCTCTTTATAATCTTTTAATATCTGTGTAATGAGCTTTCAGGCACATCTATAAACGCACTCGCACACATTATCACATACGTGTACAGTCTGGAATGACGGACAAAAACATTTTTTATACGCCTACTTCGCATTCATAAGATGTGCATTTCATACAGTTTCATAAGGCTTGTATTTTCCTTGTTTTGCTGATAACAGGAGTTTCTCTGTTCTCTCCGCACAGGACACTATAGAAATCCCCTGAACAAGTACATCCGTCACTATGAGGGCCTGAACTACGACACAGAGCTTATGCACAGCAAGCATCAGAGGGCCAAGAGGGCACTCTCTCACGAAGACAAGTTCCTTCATTTAGATTTTCATTCCCATGGAAGGTTTGTCACTTTTTTCCCACATAAAACCTGAAGGGAAATTCTGTCTGCATCCCTGTCTGTTTTTATGTCTCTCTTTATGTATCTCTTTATTTACCTGTCTGTGTATTTATATTCTCTAAAGCTCATCTCATATGCCTACATTTTTTATGATTACAGGTAGAGGTCAGCTGTAGCGCAGATTTGCAATGCGATTGAAGGTTGTTTACATTTAATCCTGTTATATTAAATCAAAGACCTGGTCGGGTGTTTCACATCGGCTGCATGGTAAGGATGGATGTTAGATCTGCCCTGGTTCTTTCTGTTCTCTCCATTAGTGCTAAACTGATTGATCATTTAAAGCGATCGACAGGAAATTAACTGGCGACTACTGTGATGATAGATTAATTGTTCAGGCTGTTTTTCCAGCAGAAAAAACCCAGACATTCTCTAATTCCAGTTCCTCAGTTTTGAGGATTTTCTGCTTTTCTTTCCGTTTCTGTTATGTGATAGTAAATTGAACATTTTCGCTTGGGACTGTTTGAAGACATGAATTCTGGCTTTAGATAATTGGACTAGGTATTTTAAACATTTTTTTTTACATTTTATAGACCAAACAACTAATTTAGAATATTAATCGATGCACCGATGATTTTAGTTGCAGCCCTAGTGTGCAATTATTCTGAAATCCTCCCACAATCTAAGTACACGCATGTTAGTTGAAGTAAAGTTGCTAGTGTTTATGTGTATGTTAGTTTGCCATGTGATAGATCAGGTGTTTTATAGGGTATTTCTGCACACTTGATAACTGGGTGGGAACCCCCTAAAGGCATACAAAATGAATTGATGGATATCCATAGTCCTTGACATGGCTCTTCATCCACCATTTTTTAGGAGGTGGTGTTGGTTGATAGGAAGTGTCTATGCTCTCCATGACAAAGTCAAGACCATCTGGCTGGGAGCTTGGCAAAGGCTGCTTGTCGTCCGCGCTATAGCAGGGCCTGCTGTTCCCAAACTCTGGTGCTGCTTAATAGGGAAAAGGATGATAAGAGCTGTGCAAACAAACACACGGAAGGAAGATGTCTGTTCCTTTGAAAAGCCAGGATGTGTCAGCTTCTTTTCCTTTTGAATTCAGGACAAAGCTGGAGACACAACTCAAATTCTAACACTTAATTTGCAGCACCCCATCCACCTTCTATTTGCTGATTTTGTGTATGAATGTATCCCCAGAATTTAAATGCACCTTGCATTTTCCCCCTGAGATTAAGACAGAGCAGAAAACAACTGTGGCTCGATATGTTGTGTGCCCAACAGAAAACAGCCGATTTGTGTGCCATCATGTGAAGTTCAACTGTATTCTTCTGATCTAGATGTTTACAAAGACCTCTTGTTTTCTTGCTTTTCATTTAATGGCTGTGTCTGGCCTACAGAAGAGTAACTTCCTTAAAATACAAGCATACAATAAGAGCATTGTGTAGGTGTTACATGAAACCCAAGGTTTATTGTAACATCTTGCTTTTTCTGCCATATGTTTGATCAAGAAAAAAAAACCCAGCAATGTTTCAAGATGTCCCAATTTTCCGTTCCCTCTCTTACAACATAAAGACTGCAGTTCCCCTTCTGCAACAGAAAACAGCTGATATGTTTTCTCTCACTAACCATGCCCCCCCCCCCTGCACACACACACACACACACACACACACACACACACACACACACTTTTTATTAGCATTTTCCTTTTTCTTAAACAAGTGAATATTGCTTACATCCCAAAGTGAGGCCAAAGTGAGGCCAAATTCAGATCCACGCCCAAATCCATAGGCACTCTGTGACATGAATAATATATCAGCAGACAGTTTTGGGACATTACAGAAACAAACTTCTTGCACTATAGATAGCACTGCAGTCCCATGTTGTAACCTGGTTCATCACATTCAAATGTGTTGTTTTCTCAGGCATTTTAATTTGCGAATGAAGAGGGATACTACCTTGTTTGCCCAAGATTTGAAGGTGGATGTTTCGGGAGACGAGATTCCTTTTGATACCTCTCACATCTACACCGGAGAAATTTATGGTAAGCCGCTCCTTCTCATTCTTAGGTACTTTTTAATGTAATCACTGCAGCCATGCGGTTTAAGGCATTTTGGCAGACAGCTGTTTCATGTTTTTTCCTCAAACATGAAAACTTGATCTCATATGAATTCTCTGACGCACATGCCTCTGTAATCTGGATTCCCAGGTGAGAAAGGTACGCTGACTCATGGTTCCATTGTGGATGGTAAGTTTGAGGGCTTCATTCAGAGCTACCACGGCACCTACTATGTGGAGCCGGTTGAGAGGTACCTGGAGGGGAAAGACGTGCCCTTCCACTCGGTCATCTATCACGAAGACGACATACGTGAGTCCCCAGCAACTTCAGCTACACAAACACTTTGACCTGCCATTTTCCTGTAATCATCGTGTACATGTAATTGGATGCACGCATATGTAAATGTGGGATCAGGAAAGTGCAAGGTTAGAGAGCTTATGGAGGCAGACTGGTGTGATCGCCCTCCAGGGAGCACAGATACCCGAGGTGCTCATTAGCCAAGTAACATGATCTTCCTCTCGGGCTACACGCTCATTTTAGCAGCCTTTACAATGTTGGTAGTGATAGTGAGCACCAAGCTTACGACACCACACAGGCACTTCCTAATTCTAAATCATCTGTGTACATATAGTATGTGGCTGAGGGGCAAATTAAACAGAAATGTGAGGGGAATCGCTAATGAGAGCGACAGGAGAGTAACATCTCACATTGCAAAGCTAGGCTTAAGTGGCGTGTAAGTACATCCATTAGCTGATCATGAATAGTGCTAGAAATAGTGACTCAGGGGGTTAAGTAGCTAACGTTGTATCCCGTAATCCTAACAGTGTTATGTCTGCCTCTCTCGCTCAGACTACCCGCACAAGTACGGTCCAGAGGGAGGCTGTGCTGACAGCTCAGTGTTTGAAAGGATGAAGAAGTACCAAGCCTCGGCCATGGAGAGCCCACCCAAGGTGAACTTCACCATGCACTGCAGTAAACCCATAAATCCTTAATAAGTGTTTATTTAAAGGTTCAGTTCTGGGGAGCAATTTTCCCCTCTAATCAGGATCACAGATACCCGTGGATGCCCTTGTTAAATTTCTGTGTGCAGTTTGAAGTTATATTGACTGGTGAGAATAGCCTTTATCAGCTCAATTAATGGATGTCCACACGATTAATTAGTAACTCATCTCATTTGCTAGGGAACAAAACTGTTCTTTGCTGAAAGTTTTAAACATCACCCTACTTTGGGGTTGTATGCGGTAACGCCTGAGTAAGTTAACACCAGGCTGTAAAGAAATGTTTTGCTGTCCTCTCTGAGTGAAAGTTTTAAACCTGTTTCACCTCTGAGCCAGCATCCCTGCTGGGTGTGGTCAAAAGGATGCTCTTTGACAACTGTTACCATCAATGCAGGAAGTTAAGAAGTGAAAGAAGAAGTGCAGGTCAGAAGGAAAACGTGATTTTTAGGAGATGTTAAGTTGCTCTTCAAAAACAGAGAGCCTGAAAATACATGACAAATATCCAAATGTCTGTAATAGCATTATTCCCCTGGAAAATGTGACATTACTGCTCAGAACACAAAAATATCCAATTGTCCAACTGAGCTTGGATACTGCATTGTTAATTTTTTAAACGTAGTTAGCCTATTAGTTATTTATATATATTCACATTTCTATATTATTGTTATTTAGTGTGCTTTTCTTCTTTTTCTTCCATTTCACACCATATTCTTGTATACAGAATATACAGCACCTGTTCTTCAGCAGAGTTGCAGTTCATGAACATACTGCAGCTGAAAAAAACACAACCTAAAAATATCAGGCATTATTTATTTAACCACTGTTTCGGTTAAAATGCTACATATATGTTTTATTTAACTTGTCTATTTCCTGCTTTCCGTCTCTGGTGCTGCTCACACCAGGAGCTCCACACCGAGGCAGACTCTAATGACCCCGTGCTGCTGAGGAAGAAGAGGATGGCCCAGGCTGAGAAAAACACCTGCCAGCTTTTTATTCAGACTGACCACCTCTTCTACAAGTACTACAAGACCAGAGAGGCTGTCATTGCTCAGGTAACATACGATCACTTACTTGATTCCTGTGGTTCTGTTAGAATTAAATCTGCGCAGTCAGTATGTGGAATTTTTGTTGCTGGAGAGGCATATTTTTAACCAACGATAACATCTAAGAGTATAAATGATAATTAGCATTGGAGTAATGAAATGTCTCATTCGGCGCAAGGGCTGAGTCATAACACTTGGACTAGACGAACAAAAAAAAATCACTGTAAATTAAGGTTGTATTAAGCTGTAATGACTGGTTTCCTGTTTGAAATGTAAAACTCAGAGCCTGGATGTACACAACAAGTGGCAACAAATAGCCAGTGTCCATGAAAATACAGTTCCCATGGAAATGTGGTATGTTTTAAGGAAAATCTTGCTCACCAATTAACGCATTCATTTTCCTTGGTTTTAATTGTACAAAAACGCGACATGTCGAAATAACAAGTTGCGTCTTTGTTCTGGACTGTTTCTTGTCTGGGCTCAGTAAATTCCTGGAGTCAAACAAACTAGGCGAAACAAGTGTTAATTAGTGCGATTCCGAGTATTTCCTTTGGACAGGGCCAGGTTAGCCATTTTCTTATCATTATTATTTTCAGCCTTAATGCTAAGCTATGCTAACATGCTCCTGGCAGCAGCTTTTTATTTGCTATATTGAGATGAGAGGGAGAGATTTATTTTCTCAGGTAAGGCTATAAGCATATTTCTTGAAATGTTAAACCATTCTTTAAAATTTTTACAAAAAAATTACACGACTACTCCTCAAATACAAAATGAAACAAGTCAACCTGTCTACTTTTACTCTACTCTGCATGTAAACTGTACGTTCAGGATTTTCAACATCATAGCTCACAGTGTGGACTGAATCTGGCAGTGAGTCAGCAGCCTGTAAAAAATGTGCCTTGACACTTGTGGTTAAAGCTTTTTCATTTTGCTCTTTCAGATCTCCAGTCATGTCAAGGCCATCGATGCAATCTACCAGGGCACAGACTTCATGGGCATCCGCAACATCAGCTTCATGGTGAAAAGGATCAGGGTAAGGCTTTTACTGATTCTAGGTTTTAGATTTTAGATTTGTTCATCTCTTCCCTCTGAACTCCTTCCTCTCCCTCCCTGTGTAGATAAACACCACCCTTGATGAGAAGGACAGGTCCAACCCGTTCCGCTTCGCCAACATCGGGGTAGAGAAGTTCCTGGAGCTGAACTCTGAGCAGAACCACGACGATTACTGCTTGGCTTATGTTTTCACCGACAGAGACTTTGATGACGGGGTGTTGGGTCTGGCCTGGGTCGGAGCCCCCTCAGGTACTAAAAAAAACGCAAGAAAGCAAGACATTAAGACATCCGTAACAAACTGATTCTGACACTTTTAAGCCATTATGCAACACACGTTCTTTGTTCTCGCACGCTCTCTATAGTGTCCAAATTTGGTTGAATATGATATTATCTCGAGCAAAGCATCCGTAATTTGCAGAGTAAGTTAATTTTAACTCCCGTGCATCGTACACTGCAGCTACAACAAGAAAAAGTGTCAGTGGTATTTGGGATTTCAAATGCTGATTGATTCAGACTGTTTCGAGAACCAGCTGCGGCTTCAAACACCAACTCAGACAATATTCAGATGTGATGATTCCCGAAGGTTTGACTGCACATTGTTACTGATGCGGTAAAGTGAAATAGAAATACATTCTTTATTAGAAGCTGTAATGGAAATTGTGGCACAGTTGAAATCTTTAATGAACCGTGGGAGGTTATGTGTCTCCTGCCGGCGATGACGAGCAAAATTTGAATTAAAATGTACTGTAAACATGTTGATAAATCAACCTCGTCATCCACGTGGACCTGAATTGGAAAAATTGTCATGACATTAATCAGATCACTCTTTAATGAGCAAAATCCTTCAATTTTTTGTAGCTGTGGTTTGGAAGAAGGTTTGTTCCAACTTGTGCTTTTCATTCCCAGGGAGCTCCGGAGGCATCTGTGAAAAAAGCAAGCTGTACTCAGACGGAAAAAAGAAGTCTCTCAACACTGGTATAATCACTGTACAGAACTACGCCTCCCACGTACCTCCTAAAGTCTCCCATATCACTTTTGCACATGAAGTGGGACACAACTTTGGCTCCCCGGTGAGTTACTCAGATGTACCACATTTATGCACACACTTTGTCCCTTCTTCTTTTAACCTGTGATTTTCCCCCTCCCCCATTTCTCAGCACGACTCCGGGTCTGAGTGCACCCCGGGAGAATCCAAGAGCCAAGACAAGAAGGAGAAGGGCAATTATATCATGTATGCAAGAGCAACATCAGGAGACAAGCTCAACAACAATAAGTTCTCCATCTGTAGCGTTCGCAACATCAGCCAGGTGCTGGAGAAAAAGAGGAGCAACTGTTTTGTTGGTATGTTTTTTTTTTGTTGTCATCTTAAACGTCCAGCTTCAGGTTTTATGAATTCAAACCACATTATTCTGATTCTCCTCTCCCTGTCATAATGAGTGTGGTAGATTTGAACCCCTTTGCCCAAGTTGGTGAATTAATTCAGCCAACTAGGCACCAACATATTAGCTGCTATTAGCTTTGAAATGCAGCCTTGGGAGTGGTCCAGCGTTATTTTTACTGACGGTATTTGGCATATCTTGAAATTTTTCTCTTTTTTTTCTCTACTTTTTTCTTTTTTCTACTCAGTACAGCTGTCAAGACAGTAGTATAACAAATACATTACAGAAATATTCCATTATTTAACCACCACCATGCCTGAAAACCTTTTTTTTTTCCCACATGCATGTCCGTCTTGATAAAAAAATATGGGAAAATGTTCTCTCATGATATACCCGTAGTGTTTATACCTCAAACAAGCTGAAAAGAGTCTGATGAATGTCTTGTCGAACACTTTATTTTTGGTTCCCTGTTTATTGCAGCAACTCATTCTCAGTATTTGTTTGGTGTGGTTTTGTAATGACAGTTTTCATAGTAAATGTCTGACGATTTCTCATGCACTTGTAGCCCTCCACACAAGAAGTCAAAAGTACAAAACGGCATGTTCCAGTTTTTGGGGAACAGACTCGATGTTTATTTTTCCTTTCCCAAACAGAGTCTGGTCAGCCCATCTGTGGCAATGGCCTAGTGGAGCCAGGAGAGGAGTGTGACTGCGGCTACAGCGATCAGTGCAGGGACCAGTGCTGCTATGATGCCAACCAGCCTGATAACAAGAAGTGCAAATTAAAGCCCAACAAAGTCTGCAGGTAGATATGCATGTTGTTTTCTGTGTGATGATCTACCAGCTCATTTGTGAAAATTCTTGACTGACCGCTTCTCTCCCCCACCAGTCCCAGCCAGGGTCCTTGTTGTACTGCTGAATGCTCTTACAAGAGTCGAAATGAAAAGTGCAGAGAGGAGTCAGAGTGCGCTCACCAGGGCATGTGTAACGGAGTCAGCGCCCAGTGCCCCACGTCTGAGCCCAAGGCCAACTTCACCGCCTGTCATGGAGAGACTCAAGTCTGCCTCAACGGGGTGAGTGGCTGATAGCTTCACACCTGGAAGATCCGGTTGTTATAGCAACTTTATATTCATACCAGTCAGTGTCTGATCTCGAGTGCCCTCATGCTCCTCCCCCGCAGGGCTGCTCCGGCTCCATCTGTGAGAAGTATGGGCTCGAGGCGTGCACCTGTGCCAGCCAAGATGGCAAGGATGAGACTGAGCTTTGCCACGTGTGCTGCATGGAGAAGAGTGAGTCATTTACCTTTTTTCACCATCTTGTTAACTTTTTTTCCTTAAATAAAATCTACTTGAGGTTTAGTTTTTTTTTTTTTCATTTTCATTTTCGATTAACTGTGTGTGATTCATCTCCACAGTGAATCCCAACACATGCAGCAGCACGGGATCAGAGCGCCTGGCTCGTTTCTTCAATAAGAAAGTGACCACGCTGCCAGCCGGCTCGCCATGCAACGACTTCAAGGGATACTGCGACGTGTTCATGAAGTGCCGTCTTGTAGATGCGGACGGACCGCTGGCCAGGCTGAAGAAGGCCATCTTCAACCCAGAACTGTATGAAAATATTGCAGAGTGGATTGTGGTACGTGTGAAGTTCTTAATTCTGATTGGATGATAAGTTATTATTACGGGGTGTTTTTCTCTTAATTGTACTTGATTTGTGTTTTATTCTCTTCTCTAGGCCCATTGGTGGGCAGTGTTACTGATGGGTATTGCCCTCATCATGCTCATGGCTGGCTTCATTAAGATCTGTAGTGTGCATACACCGAGCAGTAACCCCAAACTTCCCCCTCCCAAACCACTTCCAGGTGAGTCCAGACATTAACAAAACGTCATACTAGGAAAAATGTTTAACCTTTATACATTTATTAATGAAGATTTATCCACTTGGCTGACAGAACATGTGTTTGAAGTCATTTGTGAACAGTTAACCTGTTTATGATTTCTCTCTTTTTATAATTGATGTGCCACCTGCACTGAAACTTGTTTGTAGTTGCTGGGTGGATGCGTTGAAGGTGTTTGTGAAAATGTGTCCATCCTCGCAAAATAAGATGCTCTGTTTGTTGCATCTGTTAAGCCATATGCATAGTTTGAAAACAAGAAAAAAATGATAATTGATAAAAGAAAAAACATCTGTTAAAGTCCAAGAACGAAATCATCACACAGAATTTAAGGTGTGTTAACCAGGTCTTACACAACATACTGAAATGGCATTAGCTGGTATTTTTTCTTCGCTTGTTACAACAATTATCACTGAAGCTCAAATTTTTGCATTCTCAATTATAAGTAATCTTTAGTAATGCACCATAAGCGCAAACTCTTTCCTGAGAGCAGTCAAAGACTTTGACTTTCAGCACTGAACTTCAATCTATTTAAATTTTCCCCAAATTATGCTGTAATTTGTAATTTTTGATATTCTGTCCAAAATTATGCTTTTATCACCTCACTGTGCACATTGTTAACTTCATTGTGTAAACCAGTACCCGTCAATGCGAACAATGTCATTGGAATGATTTATTTCTATCCGGATTTATCTTCTTTTCCCATATGAACTCAAATTCTTCACTTTGGCATGACTTCTATTAAATGAAAAGACCTTGTGACTCCTTTATTGCCAAACTGGTTAAAGCCCATATATACTTTTGGGTCCCGAGAAAGGAGGACAACTGTGACAGAAACATGTTGAAGTCTTGGTCATCAAACAGAAACAGTGGTCCAGGGTCACGCTGTGAGACAGGTCTACTGGCCGATTCAGCGCTTCGGCATTAAAATTCTGAAAGTGTCAAGAATTTTGGACCAAAATGCAGCAACGTGACTGCTGCCAAACTCTCTAAACTCATTTTGGAATATATACATGAAATGATGCAGAAGTCACCGGTGAGCTAGCTTAACACTACTCCCAAAACACACTCTTCAAACTCACTGTGCAGAATTAGATTTCGATGAACAGAAGTGCCACCACCACACTCAAAACTTGTTTTCAAAACGTGAGAGTGGTGCAGAACGATGACGTGTCTGTTTGAAACGTTTTTATTTTTCTGTTTACGTTGTAGAGCTACAATTCACCAGACTTTCATCACATCAGCTGACATGCCTCCAAATTGATGTTGCACGGTCTTGTACAGACTGCGACTATGATTTTATCAGACTCATCTCTCACAGCGTGACATGCAGTGAACTTGCGAGATTGTTGTTATTTCGGTGTAGGCACCAGCAGCAGCGTGCCACCAGGTGTAAACCCAGTCTGTCTTTGAACAAGTCCACTTTTCTCCTCACAGGCACTTTGAAGAGGCGGCGAGCACAGCAGCACGCTAGCTCCCAGGTGCAGCACCAGTCTCAGCACCCGCACTCCCACCAGCACGGCGGGCACGGCGGCCATGGCGGCCAGCGGCAACCCCAGAGGCAGCAACAGCGGCAGGCGCAGCCCCAGAGGCACCACCGTCAGCCCAGAGAGAACTATCAGATGGGCCAGATGAGACGCTGAGACCCTGCATCCCGCCCCCCCCCCCAATGCCTTGGCTCCTCCTTGTGCCTACAGTGGGAAACAAAAGCGTCACTCCATCCAAAGAAAAGCCTGACATGGTTGTTAGTCATCATCATATCCTCCATCTACAGACAAAACAGACATGTGAAAAAGAGAAAACAATATCTAGCAACTTGATTGGCTCTTTGTGGAGTGGACTCTACCATCAGCCATTTCCAATGCAGTGCTATCTAAGCATCTTCTTCCACCCCTCCGCCCCCTTTGTTTTTTATTTTTAAGGAGTGCCAAGGAGTTAAGGAATCATGTGTAGCTTTAGGCCATTCTGTGATGTGTTTTTTTTTTTTTTCCCTTCATTCTATTGCAACGTCTTCTTGAGTGATACACGCCTGTGGCTGCTGGTGAATTGATCCGAGCTTTTTTTTTTTTTCTTTTTCTTTTTTCTTTTCTTTCGCCACTTACCCTAGCCAGGATTGAGAGACACTCGGTGGGGATTTTGCAGCACTTTTGTGATTTACACATGTCAAATGGCAAAAGACACACAGGCTCCGGTGTCTCGTGCAGACATTCTTCTGCATGTGACTGTACATATTTAGTGTATCATAAGTGAAAACAAACTATTTCTTCTACTGTAAATGTGTAATTCTTCACTTTTTTTTTGTTTTTATTATATTTTTTCGGTTAGTGCTCTCAGGACTCTTAACACATAATTGAAGGAATGATGGCTGTGATGAGTTCCTTGGACGTTGCCGGTGAGGATTTGACGCCATCAAGTTCTATTCTCAGCCGTCCAATCAGGTGGATCTCTGTCACGTTTGTTAGATTGCTAGATTTTGAATTTGAACAACAAGGTCACCATATCCCACTTTTTAGGCCTTCTTTGTTCAAGGTCCCTTTTTTCATCTTTGTTTTTTTTATTATTTGTCTTGCTAACATCATGTTTTTGCTCATGTTGCGTAACAAGCTAGATGTGGTAAAGAGTCATGGGAAGAGAACGGGAAGGTCACCTCGTTTGGGACAGCTTTTTCTTGTCTTTACCGATTTCTTTTGTTTGCTTGTTTGTTTGTTTTGTTTTGTTTTGTTTTGTTTTGTTTTGTTTTGGATAATGAAGAATGAATAACCACTAACTGAAGCTGATGATGATTCTACCTGTTCAGATATGAAGACGAGATGAGGAAAGCAAAGGCTGCTGTGGCTTAGTTTAGAAGTGAGAGTGTATCATGTTGCAGAGTTAGTTTACATGAGTGTGGAAAATAAATTTAAAAATGACTCCGGTGTGGATGTACAAAAAAAAAAAATTGTAAGATGAAATCATTCTATTATTCAGATAGCGACTCTAAGAACTTTTCAATGTGGGCATGCAGACACATTTATTAAATGTGACTATTAATTGACCAAGGTCTGTAATATTTGTATGTCACTCAACACTATTTTACTTTGACAGCTGTTAATGTTAGTCTTAAAACAAGTGGAAGGGGCAGTGTAATGCAGCAGTATTGTCACACTATTCACACATTCCTCAGTGTGTTCACTAGTTTCACAGGAGACAAGCGACTGTTTGATTTCTCTTTCTGTTTGAACTCACCTGCGGTTAACTCCTGGTCGGATTTCTCCATGGACCTGAATCCCCTTAAGAGCTCATGAGTGCAGGTGTCAGTGTGAGTTTACATCAGCGTGCCATAAAACTTTATACAGCTGATCTTTGTGCATAGGTTTTATAAAAAAAAAAAAAAATACAGGAAGCACCTGTGCAATTTCTGGAGCCACTTTAAATGGGAGAAATGAAGGAGATGTGATTGCGCTCTGTGGGATTGTTTGACCTCAGGTGTTTTCTTCCTCCCCTCGCTGCAGCGTGGCACGAGGGACGCTCTGGAAAGTGATAACGTGATAACACTAACCAAAAGGATTTGAGAATCTGGTCTTGATATGTTGTGCAAAGTTCCCGGATTTATTTACAGTGCAAACATTTCACGCACAAGTGGGATTTGGTGAGTGGGCGAAAAGTTTGGCACAGGCAAAAGAAGCTCGGGCATTTTGTATTTCTGCATTCGGTAAAGGATGTGGAGTATTTTTGTGACTTTATTTTATCCCAGCGTTATTATTTTTTTAATGCATGCAGTACTAATCACAACTAATATCTTACAACACTGTCCTGATGGTTGTAATAATCACACATGTGCTCTGGAGGGGACATTAAAAAATAACGTGTCTCATAGTTAACGGTTTGATCACACAGCAGATGAATTAGGCAGGTCGGCAGTTGCTATAACTTCTCATGTCTGTACAAAAAATGGAGCTCTTTTTAAATTTCATCTTCCAGACTGGATCACGCCTGTTAAGCCTGGAGAATTTACATGTAAACTTGTACAGTACTTCGGAAAAATTTGCATTTCATTTGAAAATGAAAATTACATTTTGATACATCCGTTTCTTTTTTTGTATTCTAATTCCAGAGTAAGTTGTTCAAAGATGTTCATATGTGACAAACTTTCCTTTCTTCTAAGTTATTTACGTTCTTATATGTGCTAGTTGAAATGGAGTTTGCTTCTGAGACTTTTCTCCACCATCATCAGTGGTTAAAAACAATTCAGGGTGATGGAGTTAATGTTACATTCTCATTTTTGTCTTCGTTATCCTGTGGCATGGTTTGGGTAGAAGAGCAGAAGAATAATGCCTGTAAATTTACTTTCTTTTTAATTTCGTAGTCTTGGTAAAAAAAAAAAAAAAAAGAAGAAGTTTTTAGATAAACGTGCACTGAAAATGTCCAAATTGAGTTGAAATGTTGTAGGTGATGTAGGCCGAAAGAACACAAGATTAAAAAGTAATACTACTGTCTGATTTTAATGTTCACTGTGTTTTATACAGTATCGGAAATTTTTGTTCACTTTGAACATTTTTACTAAAAAAAAAAAAAAAAAGATTTCAAATTGTATTGTGCAAAGAGATGTAATTTTTGGAGTACTTGAAATGCATTAATTAAAAGACTCGTTCAAAATAAAATAGACCCCTGTTTACTGTCTGTAACGTGTGCTCTGTTTGGCTTTTTCTGTTCTTGTGCTGCACTTTGAGTTGTGTATATACAGAGGTTTGATGCCAAGTAATATAAAAGGGCACATTTTACAGTACTGCAGTATTGAAAACTGCGAGAACAGCTGTACAATGAAAATACCCTTGATGGTCTCATTGATGTTGAGTTTGAAAGATGTGGGCAAGAGTTGTATGATGGGTACATGTACAAGGTTAAGTATCTTTGGACCTTGACTTTTACTAATGATTAAGAGTCAAGATATCTGAACCTCTGCCTTTTATAGTTTCTGCCAAGGTCTCACCAAACAAAGACTTGCTGAAGTTGCTGAAGATGAGATGCAGCAAAAAAAAACAAAGTACACAAAAGTACACAAAAAAGCTGTACGATGTCTTTTTACGAAGCTTTCAGTCAGAGAGCGTCAACTCTCAGTATGTTTGGTCTTTTTCTCACTTTTTACCGGAGATACTCGAAGGAGGTTTCTGACCAATAACTTACCTCATAAATTAAAGATTGTAGCTTAAGTACATATGATCAAGGATAGTTCAGTGTTATAAAAACAAATTTAGGGAAAGCAGCTGCACGCTCTAATCTGCCTATTTACTGAGGCAACCTTTAAGTCAGAGATCAGCCTCGTCATTATGGAGATGCTGTGCTGTGCTCGCTTTTTTTTTTACCTGCTATTGCTGTTTGTTTCTAACAAAAAAAGCTAGGCTCACTAAATCCACTTTGTAGAGATCTAGTGTGCAGATACTTTTCTTGTTTTTATTTAACTTTATTTCTTATCTGAACTCTGTTCCATGCAAGTTCTCCACTTTTATTGATGTACGTTTTAAATTCATCTGAGTACCCATTTGATTGTACAAAACATAGACCTACAGCTTATCCTGGTTAAATTAGTGGATGAATGTCTTTCTGGAGATATACTTAAAAGGCCATCTAATACTACTAATACATAGGATCAGACAGTGTGGAGCATGCTCTTGTTTTTTAAATGTTTTTTATCCTTTAAATTCTGTATTTAAAAAGCTTGAAGGTTAAAAAAAAGGGGGATTTCAGGTAAATTATATTGTATTTAGATGAGCTGACAAATGTCTGATATTTGTTTGACCTGCATTTCCCGTAGTGTTTGGCTCTGGAAGCTGCATCTCGAATGTATAATTTATTGTTGTAAATTCCCCCAACATGGTTCCTGTAAAGTAAAACTTCAGTGCAGTAGAGGGGCGTCCACGGCAGAGGGAGCAGCTGCTGTGGGTGAAATGTCAGGACGAGTCACTAACAACAGCACCACAAAGTCACACACACTTTCTCATCCCTTATGTTTCCACAGAGGAGTGTTTCACTGACAGCCTCAAACTAAGAACTGAACTTCACATATTGGTAATGCTCTGTTGATTTGAGTGAGCTGGCAGAAGGAAATGTAGCTGCTCAGACACTTTTATTCCCATTAGCCCCCGTGACAGCTTGCTGTAATGTCCTGCAAGAGTCCCAGTTTATCCGCAGAATAATCCATGTGTTTGTTCATTCATTCATTATCTATATCTGCTTTATCCTGACACACAGGGTGCTGGAGCAGCACCTGATTGGGCAAGAGGCAGGGTACACCCTTGACTGGATGCACCAGTCAGTCACAGGGCTGATATAGAAAGACAGACAAACCACTCACATTCATACCTAGGGGCAATTTAGACTTGGCAGTTAACCTAACCTGCATGTCTTTGGATTGTGGGAGGAAGCTGGAGTACCCAGAGAGACACTGACACTCAGGAAGAACAAGTAAACTCCACACAGAAGGGCCCCTGTCAGCCAGTGGGATTGAACCCAGAACCCTCTTGCTGTGAGGCGACAGTGCTAACCACTATACCCTCCACGTGTTTGTCACACGCTTAATTATTCATTGCCTATACTTATTGATGATATGCTGTTTTCCTCATGGGTGTGTGTACTGATATAATGATGGCAGGAAAGTCAGATCCAGGAAGTACGCATTTGCACATGCAATGGAATGTGCCCTGTTAATGATTTTCAATGCGAATCCGCAGCCGCAGTCGCTGGTTGTGACAGGACCAAGCACAGTCACCCACAACAACAAGAGTTTGGGTTCAATATTTTCTAGATGATGCAGGCGGCGAGTTGTATTCCAGTTTCCAGTTTATACTGTTGTCACTGATGCTGCAGTCCATTTTCTCTCAGCCGATGTGTCATCGGCAGAGAGGCCAGAGTCAACCCCGATCAATATTCTCCATTCAGAGTTTCAGCTCTGTGCAAGGAGCTGACGTCACTGCAGATAAGCAAGCAGCACCTTTTGTCTTCTCTGTGCGGTGACAGAGCGTGATTGTAAAAGTGGCCCCGGCCTGCTGAGTGGCACCCAGACTGAACTGAGTGGCACCTAACTCGCTCCAAAGAGGCAGCTGACTGCAAAACAAAGAGTGGAAACATGGTGGCAGCAAAGAATACACCCCTCCGGTTCATTGTCTGATATCAGATGATGCCCACCAGATTCAGGCCTCCCCCAGTTCAGTTAGTTTGTATGTCTCATGGAAACATTCATATGTGTCAGTTTAGTTGGAGGTTACATCTGCTTTGCAGAAACAGCATTTCTCATATTGAACTCATCTGGTGTGTCCGTGTGATTTCACAGAGACAAAGAGAAATGCATTTTTACAGACCCAATTCCTTAGAAGACCATCATTGCTTCCTTGCAGTGGGCTGAATCAGCACAGTGATGTTATCTTGCATCATTCAAAGCCCGGCCTAGGTGAGAGACAAGAGGGGGGAATCACATGCACCTGCACATGTCTCGTTATTGAGCGGACAGCCAGTCTATACCAAACTGATTTTCTCTCTCTGCTCCATGTACGCGATCACACGGTGTGTACACTACATGAAAACCAATGTGATCTGTCCTTTGACCCTCAGGCTTGTGTGAGATGAACTCACCCCGCAGCGCTCTCATTCCTCTGTCAGATACCTCTCCACTCAGCACTTCTTGTACTTGTACTCTGGTGCTATTTCCTCCTCTGGGCTGGTCTGTTTGTGTCACTGACCCTCACCCTGTCTCTCAAACTTGGCCAGCGTGAATGTTGATGTGGGCATTTGTGTTATCCGGCCAGAATGTCTTCTCACAGAGCTTTATGTGTCACTGAAGGCATCTCAGATCCAGCCACAGACATATACTCACCCACAGCCAGTAGGGGAAAGTAACTCAAGTGGAATGGTGAGGTACTTGTATTTGATCAGCCTCAATGTGATATGTAAATATGTAAAATAATATAACTTCACATGCATTTTTCTAACAATAGTTGAATTCAGGACTTTTTTACTTGTGAAACAGAGCACATTTGCAATGTGGTATTGATGCTTTGACTCAAGTTAATGGTTCAGATGCTTCTTCCACCGCCATCATCTTTGATGTGTGCAAAGGCATTAATTAGAGTAATCAGCTCACACAGGAAATACGTCATAGCAAAACGCTCTGAGCTGACACTGTGAGCTGTGATCATCCTCTGCGATCCATACAACTAAATGATCCATCTCCTGTGGCGAAGGAGTTCAGTTTCCTCTAATAAATGTCCTTGTCTGCCGGTGAGGTTTACTGAAAAGATTCATGTCTGCTGTTACTGTCCTCGTTCACTTTATCACACCGAGTATTAAAGCCCACACGACAATTTAGGGGATGTATGACGATATATGGGGTAACGGTGTAAATGCTGAGAAGAACATTACATCAACAAACTCAGTCAGCGTAACTGCAGTTTTCAGTGATGAACGCAGGGGATGATGGAGTCTGTGAAGGGAAATACCTCTTGTGAAATCGATGTTTGTAGAAACTTTAATGTAGACAAAACATCACTGAGTCAAATACAAATATTAATAATGAACAGGTGGGAGGAATCCTCATGGTTTGCAAAAGAAGATAATAATAATAATAATAATAGTAATAAGTTTGAACAAAAAACATCAAAAATGTGTTTTAGCAATTACATTGAAAATGTCACAACCACTTAACAAATTGGATTACACCTACAAGGAAACATGTAAAACTATTAGTCCAGTATCAGTGGTTTCCAAATTAATATAGCCAAATATAGAGATTTTTTCCTTCTAATATCTTTAATACAGTATTTACAACATATCCATTACGAAAAGTCAAGGACTGAGAATTCTATGTGTTTATGAAACAAAAACATAAAAAGTTAAATTGCATAAGACACAGTCCAGTGTTAGTTTGGATGATGGTTTCAGTAGTTTACAAAGATGTAGGAACTTTCTGCTTGTTTTCTGTATTTCTACACACAGCACAGACCACAGCACTATCCATAGTGCTTATTTAGCTGCAGGTTTTCTATCTAAAAAGTTACCTAATTTGCTTTTATGTTGTGTTTTGCTGCCTGGAAGTTATAATGTTACCATCACTGACCTCAAAAGCCTTTCTCTGCAGAGCGTAAAGTCAATCTACAGCCTATCCTGCTATTTAAGGGTTTGGCAAAGAGAGCGCATTGACAGAGGAAGCCTGTGTGGATGAAAGCTGTGCTGCTTGTTCGTCACCTGACTGACAGTGAAACAGCTGAATCTGACCAGTTAGTCCTGAAGCTTAATGTCTTTTTTTCTTTTTAGCTCATGGTGATCATCTCGTATTTGTCCTTGAGACTGCTGTCGTCGTCGTCTTCATCCTCCTCTTCTTCCTCCTCCTCATGGGGCTTCTCAGGCTCATCGTGGTGGTGGTGCAGCTCAATGAGCAGGTAGTAGATGACGGCTGCAACCACGCCGCCCACCATGGGCCCCGCCACGGGGATCCACCACCAATAGTCTGCGGTGCTGCAAGCAAGCAACAAAGCATAAAAAAGAAGTGAGTGGAAAGTGTTAAACACGTTTCTGGCAGCCACACAGGCAGCATCAGTGGATCATTCACAAGCATCGACTGCATCTGTCAAGTGCATGTGACATTATATAACACCGTGGTACATGTCAGCAGCTCGGCTCTTTCAGTAAATAAATGCGATAAAAGGATCCAACAAACATTTTATTGCTGATAATTAAGCAATGACAATCTTTTGCCCTGTCTCAAAAGTAATGATTCTGCCATAATGCTTATATTTTTATTTTTTTCTATTATGTGGCTGGATTACAATTTAATATTAAAAATCATTTATAATGTATTTGAATTTATGTGACATTTAATGCTTACAATTCAGACTAACAGGAAAACTATTTAATTAATTATATAGGTTTATAAAGTCCTATGTGTTCCCTTAAGATGTACCAAGCCTTCATTCTATTTTTCTTTATATATTCTTAATAGCCATATCTCATATGACATTGTTCTAATTAATAAATCTGCACAGGTTTGAATGATGATGTATATGTTGTATTGCCACAAGATGCGCTCACTGTATAATTGTCTGTAACATATAATAATGAGCTTGATGTGAGGATCGTTTGGAAATAAGAAAATCCTGAACCGTGCTCCTCTGCTGTTACCTGAAGACCTCCATCCCCCATCCTGCTACAGCTGTGAATAGTCGGGGTCCCAGGTCTCTGGCAGGGTTCAAGGGGTAGCCACAGTTCAGTCCCATGGACACACCAATGGCCATGATGATCAGACCGATGGCCAGTGGCTCCACACCTTTGGGAGCTCCAATGTTTCCGCCATCGATGATAGCAAGGATACACAAGACCAGCATACCCGTCCCCACCACCTGCAGGAGCAGAGCATAAACTGCAGAGTTCAGGCAGGTATGGGATTAACATCAGAACATAGATCAGTAAGTTCCTGATTCCAGTGTTAATTCTATTTAATATAATTCTGGTAATCTTACCTCGAATTGTAGCTTTTAACTTACTTACCTACTTCTGCTGCAAGCTCTTGTTTGCTTTACATTCATGTATATCTGAATATAAGTAGGTAAAT
Organism: Scortum barcoo; assembly: GCA_023238725.1. NCBI lineage: Eukaryota > Metazoa > Chordata > Actinopteri > Centrarchiformes > Terapontidae > Scortum > Scortum barcoo. The sequence goes on from CM041536.1 coordinate 11,698,127, forward strand.
GTTTGTTTGTATATGTGAATGTGTACATATCATATCTTTTACAGAAAATGAACAAACAAACAAATAAAAAATATGTTGAATTAATCTGTATAGTGATTAGGCTGTACTGGGGAGATTAAAATCACATTTGTGACATTTTCGCTGTAATAATGTTGGCATATGATTCCTTTTAACTGCGTAATTTGGATATGTATCGCTCAAGCAAAAAATCTAATCTAATCTAAAATCTAGCTTTTAACTGCTATTAATTATTTAAACAAAAAGTATTTGGCGACCACAACCTCTGCAGCACCACTGTTACAAAGAAAGAAAACACTGACTGAGCACAGTCATCCTGATCAGACTTATCCCAGCATTTCACCTGATGTGATTTGCAACAGTTTTAAGCCAGCAGACGTGTTATTTTTGGATCGCTGCACCAACTAAAAAGACGGAAAACGGCGTTAAGTATAGATTTGACCTGCCAGTGAATGCCAGGAAATGGGTCATTAGCCCCAAAACCGAGCAAAAGAGGGGGTGCTCTCAGACTAAATGGGACAATCAATTTTGCATTAGCCACATTTGCCAGACTTTGCAGTATTTAGAGCCAGAATGGGACTGATGGTGCACAATAGAGGGGAGGTCAATGGGTCACAGCGACCAGAGTTCACCTGATCGATGAAGCCACCGAGGACTGACAGGTGTCTCGCTGGGTAGGAGGCAAAAATGTGACCCGTTGCATTGATTCCCGTCACAGAAAGAATCCCACTGGTGAAGTCCATGAAAGCATCTGTGAGGAGGACAAAGAGATAGTTGTAGCTGTGAACAGGGATCCATTGCTATCTCATGTTGATGAACATGTAGCTGAAATATTTTTACTCTGACTGCTGAATGATAGTAGTCTTAGCTCTTTTTCAAGTTTGAGAAAACCAAAGCTTTTTGAGATCACTGTCAACAGTTGTGGTTTGAATTGCATGTGTGAAGGTTGAGATGTATTCACCGTAGTACAACCCAAAGACTGCAGCAGCTCCAGCGAAGGCACCAAGAAACTGAGCAATGACATAGAAGGGAAACTTCCAAATCTTCAGCTTGCCCAGAATCACCATGGCCAGAGACACAGCAGGGTTCACGTGGCCCCCTGGGACGGGAGACAAAGCAGAGAGTGAGAGAGGGGTGCAGTGGGAGGGGGTGGCTGGCATGATATCCTCCCCATCATTAGCGAGGCCGTCACATTTACGAGGGGCAGCAGAAGGGGAGCAGCCCCCCGGGCAGTGCAGGGTTTTATTATGCATGTTCACAAGCAAAGGGGCAGAATAATGGTCACATATTAGAAATTCAACCTATAAGTAAAAAAAAAACAAAAGGGAGTGAGGTTTTGTTCCTTTTTTTTCTCATCAAGCTGTGCTCCTGTGCTTCCTGCCACTTTTGATTTTTTAGAAAATCAGCCAGATATCTGTCTTCATGAAATCTATTTGCCCCTTTTGGTGTAAAACTGGAAGAAGCTGCTGCTCAGATGAGGACAGCAGCCTCGTTTGCACTGAGTCTGGTCTCTGTCATGAGCGTAGCCTGTGATCAATGGAGTTTGCAGGACATTTAGTGCCTAGGGTTATGTATGACCCCGGAGAGGCTGTGCGCTAACACTAACAAATCAATGCTCGGTGCACATTCACTGAATGCGGACAGAGAGCTGGCACGTTCCTTCTGACACTGGAGCCTTGGAGGTGGCACATGGTTGGACGGGAAGCCATAAAGTTATATTATTACAAGCTGCAAGCCTCATGAGTAACAATGTTTTCATTACAACTGATACAAGCAAGCTGCATCAGGCTGTTTATATGTTCTGGCACAGGCTGTTTGTATTAACTGTGAATTATTTCAATGCATCATCGAGTCTCTGGTGATAAACAATTGATCAAATGAAGCAAAGAAGTTGAATATGCAAACAACAAGCTGTTAATGACTATACTATTGAAACCAATGATTATTTTTTCAGCTGATCTTAAAGGATGTCAGTATCCACCAGAGCAGGAAATGTATCCAAACAACATCCCTTGACTGTAATTAATGAAAATGTATTTCACGCTCATTCAATTTAAAGTATCATCAGTATCAAAACACTGCTAGTGGGGTTTGGTGACTCATATTAGAGACGTTCTGCTTTGGAAATTAATGATAGGGTGAAGAAGTTCAGGACAGCACATTTACCTGACACTCCACCAGCAACGTACGCAGCCATCATCAGTCCCACAGAGAAGCCGATGTGGACGGTGAGAGGCTCGCCCAGGGTGTTTCGACTGAGGACGGTCTGAGCGACTGAGCCACAGCCAAACAACTGACAAACAGAGAGGAGGAGGACAGCACATGTTAATTTACATCTGTTTAACTTACTTAAAATTTATTTTCAAAGATAACATCCTCATGCTGAACAGAACATCTCTGAGCACAAGCTCGAGCAACCCAGAGTCCAACTTACTTACACAACTTCTAAAGTAAATATATTGTGCAAAGTGGAAAAAACAACATTTTAGAATAGGAAAAGTTACTTACAACCAAAACAAATGTTCCCAGGAATTCTGCCAGGAATTCCTTGAGTATTCCATGTTTGAGAGCACAGTGTTGCCTCATGCTTCTCTTGTGTTGTGTTTCCATGTATCACTGTGCCAACTGCTGTTAAAACTACCAGATGCCCAACAGTGTGAACCTCTGGAGTCCACCAGAGATCGTGTCAGATCTCCACCTCTGCCCGACCGCAGCCATTCAGCACACACCATTGATTCATTCGTACAACCATCACACTCCTCTTATCACCAACACACAAGTTTAACCACATAGCGATTGATGGGTGAGATTTGTATTTCATCTCCATTTGATGCAAATTCACATTTGATTTTCTTTGTGTGTGTGTGTGTGTGTGGTGAGATATAACTAAGTGCATTTGCGCAATATATTGTAGTATATAAAAAGTATAAATTATTGGTATTTGTAATTTACTTGAGTATTTTATACCTTTACTTCTCTATATCTCAGAGGCAGATATTGTGCTTTTTACTCCACAACATTTGTCTGACAGCTTTTGTAACTTTTCAGATTACAATTCTCCATACCCTTGTGAAAACTACAAATCTCCAAATTTGGTGATTCTGAATCTTTTCTGACAAACTGAAGGATCAAGTGTTCCTCAAGTGTTCCTCCGTATGTGTTGAGAAAATTGTCTTCCTTCTTAAGCTAAATAAGCTATTTAAAGCCTCCCTGTATCAGCTGGAAAATTCATCGCCACAAGGCTGAAAACCGGCTGTTTTACTGAGCTTGGGTCTAAATTTTTTATGGATATGTTGTTCTCACAGGACAGAGACACTACAAACGTATCGTCCTACCATGATTCTGCAGATTAAACTACCCAGGAGTATATAAAATAGTTAAAATGAGCTCAAACTTATACCTCTGATACTTTAAGTACATTTTAGCTGAAAAAACACTTGCATACTTTTACTTTTGTGCGTTTTAATGTAGTGGAGTATTTTCACAGTGTAGTATTAGTAGTAGTAAACAGGATCTGTCTACTTCCTCCACCCCTGGTAATATGCATGAACACGAGTGAAAGCTGGGAACATACTTTAAAACATTTATTCATGTGTTTTAACTTTGCACCATATTAAATCACACAGCAAAGGAATAACTTAGGGAGCAAATTAATCAAAGTCATTTCAGGTAAATAAGCCAGTTCTTGTGCTTCCTTGTAAAACATCAGTTTGTCAGATATTGTAGTTATACATGTTGCCACAAGAGGTCAGCCTTGGCAAGGTGCCATGCTACTCACACCTGGAAACATTATGAAATCACACCTGAGCTGTTAATGGAATTATGTTGAATTATGATATCAATGGTTCTTTCTTCACAGTAAGTACAGCGTTCCTCAACAAAGTCCAGAAATGTTTTCATCACATCTCAGTTAGTCAGTCAGATCCTAAGTCATCCACGTTCTTTACATCATCCTCCACAGTCTTAATGAGAGGAGGTGATTTCCTCTTACGCCTGAAAAAAAAAAAAATCTAATGAGTTAAAGAAGAGCACGATTGAATTTAACACTGCACAGAAGGTGAGTGGTCACCTCATCTCATTCCTCAGCGTGCTCAGTTGGCCGTGAAGCTGCTCGTTGGCCTCGATCTGCTCATCCAGTTCTCTCTGCAGCTTCTTCTTCGCGTGTTCCAGACGCTCGATCTCCTCCTCCGCCTCGTCCATCTGCCTCTTTGCCGTCTTCAGCCTCTGAGTCAGCTGTAGAGTTCACAAAAGAAGTGAGATATTGAATCACGAGTCAAGTCTGTTGCTCCTGATTACTTGACAACTTTTTTTTCTCCCTTTGTGGTTACCTGGTCTCTCTGGCTCTGCAGGTTGATGTGTTCCTCATCCGCCTGAATCTTCATCTCCTTCACTTTGCGCTCCAGCTTGCGGTTGGCTTGCTGCAGGTTGTTGTTGTCTCTGAGGGCAAAAGCACCAAGAGATCACATCGCTGCTGCAGCTTCCTGTAACTCAACACCTTTCCAGTGTGTTTGGGACCAGAGATACTATCACTCTTACAAACACGGGGAAAGTGATATGAGTGGGTTCACTGCTCGACAGCTACCATCAAGTATCTGATGGAGCCACAATCCAAATAGTTATCCTGCACCTTTAAATACAAACCCTGCACAGACTGATGCCTGTATATATTCTTTGTTAAGAGGAATAAAGTCATTGTTTCATGTGCCGGTGCTCACCTCTCTTCTCCTTGCAACCTTTCCTCGAGTTCCTGGATGCGGCTGTTAAGTTTGGAGACGAGTGAATCCTGGTTGGTCTTCTGTGATCCTTCCAGATGAGTCACTCTGCTCTTCAGGTCTTTATTCTGAACGAGGAAATGAAACAGAAGAATGTCATCAACTTAACGGTATCCTGGAGGAGGGCAGAAATTCATTCACATGATAACAGATGGTTGATGTGGAGATTGTAACCCATGTCTCCAATCGAAAGGTTTCTGTGCTACAAAGTTTATGTAAACCGTTGTCCGTTGTTATGTTGTCCGTTATGTGGGATCAGAGGTCAGTACCTGTCTCTCCAGGCTTATCTTGTCACACTCCAGGTCCTGCCTGGCAGCTCTCTCCTGCATCAGCTCGTTCCTCATCTGATCCATCTGTCACACAACCAAAAGAGAAGCAAACGCTGTTTTAAGCATTCTGCAGAGGTGGAAAGCAGAAAAGTATGTTTACTCAAGTACTATTTTGAGATAGTTGTACTTTACTTGAATGTTTCAATTTTATGCTGCTTTATACTTCCCGACACATTTCAGAGGGAAGCACTGCACTTTTTACTCAATAGGAAAATCAATTCAACATATTGTTAAAGATTGTATCAGTATTCTCCAAACTTTCTCTCCTGTCACCTCTTATAAGAAAGCAGTTTTTGCCAGTGTTTTGTTATATGTGTTCAGTTATTACCAGTTCGTCCAAGCAGGCAATTCACCTGTAAATTTCTCACATGATTTCATGAAGAGTGAAGAGTCCGAGGCTCGAAGAAATCAAATTATCCAGTCAAAAGTCCAAGATATTATCATAAAAGATTTGTCATAACTTTTCTTTATCTCTCTTAGCCCACTAATCATCTCATGACCCCTCAGATTTAACTTGTGTCCCATTGGAGAAGACTGACCCGTAGGTTGGGAACGACTGAACTAAACTAGCTTACTGCACATATTTTTTTGCACTTTCTTTTTTTTTTTTTATATATATTTATGTTTAAAGCTGGAAGTCACCAGTCTTAATTTCATTATGTGAAAAAATGATGACAATAAAGATTCTTGATGTCCATACATATGTATCGATATAGATTCGTTAAACTAGTTATGCTTGAAATGAGGTATTTTTACATTGCTGTTTTGGTAAAAGATCTGTATGTTCCTCGACTGCAGATATACAGTCATAACATATTGTATAGCATAAATAAATAGGTAAAAAATAAGCTAGCAAGGATAAGACGTGTGGGCACTGAACCAATAACTAATTCTTTGTGCCAATTTCTAACCATAGAGCTATATAAGGGCTTGTACTTTATATGTACTGCCTTCCATGTTGACAGAAAACATGGCTGTACCTTATTAAAAAGGGAAGTACCTGTTGACAAGCACTTTCAGGTTAAATGAAAAGTTTTCCTTGAGCTTAATTCCTAAATCTGAGGAAATGCTGTCTAGTCTGAGCAGCCACACCAGATTTAAAGGCTCTCTTCTCTTCCTCTAATAACATCCAGAGGCCCAGTGAAGGGAGTGTGAATAGCTTCCCACAATAGTTAGCTGTTTTTTGTCTTTGCACTGCACCCAAAACAGTGTTTTGTGTCAATTAGTCTGCACCGCTTTGCCTCCATGAATGGTGGCCTACTTTACAGGCAGACTGAGGATGTGAGGTTCCTGTGACAATGTGGAGCGATGGAGGAACATACATGAAGTCAGCGGGGTCGAGTCATATTTCAAGGCCCTCACAGAGCGAACGTTAAAGAGACAAAAACAAAAACTTGTTTCACGGCCAGGCTGGAAACACCAATCAGCAGCAGCTTTCAGAGTCAGAGGGGAAAAATGAGAACCCAGCCCTCAATCTGTTTATGTTAAAAACAGATGTAGGGTTGGGTGTTATAATTCAGTCACTAAAAGGCTGTGTCTCCAATTTATGAATGTTGGCAAATGCAAAATGAGAGCTAGGTGTGGGAGAAAAAAAAGCAAAGACAGCGAGGGAGTAAGCCTGCCTGCTCTTTGGTTTTGTCCAGCCTTTCCATCAGGCGGTCTGCGCTGCTCCGCTCATCATTCAGATCTTCTTCTAATTGGCTGATACATCCCTGGGAGGAGAGGAGCACATGGAAAAATTTGTCAAAACATCATCAAGTTAATATATATTGCATTACTCTGTCGTGTTTCTCAGTACAGAGGACATGATGAGTCTCTCCCTTGAGGCAGTGGTTAAAAAACTGTCTCAGATTTTTAAAAAGGTTATTGGGTAATAACATATGAGAGAACTGGGGAAACTCTGTGACCCTGGAAAGGGAGGAAAGAGTGAGTGAGGATTCCCGTGAACACCCAGACAGGTCTGATAACTTTGTACAGTAAACATGAGCTTCCTCGGTCGATACGCAGTGTCAACACACTGTGCCGTGTTTTGTCATCAGCAAGACAAACAGTGCTGAGCTGTGAGATGTTGTTGCCATGGCTCCTTTCAGCACCCTCATAGTTCACAGGAACAAGTGAGTGCAAATACTGGCACCTGAATAGATAAACACTTCAAAACGTGTGATGAATTGAAGGATGTTCGACTGTGTGCTCTAATAAGAGTGAGTGCAGCCTCTAATTGAAAGCTCCAGATGATCATCAGCTTTGAATTGTAGCTTTTTTTAGTAAACATACACACAGTATTTTATTGTGCTAGAGAAGTCTGAACAGCTTACAACTCCGATTTGGGAACAGTTTGATGTTTAAAATGCAACTAAATGAGGAGAGACACTGTGAGGTCAGAGATACTTTATATAATTCAGCCTCCATTTGTCAAAACCTTAGTGGACAAAGGCATTTTCTGTTTTCAGGAAGCACAGCACAAATTATTTTTAGGTGCTGAGCAATAATTATGTACACCAAAAAACCTAAGGAAGGCAATCAGTGGTCAAAATATTGTCATGTCCAATTGTGGGTATTTATTTTATTGTCTCTCTTTCACCTATAAGTAAGAATTTATTAAAATTCATGTTGATGGAAATGTATTTTATTTTCTTTATTCTGCACTGTGACAAAATATTCCTGTTTTGTGAATGTATGTTTATCTTCTGACAGCATCTTAAAGGGGCACCAATTTTACACATGAAAATCAGTTTGTTTGTCCTGGTTAGTCCTACTTAGCCCATGGAAACAGTTGATTAATGTCTTAATGAGAGACGCTATTGAATTGTGCTATGGAAAATTTAGGTTCTATTGTTCTCGACCCCATTTCCCAAGTCCCTCAACGCTACAGAAGTGCAATACTAAATTGCTGGAGAACCCCTTTAATTCCACAAGTTCCCTAAACTAAGGTTGCTGAGACGTTTACCTCCATGAGTTTGACTTGCCGTTCTCGGTCTCCCACCATGGCCGCGTTCCTCTCCTCCAGCTCCTCCACCCTCTGCTCCAGCTGCCGGCCCCTCTGCTGGGCCTCCTGCTGCTCCCTGCGACACCGCCGCAGATCCTCCTCCAGAGGAAGCAGCTGGACACAGAACAGACCACAGAACAAACACACACTGTGAGATAAGGTAACATGCAACGTCCGCCATTAGGCAGCAGCCAGTCGGTCAGGCTTTATCTGAACCACAAAGAGTTCATCAAATCTGGTCACACATCTGAGACTGTTTCTGTTTAATCTCACACATGAAAAAAGAAATTAAGACCCCATTAGTGCATGACCAGAAAAAAACTGAAACAAATGGACATAACTCTTTAAAATCCTGGGGCCGACTTTTTATTTTATTGGTGACTCAGAGAGTTGAGCCCACATACTAATGAATCAGCAGGACAATGAGTACCACACCTCTTCCTGCAGCTTTTTGGCTGCCTGTCGGGATTTCTCCAGCTCTGCTCCCTTTTCCTGCAGCTGTCTCCACAGTTCGTCCAACTCCCTCTGACTCTTCTCTCTGGCCTCGTCGACCTGGTTCTGAAGCACGTCTGTGGACGCCTCGCACTCCTCCATGATGCTATTCATCTGAACAAAGGGATAAACAAAGGGCTTCTACAGTGAGATGAGTGGAGCTCTTTGGGTGTAATGACAACAATGCATCTAATCCAAGCATGAGAACTCACACTTGTGTCTGCTGATGTCGTGTGGTTAACATAACAAAAAAAGCTGAATATTCCCACAGGGTCCAATAAACAAGTCCAAATTCATCTGTCACCTTCCTCTGCAGTTGCTCCACAGCCCTGTCCTGCAGCCTCTTCTCATCCTCCAGTTCAGTTTTGGTCTTCCACAGCTCCTCTGTTTGTTTCCTCTCCTCCTTGAGCTTCTCCTTCAGGTCTCTGTGCTCCTGATTTAGCTTGGTCAATTTACTCTGGAAAGAAAAGGCATAGATAGTAAGGGAGAGTGTGAGCATAGTCCCATTCTGGCTTTTTCTCTCTCTCTCTTTTTAGAAGTATTAGGTATTTTTGACAAGGAAGTTGGAAAGAGAGAAGTGATGTCAAACAATAAAGGTCATAGCAGCTATTTGGTATACATCCACCACAAGTTGTTTTTCTACACCCAACATCAACATTGCATTACCTGCGTATCCTCCAAGCGAGTCAGCAGTGATTGGTTGGACAGACACATCTCTTCCTCTTTCCTTCTCACATCATTCAGAGCCTCTTCAATCTGCTGCTTTTCCCTCTGAGGAACCAGGAAAATATAAGGATATACAGAGAAAGTGACAGAATTGATTTCAGAAGTAAGAAACAAATTTAAGTAAGTCAGAGAATCATTTTGTTCGTGTTTCTGTGTTTCTCACCTCCAGCTGCTTTGCTCTCTGCTCTAGCAGTCTCTCCGTGTTTTTACACTCCTGGACAGCCTGACTCAGCTGATCCACCTTGTTGCTCTGCTCCTGCACCTTTCCTCTCAGCTGATCCCTCTCCTGGCTCAACTCCTTCAGCTGCACCTTAGCTGCAACTCTCTCCTCCTCTGCCTCGACCTTTCCTTGACCCAGCAGAGCATTGCTCTGGGAGGCATGATGGAATAATAAATGATGAACAAGAAATGGAAAACAAACCATGTTTGAGCTTTTGGAAGTAAAGAGACATGTTACCTCTTTGGCACACACTAAATCCCTTAACAGCTTTTCAAGCGCATTCTCATATTCTTCCTTCAGGGCGGCTATGTAGTTATCGTGAGTCTCCACCTCCTCTTTAAATGCCCCCTTCAGGGCACCGAGCTCCCTCTCCTTGTGGTGCAGCACCTCCTCCTGCTCCTCCTTCACCTGTAGCATCTCCTGAAAGTCTGCACGCAGCTGCGCCATGTCCTGACAGACATCCAACAAAATACCATGTCACCACCTCAAGTCCAGTGTAAGAGCTTTACAGCTGCTGTATCTTGCTCATGTGGTTTCATTTACCTTCAGAAGGACTTCTTTTTCTGTATTTATCACCTCTGCCTTCTTGGCTTGGTCCAGCTCATCATGCATCTCAGAGAGCTGCTGCTGAAGGTCTTTCATCTCTGTCTTAGATCTACTTCTCTCTGCCTTCATCTGAGTCAACCTGACAACATACAATATACATGAAAGACTGATATATTTTTAGTTCCATATATCATATGAAGGAAAGAAGCCTGATTAAGCCTGATTTTCAAGATTCAGAAAGGCGCTTGACACGACTAGATAACATAAAACATCTGCACACCTAATCCAAATGGTATTTGACTCTGCTTACAGTTAAATGACCTTCATCAGATCATACGTCACAGTTCACTTGAATGACCTTATAGAGTATGAGCAGAGGCTCGGTTAAAGAAAGTTAAAGAAAGTGGAACTCAATTCTGTTTTTGTTCTGCATTTCATTTGTTACCCATGGAAAACATCTAACTTCGTTTGATGCACATTGTTTTGTAGCACCAGACACCGACACGAATCGTTTCAAGGAATAGTTCAATTTAAGCGAGAAAGCAAATAAACTGGGTGCAAAATGATTATTTCTGTCAGCAGTTTTCTTGTTGAGGAGACAGTTAAGAGTCAATCTGATACTTCCTGAGGATTGGAAAGACTTTTCTCTGTTGCTGCCCTCTTTTAGCTGATAAGATTAGCACAGTTTTCATTACAAACTGTAGTGAATGACTGGGAGACTGGATGCTTACTCCTGTTTGGTAGATTGAAGTTCTGCCTCGATCTCAGCCAGTCTGTCCCTGAGTTCGCGGAGCTCTTCCTGACTTTTGGCCAGCTCTTCCTGGAGTTTCTTCTTCTCTGTTCTGGCCTTTTCACAAGCTTTGGCCAGAGTCTTTTCATTCTGCACCACAAAACAACAGAAAGGATTAGCATCAGTCACAGGAATAGGTGTTTTAGAGGTGAATCAGCAGGATATCTGGACTGCACCACACCTTAATCTCGGTTTCCAGTTTTTGCTTTAATCCAGACACTTCCTCCTCCAGTGCTGCCTGTTTCTCCTGCAATAGCTTCACCTCAGCTGCAAAAGCCTTCATGAAAAAGGAAACATCCAGTAACAACACTGTGTCATCGCTAGTTTCAGGCAAAGGAATAATGTTTAATGGTGATCAACACTGTCAAACATCTCATCCCAACACACACTTTCTCCTCCTCCTCCAAATTTTCAGCAGTCCTCCACTTGACCTTGTTGACCGTTTCAAGCAGCAGGGTGACTTTCTTCTGAGTGGTGGAGTCATTGTCAGTCGTCCTAAGTAAGATAAATGTTTCAAAAATACAGAGTGTAATGATAAAATGAAATACACAAAGATATGGGAGTGCAATTTGTTATGTGAGATGGATATGTGCAACTCTTTTCACCCAAGCTGCCTCAGGTATGCAGTGTTTTTTTAAGAAATAATAGCTCTACTTCAGCACATATTTCAATAAAAAGGCCCTGATGCATCTTAAAAACTTTCCGTGTGAAGAAGTTATTTTATCAGTGGAAACAAGTACATGCTCTGCATTCCTGACCGCTGCGTGAGCTCACACAGCTGGAGCAGCACCCCCTTATCTGACTACACTACATGATCACAGCCATCACCAGCAGAGAAAAAAAAAAGAGACAGCGTGAAAGAAAACTATGTTTTTACGGCATATTTATTAAGCTGTTTTACAGGAATGGTCAGAGATTTTGGAAAATACAGTTATTCACCTTCTTGATGAGAAGAAGATGAGAAGATCAATACCAATCTAATATTTGAATTGCAAAGCGACAGCTTGTAGCCAGTTAAGCATAATAACGGGAAATCAGCTAGCCCAGCTCAGCCGAAAGTGAACTAAATCCACCTACCAGCACCTCTAAAGCTCACTAATTAACACATTATATCGTGTTTATTTAACTCCTGGAAGTTACTGCATCTGGCCATGAAATAGTCCAGAACAAAACCTCAACTTGTGATTTCTACACTTTGTTTTTTTGTGCTGCTAAAACAAAAGAAATTCAGTGTGTTAATTGGTGAACTAGAGGTGCTGGTATGTGGACCTTTTCACAATTTGGACCAGTCATGCTAGGTGTCTTTTTAAAATCAAACTTTATTCTTTTTAACTGCTTTTTATTGCATTGTTAAATGCTTTAACCATTAATAATATTTTTTTCCCAAAATGTCAAACTGCCTCTTTAACTAAATGTGGTCAGAGCAGCGGGGCACTTACCCATCCTGGAGGTAAGTGAACAGTATTTGTTTTGCTGTCTCCTCAGTAGGGTCTACAGAGAGTTCTTGCTGTCCTTTCAGAAGATCAGGAGTGACCTGGTTAGGAAATATACAGCAAATAAATACATCCTTTTGAATGACAACCGTGCCCTTGACAAATCTCTTTACCTGTGCATCTCTTTCGTCAGAGTCATCAGTCTGGTCGCTACAGGGTATGGAGATGGAGGGTTTCTCTGCTCTGTGAAGTAATTTCGCAGCCACCGGAGACACTGTGTCTCTTCCATTCTGTCCTCTAAACAGTGTGCTGGGTTTGCTCTCCTCTCTCTTGCTCGCCAAAGAGACCTCTCCGCCGAGGAGTCGAGCCCTGGCTGACCCGGGAGGATATATCCCAGTGGGGGTCTCAGCCCCGCTGCTTCTCAGAGATGAGGCTCTGCTGGCGGAAGAGGCAGAGGAGGATGACGAGTCTGAGGTTCGACCGCTGTCCACGCTGCGTGACCTTCGACACTGCTCCGGGTCCAAGCGGTTCCTCGGGCCTCCCCTTCCTCTCCGCTGGCTGCTGTTGAACTGGCTTATTAACTTCCCCACAGATAGGATGGAGTCTGTGTCCACTGTGTTTGGGAACCTCGCAGGGAGTTGTCGGCCAGACAGAGATGCCTTGTTCTGGGCCTCTTCACTCTGGTCTCCCTCTGGGCCCTCAGCAGGCAGAGGGATCCTGGGCTTGCTCCCATTAACAGACTGGGATGTCTTTGGGGGAAGGTCAGCATTTAGCTGTCCAGGTCGAGCTGCTGGAGGGATGACCAGGTTCAGATTATTTACTTTCAGGGTCATAAGGTCTCAGAATCTCTGGGTGTTTCTGGTAATGAAACCCAGAGGAGGTTGCTGTCCTCTGTGACTCAGATAGACAGTGTCTTTCATCCACAGACCTGTTCACCATGCCTGGATTGTACCCTGCCTGGTGAGTGATGACTGAGATGTCCCTGTGGCTCTCCTGGCCAGAGCTGTTCAGAACCACGTAAGGTTGGCCTTTAATACCTTGAATTTGAACCCTGACTCCAAACAAGTTGTCCTGGCTGCCCCTGGGGCTGTGCTGCTGCGTATAGCTCCTCTGTATCCTGACGTCTGGGGAGCCGCTCAGTCTGTGAGACTCCATTGCGGTAGATCAGCAGGTGAACTGGTGAAGAAACAAACAGGCATGTTAAATATGACACTGGAGGAGACTGGCCCTGCATGGGAACTGAAGACTGATGCATCAGGTTGGTCAAGATGAGGTTGGTGTTTACACAACAGTGGATCAGGGTCAGAGCCACACTGAGACACAATGACAGACACTCGGACAGCTCCTCACACAGCTGCACTCAGCAGGACAGAATAAATGGACACTGACAAGAGCCTGATATTGCTGCGCAATGAAAACAGCTCCTTCTGTGTGCTTATGACAGGGTACTATTGTACAGCTGAGCCAACTGCATGACGACCACCGCTGACCGAGGTCCCCACGGTGTCGTCACCCGCGTCATGGTGTAACACTTGAGGAAAATGTTTGTCAACAAGTGTGTTACTGTGAAGCTGAAACACAAGAACACAAGAGGTGTTGTGCAGCAGACAAAATAGCGTCTTCTTCAGAGCGGCTTCCTGAGTGTGGTCGTTTTAATTAATAACACAACAGACTGCAGCTTATTCATAATAAAGTTCAGAAAAACAATATCTGTGCCACTTCCCACTGAGGATATATTATAATGGTTTTATTAGTGATTAATTCATAAGTCACAAATGCTTTACAGATCAGTTGTAAGCCACTGACAAGAGCAACTTCTTGGTTGCCAGGTTGTGGAGAGCCCTCCTCCAGTATGACACTGGCTTTGTTCTTGTAGCTCTTTGAATCCCCTATAGTGAACTGTTTAACCACCAAAATCCACTTATCATCAACTTTAAGAACATTTAATAAAACTATCAAATAAGTCATTCACATCGGCTAATTACCAAAAACCAAATGCAAATGATAAACCTAAATAAGTGTCATACGCTAGAGGATGATTTTATACGACATGGAAACCCAAAATGGTGTTGTCATTAATAGCTCATGTTTTATGAAGCATCAGAAAATGATTTATTAACCATCAATAACAGGTTATAAGGATGTTATATTAGAAATATTTGTCCAAATACAGGTTCCTTAACTTTTGGGAAAAGTTTGGGCCAATTTAAAAGTAAAATTAGCTTTTTACTATTTTTTTTGTTTTGGCTTCAAGCCTTTTACCTTTATAAATTTCAAGTTTTCCTTTTTACTGTTTCTCAGTGGATCCCACACGATGCGGATCTGCGTCTATCCGGTCCTAACTTGAGGAACTTCATTTCACGGTGCTCAGCTTTAATCAGAAACACAGTCACGGTCAGGAATAAATCAACAGATTAATATTAAACGACGGGACACAAACGGCAAAGTATCACAGATACTTGGGGTGGGGTGTTACAGCAGCCTGACAGACACAAAGTTTACAGCGAAGGAGCGAGATAAAAAGTTTAAAGCGCATTAAGATCAGCAAAGTCCCTCACAGAGACGATCGACTTAGTGTTTCTTATTGTCAGGAAAGTTAGAGAGACATCGATCCGAGCTGTGACTTACCCGCTGTGTGTCCGGTCTGAGTGCTGAGCAGTCCTCCTCCTCCTCCTCCTCACTCCGTCCTGCCTCCGCCCGGACACGATGACTCTGTCAGTCAGTTTTCCACCGACCCCTCTCTGTCACATACCCAAACCCTGTGACCGCTTCAAATGAAGACATCTCGGATTTAAGGTTTAAAGTTCCCATAAAAGTTGGTGTTTGCAGATGTTTGGCGTTGAATGCTGCAGCCTGCATATGTAGTCCTGCAAAATGCCTCTTTTTATGCATTTTATTATATTAACTTTAAGGCTGTACTAATCCTGGTACACATCCAATGTTCCTGTTGCTCATCTCTCTGGGTTCATGTGGTTTGCAATTTTTGAGATGCTTGTACTTTACTTGAGTATTTCCATTTTCTGCCGCTTTATACTTCTACTCCGCTAGATTTCAGGGACTACTTTTTACGCCATTGCATCAATTTAATAACTTTACTCATTACTTTTGTCTTTGTTTCTTTGTTCTTTCTTCTTTGTTTTAATTTTCATAAAACACTCATATAATAAGATAATAATCTTGTGGGATACAATATATTGTTAGAGATCAGATAAGTGTTTTTTCCTTTTTTGGATTGAGATCTCTGACAATAAAACTGTTTGGTCAAAGCCTCTTGTCATGTTTCAGATGTCTTAGTAAGTAGTAAGACAGTTCCTCTCTAAACTTCTCACATGGTTTCATGTATCAATAAAAATGAGAAAGAAAATTCACAAAAATTACTTTATTTTTTCTTCTTTCCTGCTCTGTTAATCATCTCATCTAGGGAACCATTGAACTTGTCTACTTAACTATATGTAAATTAGATTGAATGTTAAAGTTAAAATACTGCTTGCACACTGATGACTCTGCACCATCAACCTGTTATAAAATATCTTAACATGTCAGTCATTTTCATTTTCATTTTCATTTTGATAATTAAGTAAATACTGCTTATGGCTGTGTGACGCTGTGTATACAGTGGGTGTGTGTGTGTGCTTTACCTTATCAAAATACATCACAGAACATACAGACTCAAAGTATTTGAAAAAAGACATTTATTGCTACATTATCATTTGACACATGCCTGTAGGCTACTTCAATCTGTACACATACTGTACATGTTATGATAGGAATATTTCAGATTATTTTTGATTATTATTTATTATTTGTTCAGCAGTGTGATAAGCAAACAAGACAAACAGTTATTCTGTAATACCGTATTGCTCAGAGCATGAGATGTGGCTAAGTCTAGTAAAACTACACAAAAAGGGTTTTCTTGTGTAAAATCAGAGTGACAAAAGTAAATAGAGACATTATGAAATTCACAATATTTGTATAAAAGATAAGTTACATAACTTAGAAAAAAGCAGAAACCTTCTATTAAAAACTCAAACATGCAAAGAGCTTGTGACTACATCTGAAGAGCAATAAACTACACTAAGGAGACTCTGTCCCCCAGTGCATTATTAAGTGTAATAACAGTGCTATAACACAATTGTAACAAATATACAAATAGCAGATTATGCCCACACGTTAAAGAACATTCTCGGAGCTCTGTTCATTCACAGAATGGTCAAACTCCTGCAATACTCAAACACACACACACATGCACACACACACAACAGCTCACACAACCACACTCACACACCACAGAACAAATGAAATCCGTTGTCTGAACACATAAATGTGGGAATGTCGGTCCTCTGAGCTCACGAGTGTACGTGCTAAATAGTAATACACTGTAAAAGTCAGGAACATATCTCGTTCTGCCAAACTCAAACCCACCAACTCAAACTCGCCACTACTGGGTTTCATCCCTGACAGACAGATAATCAATTAATATACAAAATATGTACAAAACATCTGCAGCTTACAATGCATTTGTCTATTACAAGTAAAGTTTAGGCACAAAGTTAGAAGTCCGTTCGGGGAGTAAGGAGATGATTGTTCGACTGCATCGCGAACAGAGAGGTCGGCCTCTCCGCTCTGGTCCAAATTCGGAAGAAATGCTGGACGTCCAAAACAGCAGTATGCTCCGAGGACAACATCTGGAGATCATAGACACAGTGGTGATAAAATGAGACCCTTTAAGAATTCTTTAAGAATTCTCTCTAAATACACTTTATATCCAAATAGACATATCCACCGGTTTACAGCTCAATATTTCATAATTACAGACATCATGGTTTGGTGGCATTTTTATTACTTTTCAACATTTTCAACAGGAGCATTAAAGAATATATCTCTGTTTGTGGAACACTGATATAAATCTGATATAAATCTGTATAATATAATGTTAACATACTTGATGCTGGATTTGACATAGTCACTGTCACTGTTGCTCAGAGGTGGCCCATGGGGTTTGCTGGGTCCGTTAGACTGGGATGGAAAGCGAGATGCATGGACTGTGGATCCGTCATGACTGCGGACGCCTTCTCTTCCTCTCTCCTCCGCAGACACGCTGCCTTCGGGTTCAGGTTTCTCTCTGCAGGATTCAACAAACAACAGGTTGGAATTTGGCTAAATAAAGAAACGTATTGTACAACGTGTTGTAGTGTGTGGATATTATTCACTTCTGTCCCCTGTATGATGCACGTTCAGGTATTTTAGTTCTGGGGAAACTGCTGGAAAATGCCTCATGAATTCTGCTTTGGCTGTTGATTTTTCTGTCATTATTAATCTCAGTCTATCATTAGTTATTGTTATGGCAAATGAAGTGTATAGCTGTTGGCCACAGCATCTTTTTTACACAGGCAAGAGGTCAAATTCTGCTCAGGGGATTAAAGGTTACTATAATCAATATTTATATAGCAACAATGGATCAAATGACCATATGTAATTTAATGTAATGAACTCACTGATAACTTTTAGCACTTCTCAGTTCCTCTCTAGTCTGTGGAGTGCTTCAGCATCTTTTAGTACACTGTTTTGATTATTTTTGTACTTTTCACTGTTTTCCCTGTTTTTGCTAAAAAGGCCCAAAAAACCCACTTTATACTACCTGCCCAGCACCAAACAGCCGAGCAGAGCTGAGGGGGCATAAACCCAACTCCAAATAAATAATGATGTTTTTCATTGTCTGCTAATTGTGTAAAAAGGAAACTATGTTGCCCCCAAGTGGTAAGACAATCAATCTATTCAATCTATTCATGCGGGTTTGAAAAATGTAGGTGAGTAGTAGATATTTTAGTCTGGATAAACTGTGGCTAGAAAATATTTAGAGTAACCACCTGGATACACCCCTACACTAACCTCGTTATAGGTTTCTATCTTAACTCTCCTTTATCTATTTGGCTTGACAGAGTGACAATCTTTGCACTGACCTCTGACTTGTTGCTCCAGGCTGAGGATCACAGCCACGGCCTGGTGCAGCACCAGCAGTTTGGTCTGTGGCTTCTCACTCTTCAGGTGCAGCTGACACATGTGGCCCAGCTCCTTAAACGCCTCGTTGATGTCCCGCACACGCAGGCGCTCGCGGGCGTTGTTGGCCATCCTCCTCTCGCGCTCACGTTCGGCCTTCTGCTCTGGGCTCAGGTCCTCATCCTCATGGATACTACAACATCAGCAAGGTGTGAGAAAACACAGGGAATCATAAAATGTACTATCTGAATCTTTTAAAATGTCACATTTATGTTTTAAAACTGATATTGAGCTTTAAGTGGAGCAAAAGTGAAGCATCACTGGATCCCACCAGAGCTGTGTTGAATTTTACTGTGGGCTTCTCTGCCCTCTGCTGGTCACTGAGCTGACTTCATGCTATTGAGTCCTAAAGTCATCTGATATACCGTCATTTGTTCTGTGAAAAGGACTTACATAGTCCTACATAGTACATCAACAACAAGCTCATGTGATAAGGCGCACAATTGTGAATAATTAACCAATGAGAGTAAAATACATTTTTAAAAATCTGTACTCAGTCAGTAACCATTTTTAATCAATAGATGCACTTTTAGTCACATTTTAACATTTGTTTTCTTTTCCATCATCTCATTTAGTTTGAACAACCTTAAAGCAGTAATAAAATTGTTGCTGGAGTGTCATCCATTCATGTCAACATCGCTATCCCTCAACTAGATTAAATATCTAAATAAAAAGGAAACATGCACTGAGCACTGAGGCATCAGAGCTGATGTCATGAAGACGTTTGTCCTGAAGTGACTTTACACTAGGGGCATCAGGACGTGAGCTCTAATTAACGTGTGAGATTTTCAAGATGTGCACTCTGCTTTTAACTCACTGATGCTGACTTTGTTAATCTACATTTTTAAGGTGACTCAATTAATACCAAAACCATGTTAATGCATCTTAAATGACTCCCTTCATCATCAGTGCCCAAGCCTGATGTGACAGAGCTGAAACTATCCGTTAACTGATGGTAAAAGAAAATGAATCAGCAGCTATTTTGAGTTTAATTAACATGTTTAATTAATTTCCAGCATCTCAAATGTGTGGATTTGTCACTTGTTTCAATTTTATATTTTTGTAATTTGAATACTTTTGGGTTTTTGTTGATAACACCCTAGCCTCTAGGAACTTTTCATCAATAAAAATAACTGTTAATTGCACCCAAAATGTAATACAAGTGCAGTGAAATCTGAAAAGTGTAATGCCTATATTGTTACCTTAAGTAAAGCACATTGTGTTGCCCTGTGTATGAAAAGTACTACATACTGTAAATAAAGCTTGACTCTGAATTGCTACTGAGGACAATGGTAAGACACTGCAAAAAGACTTACCCGCCGCCTTTGTGTTCTGGGGATTTCTTTGATAACTCCATTACTAAATTGCACCTTTATATCACTGATGTCTTAACCATTTACTGTATGTCCTGCCAGCTCCTCTTTTTTCCTTATTTAATTCACTGCAACTTAATCCGACATGAAGAATAAATTTGAGGCAGAGCTAAATAGGCTCTCTTGGACACAGCTGCCCTTCACAGCAGGGGGTCTGACAGTATTTTAAATTAGTGAAACCGAACGGCAAGAAGGCTCTAACGCTCAGCTTTAAGTGAGGGGCTTTTATTTTGAAATCTGCTACACTACTCTGCTATTGTTATTACTCATGAACACAACAAAATTTTTTAACTAAAACCAGCTGTTTTTGCAATAAAAACTTCCCTTCTTCTTCCTGTTTACCTGTCCCTTGTGCTGTTTTCTCCTTGTGTTTTGTGCTCACTCTCCTCATCTGATCTCTGGCTGTCAGAGCTGTGACTGTGATTGGTGTGCATCATCTCTTCCCTTTCCCCGCTCTCCATCTTCAGCTCCAGATTACCCTGAACTCCCAGACCTCCTGCGGGACATCACACAAAATAAAATAAAACAAAAAAAATTCAAATTTAAGGGTTCAAGAGTGCACATAAAGGAGGTGAAGTCTATTAATCCAGCTGCGGCTAGACGTGAGGAATGACTCACCTCTGCCTCCGCCTTGCATCGGCTGAAGTGTGGGCCTCTGTCTGGCTGGGTATGGGTGGCCATTTTGTGTGCGGCTCTGGAAGGCTGAGTGGTTGTTGTTCATGCTGACAGCTTCAACCTTTATGACACAAAAAAATGGAGAAGCGATAAGGGCAAAATTCATGCGTTCATAAGACAGCTAGCCTGGCTCAGCCGCACAGTATACAACTCTTAGTACCAACCAATGGCAAATAAGTCACAAACCCAACATCTGCCTCTTCATTTCCGACGTAACACTGGGTAGATCTCTCGCTCTACAGAATTAATTTAATCTCAGACAATCTTAATCCTCCCCTTAAAACTACTATACACTCCCTAAACATATCACTAATTCTCTTCAGGAATGATTCACTTCTAAGCGACACATCGTGTGGAAAAAATAAAAGTGATAGAATTTAATATCCCCTCCCCCAAAGGATTAGACTAAAAACCCCTTTCCGCTGCATATACTTCCACTCCAGCTGGGCCAAAATCCCCTGGTCTGCTGAAAGCGAAACATGCTGGAATGGGACTGAGCAGTGCGGGCGTCCCCCATCACCCCACACTGGAATTAGAGTCTGCACATACTGTACGCTCTCCATACAAGGGCGACGCGTCACAGCACTCTTCCATTGTGCTCAGTTTCCTATTTCAAGGACAACAACCTTTACATGAGGAAAACACGCAGACATAGCGGATGGAAAATTCCTGAAACTGAATACCAGCGCGCACACACACACACACACTGTACACACACACAACATGGAATTTCCATACACGCTGCCCTGTCCTTCCTTAAATACTTCAAAGTAATGGTTGTTAACCATGGTTGGAGTATGACAGGTGAGCGGCAGAGTGCCAGCAGATCCCAGGTGGCCGTGGTGGTTTTGGTTCAGCAGGCCATGAATGTCAGTGGGCAGACCGGCCGTGGGGCCCACAGCGTGGTTCCTCAGGACATGGATCACATCGTCCAGTCTGTCCAGTCGGTCCTCCACCTGAGACTGCAAACAACAGGGGGCAAAAAAACTTAAATTATTCTATGTTTTTTATTTTTATTTTTTTATTGTGGTGTTTGGCAATCAGGTATTTTGTGGCATTTGGCCATCAGGACACCGTTTTTAATGTCCTCTGAGTTAAATAAAAAGGATCACAGGTCTGTGTGTTAGATATGAAGTTACAGCTTAGCATAAAGACTGGGAACAGAGGGAAACAGCTAGCCTGGCTCTATTTCTTGGAAGGGTTCAGTGACTTCCTGGTGTCTGGTCGTGACCTCAAGGCTGCCAGGCAACCACTTTGGCACATAAATCCAAATTGTTGTTTTTACTCTTTGGTTTTTGTTGAGATTAAACAAACAATATATCACACATTATTCAGTGAGCTTCAGAGGTGCTAGTGGGCAGATTCTGTTAACCTTGGGCACCGGCCAGGATAGCTATGATGCCTGTTTACTGTCTTTATGCGAAGCGATGCTATTTGCCTGCTGACTGTAGCTTCACATTTGCTACAGAGGTGTCAATTGCAAATAATGTTCAAGAAAATAAATAAGAATGGGTTTTTTTTTTTTTTATACTTTTTTCAGTTTAATAGGTATTTACAGTATTTTCTAGATGTTTGTTGTGAAGCTTTCTGCTGCAAGCCTTGAACTGGTGTACTAAAAATATTAGTATAGTTATTATTATATTGCATGTAAGTACATAGAACAATACCTTTATATATTTTACTGTTACTTTTAAGGCATACATGTGTGCAGCTGTTTTCATATTTCATATTCTTTGATATATTAATATTGAATATATTTTTTCTGTCTCTTTTCCTGAGTAGATTTTCCTCTTCATTATATTTGCTGCAACACTCATGAGTTATTTTTTTTAATCTAAATATCCATCCATCCCTTATCACTATATGACACAATAAATAATCTAAACTTTGGGCATGTGAGGTCAAATTAGGTCTTTACCAAGGATATAAGTGAAGACTCGTAGTGTGGTGAGACTGGTGCCTGAACTGAACTCCGGGGCCACATGTTGGTACCTGGGAGGGAGAAAACAACCAAATTAGACAACAAAGGGGCCAGAAAATACAGAATGTAGATGATATTTCACTCTGGGCAGCTCGTGTTGGTTCACTTTACCTGCAGGTTCAGCTGCATTCGGCAGCGGGGACGGAGACCTGACCGGTGTGGACGAGCTGGAGGGGAAGCTGCTGCTGGTGTGATCGGGGGAATAAATCTGATGGCAGACAGGGAGGGAGAGAGAGGAAGGGAGGATGGGGGAGGAGTGGAGCAGGGCATGGATCATTTTAAAAGCACAACTTGTCATTTCTGTGTAAGGTTTTACAGCCGCTGCCACAGCCTTTGGAGCAGGCTCGTAACCTGGACTAAACTCATCAATTCTGGTCATTTTACTAGTCAGCAGCCAATAAAAAGTCCAGCAGCACGAGAGTAGCCCTTTGTTAATATGCACTAGTCTGTTACTGGCAGAGACGGACTTATGCATTATACTGCTGAGGCTCTCAGGGCTTGGCTTTATGCTCTGGTCTTACTGTTTGAACATAGCAAGGCATAGATGAGCCAGTCTAATGGGATTAAGGTGGCACATACTTACAGAGGCCAGAGCTTTGCCTAAGGTATCGCCTGTCTGTGACCCTCCTGATACATTTCCCTGCGTCCCTGAGACTGCATAAAAAAAAAACAACCATTGTGAAATGTTATAATACAGATCAGACAAACCTGGGCTGACATAAGTAGTGAAAATGATTCTCTCAGTTTCCTCACCTGTTGAATTCTCTGAGGTGTTGATTGACGGAGTGCGTGCTGCTGCCGTATTGTTACGGTGAAAAGTGGACATTGGTGGGAGACCCCTGTTCATATCAGCAGCCATCACTGAATGTGGTGAGTAGTCCTGGACAGTAATAAAACACACATTTAATCCACAGGGGTCAATAGGTGCAGTGCAGTTCAGCATCCAAGTTCCTGGAGGTAAATCTCACCAGGTGACTGTGCGGCGGCTGCAGGCTGCTGTAGCTCCCCGGCTGTGCTTGGTGGGCCGTGGCTGCTCCCAGTGCACCTTCATAGCCCTGCTGGTTCAGCCCATTTACAGCATTCCAGATGTCGGGCGAATTGCTTGTCCCCTCTAAAACAGATAATGATATGTTACAGCCTGCACTGGACCAGCATCTCAAACAGCCACTAAAGTTGTGAAGCTCCATAGCAGCCACACAGTGAAGCCCAACTGATCGATCAATGGCTGGACAGTGTTAATTTATATAACAGATGTAACCATTGTCATCTCAGGAAGTGCCCTAAAGGCCTACCAAGTAATTATTAATTAATTATTATTAAACTTTAACTTCAGTGTGATCCTAGTCATGTTTTTATTCGATCTTTTGAATGGTAACCTTTAGATATCTCAATAACTATTGTACTGCCATGAAACACTTCTGGATCAGTTTTACTCAGTTTATTGATCCTCTCAATCTTCCTCTTTAAGCATCAACAAGTTGACATTTGTGGTTTTAAGTCAAACATCTCAACAAGTGTAAGACAGATTGCAATGAAATTTAGCGCTTTTTCCCTGAGGATTTTTTACAACTTTGGCTCATCACTGAATACCTGCAAAACATTCCAATCAACTTCAGCTGCACTTTAACAATTTCTTTAGTCTAAGATGGTTAGTTGTGTAAACAATACACCTGATTAATATCAGTATGTTTACATGCTGATTTAAGCATTTAGCTCAAAGCACTGCTGTGCATTAACAGCCTCACAAAGCTGCTAACTTAGCTGTAGGCTCTCAGTATTGTTTAATCTTTATTGTTTGTTTTTATGGGTTTATTTATTTTTATCTCCTCTCTGCCATCAGCATTGTTTGACTATGATGGGAGCACTGAAATTTCCATGATTTTATGGATGAATAAATTGAACCTTGAACCTTGAACACACACTAAGAGAAGGCCGACACAGCTGACCAGAGCTCAGAACATTTCACTGTGGCCCATTTTGAAATCTGAGCAGGTCAGTAATGTGATTAAACCTGAACTTGACTGGTGTTGTGGTATTCCTGAAAACTCATATAGTATTTGCATATTTCCCTGAGTGCCATTATACTAAATGGACAACTGGTTTGAGTGAACCTTGAAACAAAGCAAAATATTTTGCGACTCTACCAGAATGATGGGTAATCATGCTCATGTTGGATAGCTTACCAAAGAAGGTGCTCGCGAACACACCGCTGGGGGCCTTGGTGGATGGATGTAAAGATGAGTTCTGGTTGATGTCGTCATTAGTGGGAGACTGCCCGTAAACCTGAAGAGAAGAGCTCGTTCAAGGCATTGTCGGAAAAACAACTTTGAATCACAACGTGATGTCGGCAGTGATTTTCTATGCGTCTGCATCCAACGCATGAATACTGTGAGCGCGAGCTGAAGCAACAGTATTACAAAAACAAAGCAGAGAGTTGATGCACACTCAGAGCTATTGCGATAATCCATAAGCTGCAGATCCATGCACCTCCTCATCCGGATTTAGGAACCATTCACCATGAGAAATCCCTGCCCTAATCATGATCAGGTTGGGCTGGCTTCAGAAGACTGGGATACAATTCCCTCCCAAATGAAATTGAATTACAGGCCTTCTCATACTTTGTCCTCAGAGAGAAACCAAACAGAGAACTGAGTCTCACCCTAATGATCCCTTCCTGTAGGAAGCAAAATATTGTAAATAAAAATCCAGTCTAAGAATTAGATTAAAGATACCTATTTTCCTTTTTAATTGTAGGGCACAAGGCTTCACATATGCACACAAAATACACCAACACATGCTCACTCACTCAAACACACCAAGAGGTCTGGGCTGCACCTGCACCTCCCTCGATTGCTTTGATGTGCCCCAGGAAATGAAAATAAACCTCCCTGTGCAGCATCAATGGGGTGTCAGTTACCCGGACGACAAGTTCTGTAAAGCAGGCTATTAAAGACTCTCTTGAGTATGCTCATGCAAGCACACTCACAGTCACACGCACACACACAAAGACACACACACTTAAGTACACACACACACACACACACATAGCCGTGACCCTGGCTGGCATGAGTCCCATGGTGATTGTGGGCTAGGCCAAACAGAGGAGCCCCTGCCGACACTGGGCCCGTCTGAGCCGCCATGGGCAGCATATGGCGGAGGATAAAGCCAATTGTCCTCCTTACCATCAGCATAGCAGGCGACCCGTTAATAATGGTCACACCCCCACCCCAGCACGCCCTCTCTGGCCCCCGCTGGAGAGGGGCCGTCACCATGGCATCCTCTTTTAGCATAGCATTGATTTAGGAACCATCAATCATGGCATCACAAATGATAAGGGACTTTTTTCAGCAAATAAAAAACACAGCTGAGAGGGAACTGAAATGCTACACAACCATAATATTTGCTTAAAACAATTATTTTGAACATATGTCCTTTTTGGTAATCCATTAGTTGCACATCCAAAGTTATTTTGATCTAACACACATAAACTTGTACAAAAAAGAACAAACAGCCACAATGTTTTCCTATTGTGAATGCACACAGCATTATCATGCTAGATGAGTGAAATCTCAACTTGCTATTCAGGGCCTATGCTGTGCTCCACCATGGCCAACTCCAGCCACATGCAACCAATTTTCTGCCTCTGTGATCCACGATGTCTGGATATGGTTAGTCTCACAGAGATCAAAGCTGCCTTTGATAATGGCTGCAGTGGTGGAGGGACTGCTCCAACATAGCGGGGTTAAATCAAATAGAAATAGCAGCAATCTGCTTCATGTCAAGATGTTTTCTGCTGCTAGGCTTGACTACATGGTGCTTAGTGAACAGGAAGCGGGGGTCTCACCGGTGCATTTTAACATGGGTTTGTCAACATGAAACCACAAGTGAGTGAGGTGTTACAGATAAAGGCTAACATTATTTTTTGGTCCATGGTGATTTGTTATATGTTGTGTGATTTGTATCTGATCTTGATTTTTATTGTTTTATTTATTTTTATTACAGAAAATTACATTCTTATGTGAACTATGTTTAAATGCTGTTAATGGGGAACCAAACAAACACTGGTTGCTTTTACCAATGAGGAAAGATTTTTAACTTATAATTCTATAATTCTGCACACTCTGAGTTCTTGCATTGACTTGCATTCAGTTGCAAGCATTAAAGTTGAATCAAGAACAGGCTTCACACCATGCGTACAACTCTTCAGTGAAGTGACAATGACACAGATATGACCTCTCCAAAACACAAAACACTCCCTATACTAAAAGACACACACATGCAAACCAGCCAACAACCTTACATCACAACTTATATCTTTAATATTCCCACCAACTCTAAATTCTCTCACTAAAAAAAATACATCCAAATGAGAAAATGTCAAATTATAACACTCAAAACTTTCACACAGCCATTTCTTCCTGATGCAAAATTTCACATAATGTCAGTTCATCATATGAGTCAACAAATAAGCAGATCATCAGAGAAGACAGTTAAAGAGTGCAACAGCATCATCACCAAACACGCTGTCAGTGCCATGCATCCTCTTGGAAAAATCAAACAGAAAATGCATTGAAAGGCAGGTACTCACTGGTTTCATGTTGTAGCAATACATCAATGAGTTGTTGCCTGTGCCAGAGACAGGATGAGCACAGTACATAACTCTGTCTGCTTCAGTGCAAGAGTCCAGGCTCTCAGTATAGTCCACACACAGCTCACCTCTCTGTGTCTCTACTCATGTGTATGTAGTCCACATGCACTCCCTCCCCTAACCTACCCCTGCTGGTCATGCAGCTACCCGCAGACAACTTATGCAAATAAGGGCTGGACCATTCCAGGCATCAGGGAGGGGTGGTTCAGGGTTGATGCTATTACTGTAGTGCAAGCCTGGTCCAGAGTATTATGAGCATCCTCTTTTATTTTATTATTATTTTATTAGAAAAAAATATGTTATGGAGTAGAGATAGTCAGGCTGTGTTTAGTGCTTGACTATTGGGGATCCTGTTTGTACAATGGCATCATGAAAATAACTTAAACTTGTAATAATCAGGGAATTCCCCCCACCCACGCATGACCAAACACCTTGACCACACCAGAGCAAAGACAGAGAGAGAGAGAGAGAGAAGAAAAAGCCATCACCGGTGTGGGCTATGTATATAGTTGTTCAACTGTCATCCTTTTTCTACTATATCCCCTGTCAGTGTAAAATCATGCGCAAGCAAGCTCAGAAGTCCCTCCTCAGGACCAGAGAGCAGTCATGACGCCATGAAGATTATCTCCTGTTAGACAGGTAGAGGTTTCCAGTAAACAGAGGATACCACACCCCGTCTGACCTACATTTACAAATAGAACAAAGTCTTAGTTTGTAGGCACGTGCGGCGTGGCAAGCTCCTCCAGCAGCTGGGTTAAAGGTTATTTATACAGTAGACTGTCTGGGTGATCTGCTAATGTAAAACACCTCAACAGTCAGACTTCCTGCGTGAGGTAAAATCCACTGTCTGCTGCCCTTGTGTCGAGTGACCTACTGCAAGTGCAAACAAACCAGTCAGACTTATCATTTCTGGATCATTTCCTCACAAGCTCTCATCAGGAAATCACAAAACGCCTTAAATACTACATAAATACTTCCACAGCCAGAACAGAGGGTGTGTAAACAGCACAAGGAGCTGATCTGTTGTTTTTTTGTGCAGTATCGTATGTATGTTACGTAAATTTAGCAGAGAGAGAGGAAAAAAAAAAAACACTGCAGTTGGCGCGATGATCAGACCTGCAGTGAGCCACACTGTCCTGGCAAAGCATTCTGTCCTGGAGAAAAGCTCACAAAAAGACAATCAATTCATTCTCAACTGAGAGAAGAGCAAAGTCTTTATCTTAAAAACAGTCTTACCAACCGTCCAAGTGTTTACACTGAAGCCAAATGGGACCGTGCGTAATGTGCGTAAAACTATCAACACCTTGCAATCTTACCAAAACATCTAATCTTTCACAAACTGTATGCTGTGGTTTCCCAATGTATGACTTTTAATGCACAGTTAGTGTATGATTAAATAGTCAACATATATTTATGAAAATGTTTTTGAATGTCTTTTGTATTTGAAGCAAGCAAGCAGCCATCCGTCCCTACATGATTTGAGAGCTGTTTTTTAAGCAATCCGACCATAATAAGGAGACGAGTGTTCGCTGTGTGAGGAAACTGTAACAAACTGATCTGAGAGCAGGAAAACAAACTTCAGTCTGTCTGAAGGTGAGCTGTGTAGTCCGTGCAGCTTCCTTAAAGTCAAGGTCTAATCCTCACTATCCATGCTAGTGTTAACTGGGTTACGAGGTCAGTCTCTTCCTCTTCATGAGAACAATTCTTTATGGACCTTTTCTGCTTTTTTTAAGATCAGCATCTGTCCTAAGATTTTTTTTTTCATGAAGATGAGATAAAGATGAAATGTTCTCTATTCATGACTAAATAAATGACAAAATTCAGGACTTCTACAAATAATCCAGGAGCACCAGTGGCTACTGAATGACCTTTTCCTCTGACAGAGATCAATTCAACTATCTGACACAATAAGTATGCAAAACACACACACACACACACACACACACACACATACTGTGGGTAAATGATCCAAGAGCAAATATATACAGTCCCCTAACCCTGAACTTTGCATCAATCTTAGTTAATTGCAGTCTTGTCAGGAGTGCGATTATTCAAACAGGTAATGCAAATGTTAATGAGTTCAAATTTGCATATCTTTATTTTCCCATGGTTGAAATGTCATTGGTTATGACGCTCTACAATGAAGAATGTCACTCCTGATGGCCCCCCGATACGTTGTTGCCCATTAAGAGGCCAAAAAGGAGCAACTGAAGGGGATGGAGGGGAAATAAATAAGCAGCCGTGCTCAAAATAAGAGAAAGGAAATGGGGACTCTTCTATGCCAAAAAATAAAAAACACACTCACGAGAAGATCACAGCCCTCAGTGACAAAATTCAATTTCTGCAGAATATATTAGTGGGGGGCGCAAAATCTGATTATGTTCTGTAAAGGAAAAAAATTCTATATTTATGTGGCCAACCAAGAAGAACAAAAAGAAAACATTCACCCCGTTGCAGTCTGAAGTCATGGTTGTCCTTTTACTGTAAGATATGCTGTTGTGCATACTATGCCTGCAACACACATTTCAAGTGTTGTTGGCATATTGCTCATCGTCATGCGCCTGATTTGACATGGCTTAAATAACTATCTTCCTGCCAGTGATTGGCATTCACACAAGAAGGGGTGAGTGGGACTGGGGAGCAGATGGTGACATTCCACATGACCAAACTGATCAATCAGCATGCTGGGACGCAGGTGCAGCACAGGCGGGCAGCACCACACCATCTATTTCACCATCTACGGGGCACAAACACATGGGCACCAATCGTGGCACCCTGAGGGTCCGCATGCTCCTCTGTCCCGCTGTGCCAAGGTTGATGACATCAGAATTTCCCATCCGCTCTTCCACAGGACGCCAAGAAAAATGAGGAGAAAAAAAAAGGAACACTGTTTAAAATCTGCAATAACAGCCTGGCCTGGGATAGGTTGTGTAAGTGACGTCAAAGGCAGGGACTCCCAGATTTTTATCCTGGTACTGAACTGATAAACCCAAAGAAAAAGTGGACCAGAGTAACTCCATGTTTTGGAAGTAACAGTTTTATTTTTGGGATCTGAAGACAGTGTTTGAGGGGTAAAATGAATCCTTCCTGCAGGCACACTGTGGATAGTTTTCCCTCTCACAGCAGGACCCCTTTCAAATATTTAGATTTAGCTTTTACAGAAACATGAAAATATGTTTTGTTACTTTTATTGCTGTAACTAATTATAATTTTTTTATTATTCATTAATCAGATTAGTTTGTCAAATAATATCTCTTGTCTACAGAATATCAGATAATACTAAAAATGTATACTATCATTAACCATAACTCAAGGTCATGTATTCAAATTGTCTGATAAGATTAAAAAAATGATCCGAACAAAATGATAGTTCTATGTTAGTATTATTATCATATATAATTAAAAATCCCCACAAATTAACAGCTAGAACTAAATGTTTGGTGTTTAGTTCATTTTAGTTTAGTAATTTAGTTGTTTTCCTGTCAATTTAAACAATGCGTATCTTGGATTAACACTTGAGCACTTGAAATAAAAAAGAGATTTCTTTATTTTGTATGATAGTCATTGTGATAAGATTATGTCTGGCCTTAAAAAACAAGCAATCCTGACTTGCCAGAATTGTAAAATGTTGTTTAAACGTTTGGCAAATTTCTAAAATAGTGTTTTGTTTAAGTAATTCACATAGTAAATAACTGTAACTAATTTCCTTTAGAAGACATGTCAGTGAATACATCTTTGAACAATACAGAGGTGAGTGACTTGGCTGTGGCGTTTGATACCTGCTGGCGTGACTCTGTGCTGAGGATCTGCTGTCTCTTCGGGATAAGACCTGACCACAGCAAGCTGATCTTATAGTCTGGCCTGAGTGCTGGAAGAAGTGGGGGGTTGTAAGAGGATTGGAGCAGCCATGGCTGCCCGGTGCACGTGAGGGCCAGACTCACCGACCTCTGCACCGCAGTGACCTCGCTGTCCCACATTCACCGTAATGTACAGAGAGGATACGGGCGGCTTTAGGTCACTGCCAGTCTGATGTGTGACCTGCTTGATTTACAGGACACATGAAGCAAAAAAAAAGTGTTTGAGGGCCAATAATGTGCACAAGTGCCGCCAGTTAATGTATATTTTAGGCTAAAATATACAGCAAAAGTACAAAATATTCGCTTTAATAGCTTTTTCTTGAAATAAAATGAACTGAAATAATACGACCTCATTGATCATCCAGACTGGATCTTTACATATTTATATAATTTATGTCTTTATATTATAGTAGTATATTTACATGTGAGGGAGAGTTTTCACACGACACAGCATGATGTGAAATATGCCTGCAAAAAATTTTTGAGTAAAACTCAAACAATATAATAATCAAGGAATGTAAGCCGACACATGACTCAGATCTAAGTAGGCTAAACTGAGGATATATTGTAAATTGTTATTGTGGCGTGATATGGACACAAAAAATGGCAGCCCCTTTGAGAGGAGTGTTGTGTAAATCTTAACATTTGGAGGAATGAGCAAGGGCAAAGACTGCTGAGATGAGACCTTCCAACCCAAATCAGAAGTGACAGGAGATTGACAGTAAAATAAATCAGTCCAGAATAGCCAGCAACCGAAGGTCAAAAATAGAGTGAGAAAACAATGACTAACAAGGAAACAACATTTTCTTGAGATTTAGATGAAGTGTCACTGCTCCACACCTCCGGTGTTGTTAACAAGCCAGCAAATGACAAGGTTTGATGGATGTGTGTGATACGTTATGGAAAGGGGGAAGAAATGCTCAAGAATTTGATAATATTTTACAATTTCACAATGTCTTTCACACACCATGACTAAACCAACAATACAATCCTACAACTTCTATTTTACTGATATATATATAGTTTCCATGTTAATAAAACAAACAGGCCTAAGTAAATGTCAAGATTTCTACATGTTCAATGTCATTTAAATTATAAATGAATGTTTTATTTGCATGTCATACACCAGAGGGTACTACAAGATACTATATCCTGCACAGAGGCAAAAATAAAGTATCAACGATATCATACATAAGATATGTAATATTTATGAGCTGCTCCGTGCCAACCTCATGCCTCACCTCATATGGCTCCCTCATCATGCATCCACTAACACTAACTGTGAGATTTGTGGCTATTCTGTGTCCTCTTGGAAACAGCTAATGACTCTTCTGCACAACATCTCTCCTTGTTTGTTCACTGGAGCTTAGCTGAGGATCAAACACGTTTCTTACATTTGCATATAAATATAATGGCCAAAATGTTTATAATTTAACCATTTCAAACTATTCTGAGGACAAAAAAGTAAGTAAGTTCAAATGTTCAAGGCATTCAGTAAATGTAGTTAACTAATATATGTTTCATGTTATACACATTCTCCTAAACTGTATGAATGACTTTTAGGAGAAAGTGTTAGACCTAAACACCAGTATAAAACAATATGTAATATTCATTTCAGGACTTTTTACATCTCAGTTAATTTAGTAAGTCACTTTTAAACATTTTCAAGCACACATCCTACTGGGTGTTGGAAACAAACCTGTTCTTTGATCATCAACTTTTCTTGACAAAGAGCTTTAACATCAAGATATTTTCTTTCACAACAAACATAAATAGTCTGAGATTAAAGTCTTCATTCCTGCTGCAAAAGGATTTCTGAAACTCTGACAAGGGTGCTGTACAGAAAGAAGTGTGTTAGAATGTATTACTGTAGATGAGAAGTGTATTTCTACTGTGAGTTCTTCTAAACATCAGTTAATCACTACAATTAAAAGGCTTTTGCATCGTTTTCTGCAAATCATGCTTTCAATTTAAATAAACAGCTTTAAAATGAGGATCAATTTATACTAAACATAGAGAATTAAATTCTCTTCATAACAAATGCATAGAGTAGATTATAAGAAACAAACATGGTGACATAAGCAGCTTCACCAGTAAGGCTTTTCTTAATGTAGCACCATCACCTTCCTTCTTAATGTAATACTGGCATTAAAATACTGATTACATGAATACATACTGTGATAGAATAATATCCATATTATTTTATAAATCTAGAAAACAACCACACCCACTTGGACAATTATCACCAGAAAATAAAGTACTTCATCATAATCCAACTGCGCTAAACTGCCAAATTATACAAAAAGTAGCTCAAACCAACTTCACCTTGATCAGCTACATTTCACTATCAACTGTTTAATTATATAATAATTTAACAGTCACAGGAGACTTTTCACTGTGAACAAGTACTTTTACCTTTGATACTTGTAAAGCATTTAACAGCTAATACTTTTACACAAGTAGGATTATAAGTGCATTTCTTGAGTATTTTTTCCATTGTTGCACTGGTACTTAATGTAAAGATCTGAACACTTCTTCCACCGCTAAAGCAGGTCATTCAGCTGAGCATGAGGTGACTCAGTGACATCACTTAAACCAGTTTCTGATTGGAGGGCATTACGATTGAACCCGCTCTCCACGACCTGCTGCAGACACACACACACTCAGCCCTGTAACACCGGGTAAGGTCAACCAGTAGGCAACTATTTTAAGTTTATATACCTTGATGTCTGACCTGGCCTCTCACTCTTCAAACACACTGTGCAAAGAGACATTAAATGAAATTATGTACAAACAAATTGAGATTATTAACAACGTTTCATTCCTCTGTTCTTGAAAGTATTTTAGCTTTTTCACTCATTTACTGGTTTACATCTCTTTCGTCAGAAGGATATGAACCGACTATACAGTGCCATTAATCTGTCCTCTAAAATTACTGGCCATACACAAAGATTCCTTGTACAGATTAACACTGAACAAGCCCTCAAAAAAGCATATAGAGGAGATTTCTACGGCCCCACACATGCCATCATGTTTTAGACACCTGTATGCAAAGCAAATAGCAGGAAGTTTGGTTTTAGTCCAGAGGCCGTTAGACTCGTGAACAGCCAAGTGGTCAGTTGTGTATGCATTAATAAATGCACCTTTTATATATGATTATATATGACTCTCTGTTGCTGGATATGTTTGGCCAGCTATCGATTGGCCACTGCGACTAATCTGTATGACTTTCTAAAATATTTGTATTTTTAGATTATTTTGTGTGTGTAAACTAATTGCCTATGTGTTCCTCTGTTTGCACACACAACTGAGGGACAAACACAGAATTTGAACTGAACTGAACCTAAAGCGGAGCAACTTCACGCCCCTGCAGACAAACAGACAGACACCAAGCAGCAACATTTCTATTATCTCCTCCTGCTGCTGTTATTCTTATCTGCAGAAGTCATCCTTAGTCACTGCACACTTGTGCATACATGCCTTTCCCATGCATGCCTCAGTCTATTGCTGTCTTGCATTATGTTTCATGAGGTGGAGTAACATTACCTGTTTCCATCAACAGATGGCAGCATAAAATAAATCATGATGAAAGAATTTATTTAGGTCTTGTTTTTCTTGACCTGGTGGCTCCATTCCTCTGAATTCCCACATGTTTGTTGTCACAAAAGGGGATGTGGAGACTAGTAGAGATTGTCTGTAGGTGAAAAACAGTTAATATCATCAAAATGGCTGCACATGTGAGTGATTCATGTCATTTACAGCAGCTTTACTGATGTGACACCAGTGGATGTTGTATTTATATATCTGCTGCAGACAGTCTCCATCTAATTCATCCTCTCAGGTTATTTTTTTTAACCGCCAGCTGTGTCTCAGATTTCAGCAGAAGGGTAAAAAA
This sequence comes from Scortum barcoo, assembly GCA_023238725.1. NCBI lineage: Eukaryota > Metazoa > Chordata > Actinopteri > Centrarchiformes > Terapontidae > Scortum > Scortum barcoo. The sequence continues at coordinate 11,732,925 of CM041536.1, forward strand.
TAGTAAGCTGTGTGATGAGCAAAGAAGAAAGCTGGGAACAATCTGTCTGTGTGGCCTGTTTTTGGTGTTTCAGCATTTCCTCCTGCCGGGGATGGCTCTGATGTGCAGATAGTCGTTGGACAGACACGTATCAGCGGGCATGGGGATCAATCCGGTGGTATATGGCCGGTGCTTTGCACGGTGAAGTGATATCACCCTGCCTGTTTACCCGTCATTGTCACTATCTGATCAGACAGCTTCCTGCAGCAGCTCCCCCTCCGGCTGACAGCGGGACTGCAGCGCACAGGCCACCGTCAAGTTAGAGGAAGCATCACGAAAACCCCGGAAAACGTTTAAAATTAAAACTCTGTGCAGAGAAATTGGGAGAAAAACGTGTTGATTTGAGTATTATTCAAGCATTTGTACATATCTTACACAATACATTATACAACATAAGGATTTACTTTCAAACAGGCCTTTCTTTCTCATGGATCAGAGGTGGAAGAAGCACTCAGATCATGTACTTCAGTAAAAGTAACATCTCACTAAAGCCGTCAGATAAATGTAGCGAGGTCAAAAGTACAAAATTTCTCTCTGAAGAGTGGATGTATGAAGTAGAAGTAGCTGCAGTACAACTACATCAAAACTGTACTTGAGTAAATGTACTTTTCCACCACTGTTATTGATTAATGTGACAATTATTTTTTCATTTTGCTGATGAATCCTTTTGTCTATAAAATTTCAGAAAGCAGAGCAACAAAGAATATGACAACATACTGAAAAATATTCAGTTATTCAGTTCAGACAAGACTTTATTGATCCTGGGGGATAATTTAGACATTTAGATTCTGAATTTAGTCGTAAATATTAATTTCCACATGTCCTTACACCAGTCGCCAGTGCTTTTCTGTTATCACTATGGCATCACTGTTTAACCTGATTATTTATTATGGCCCTTACTGCTTACTGTCTACTCTTGGCATTATGGTGATGCTTTTGGATTTGCACCATACTGTTAAACAGTTTAAGCTGTCAGTACTTTTATTTATGACACCTACCATTAACCTGTTACATTGATATGATAGTGACAAGATGATCCTTACACTTTATTTTCATAAAGTCATTTTTTATAATTGCTTTCCTACTTTGTATCAAAACTAGTGCACAACAATTTCCCTCAGTATGAATAAAGTAACATCTTGGCAATAAACCTGATTCTGATATCATACATTTGGTATATGTTTTATTGTAATATTTTCTTATTCTCTATGATGTTTTACTTTTGTCACATTTTTCTTACCGTTGTGTTTTCTGTTGTGCATCACAGGCAAATCTCTTGTATGTGAAAATCTACTCGGCAATACACCTGATTCTGATTATCCTACATATGAAATATCTTTCATTGTACAATTCTTTTATTTTCTATTTATATTTTTTTCATTTATCTCCTCTGTCACTATGTGTGTTTTTCTGTTTATGAGTCATGACTTTTGTAGTACTTTTCTCCCCCATTATTGTGTTTTCTGTCGTGCACCGCAGGCAAATCCCTTGCATGTGAAAATCAACTCGGCAAAACACCTGATTCTGATTACCCTACATATGAAATGTCTTTCATTGTAAATGTATTTTCAATGAGACGTGTCGCGCTTTTATTCCGAAGGCCGAGTCGCGCCGCGCTTCCGGTCTGGCGCGTGTTACCTGCGTGCACCTTGACGCGCGCAGCTCGTCTGTAGCTGCTGCTGGCCGCTGCAGGCGTGCTATTTGCGGCGGCGGAGAGGTCTTGTGCGAAATGCCTTTTGTAGTCCCGGCGGCTCCTCTCTGGCTCGGTGTTGTGCTTCGCTCGGCTCGGCTCCTCTGCGCGTTTCCAGCCGTGATGCCCTGCGGCGGCTGCGGCGGCCTGTCCTAGCTGACTGAGCCGCTCCAGCAGCGGTGGGTCCGGTGCAGCGCACGGCCGGGGATGAGGCCTACTTGTTAAAGCTCCCCCACCACCCCTCCATCGCGATGGCTGATGATCAACAACAACCTGGTCAGAAGCCTGCCTCGGGATTAGGCTCTCTTCCAGCGCTGGTGCCGGGACTCCAGGGGCCCGAGGCCAACGCGCTACAGTTCAAAATCAAGAATTCAATTTGGTAAGGATGCCCGACGCTCCCCGAGCAGCCACACTGTCCTTTTCGCTAGCCTCGTAATTAGCGTATCTAGCTCTCCTCGGAAGGGGCAGGGAGGCTGCACAAAGCGGCCGAAAATAACACCCGAGCGCCCGAATCCACCCGGAGATGTTTACCGGCTGAAAAACAGAGCACCCGGCCGGGCCGAGCCGGGCCGAGCCGAGCCGAGCCGCGCCGCCCGGTGCCGACCGGTGCCTGTTTGTGCATGATTAACACGTTACCGACGGGTTACCTCCAGCAGCCATAATCAGCAGCAGCGAGCAGCAGGAGGCCATGTGATAGAGGACAGCAGGGCTGCTGCTGATGCAGGGATGACAGGTGTCAGAGCGGGCGGACACACACCCCGAAACCGTGTTATTGACATGATGAGCCCCCCTCCCCCTCCCCCTCCCTGATAAAGGCTCAGTTTGTGCTTGTGATGGAGGAAGTGCTCGGTGCCTTCGCTGGAGTTGGAGCAGCAGCACGGTGTAGAGATGCCTGTCCTGTGTGCCGTAAATGTGTTGGCATCAGAATCTACTGACAGAGGTCATCTGCAGAGTTAGATGCATTATGTTACAGGGTTATGGTGTAGTGGTTAGCACTGTGCCTCACAGTGAGAGGGTTCTGGGTTCAAACCCAGGCCTTTCTGTGTGGAGTTTGCATGTTCTCCCATAATCCAAAGACATGCAGGTTAGGTTAATTGGTAACTCTAAATTACCCCTAGGTGTGAATGTGAGTGTGAGTGGTTTGTCTGTCTGTCTGTGTCAGCCCTGTGACTGACTGCCATCCAGGGTGTACCTCGCCTCTTGCTCAATGACAGCTGAGATAGGCTCCAGCACACCCTTGCAACTCTGTGTGTCAGGATAAAGCAGGTATAGATAATGAATGAATGAATATTACAGGGTTATAATAATCAGTGCATTAATCATAAGTTTAATCTTGCACATAATAAAAGCAGGGCCTATTTTTTTACTTTATATACTGCAGAGTGACTTGTGAATTTCAGTATAGGATTAATTAAGTATCATTAATCTTAATAATGCAACATGCTTAATTAGTTGACTATGTTTAGTTTTATTAATCTGAATCTGCAGAGTAACTACAGTTATCAAATAAATATAGCAGAATAAAACGTACCAATATTTGTATATTTTGTGTTGTAGACGTTCAAAGTAGCATAACATGAAAATACTCAAGTAGAAGTACCTCAGAGTTGTATGTGAGTATGTTAATTAAGAAAGTGTACTTACCACCGCTGATTTTTACATGTTTTGTTTCTACATTGGTTTTGGGATTTATAAATATGCATATATTTGTAATAATATACATAGATTTCCTGTCACTTTGCAGTAAATTGTGATTAAAATAAAATAATTAAGATTTTAGTGTCTGTATCTATGTTAGGACAAACTGTACAGTTGCAGTTGAAAAGAATTCAAATCCCTTCACCTTTTGCTCACAGCATAAATGCGATTGTAAATGGATTCAGTTTACTTATTGCAGTCAATTTTCACCCAGTAATCCACAATGGCGAAGCAGAAACACGTTTTTAGTGTTATATAATATTATCTCTTGGTGCATCTGCTTTGATTGCCTTTGATTTGTCTCAGGCTGTTTCAGAAATCCTTATCGGCTAACTAGCGCAGTATACTGACCATTATGATAACTGCGGGTCCAAATTCTGAATGTGAAATTTATGAAGTATATGGAAGAAGAAGACATGTCATGATGTCACAGCAGGAAAGCTACAGGTTTAAATAATAAAATAACTACATAATAATAATTTAGCTGCTGAGTCCAGTTATCATTCGTGCCATTACACAAGACAGAGCAGTAGTAAATATCAGTAACACCTGTGCTTTTCCTACCAGTTCACCATTTTTTACAGATGGAGAAGTTACATCTGCGTGATGCTACACCTGTTGTCGATGATGCAAAATGATGAAAAAAAATATCAAAATTCTCCTACATTCACAATACAATATTGAAGTCCATTGTTTTGTTGGGCAGTGAACAAGTAATCAAGGACACTGACTGATTGGACACAATTTTCAAAAGGTACACTCCGGTGTACATAAATCACAATTGACAATACAATTCACAGGGTTTTTCCAGTCCAAAAACTAAAGCCATTAAATCAAAGGAACTCTCTGGTCCCCTGTGATCAATTGGTGTTGCAGTGTAAATGTGGCCTAGGCTATAAAACAGTTGGCCCCACCATTGAGAAATGTAGGGAAGTAGGGAGTCAGTCAGGGAGGTGGCGGCCTTGAAGAACAGGTACTGCTCATCACCTGGCCAACACCATTTCTGCAGTAAAGAAAAGAGGTGGCAGCGTCACAGTGTGGAGGCACCTCTCCGCTGCAGGCACAGGGACACTTGTAAGAAACGAGCAAAGAATGAATTCAGCCAAATACAAAACCTTGATGAAAAGCTGAAGGTTTATTATTCAGCACGGCAAGAACCCGAAGCACACAGCCAAGACAGCCAAGACAATGCTGGAGTGGCTTTGGGATAAGTCTCTGTATGTCCTTGAATGGCCCAGCTGAAGATCAGACCTGAACCCCAAATGCATCAGTGCATGGCTTAAAAGTGCATTCAGTCTATTTTAAAATGAATCTCTGACACAGTGACGTGAAAAAAGTGTATGTATGTATGTGTGAGTGTATGTATGTATGTGTGTGTACATGGTGATGCAGCACACCCAATTGTGTATCATAATTCAGGATAAGTTAAAAGTCATATTAAAAAATATCCGGCGGTAGCATGATGAACAATAAATGTCAATACACTGTGTGCCCCTTGTGTGACCTGACCATCTGTTCATATGAAGACTCAGTTAGTTTCTCATCATACTCAATGCGATATAAAAACAAGCAGGACAAGAGGAGTCGAAAGTTGAATCAAACTTGAAATAATAACAAAATCCTGCATGTGTTACTGTTTTTTCTGGGGGTTTTTTATCGTGAGGCGTATTTATTTACATTTCTGGCTTTTGCTCTTTTTCTCATTCTAGCAAATCTGTACAATCAAAAGTGGACAGCATATTGGTGAGTAATCGTGACCCTCTATTCTACTCTTAAAAGTCAAGTCTTTATCTGACACTCCCTTATAACCAGAAACGTCTCATAAAATGGTTTACTGACCATAAGAACATGTGTGCAGGTTAGCTTTTGTTGAGACAGGATATATAAATGTTTGTTTCATGCTGATGATGTCCTGCTATAGATAAACTACTCAACTGAAACCAGATTGCTTAAATTTGCTCATCTAATATTCACATCTCAGCAGTAGATGCAAACAAATGATATTGTGATAATAACATGAACATTTTTACAATATGAGGTTTTTAAAATAGTTACAGCAATGTACATTACATTGGCCTATAAGTAAAAATAGATCACGTTTTTTGCAGTAAACAAAGGAGCTAATTTGTTATGTACAAGAAATGTCAGCTATCACATCTGCTGCATGTGTGAATGTTGAGCTATTTTTAGGTAGTTTAATGCAGATTAATCTGAGCTGGAGTGTACCACACAGTGAAAACAAAGCTGAAAGTGACATCAAAGCATAAAAAAAGCCAAAAAGACCTCCTTTACCCCTGATAATTAGTGTCTCACATCTGGATTGTGTCTAAATACGTGTTGTGGGTTTAACATCAGGAGCACCTTACTGTACACTAACATGTGCATTGAATGTAAAGGTGGGGAGATAACATAACGGGAACTCTTATTAAATGGATTCAATCTCACCATATATGTAATTTCATATTAACATGTCTATATACATAATGATGTAATGTACCTGTGTATGGCTTGTCCAGTGACTTTAATACCTAACAAATCAAAACACTTTATCACATTAATGGAAAAGTCTATCTTATAAATTTAGTATGGCCGTAAGCAATGGTGGACCAATGTAAACAGAGAAAGGGAGAGCTATCACAGTGTTACTGCATGGCAAAACCTCCCAGCAGTTGATATATATTCTGTGACAATTTATTATTACATTGCCAAAACTTGAAATAGATTAAAAAAAACAACAACAGAATTTTCCAATATGTATGGATGAAATTTTTAAAAAATAAAAAGAGTAATTGTGTGGATCAGATCAGCATAGGAACAATTAAGTGGTAGTATTATTGTTATATTATGACCTTGGATACTGGGATTTAGGTGTTAGGTCTGTTCGTATTGCCGTTGTTCTGAAAAGGAACCTGGAATATAAATGATGGTGCTTACATTGAGTAGCCAATGGATGCCTGTTAAAGCATTTCCCATATCTGAATCATGTGGTTTTGTAAATGAATAAAAAGATTATGTAAATGAAATCAAACCTCTGTAGTTGCCTTAGTTACCAGCATATACATGCGAATGCCACGTGTAAAGAGCATCTTAGAAAATCCAAGGAAACGTGTAAAGGGATGGCGCAAAAAGAAAAAAAAAAAAAGAAAAGAAATTCAAACATCCAACCATGGTATAAGGAGATCTATGTATAATTCGCTCTATGTAGCAATGGATTGTAGTAAATAGCATTTTCATTCACTGCTCATTGGCTGACAGCTCTCACCTCATTCATTCAAGTGTTGGTTCCCCTAGCAACAAAGAGGCAAATGGAAGTAGAAGAGGTAAGATGAATCCATTCTTAGAAACCAATTGAAAAGCGGTTTCGGGGTTGAATCAGTAGTAAGAAGGTTGTGTGCCTCTGTCATGTGTAGTATTTTAAAATCGGCACTAAATTCTGAAAGCCAAAATTTTCTTTATACATACATATATACATACGTCTGTTTGTCCATTGCCAATTGCCAATCCAGATGTGAAGACCGAACAATTGGACCTGAAATCCAGTTTTTTCACATGAAGCATACATTTACACATTCTTGGAAAAATAAAAGCTTCACTCAACCAGGTTACAGTTCACTTTGTATTATGTGAATAATCTCTTTATTCTTTTGTGATATTTTTATTTTTACAGCAAGATGTTGAGAAGTTTACAGACATCGAAAAACTCTACCTCTACCTGAAGTTGCCTTCTGGTCCCAGCAGTGGCAATGATAAAAGGTAAGTCACAGACACACACTTTATTCAAGTTATTCCACTTTTTGCCTTTTCTTTTGTCTCACACACACACACACATATGGCTGCTTTGTTCTGGCTTTCATTACATTATTAGCACTGTTGTCTCATTGCTTGTCAAAAACCTCAAGTCACTACCCACTGGCTACTATGCAGACACAGTTCAGGCTGATAGCTTCTAAAAATTAAGTTGAATTTCAAGTCTTAGTTTGGCTTTGTGATGGTTTTTTTATGGAGGGGGGGTCGTTGGTCACTGGTGAGTTTTTTTTTTTTTTTTCTTCATACAAAATTGTCATTCATTTTTCAGCTGTATGATTGATTATCATTATGAAGCAAACCACTGATATATGTAGATTTTTGCTATACCTAGCTGTCTGTGTTTCATTTGTTTCCCCATATCTATTCATCACCCCAACCCCCCAATTCTGCCCATTTGGACTGAGAATGAGAGGGGGTCCTCCACTCCTGGATTATGGTATTAAAGTTTCTGTATTAACAAGAAATGATGCATACAAGTCGAGGACACTGCCTCACCAAATTTATTTTTCTTTATGTGCCAATTTCAGTGATCAGAGTTCCATGTCGTCAAGCCGTACTCAACAGATGTATGCTTTCAACTGGATACGGAATCACCTAGAAGAGCACCCAGAGACTTCCCTCCCAAAGCAAGAGGTGTATGATGAATACAAGTGAGTGTGTTACATCTCTGCGGGATCGGGTGAAGGGGAATAGAAGTATGTTTGATACACTGTGCGTATTACCTTTTACAATCTAACGGCAGATTATTTTCTCTTGCAGGAGCTATTGTGACAATCTTGGCTACAATCCACTGAGTGCAGCAGACTTTGGAAAGATCATGAAGAATGTCTTTCCTAACATGAAGGCACGTCGACTGGGCATGAGGGGCAAATCCAAATATCCTTTAATGCTGATCGACCTGCTTTTATTCGTTTGTTCTCCTCTTTGTTGATACAGACCACAAACAGGTTGCAAAATGTGAGCAAGTTAGTTCCTGCTCTTTGTGGATGGCATACACATAGTGGGACATTTGAAGAGACACCTCATGTATTTATTTTCTGTTAGCAATGAGTGACTTCATTAAAATTACCCTCCAAAAAAAGATATGCATTACCTAAATGGTTTAAATTCCAGCTTTGAATGGAGTTTAAAAACTCTTATTTTGCGTGGTGTTCATGGGATTAATTTCCATTATTAGCAAATCATTTTATATGCAAATTGGTTGGTTGAAAAATTTCAAAAAAAGTGGTTCAGTAAATAGTTCAGTAGTTCAGTCAGTTTTGTTAGTGTGCAAACTTGTTATCCTGTGGTAAGTTAATTTAAATTGTAAACCTCTATTGCCTGAGGACTATTGCAGGCTGATAGTGGAAAGAACTGGAAAATTGTTGTTTGTCAGAGATGGTGAATTTTTACACAATAAAAATTTGGGTAGACCCATCATATAACCATCATATTTACTACATTTCTGCATCCAGAGACGTTATGTTTCAGACACCTTAACTCCTTCCCACATACTGTTATAGCGGGTTAAGGAAGAAAGCTTTTGTTCACATGCCGTCCTTACCCAACCTGGATCTGCAGAAATCTGGTGATGGGGTAAGTTACGCTGCAAATGAATTAAAAAAAGATACAAGAAATCTATTTTAATGCTCTCATGCTCATCCAGCTGCTGCTCTCTTCTGTCTGACTGTAGTGTGAGCTGATGGAGCCCACGGGCCAGTCCCCGAGTGCTGAAGATGAAATGAGATCTGCGGCCTGTGGACTGGTGTGTGAGTGGGCCCAAAAGGTTCTGAGTCGTCAGTTCGACAACGTGGAGGACTTGGCCCGCTTCCTGCTCAATAGCCACTACATTGGTACTAAGTCCATGGCTGCACTCACTGTTATGACCGGAACACCCACAGGTAAAGATGTATTAAAGCAGAAAATTTATTACCATACTGACTACATCAGAAAATATTTAGTCACTGAGTTGCACTTATTAAGCAAAAATCAAATGGAGAAAATCTTCTCAAAAGAAGCAGCAATTTAGGAATTAGCAATTGATATTTTCATTCTGTCATCATTTATACATTTACATGTACAACTAGGTCTGGAAATTCTCCTTCAGTGAAAAACGACAATTGCCTACTCCCACTTAACAAAAAAAAATATGGAAACTAAAAGAGTAAACCCATCTTGTATATCAAGTTCAGTGGAGTGATGAAATATATAAATAAATGGGCTACGCAATAATGTTTGAGATGGTAATAGGAAGATTTTTCCAACATATTGATTAGGGTTTTAAATTTCAGTTTCACTTTTAAACCTTTTTGTAATGTCTAATGATAATAGTAATATTGTTAATAATATAGATAATACTCTCCGTGCTTATATGTGACAGTAGCAAGTCCAGAACTTTTGAATCTGCCACCTTTGGTCTTGCCTGGTTTGAATTGCCTAACTGTCACTGTATCACATAAGTCTTTGAATTTTTTGTCTCTTGACAGGAATGAAGACGCCAACTCCTTCCTCTGCGTTTGTGCCCACGGCCGAGGCAAACTCATTCCAGCCCCAGGTGAAGACCCTGCCCTCTCCCTCTGTTGATGCAAAGCAGCAACTGCAGCGCAAGATCCAGAAGAAGCAGCAGGAGCAGAAGCTCCACTCCCCCCTGCCCAGTGAGACCCAGATTAAGAGAACAGAGGCCAGTACCCCCGGCCCCACCATCCCCTGTGGCAGCCCAGCTCTGCTTTCTCCTCAGCCCACCATAGGCATCGTAGTAGCAGCTGTCCCCAGTCCAGTCACGGTATGTGGCTGATTTTTCCCCACTTACTATACTCAGATATATTTTTGATAAGTGTGCTATCAATGTAAATGAATTTTCCTGCTGTTCTTCTTCCAGGTACAGAGAAGCCGACAGTTAATGACCTCACCCAGCCCTGTGGGGACAGCGGAGGGGAAAGTGTTGCCCGTGAATTTCCAAGTGGTCACTCAGTCTCTTAAACAGTCCCCCAAAACTCCCCAGAATATCTCAGCCAGTCCTGTGGGTGACCGCCTGGCACGACACGGTACACGGTACGCCCAAATCCTGCCCAAGCCCTCCGCCACCAGTGCCATCACGCTGCGTTCACCGCCCACCCTCCTCATCACCAACAGCCCCATCAAAACTGTGATGCCCACCCCCCATGTCAGCTCAGTCAACGTGGTGAAGATGACGGCCATCGCTTTGGCTCCCAGCAGCAGTACAACAACCGTGCGTCCTGCCTCGGCAGGCGTGAGCACCACAGCTCCTTCAGATGAGCAACCGCAAAGCATGAGCTCAGCTGCCCTTCAGTCTCCTGCGATCAGATCCAGCGCCCCAGTCTCCACGCCAGCACTCTCCGCTGACGCCAAGGTTGTGTCTGAAGCTGGAAATGACAATAACCCCACACCTGGCACAGAGAAAACAGCTATTGGGTCCAAAGAGGAAAGGGTGGCTAAGTTCAGGGCTGCCAGTGAGCCAAATTTCCTGGTTAAGTGTTCACCGGGACCAGACAAAGGGGCAAGAATAAAAAGTGACCCTACATCCCCTCCCACCTCGGTAGCTGTAGCTGGGACTCAGGACAGCAATAACAGTAACTGCCATGACAGTACTTTGTACTTGACTGTTGATAATCAGAACTCCAATGGCAACACGTCATCCAGTGGCTCCTCTGCTGTTACCCCAACATCGAAGGATCCCTGCTCAGATGCCAAGAGCCCCAGGAAGCGCACAGGCTCAAGCGGGGAGGCCCATGTGATTCCTGTGAAGAGGGTGTTTATCTCGCAGCAGCCACTGGCTGTAATTGACAATCCCAAACCTGGAGTCAGTGCTGCAGTGAAGAGGATCCCCAGACCGGGAACCCCTGCCAGACCAGAGAGTGCCCCCTGCAAAGTGACTGTGAAACACACCTCCATAGGGCCCACGCAGATCCTTGCACTCTCCGACTCGCCCATCACACACACTGAGGGCTCCCAGACTGTTGTCAAACCCCAGGCCTTGGTGGTGAAACATGAAGACCACTCTCTCAGCACTGATACCAGCACTGGAGCCGCTGGAAACAGCACGTCCGATCAGGCGTTGCTACAGCAGATCACCGTGGACCCTCGTGCCATACCAGCCAACTCAGGAGCACACGAAGCCTCTGTGATGAGTGACTTAAAGAGCACAATATGGGAGGAGGAACAGCTTGATGAGCTTCGGAAGCAGGCGTTTGCTCAGCAGATACCAGCAGAACACAAACAAGCCCCTACTGACCAACTTTCCATTATAGCTCATCCCCCCGAGGCCTCAGGCCAGCTCACCCTCACACAGGAGATGGTCGACTTTGCGGGTTCTCAGCCCAACATGGACTACTTTCCATTCAATGATGATGACATGACCCAGGACAGTATTGTGGAGGAGCTAGTCCAAATGGAGGAGCAGATGAAGCTAAAGGGTCTGTTTGGTAGCTGTGTTGAGGTGTCTTTACAAGGCCAGTCAGCCAGCAATCAAGGCTCCATCCTAAATGCTCACCAGGCCAGCACTACCTTCTACCACTCTGCCCACAGCAGTACCACTCCTGTCCAAACTCCCACTCCAACACCGACTCCAACCCCAACACCCACCCCCACTTCTGAAATGACGCTTGGGCACAGCCTGACAAGAGAGAGCCCCTGCTCCCGCATGGCTCCTATCACCCCTGTGGATGGAGCCATGGGACGCCACACCCCCATTAGCACACCACTGTCCAACTGCAGCAGCAGTGTCCCCCCAAGCCCAGTGGAGTGCAGGAACCCTTTTGCGTTCACTCCCATAAACTCAAGCATCACAGGTTATCATGACGCCAGCATTGTCTCCAGCAGCCCTGTGAAGCCCATGCAGAGGCCAATGGCAACACACCCTGATAAAGCCAAACTGGAGTGGATCAACAACCGCTACAACAGCAACTCTGCAGGCCCGTTGTCCAATCATAGCATTGGCATTCTGCCCAGCTACCAAGACCTGGTAGATGACCAGTTTCGTAAGCCGCATGCCTTTGCCATTCCTGGCCAGTCATTTCAGGCTCAGTTGAGACAGGATGCCGCTCACTTTGGCCGTTTGACCCCCATTTCCCCAGTGCAGCAACAACAACAACAGCAGCAACAGCAACAACAACAACAACAACAACAACAACAACAGCAGCAGCAGCAATTGGTAACAGGTGTAACTACTCCCACAAAACAGGAGAGTTTTGCTGTTCCTGCACCATTAGACAACAAGGCATCAACCTCATCTGCGTCCAGTACTTTCCGTTGCCGCAGTGTTAGTCCTGCAGTGCGCCAGAGAAACTTCAGTGGCAACACCGGCCCTCCAACCACCACCACGAATACCACCACTACCACCCGAGCTGTGGTTTCACCCTTTAACTCCCCCATCACGTCCGAGGTGCTCAGTATCCTGTCCAACAGCCAGGCGGTCAGCTCTGTCCACAGCATGGTGCAGCGTAGTCAGTCTGTACCTCTGACCATCATGATGCAGAGTGAGATGCTGCCTGTGCAGGGCCAGAGTAACACCGCCAAAATCACCAATGTTCTTCTCAGCAAGATGGAAGCTGATGGGGACGATTCTGTTCGTGGCCTGGGCATAAACAACCTCCCCTCTAACTACACGGCCCGTATGAACCTCACACAGATCCTGGAGACCACTCCTGGCTTTGCTGGGGGAACTGCTCACCAGACTCAGCTGCCTGTTAGCTCTAGCCCTGCTGCCTTTGAGCTCCAGCAGCATGGCTACCTCGCCACTGGCAGTGGGGAACAGGTGAGTTTCTCCACTGGGGACAGCCAAGCACAAGCGGGTCCTGATGAGCAAGACCAGCAGCAACAGCAACAACAACAACAGCAGCAGCAGCAACAACAACAGCAGCAGCAGCTCCAGGAGAATCCTGTGCAGCCACAACAGCAGCTCCTCCTCCAGAGCACACAGCAGGAGGAGGTGGAGGACGACCAACAACAGCTGGATTTCAACAACACTGTTAAGGACTTGTTGGGGGATGACGGCCTCAACCCCAGTTCCCAGTTGGTGGGTCAGGTAGCTTCGGAGCTCAACGCTGTGGCGTCTGACTTCTCAAACGACATCAGACTGACCTCAGATCTGTCCAGTAGCATCACTGACCTTAACACATTGGACACCAACCTGCTTTTTGACCCTAATCAACAGCAGGAACAATATGAAGACTCAACACTGGAAGAACTGAAGAACGACCCGCTTTTTCAGCAGATATGCAGTGATACTGTGAACTCTGGTTTTGACTGGCTAGAAAGCAAAGACCAGCCTACTACAGTAGAGATGCTGGGCTAATGTTATCTTTTATTCTGTATGAATTCTGTTCTCTGTTGTTTGTTTGGTGCGTATGTAGTATATCTGTTTTTAAACTATAGTTTGTTGGGATTTGTCTGGACTTTGCCATTTGTTCTGTTAAAAGTGCCAGGCTAACCAGAAAATCTCTCCTACTGACATTTAGTTACTTCTCTCCTTTTTCATTTGTCACCCAGAGTTTCAGTACTTAACCACTTTTCTCCCTCATCTGAAATTAGAAATGTAAGCATTTCAAGTAAACAGTGTGAGTAATTGGTGCCAGCATGCACTTGCAAAGAGCAGGATTGTAAGGTATGAACATAACAAAACATAATCTTCCATGTTATAACCAATCAGTAATGCAATATTTGTATTTAACAAACACTTAATGAAAGTGAGATGGATAGGAAATTTGGCACAAAAGACCAAAAACGTATGCTGTTGTATACTATTTTCAGTGTGTGCAGTTCAAGTTCAACCAAATGGAAACCGTATTGGGATTGTAGTATATGCACATAATAGTTGTAGTACATTTGCCTGCCATATCTGAATATTAAAAAGGGTAGCATCTTGTGCTGCCAGGTGCTGAATTTATGACATAATCTTTATACTTTATCATATACCAAATCAGTGGAAAACTGATTCACATCTGAGCATTGTCCAAGAGTGAAATTTTCTTAAAGCCTATACTTCTTGTACTGTTTAATATCTTATAAAGGGAGTAGATGAATCAGTGGGGAGAAAATGGGAATTCAGGCCACTTTGTGGACTAGACATTGAAAGGAATCAACAACTGGCTGCCTTATTCCCAAAGTCCAAGGCCTTATGCCATCTTTAGAGAGACTGTATATAGTATAATGTTAAGAATCTTCAGAACCATCCAGAGCTTCATCATATCAAGGCAGCTGTTACTCTGATATTTTCAGTACTTTTTCTTATTGTTTTCATTTTGCAGTGTTACAGTATAGATGCATATTGTATAGGCTAACAACTACACTGTGTGTGCCCTTATCAGTAATGGATTAAGAGGAATTTGATATGCTGTCATTTCATGAAAACCATGGCAGGCACACTTTCAGTTATGAGATTTTTTTTGGCATGCTATACTCCAAGCTTGGATAAGAATATCAATGGTATGGAGAAGGCTTAGTAACATAGAAGGCTAGAGGCTGACATGTATGTTTTGATGTCATCTTGAGCTTAAGAGGAAAGAAAATTATTATGTTAGTGGAGAATCCAGCCTTATTTCCATACCAAAGATGATCTGAATAACATGAGATTATTACGCTTAGAGACACTCCTAGTAAACATTAACAACAATGGGAAACGGGCAGCCTCGGAGACATAAAAGAGTTTTATTGCATTTGAGGAAAAGGCTTAAGTTGCATAAATCTTATGTACAGTATGTAAATTTGTGAAATGGTCACTGTCCTATGTTTTATAGGTAACCATGGACCTGAAAGCATGTTGAAACCATCACTGCTAGCCAGGTAGGCTATGTGATACAGTAGGATGCTTGCTTGAGTTTTTGGCTATTGTCAATGTTGTATAAGTCATGTTTAAGCTCCATCTGTAAATAGGATAGATACATAGAGATTTGATGTATCAAAACACTATATTATGGCCATTATTCTAGCTAAGTATGTGCCATTTAAAAGAGAAAAAAAAAGCTTAACAGATCTATAGTCGGCAAGATACTGTATGTTGTGTGTTACATTTCTGGCTCAATGTGTCGTAAAAGTAATGCTGTCTGGTCTCGCTTGCTGATTTTATTTTACTTTTTTTCTATTCAAAGATAATAGGTCTCTGCAGTTGCAGAAGTGATGTGTGCTTTGAGCAGGATCAATAGCATGGTATATTGAGAAAAAAAAAGTTGTGATACTGTTAGCTGGTTGCAAACATCTCTGTGACAGACATTGTGCTCAAAGCCTTTCAGCAGACACTGGAAAAAACAATTACTCATGTTTCAACAAACTTTGGAGGTTCACATTATTGCACTAAATTTTTATGACATGGCTTTGCCACATCTTTAT
Organism: Scortum barcoo; assembly: GCA_023238725.1. Classification (NCBI taxonomy): domain Eukaryota; kingdom Metazoa; phylum Chordata; class Actinopteri; order Centrarchiformes; family Terapontidae; genus Scortum; species Scortum barcoo. The sequence continues at coordinate 11,748,481 of CM041536.1, forward strand.
GGATAAATGTAATGATGGATGCCCACAAAAAAGAAAAAAAATATTTTTTATGACAAGATGAGTAGGGAAATTAAGTGTCAGAAAATGACTAATTGTCTTGTAGCAAAATGTGCATTAATCTCAGTGAGATACACATTTCTTACTCATTCTCATACATGAGAATATGAAGCATTGAGGGGAAAAAAGTTAAATAACCTTTTAAAACCTACATGCTCATTATGTTGATAAATGATTGTACGCACGCATGTGTGATGACTTCTGTTGTACTTTGTGTTCTTGGTAACCACTGTCTTCTGTGATTTGGGCAGGTTCTGTTAACCAGACTGGCAGTGCTAGTTTCATGAGTTACATTACTTTTTTTGTGTGCTGTTTACTAAGTTAATGTTGTTCTATATGTTGATGACTGTTTTCTGTCGATTTTACATACTCTTATTTTGCAAAATGCATTTGTGAAGAAATTTAACATTTTCTCTTAAATTTTTCTTTAACGATAAGGCACTGATAATTGAATTTGAATGAAGGAAATGCACCTCTTTATGAGTACAGGAGCTCCATCAAGCAGTGACTCTGATTCTTTACCTTTGACTGACCCAGAACCAACTCTGTTTGACTATCTTGTCCATTTCTACCAGTAGAAAAAAAACCCTCCTCTGTGGTGTTGTCTGGTGTACTGCTTAATGTACAGTAGCTTGTTAATATTGCAAATGCGTTGTTTCTTTTTTCAATGGAAAGTACTCACTGGTGAGATTTTTAAAGTGGTTTTAAAAGCCAATAAACTTTTTTAAAGAATGTTCTTGTGAGTTTATGTGCTGATGATTTTGTATTTTATTGTGCTTAAAAGCATGAGAGAAAGTGAACTTATAGGACTTAGTAGTCATTGTAGTTTAAAAATAGTCATAATAAGTATTAATAGTTGAATTAGTTGATTTATTAGCATAACAGTTTTCTATATTATTCTGTAAGCATCTTTGCCAGTAGTGTTAAAATGTCACTGGGTAATAACAATATTTAGGAAAGAAATCAAGCATCTGTCTCCAATATGAACACTGCAAGTTTTCAAAGTTTTCATTGGACCCTCCCCAGCTTATGACATAATGGTATATATTTCTCCAAATATTATGCTAATACTGATGTTTATTTGTTTTTGGTTAAATGCCACACACTTCTAATATTTTAGGAGTCTATGCAAACTCAAAATCAAAAGGTCAGAGGTCACCAGCTCTTCAGATGACCTCTAAGGTCAGTGGGGGGTGGCCTCTCCTAGGGACGAGCTCCAGCCAATCATAGCACAGTTCGTTGGTCGGTTGCCCTGCTTTCCCAGGGCCTCGTGTTATTCATAACATGTTAATGACCTTAACCCTATTGATCATGGCTAAGCAGCCTAACCTTAAGCCATGTGAAGCCCAGCGGTAACCTCGATCTCCACGCCACAACATTTGGCAACATGAGTCGACAGATTTCACAAGCATGCAGGATCGTGTTTCCTTTGTGTACAACATATCAATAGCCAAAGAATAAAATAGTATTGGTAAGGTGAGGCAGCAATACAGATGACTCATCTTTTCATTAGTTTAGGCACATCATGCTTTCTCTTTCACAACCACAATTATCAGTTGAGGTTTTGTAAAGTGGATTTAAAAAAGTGACAAAAATACTTATTTGTGTTTAGATTATAAGAATAATCTAGACACTAATATTAGCATTTTTTTAATCTCTCATCTTCCCAAAATGATGCATGTCAAAAAATGTTTATCTGAACACAGTAATACATTTTTATGTCAGTGAATGGGAAATAGCCATCCAGGACTAGTAAGTGTGATTCCTAATAAAGACAAGGTCATTTAAATACACAATATTAGATGCACGTGTTTTCCTGGATACAGAATCATTAAGAAAATAATATAAAAATCTAAATTATTGAGTAAACACATGGGCAGTAAACATATGGGCTGCTGTTAACCTGACTGTTGGTTTTGAGCCTTTAATTATAACTGTAAGGGTTTAGATGATTAAATCAATAGTTAGCTCTAATCAATACATAATTGCACCCTGCTCTCCTCATTTGATTAAATATTGAAGTGTGGAGGTGCGTGTTTGTGGCAATATTCTTTAAAATCACTGCGTAACCAACTCATATATGTTGCTGAGAGTAAGTGTTATATGATATGTTTTGGAAGACACAAATATTCTCCAGTGTGAACGTGATGGCGGTGTTTACCTGTGCCAATGGATGTGTGTTTTGCTGATACAGCATGGCTGATCTCACAGCTGGAGCCCATTGTGTTGCCTGTGAATGAGAGCTGGGAGACGGGGACGGTTATTGTCAAAAGGCACGGTCGCCGGATCAATATCTGAATTCATTAGGTTAGGCAGCTGACTTGCAGCCATCAATATCTCTTCATAATTACCAGCTCCTGTGGTAGAAGCAGATGCTGTTCACTTTGACCTTATTACCAGTGTCCTTTGGTAACTGATCATTCAAGTTCTTCTTATTTTGTTGTGTTAAATATCTGATAAACAGAGAGAAAGATCTCATTAGGCTAAGTTGCTACACGGGAAATCAACAGTTAATTACTGAACAGCCTGTAGTTTGAGCATTACTGTATATGCAGGGATGTTGTCTTGAGAGCTAATCAGATAGTGTTATATAGTGTGTAAACAGTTTGACTGAAAGAAATAAAAACTCTCAACTTGTTGAATAAGTCACATATAGTCAGTTTTATTTATGAAATCTGAAATCACACATTTGTCTCAGAGGGCTTTACAAACTACACAACATACCTCCTTCTTTGTTCTTAGACTCTCCATTTAGGTGAGCAAAAATCCTACTTAAATCCTTAAAACTTTAAAAAAGGAGAAACCTCAGGAACAGAGGAGCAACAAACTGTCCCTCTTTCAGGACAGACAGACATGCAATAAATGTCTTACATACAAAGTAAGCAAAAAAAGCAGTAGTGAAATAACAACAGGGAGTATAAGAAGGACCATATCAAAGGTGAATAAAGTGCAAACATGGGGAAAGTATGGATCAGAGAGGATATCAACCAACTTGTAGGTGCAGTTAAGCACCTGTGATGTTTTGACACAGGTACAAAATATCACAGGTAGCTAACACAGCAAGGTAGTTAGTTAAGTTTCATTTATTCAGGATGTGTCATTTAGATAATTTAGTTTATTTTATTTTGAGACCTTAAAACAAATTACACATGTAAACAGCACAACAAGACAAGTTAGTTCCACAAAGCAGTACATATCTACAGACTCACAGTACTGATAAAAAAAACATAGTAAGGCAGAGGACAGATTACACATTCATTAAGTTTAGGAGCCAAACTCAAGAATATCAACGTCAGCACAGTGCAATTTTAGGAAGTTCCTGTCTGTGCACTGTGCGCTGCACTCTGTGTGTCAAACAATAACATATGAAAGCAGAGACTGTAGGCTGCACAGACCCTGTTTGGTTACATGTTACCTTCCTCACCACCTCTGATCATTACATAATCTTGAAGGTGCAGTTAATGAAACTGTAGTGAAATTTCCCATTTCTGCATTCTGAGGTTGTCCCCGGACCTCAAATTGACTTGACACACACACACACACACACACACACACAGAGCCCTCTCACTTCTGGCCGGTGCCGTCTGCGCATGCGTGAGGGAGCCCCTGTGCGGCCGTCGCTGCTGAGCTGCGGCAGAAGTGATTTCGGGGTTTGACGGTCAGGACGCAGAGGAGCGGAGGGTCACGGCTTTGGGAGAAAATGTCCCAACAATCTGGATAAAATGGCCAAGTTTAAGATGAAAGTCTGCCGGCAGTGGCTGCTTTTTCTTTTGTTTCTTCCTTTATCAAGTAGGTGCCTTGTGTTTTCTTGCTGTTTTTGCTGCTGATGTTGATTTGAGGTCCGCGGACTTGACTGCTGTTAATTGGCCGTTTATAACGACAGCCTGAAGGAAACATTATTATGAACTATTTTGTTCAAACACAGCTTTCTTATGTGAAACCACGCTGAACAGAGATAACAAGACGGGCTGTTAACCTTTAACTGTATACTTTCCATCAGTCCGGTGTTTTTCTGTCATTCATGTCAGTATGATGAAGTCTGATGATCTTCATGTCTGATATTTGAGACAGCAAATATTCAACACCTTACATCACTGTTTCTGAGAGATAAATGCTTTTTCTTTTTTAATCTGGATTACATATCAGTGAATTGAAATCCTCCTAATATAACAGCTATTACTGTAACATTTGTGTCTACTAAGAAATTATGGTGCTTATTCCCTTTAATATAAATGTCGTTTAATTATAATCATCTTGTATTATATAATATGTGTGTGATCCCTCAGGATGATGACTTATTGCCATACATGCAGCTGAAGTGCACAACTATATATATATATATATATATATATATATATATATATATATATATATATATATGCATATATATATACATTAATCAGAACCATAACCAACTCTTTACTAATGTCCCCATCCTTTTCCTCCAGGTGTTTTATGTTTCAGTGAGTTGTCCTTCATCACGGAGCCCAGTGATGTTACAGTGCTACCAAAGGACCCTGTAGTCCTGGACTGTCAGGCTCATGGGCAGCCTCCGGTCACCATCAAGTGGCTGAAGAACGGGATTAGGTTGGAAGGAAAGTGAGCACGTGCACTTTCTGCCCAACGGCTCCCTGTACATACCAAAGACAAAACACACCAAGGAGGATTCAGATGAAGGATTCTACCAGTGCCTGTCCCAGAACAAATATGGAGCTATCCTAAGCCAAAGATCACGTCTGACTATCGCAAGTGAGTATGAGGGCTCAGAGTGAATGGAGTTCTCTGAGGCTAACGTGGATCTGGTCCCTTTTTTCCACTGCTGGTACAAAGATGAAGAGGATAGGTTAGAGTTGTTGGTGATGCACACTTTGTGGTGTCAACATGCAGGCATCAGAAGAAGTTCATGGGTTATTAACCTGGAGATGGGAAGGAGATGTACCCCACCCCACACTATTTTTTCTTCTTCGAGGAAAACCTCTTAAGGGTTTCCATGTTATTGGAAGTTGTTCTGACTGGGCCATGCTTGAGTTTAAAGCTGTAAGAGCGGTTATAGGATCATTTTAAGAGACAGTTAAAGATAGATGGAGAGTCAATCTCAGAGCTCATAAATATTAAGTAAATAGGCAGCGCTGAGTCTAAGTATTATGTCTTTTCCCTGTTTTAAGGAAAAGTGGCACTTTTACACTTGCAAAAGTACTTTTGAAATTTAGCAAAAACTTATAATAATAAGCCCTCTCTCTCTTAATATGTTAGTGGGGTTGCATTGTCACTGCAGACTGTGGCTCTGTGTAATTGCTGTATGGTCGGCTACACAGAGGAACCTCTGAAAGGCCATTTGCCTTTTAGCCTTTGTTTGGAGTGACCCTGACCGCACCAGAAGAAAAGGCTAGTTTTTCAGGGCATTTGTTTGTCCACATATCAGTGGCCAGGACAGCTGTGTCTATTCAATGGGCCTGCTCTACCATGGACACTTTTCACAGGTCTTAGAGGGGATATCCCACCAGCAGTGTCATGGAAACCTGCATGGTCTACTGAAATATACTGATTTTGACAATGACACTGACACTGGGATTAGAAAGTTTCAGGCTGTATGTCCTTATACTCAACAGTACAAAACTATGAAGGCCTAGATACAACTATCACACAGGACGAGATTTATAAATATAGAACTGCAAACAGGCAAATTAATTTCGTAGACTTAGAGACAACTCTGACAATCCTGTTGTTATTTTTGTGAGTCACAGTAATAAACAAAAACACAGTTTTCCATAAGATGTCCACATAAAAGAAAAGCCTAAAAGTCAAGTTTGGTGTGACGTCCAGCCTTTTGTCAGTGAAAGGGTTAAAGGTTTTTAGTCAGCTGTAGGTGGGGAGTGGAGGATGGGCCAGGCTCCCCTTCTGTCCAGGGGTCCTGGGGGTTAGGGGTCAGCAGGGAAAGGCTTTGTGATGTCACAGGCCTGCTCTGGCTGGGCTGCCCTGCTGTTCGTGCTCCCAGCCCACAATCCCTTTCACTGGGTCAGTCCCTCTGTTGCCCCTGTCAAGCAGAGCCCTTTTGTTAAAGAAAAGGCCATTTTGTCATTTGACTGAACAGGCCTTATATATCAGCATATAGTGTTGTTACCTTCAGAACATGTGTGTACTCTGGGCATGTTTTTGTTTAAGTTCTAGGAGGACTACATCACCAGCTTCAGCACCTCTTGTATTTACAGAGGGTGACAGATGTTGCATATATTTCTGACAATACCTGCAGAACAAGTACATGTGTGATTTGCTACTTATCATTAGTTGTTTCTACTATACCATTTAATATAGGATATAAACAAAAGAATCACAAGCTTCCCTTTTGTAGACAAGTTGTAAACTGACTTCGATCTGCCTCCCAGTTTGGGTCTAAAATTGAATCGACAGGGGGTTGTGGTGAACTTTGACCTCTGTAGAGAAACCTTTGTGTTGTTTGACCTAGACATTGATTTGTTCCTTACAACAGAGGAGCCCATATTAGCAGATCAGTCTGTGCAGGCCACTCCCAACATCTACATCACAGATCTCAGAGAAAATGAAGATGGCATGGTATCACTCAATAGAGAGTAAACAAGATATTGTTTTTAACTTCATATTAGGTGTCATTGCTTGTCATGATGCTCACTGGGTAGGCCATGTGGTCTGGAGACAGAAAAGATGGATGATTCCAGGCTTCATCATAAAACACCAACCACTGGAAAATAATCAAATATGTTGTGGTATTGAATTTGGTCGTCATGTATCCACCTTAAACCAAACTTCCTGCTGTGTTAGAGGAATAATTCGCAAAACTAACCATGAAGGAAGATTGTCTGGCCTCAGTTTAATGCACTTCACATAAGCAGGGACACCAGTTTATTTGTAAAATATTGATGAAGATTAGGCCCTAAATTAAAGGACTGTTCTTAAATGTGGAGTTTCAGTGGGAGAACAGGGTATTGATTTTCTTTTACATGATATTGACTTCCTTCCTGTTAGTGAGGGGGGAGGGAGGGAGAGAGTGATCACCTTAATGAATGAAGGTCATTGATCATATCTTAGAGAGTGTTCTGGCGGTAAATGCAGATTGGGGGGCTATTTATTTATGGTGATTATTGAAGGACCTTTTGCATACACAGAAACAAAATGTGACTCAGCAAATCGTGCACAGCTGTTTTAGTTATTTTAAAGCAAGTTTGTTTATAATAAATCAGTGTCAAATTGTAGTAGACTAAGCAGAACATTTTCACATGCATAGCTGTAACATATATACAAGATAAAAACAGATAAATTGGCTTTTCTTTGCCGACATGTAGTATGTCGACTCATCCCTGACTTCTTCAAGAAATAGGTTTTACTTTGATATTTCAGTATTGTTATAGATATTTCCTATTCCTAGTGGGTTCTTGCAGTCCTTCTCATGCAAAGTGAATTGATTAGTTTTTACCCATAACAGTGCATCATTCAGTGCCATTCTTCCATTGATCCATTGATTGGAACAGCTGGTCAGTGTGGGACCTGATTGCTCATCTGCACCTAAGATCATTGTGTCTCACAAAGATCAATTCCTTTCATAGAATCAGTTAACATCCATCAAAGTCAGGGTTTTGCATGCATAATGTATAATATTTGACCAAAGGGGAAAGAAAGAGTTATATTTAGAAAGCGACACACACGGACAACATAAACTGGTCTAACTAAGTGTCTTATAAAAGCAAATGCCTCTTCATTTCATGATATGTTAATATGGTAACATTTAGTTGAAATCACCTCCTGATGCTTTTGGCATTGATTGATAATTTATTTTGTCCACAGGTATCTCAGAGTTTATTTTGCATCCAGTGCCTATGGTGGTGACTGAGGGCTCAGTGGCCCGATTCTCCTGTGCGGTCACCTCTAGCCCTCCTGCTACAATCACCTGGGAGCTCAACCAAAGCACATTACCACTGCAGACAGACAGGTAGCTAGAGTCATGTTAGACATCATTACAGTCAGTACAGTCACTGTATAATTCTTGTAAACTAGTCACAGCTCCCAAATTCTGTTGCTGTCCAAATATATCTTCTTCTTTGACCCTAATGTTACCTTTGTATGTTCCCAGAATAACAGTTTTGCCCAACGGAGTCCTTCAGATCCACAATGTACAGTTGGAAGATGCTGGAGAGTATCGGTGTGTGGCAACTAACATCGGTAGCCGTTCCAAGAGTAGAGAGGCCACACTAACCGTCCACCAAGGTACACAGACTGCATGAAGTGGATTTCTGAAATGAGCATCTAACTTTTATATTATATAGGACTAATGCTAACTTTATTTTTATCACTCTCCCTGTCTTGTGAAGGTGCAGGCCCTAAACCACGCCAGAGGCCCAAAATCATTGCTGGACCTCAAAACGTCACAGTTTCTCTTCAGCAGACTGTGGTACTGGAGTGTATGGCCACGGGCAATCCCTGGCCCATCATCTCCTGGAGCCGTGCTGACAGTAAACCCATTGACGTGTACAATGCAAAAGTGCTGGGCAACGGGAACCTGGTTATTACTGATGTCAATTCCAAGCACAGTGGAGTCTACCTCTGCAGGGCCACCACCCCTGGAACCCGCAACTACACTATTGCAGCTGCCAACCTCACAGTTCAAGGTACAGTTAGGATGTTAAACTGCATTGAACATCTCTTGCCTGCTTCTTATAGTTAAAATGTCACAACACAGCAAAAGCTTTTACAGATGTGAACTTATTTTTATATTCAGAAGAGTAAATTAGTGTCTTTGGTGCAAGATGCCAATCAGTTTGTGTTTTGTTGGTGAATAAATGGTAAGACATTCATCACTTTTTTCTTACACCTTGGTTTCAGTTCCACCATCCATTGTCGAGATGCCTGAGAGCCAGACCCGTCCAAGAGCGGGCACTGCCCGGTTTATGTGTCAGGCAGAGGGAGTGCCCCCGCCACGTATCAGCTGGCTAAAGAACGGAGAAGAGGTTCACTTAAATGGGAGGATTAAGATGTACAACAGGTATTGCACAACATGCATGGTGGTCACAATCAAACATAACTAGGTACCATGAAAAAACATGGTTTTAATCTAACAAAGCTAGCTTTATCCTTAGTAATTATTAATGTTGATTTGTTTGTGTTTCACAGTAAATTGGTGATTACCCAGATCATCCCTGAGGATGATGCCATCTATCAATGCATGGCAGAGAGTGAGCAGGGCTCTGTGCTGTCCGTGGCTCGCCTTGTTGTGGTCATGTCCGAGGACAGGCCCAGTGCTCCCAGAAATATTCATGCTGAGACCATCTCAAGCTCTGCTATCTTACTGGCCTGGGAGAGACCTTTCTACAATGCAGACAAAGTTATTGCCTACTCCATCCATTATATGAAAGCTGAAGGTGAGACCAAGAGGAAGAACCATTTAATATCATAGCAGCAGTTGTGAACTAACAAGGATGAAGGTGTGAAAAGATGCATGAAGAGACTCAACCACAATAAGCTATCTTGCTCTCTCATATATGATAAGCTTTTCTTGGTGAAGGCCATCTGTTGTTGCTGCACAGAGCAGAGGTCAAGGAGGACTCAGAATGGCAACTTCACTGAAATAACAACAGGCTTAGCCAGACCATTGTCCACTGCCTGGCTCATTCTGCTTGCAGTTAAAGGGACAGGCTAGCTTTTTTTTAAAGGCTCATAGACTTGCAAACCAGTAACTAAAGGAGATCCTTTACTTTAACCACTAAATTGACAGTTCACTAATGCTATTAAAGTCAAGTCTGCCTGTGTAGTAAACACATTTTTAGATGTTTAGGTAGGTTTGCTTTAAGAAGGCCTGGAAGCAGTTATGTGGCTGTGCCTTGCATTACACATGTTTATAGAAAAGATGAGTGATGTCCAGGCATGGCTTGCATCATGCCTTTTAAAACGCTGACTGTTTACATGGTTTGTGCTTGACAACATCCCATAGAAGTATTTTCTACTTTTCTACTTTGGACAGTCTATTCCCCATCCCACTTCATTCTCTTCTTTATACTCTCTTGCATGTCAGGTCTGAACAACGAAGAATACCAAGTTGTTATCGGCAATGACACGACCAGTTATATCATCGATGACCTTGAGCCAGCTCGAAACTACAGCTTTTACATCGTGGCTTACATGCCAATGGGAGCCAGTCGTATGTCAGACCAAGTCAGTCAACATACCCTGGAGGATGGTAAGGATAGAGTTTTGAGACTCCCAACATTCCTTGCAATAAATCACTCTGGTAGTTAAACTAAATGCATGCAAGTCATCTGTGTACAGAGCACATTCTAGGTGGAAATAAGGGGGTTGGGCATACTGTTTTTTCTAGTTGATTCTGCTCACTAACAGCAAATATGTTGAGCTTTTTTGCCAGCATGCTTGTATTTTAAAGAAAGCCTCTACCACATCAGAGTCAAGTATATTTGTCATATCCATGTCTTTCCGCAGTGCCTTTGCGTACCCCGGAGCTGAGTCTGACCAGCCACAGCTCCACAGATATCCAGGTGAGCTGGCAGCCGCTGCCCGCCAAGCTTAGCCGCGGTCGGGTGTCTGCATACAGACTATCCTATCGCACAGCTGCAGACACCACCGTCACCTCTGTGGAGATCCCTCAGAACAGCACCAAATATCTGCTGGAGGGCATGCAGCCTGATACCATCTACCTGCTCCGCATGGCTGCAGCCACCCGCGTGGGCTGGTGTGAGCCTTCCGCATGGACCTCGCACCGTACACCCAAGACCTCCAGCAGCAAAGGTAAACCTGCACAGGCCTGAAAAGGAAGTCTGTGGTATAAATCTGTATGTTACTCTCATCTGTGCAGTTTTATTCACTTCATTTTTTTCCTTTGTGATCATGCATGATTGAATGTATTCTTCAAAAACAGGCATCTTTTGTAAGCAAAAAAGTGCACGCTATAGATAAGTAGAATCACATGGGGCCAAAATAGTTACTGGCTATGCTGTTGCTTTGTCACATCGCTCTTTTGTTGATCTTAGACTACCAGGAGGATCACCGGAGCTCATGCAGAGTGGTCGACTTACGGCTAGAGTTTGCTCTTGTAACATTGTCCCACAGTCTTTGTGTTGGTTACCCAGGAACCTTTGCCCTTCGTTGTCAGTGATGTTAGAGTGGCCTCAGTCACGGGTCATAAAGAGAGGGCCTCAGGCATCTATGTGGGGGAAAGAATAGACTCTTTTCATGGCCTGGTGTGTTGGGGGAGGCTGTTTGTCCACCCAAGCTGGATTTCTTTTTTTCAAAAGTTTAGTTATATATTTAGGTGTTACACAGCACAGCCAGCAGAATTATACTTTTTTAGGTCTAGAACATGAATACTAGTGAATGAACAGTCTGTGCATTTTCCTCCAATATGCACTTTAAATTATAACTCTGTCACACAACAAATTTTGTTTTTGAATTGACACTTCTGAGAAACTTTTGTGTTACTGATCATCCATCCATCCATCCTTTTTCTATACCCAGTGCCCTGCTGTTTGTTGTTGTTCATAAGTTCATAGGTTCAGTCTTTCTTTTTGCTCAGCAATGTTTTAAATATGAGCGTGTATTGATCCCATCCCTGCTGTTTTTGCCCCCTCAGTGCCTTCAGCTCCTGCTCTTCAACTTGAGCCGCTTAACTGCACCTCCATTGTGGCACGCTGGCAAACTAGTCCAGGATCTGTTGCTGTCCAGGGTTACAGGCTGTGTTACCATGAAGAGGGCCAACCAGAGCAGCCCACCATCCAGCTGCAGGCTCAGACGTTAACCTACACCATCAGCGGCCTTGGTGAGTGATGCACTCTTGTTGTCATAGCTGCCTAGTTGTGAGATGATCGAATAGTGGAGGTAAAAAACATATAACATTATATATATTTGACCATGTTAGTTTATTTCTACCATTTGGACTTGGTTTCGAGAGTGCGTCTCACTCAAATGGGTCCTCCCAATTTAATTCAGTGGGCAGTTGGATGCTGCATTTGCATTTTCACCCTCTGCCCTGATCAATATGGGCTGACCCCTCTTGCCTAACCAGCAGCCCTCTCCAGTCTGGCTGCGGTATTGTGTGAGATCAGGCTCCTAGGGTTAGAGGTCAGGGTCCAGATGTCCCTCCCACCACCATTTCCCATCCTGCAGCTTGCATAATTACCCCTGGCCATTGTGTTGTGTTGAGGGCCAGACCTGCTCTGTAAGACCCTGGCCACTATCCCCCTTTGGCTGGACATTGGAGCACACAAATCAAGACCCCTGGGATTGGCCAGAGCTGGACCGAGACACTGACCTCTAGGCGTGAGACAGCAGTCCTGGATTAGGACCCTGCCCCCACTGGTCATCTGTGCTGTCCATGCAAATGACCAACAACAATCTACATGCAATATGAACCAGAGACATACTGCTCAAAAGTGTCAACACTGTCATTTTGCTAAACATACTGTTCTGTTGAAGTCTTAATTGTGTGGTTCCTTCTGCTGCACCACAGCAGTTTATACCCAAAAAGTTCAAATAGAAATGAGTAGATTGTTATTAACTTCTTCTAATTTAAATAATTTTGTTGTGAAAACTTTCCAGACATGCAAAACTCTTCAGTATGATTCTAAATTCATAATCCAGGTTCTGTCATTGGATCCATAATATTCCTGAATATCACTGATCTTAGTAAAAGTTCTGTTTTGGAGCCATGTTTCTTTCTGCGTTGCTTCAAGTTGAAGGCTAGTAGGAAAAGCATGAAAGAGGGAACAAAAGGGGCCCAGCTCCCACAGTCCTGCGCCCAGATTCCTTGTGTTCTATCTTGGCCTGACCTGGTGACCCCAGCCAACCCCCTCAAGTCCCATGGGCCTCGGATCCCAGCAGCTGAACGCTGTTCCTGGCCCACCCCCCATAACAGGCCTGGACACACCGCCCTCACTGGTCAATACCCATAGGCTGACCTTTCACACTAGAGGCATAAAGCAAATCTTAACACTCCCTAAAAACGTCCTGATTAAGGAGCAAAGCCAGAGGTCGCTTTTCAAGTCAAAATACAACATTTTATTGTATATATTTCAGTGAAAGCTTCTCCACACCAGACTTCAGTGGCCTTTCTGAAGGTTTTTTAGCAGTACTTGATGCTTTGGATGTCCCCTAATAGCTCTATTTTCAAGTATACAGTACAAATAAGATCAAATTTTACCTCATCTCACCTCTGTTGATCCCCTCAAAACTAGTAATTTGTTTGTATTGTGTTTTAAAACATAATCTAGTGCTAACACAGTTTGATAGTTTTAAAAACCTTTATAGCCTTTCAAAAGGGAGAGGCAGTATCATTTTGTGGTAATTTTCATAGAGTTTATTGATCTTGTTACCATATTTACAGGGCCTTGGGGCTGCTTGAGTTTTCTCATGCTCCCTACTCATGACAAGTCATGATAAATTAGAGGCTGAGGTGACTCAGGAGACCATCCATTGTCCGTGCATGTGGAATATCCAGTTATGACCTACACCCACCCATTCCCCCCTGCAGTTAATTGTTAATGTGTCTTTTTAAAAAATAGATGCTGTTTCATTTGTTAACCATCACTTTTGGTATTTTAATGTTCTTTCAGGCTTTGGCATTATTAACCCAATATTCCCCCCCATTGGACTATTCTTCTGACAAAGCGGCTCTGTGTAGTTATTGTAATGTCAGTTTCACAAAGTTCATATTTATCTTGAATAGCTGACTATTTTCATTTGTATTTCAGATCCAAGGAGAAAATATCATGTCAAGATTCTGGCTGTCAGTCAAGCTGGAGACGGCTATCAGACGGACCAAACAGTTAGCACTCCGGGTTGTGTGTGTAAGTATATTTCTCTGTTGTTTCTTTCAAAGGTCGACACAAAATATAAACTTTTCTCAAATTTAGAATTGTGATGAAAATATGTATTTTGTTTGCATCATTCAGCGGCTAGAGAACAACCCGCAGCATTGCCTCCGCCACCTGATCACGTCAGCATCCTGGCCAGTAATTCATCGGCAGTGTGTCTCTGCGCTGGGGCCGTCCTGCTTTCCCCCCTGGAAAGACTGTTAGCTATACAGTCCGTTGTACACCGTTGGGCACCCACAATGCCTCTGCAATACGTTACATACAAATGTAAGCTGAGAACCCAAACAAACTCACTACTTTACTTTTAAGAGCACAAATAAAGCCTCCAAAAGATCCTGTTAGTTTGCAAGTGTTTATGTTATGTTACACTGCATGTCTGTGGATGATGTGTGGATACAGCCCTTCTACTGTTTATTATGGCTTTTTGTAATGATATAGAAGTTTTAGCTAAGTCTGCAGTCACACATTTTCAACAGTGAGTGGTCCTGAATTATTGTCTGTCAAATGCCCATAATATGAGACTGTCGTTTGTCTGCAGAGCCAAACAGAGCGTGACGGTTGAGAATTTGGATCCAAACACTCGCTATGAGTTTGTTGTGCGTCTTCATGTGGACCAGATGTCAAGTCCCTGGAGTTCTGTGGTTTACCATCGGACTCTGCCAGCAGGTAAGAAACCAGACATCGCTGTAGCATCATTTTGTCATGACCGTGTCGCTTTCTGAACTTTCCCACTCTTTAATCTCTACCATGCAGACTCATATCAGATAACCGCATATCTCTCAGTAAATGTCTCAGTGAAAAGAAATGAGAGTGTGATTTCTTTATGTACAGCACCTCGCAGACCACCTGAAGAAGTGCGAGTAACTCTGATCGAGGACGACACAGCCCTGGTGTCCTGGAGGGAGCCCACTGAGCCCACTGTGGCGATTACACACTATACCATCCTGTACGCTTCTCAGAAAGCATGGTTGGCTGGACGCTGGCAAATAATGCAGAGGGAGGGTGAGTAATGTGCTGGATCACATTATAAAGTCAGTCAGCACCACCTCTTACAAACACATATAGTAATCATAATGCAATTTTAGAAAGATATCCAATAGCAGAACATTACATAGATAAATATAAATCCCATTAAGCACAATAAATTAACGACTGAATAAAGCTAAAGCACTTTTATTCCCCATGGTGTGAGTACTGGAGTGCTATAGGGGCAACTTTTAAACATATATTGTTTACTTTGTTGAATGTAGAATCTACAATAGCTAAAATAATGTTAAGTGTCTGCTCATTATCGTGGATTGTGCTCATGTACATGATGCATCTGTATGTGTTTTCTGTATTTTCAATCCTTTGTGCTTGCATGTACAGGAACCCACACAATGGCCCTGCTGGAGAAGCTGGAGCCGGGGAATGTCTACCTGGTGAAGATCTCTGCCTCCAACCAGGTGGGCGATGGGCCTTTCTCTAACATTGTGGAGCTGCCGCTGAGGCGTGGAAACACTCGCAGCAAGAACCCCAGGCACTCTGACAGCTTCCTGGACTCAACAGGTGAGCATCGTGAAACACTGGAGCATACATGATGACCTCAAATAAACTGGCTCTAACTTTCTATATGGAACTTTCAAAAAAGCATTTCTCAGGCTGTACTGAAATATTGGGGTTATGGTGAGTCAAGTTAAATCTGTGTATCTTGTGTTGACAAAACTGCCTTTTTCAGTGAGGTGACACACTTTGTTGCTTATTGCTGTACATGTCTCAAAAACATGTGATTCAAACAGGAGTATGAATTGATATCTATTAGTAAAAGTGATCTGTGGAGAGTGAATGAAGGTTCATCTGTATTTAGAAACAAACCACTAGGAGGCGTGAGCAACACTTGTTAACCACACTAATTAATATACTAAACTGTGGTTTTGTGGTTCAGAACAAGTTTTAGGTTTTAATTATTATTCCATTTTAATTCCAGTTTACTTCTACTTCATTATGAAATTGGATTTTAATCTAGTCGTTTTATTTTCTGGAAATAATAAATTTTAGTTTATTTTTAAATTTTTTGTAGTTTTAGCATTTTCATATGGAGCAATATGGAGAAGTGATATGTTGTTGTTGCTGAGGTGTTCCATTTTGATGCATGTCATGTCCTGTACACAGTGTTTATCATGAGCTGCAAATGACAACAGATGAATGTGAAGGTTTGTTAAACAGCAGTTTCAAGGCTGAGAGTCTGAACTTCCTTTTTCCTTAACTGATATCTCTCCTCTGCATCTCTGTTTCTATGAATAATTGTAGATAATCATTTCTGATCTGACACACCATGTTTTCTCCCAGTGTTCTCTGATGGTCTGTACCACATCGACCAGAGGTCTATGACAGGGATCATTGTTGGTGTGAGCATCGCCTTGGCCTGTATTGTTATGTGTGCCTTGATCCTCATCAGTAAGGGCAGACCAAGGTACTGATACAGTTATAATCTTTTCAAATGTTGGTGAACAGTTGCTAATTATTTTATACAATTTAAACACTGAGTTTTCTCCTGACACTTGTCTACAATATTATCTTTGCATGACAAGTAGCAAGTCCTCCAGTCACAAAGTCATTGCTGTGGGAGCTGTTGAAGATCCTCGTGCTGGTTTGTCCCTGCCCAATGAACGCCTTACGGAAAATGTTGAGATCCTCATACCCATGATGAGTGAACACTTTATAGATGCCAAGGTGAGACAAACAAAACGGACAGCTGCTGGCTTAGTCTAACAGTTATGTTCAAAAGAGCACATGATGAAAATGTATTAATTTATTTTCTTATTTGTTTCAGGGTGGATCTGGAATGATCATCAATAGTGCCGGACCAGTCTGCAAGAATCAAAGCAAGAAGTGGCTGCTCTTCAAGAGGGAGATCAGGAATCCAGCTGAAAGTGACGTAAGTGATGCAACATTATTCTGATCAGTGAGATATCTGTGAGAACCCTTTTTGATCTTAATCTTCTTTATGTCTTCAGGTTGAGAGGAGAGCCAGCTTGTATGAGGCTGGAAAAACAGTTCTGAGGTACGAGGAGCATTTAGGTTCAGCGCCCCTGCCGCCTTCTTCCCGCGAGATCATCTACGGACCTTTTCACTCGGAGAGCTCTCACACCAGCGAGGGCAGCCAGGAGACAGGAGACTCCGGGCATTACTCCAACGAGGAAAGCAACGAAGAGATGAGCAACCCCTCGACCAGCCTAAGCTCCAGACCTGAATCTTTCGGGGTGGATGATATTACCACTATCGCTGAGCTGAAGCAGTCGTTCGAAATGGAAAACAACGAGATGCCGAGCCATCCCCTCCATCACTCCGCCCCCAATGCTGCTCGGCTCTGCTGCACCTCAGAGGGCTCTCATCCTGCCCTCCAGGCGTCCCAATGCCTCCTCTGCAGCCTCAGCCGGCTCCTGACATCACCTGGCCTTGATTTGATCTCCAGCAGCCGAAGCCACGCCATTTCTACCTCGTTTGCTTCCTGTTTCTACCTGAGTTGAGCCGCTCAGTTATTTCCTGAGGCACAAAGGGATCAGGGAGCCAGCTGCTGCGAGGGAGGAGATGTGCTTTTGCTTCGGACCTATCTCAGGATTTTGTATGAATGTTTGTTATAACATTTTATTTCCATTTTTGTTAAGAACGTTTTACCTGTCTGTCTGTGTTTGGCGTTGTCTGTCCTTCACCAAAGCTCACCTATGATGAATGTTAAAAAGAATGTTAAAAAATGTACTAAAAAGTTAAAGAATGTTAAAAAATGTACTGTGGTACATTTTCGTTATATTTAATTACTTTCCACTGGAACTGACAGTGGAGCCCTTTTGACTGATTATCTACCTCGGAGTTCTGTTAATGTACATACATTACTACCTCCTTTTTTGCCACATATTGTGCAGTATTATCTCAGACTCAGGGGACAAGGTGAAAACATTTCATTGCTACGTCTTGTCACTTCTGTTGGGGTCGTTATTATCCAGAGGTGCTCCTTTAAAAAAAAAAAAAAAAAAATCCTTTGAACTTTTATTTTCACGGTTGTTTGTCTGCAAAGAGCTTTTGTTTCACATTGTTTGTCTGCGAATGATGTATGTTGTGAAAATAACAAGTGCATTAGACATTGTCAAACTATTTGAGCTTTATCATGAAATATCGTTTGGCATTTTCAGTGCTGCACAGAACTCAAAGCTTTAACATGGCCTTAATATTGAAAGGGCTTTGCATACTATAAAAGATGAGATCCAAAGACAGGAAAAATTGTACCCAAAGAGTTTTTGATAATACAATAGATATTCTAAGGCAACCAAAAATATTATTGGGGGTGCATTTGCCAAATATTGTTCTTGCCAATGATGTAAATTTCCCTTAGAATGGTGGTTTGAATGCTTTTCTCCTTGTAAATTTTATCGATGCATTATTCTGGTGAAAGCTTTAGCACAAGTCTCACTGGCTTGTGTCTCTAGATATGCCTTCTAGACCATTGCTAAACGCAGCGGTGATGCCGATGCTATTATCCAAAGAGTTGTCTGCTTCCTCAGATGGGTATGGCTTTTCATTCAGTTGATCCTTGGTACTACAGAGTGGAAATTATTGACACGAAACCAAAGATCCAGTGTGTCCTGCCAGTGATGGATGATGATATTTATTCTTTGTGTAGAGAATCATCTGTCACCGTTCAACAGTATTGCTGTATCGGAGAAGAAATCTCTTTCTTTCTCCATAACATTTCCTGTCCAGGTGTGACAATGAAAGATTCTGACTATCAAAATGGAAACCCTACGTGTGAAGAGCAACATAATCAATTTTTATATCTTTGTAATACAAATAATTCTAACCAAAGAAACTTGAAGTCTGTTATTTAGTGATTTTCTTTGGTTTTCATCTACTTTATTTGCATTTAAATGTGATATAATTTCAAGTGGTTTTTATTACTAGAAAGGCATTTGTTTTTTTGTTTTTTTAAAGCTTGAGATGTCATAAACTGTTCTGCTGTCTTTTTATCACCATAGGATTTCACCTGAATGATACTTAGGTTACATTGGCAATTATTATTTAGATTGTTTTTTTAGCATGATGTTGTGAACAAAAACATTTCCCACTTTCAATGTGACATTTTACTAAATTAATGAGGCCTGTTTCAAGTTCAGAGTTTGTCTGTGTCATGTCATAATGTAAAAGGTTCATTTGAAAGCCACAGATAATTTTGCTGACTTAACTCAGTGCCAAGTGTAGAATTAAAGTGTAGACTTATTTAAGTTAGGGTTTTCTGTTATTTCTGGTTTTGAATGCCAAAATACATATTTTAAAAGTTTTATTTTAAAGTGAGCAACAGAGCAAATGATTTTAAGTGTTGAAATGTTGCAACAGACTTTTTTGATACTCTCAAGATGATCACAAATACTAGATAATAAAATTGTTTTTGGAAAAATAGATTTAGTCTCCTTTGGTTTATCAGAGTGTGTGTGTGTGTTTGAACAGCAATGTATATAACATAAAGTTATATATGACATGAACAGTGTGTTAGAAACAATACTACAAACTGGTGACAGACAATGAAACTGTTTACCAGACACTCATTTTGTGTTGTGTTTTTATACCATTAACAACAAAAACACATAAACTCTAAAAACCCTTTCACAAAGACAGCAAAATGAAGAATTTCAAAACTCAGAGGAAACAAAAAGTTCCTCTCCTACAGAAATACAGTTTCACATTCACTAAACATTTGATGATTCCCTTTTTCGTTTTACACATTTCTTATAATTTTTCTCACATAAAGCACACCCAGTGCTTCTCATGAACAGACACAGAGTAAATATTCTTCTTCTTCACTCACATTTTTTAAATGTTTCCACAAAGAAGAGAAATCCACACTACTTCTTCTGTCAGCTTGTTCACCGTGTGTAAACATATAGAGCTATGTTTGACTTCTATAATCAGTATAATGTCACATGTAAAAGGATAAGACCCTGGTCATCAGCTGCATGATAAAAAGGGTAGTACTGCTGTGAGACATATTGTAGGTGGTTTGTAAGTACTACATGGGGAAATATGGTGCCCTGAAGTGTTCAATATTAAATTAATAATTAATAATCATACAAATAATTAAACAAATAATTACTTGAATAAATAAAAGTTATTTTTTAATAGCATACCAATTAAAATATTAACAAATAGAATCTAATGAGTTGAGTGAGTTGTACTAAGTCATGACTTTTATAATGAATTATTTTTACTCTATTTATTGATACGATTGTTTATTTGATAATATCTTCTTTACGTACTTATGTCTTTGCTTGTTTGTTTGTTCAGCACTTTAGGGCCTCCATAAAAATTATGAATAATGTAAATATTATTTGGTGCAGCCGTTCAGAAAAGAGTTCAGCCTGAATCAAGGATATAAATGATTAAAATCAAGTGTTATGAAGCGATGAAACGTTTACAAGCTGGTGAAAAAAGTTGAATGTTTTGAGACTTTGAACCATCTTAAAGAAAAACACTTTAACGTTGGTGTAACAGAAGGTCCAGCAGGGGGCGGAACACCTCCAGCAGGCTGTCAGACGAAGAAGAAGACGAAGAAGAAGAAGAGGGTCGGTCTTGTTTTTGTCAGCCGTCACACGCAGAATATCTGCGGTGAAAATGCGCATCGAGAAATGTTATTTCTGCTCGGGGCCAGTCTATCCCGGCCATGGGGCGATGTTTGTACGGAACGACTGTAAGGTAAGGTGTTGTCTTTGTGTGTGAATAATCCTGAAACTGTGAGGGAGGCTCGTGTTTAAGCTGTCAGCTAAATGGCTAATGTGGCTAACAAAACGTGCTGCGCTCGCTCACGTGGGACCAAGACTGGCTGACAGACTGAATAACTGTGTTTGAATTGTTGAACGCAGTGTTTAGTAATTTACAAAGTGGGGTTGAAGTTTATAATATTCATCTGATAACGAATGAGGTGTTTGAGTCGTGCTGCCTTTGATAAAGTCGAGTTGATGTCCGGACATTTAACCAGCAGGCCGCAGCTTTAGCTGATGGACTGACTGCGCCCCCTGAAGGAAGATCATAAAGATCATAGATGATGTGTCAGAAATGTTTTCAATTTTAAGATAAAGATTACAGAGGATGTGTCAGAAATGTTTTCAATTTTAAGATAAAGATTACAGAGGATGTGTCAGTAATGTTTTCAACTTTAAGATAAAGATTACAGAGGATGTGTCAGTAATGTTTTCAACTTTAATTGAAAGATCATAAACCCACTCTAATTCTCAAGATTATAATGTTTGTAGAGGTTGTGTCAGCAGTGTTATATTAAGTTTAAGTTCATTTCTGGGACTCAAATGTACGTCCTTAAAAAAATATTATTTATATAATAATATTTTTAAGTTAAACTAGTGCTCTTAAAAAACATATAAAACAATCCTTCTCCAGGGACATGTTTAGGGGAACTTCAATTTATGTCATTAATAAAAGTATTCTTTATTTACTTTGATGTGTAGAGTTGAAACGATTAGTTAAACAAAAACTTAGCTGTCAGCTATTAAATCAGTCATTTTGAGCCATTGTTTAAGAGTGTCCAAATGATTTGATTTGATTTCTCTTTCTCAAATGTGAATATTTTCTGATTTCTTTAGTTCTCTATGGCAATAAACTGAATATACTTAAGTTTTAACCATATTCTGACATTTTATGGACCAAACAACTAATCAGTTATACGAGAAAATGATCGATCGATAAAAATGATCCTTATTTGAAACCTAATTTTGTGAATTTTATCCTACAGAAATCTTTGCTACTAATGGTATTTTCTGTAGTATTTAAAGTGATTTTGTGTCACCTTTTTGTTTTTACTGTAAATTATTTATTATTGTTATTACATTCGCATTTGTAACGCTTGTTAAAGTCTGTTGTTTGTTACTGAGTTTTATCGCAGTATATTGTTTTGTTTTTTTTTAATTGCTAATCATTGCTTACACCATAAACATTGTACAGCTTTGGCCTTACTGTATCTAACACAGTATGGTTATGCTGTTAGAACAAATTTGAACTGTGTGGCTTAAGAGAGAGATGTGGGATAAATATCTCAGCTTTTTATAATCCTTTTAAAGAGAATAGATTTCATTTAAGAGATTTTGAAGTTGATAGTGAACTAGAGAATTAAAAATAAAGACTAAATTCTTCTTCAAAAGTCTTTTACAGAAGCACAAATAACAGTAACAATACCTTAAACTTGAACTGTGACCAATACCTGTACTAAGGGAGAGATTTTACAGTTAAAAAATAAACTTGCTCTCTCTCAGCTCCCTCTGGTGGACAGAGTACATAAAGGCAACACTGATTCCTGAGCGACCTCAAACACACCTTCAGTATCTGTTTACTGCAGTTTCTTGTTACTTACCAGAAAACATCAACACCACTACTGATTTATGTGTAATAAATTAAAATCGGACAATATAGTGGTCAGTATTATTAAGTATGTATAAAGCTGAATAATTTGCAATGTTAGTTTTCTTGAGTTAAACCAGAAATTATTTGTTTCTGTGTTTGCAGACATTCAGGTTCTGCAGATCAAAATGCATCAAGAACTTCAAAAAGAAGCGAAACCCAAGAAAAACAAGATGGACCAAAGCATTCAGAAAGGCATCAGGAAAAGAGTTGACAGTGGTGAGTTGGTTATCTATAGAGCACTATCGCTGTGGCATTAATTTGTTTCTCTGAGTCTTATTCTTCAAACATCATTTCAGGATAACTCTTTGGAGTTTGAGAAACGCAGAAACATACCTGTTAAATATAACAGAGAGCTGTGGGACAAGACAGGTAATGTATACATTTATTTCTCTTTTTACTTGCAGCGAAAATGTTTTGTTATTTGATTTTTGAACTGACGAGCCATGCGGCACTTTTCATTTCTACAGTGGAAGCAATGAAGAAGGTGGAAGAAATAAAACAGAAACGACAGGCGAGATTTATCATGAACAGGTGAGCGAGTCATTTTATGTACAGTCCTGAGCTAATCTTTTGAGTTAAGCTTGTGCAGCTAACGTCTTTCATTAAATAATTATTTTTCAAATCCTTTTAGTACTTTATTTGTTATATGAAGTGTTTTCCTCACCTCAACTGTATTTGTTTCAATGTTATAGATTAAAGAAGGGCAAACAGTTGGAGAAAGAAGAGGCCATCAGCGAAGTCAAGAAAAATATTCACCTTATCAAAGCACCACATGCAGGTAAGATTTTGTTTGAGTTATAACCATGTACAAGGATTTTAAATAGTTAACATTGATTTTAATATATGTGAAAGGTACAATCCAGCGTTACAGACACATGCACACTGTACAGCACATAACCCTATTAATGCAGTGTGATACACAAGCAAACAGCCCAGGTATCCACACATAATAGAGAACATAAACATTTCTTCTTTCCTTACTAATATTGGAATGAAACTTCTATTTTTTTACAGTTTCATGATAATGGATATTTGTCTATTATGGATTATTTAAAAATGGGGAACAGTAACATACTATATAATGTGTGTACTTAATATTAATTTGGGAGTTCAGCAGTTCACATTTTGTGTTTTTTTTTTCTTTTTTTTTCTTTACAGGAAAGGCCAAAAAAATGGAAGACAAAATGGTGCAGAAATTACAAGAAGACGTGGAAATGGGCGATGAAGACAATTGATCTTCCACCCCAGAGTGTGATGAAACTTGTGGAAAAGTTGACCTTGTACTTCTGTTTTGAAATCACATTTTCCAAATGGCAGATGATGGGCACAGTAATGCATTTAGTTTATCAATGCTGTACAAGAACTGAAAATGTTCACCTGACTTAAATCTGGCCCCAAAGCAGCAGAAACAACATTTCTCTTGTTTTTTTTTTTAAATGAGTAGTAGTAATGCAGAAGATGTTAAAATGTAATAAACTAAAACTAAAAAAATATTGTTTGGGAACTGCTCTTTGATTATTTTCTGTGACATTCACCCCACTATAACAGCTAAATTAAACCTAAGTTCACGGCAAAGCAAATTGTTGATCAAATATTTGTTGAAACTGAGAGACCATAAGACATCTTATGTCAAGTTGTTTTTGCTGATAAACCCATACACTTCTAATGGTCACTGTTAGTGTGAACATTTCAGAGGAAGAGGTTAGCTGCACTGTTCTACACTGCACATAAATGGTGTATAAATTGATAAATGCAGCCAGATATATTAAGATGTAAACACCATAGACTGGGATTCACGTGTCTTTTATTTAATTTCTTTCATGTGTGCACTGAGAAATTTGACTTGCACACTCACTGTACCTACACAGAAATGGAGATAAACAGATGGTAAAAAGATGGTAAAAATAAACAAACTGCTATGTGCAAGTATACATACATACACATATATATGCATTATATATACATTTGAAGACAGTCATGAATGTTATATTTTCAATTGCAATTTCAAAGCATAAAGGTTTTTATTGATTAATCTTCAGTGGACTCAGCATAGCTATGAAACATCCCGTTGTTGTGCTGATCTGCAGCTCGGCAGCTCTGGGATCGATTCAGCGGCCTGTTGCTGGACAGGCTGCTGCCGTCGCCCGCCTCCTCCTCTCCTCCCAGCGCCACCTTACATCCTCCAGGGGAGCTGGTCGGACGGTTACATTCGCATTTTCGGGAGCAGAGCAGAGCTTCACCGCAGCTATGTCCGAGGAGGTTGAAGGAACCAGGACTTGTGAAGAACAGCAGGTACATTTTTACCGCCGAGCAGCAGAATTCATAAGTTAGCACGAGTCTGCTACATTAGCAGATGGCTAGCAGGGAGCTAGTTAGCTAGTAGCTCCTCTTTTCAAATGTCATCAGCGATGCCACAGCTAGGTTATTAAGATAATTAGCTACCAGGATTTGCGGGCAAAGCAAAGCAAAAATCCTCCTGTTTAAGGGCCAGTGAGTGGGGTTCCGCCATCACTTGTACAGAGATTGATACCCTGACTAACATTAGTGAAGGCTGTGGCTAAACATGCTAAGTCAAATGGTAAGATTAATGCTACTGCAAACACCAGGTGGTGGTTTCCCCTCATGGCGGCGCCTGCACATTATGAAACAGAAATAGAGGCCATGCAAGATGTATCTACTGCTTTCAGGATAGATATTACAGTTTCTTGAAGCACTTTGAACGAAATTTCACAGTCTCATCCCCCCTCCCTTCAAGCCAGCTGTGCATTGTGCATTTGTCTCTCACACACTCTTGTGGTCTC
The DNA here is from genome assembly GCA_023238725.1 of Scortum barcoo. NCBI lineage: Eukaryota > Metazoa > Chordata > Actinopteri > Centrarchiformes > Terapontidae > Scortum > Scortum barcoo. Next base: position 11,773,619 of record CM041536.1, read on the forward strand.
TCAACAGGAAATGGAGGACACAGTAATCAGTCCAGAGAAAAGTGAGGAGGCCAAACTGAAGGCCAGGTATCCTAATCTAGGAGCCAAGTCTGGAGGCTCAGATATTCTCAGGAAAAGACTTCAGAAAGGGGGTGGGTCTCCTACATAATGGCCAGCTATTCTGTTTAAACAATTCCAGCATTGCAGTATTCTCATTTTATGTCCTCTTGTTTTGTTTTGTTATTTTTTGCAGCAAAAGTATTTCGACTCTGGCGACTACAACATGGCCAAGGCAAAAATGAAGAATAAACAGTTGCCGTCAGCCCCAACGGAGAAGACCGAGATCACAGGGGGGCACATCCCAACACCTCAGGACCTGCCTCAAAGAAAAACGTCAATCGTGACCAGCAAACTGGCCGGTTGATGGTTTAGCTTTCACTGTTTTGTTACCATTCCAACCCCCACCTCATATCTACCTGCCATTTACGTTTTTTGTTATTATTTTTTTGTGTATGTATTCTCTAAGAACAAGTAAATGTACCAAGTCAATCTCTTGAGGAGAAATTGGCAACTCTCGGGCACTGAATCATCAGTGAGTTAAATCCAACAAAGTAATGACTGAAAATGTGTCTCAAGATCTTAAGAAAAAAAAATTGAATGGTTGATGGATTTCTGAGACAGCACTCGTAAATATGAATGGATGTTAATGCTGCAGAACATTTTCACTTTTTAGGATATATGCCTCCATTATGCATCCTGTCTAACAGTAGCTGTAGAGTCTGTTTCATCACCTCAAAGGAATCTAGTTCTGCCATGCTACTGATAATTACAGCTACATACATACTCATGAGTTATGACCACAGGAAGAGGTGTCATTCACAGATGTGGTTTTCAGTTTGAGTGTTTGCCTGCTCTTATGGAGGCATGTGTTTTAAAGTGAAAATTGAGGTAATCCTGCTTTGTTTTTTTAACCTTGATTACGCGACCCTTCTTTCCCTGTGAAGTTCTTTGATTCTGCGCTTTCACACACACGCACACACACACATACAACATTTCGTAGCCAGTTGTATTTTAAAGCATTTCAATAACATTGGTTTGTAAAGACTTGCTGCTGGTCTCCATCTCATCCTGACCTCTATAATGGCCTTAAAAGTAATGAACCCTCTTCTTGAGCAATATTTGCTCCCTCAGTGAGAATCTTAGTTGTGAATTTTGCCTGAAACGTCTGTCACTGTCTGACTGGAATCCCTTAGGATTATATGGAAAGAAGCTCCCTCGACATGTCTGGAGTATGCATGTGCATTTACTGTGCAGTCACACTGTGCCATTTGTTTTGTAAATAAAATAGTTTTGCATAATATCTACATACAAGTACACTTATTGAATGTCTCTTTGCATTTATTTTCACAGTCAAAATGTTATATTTAATCTTCCATTAAAGTATTGTATTAAAAAAAGATGCTTTCATCCACTGGTAGATTGTAGTACTAACAATGCAATTTAAAAGCCAGGGTACCCGTACCTTTTGGTGTATTTTAACAACATATGAGTCGGTATGACAATATAAATTTATTTTTCCTGTTAAGGCATATTAAGTTAAATATTGAAATACACCACAAGATGGGAGGTAAGCAAAATTGATTAAGGTGAATTATATTTGTTACAAAAAAGTATATAAATGTAAAAAACAAATATACATACGAGTGACCCATTTACAGTAATATATAAGTGTTGCTTTGACTGATATAAACTATTTTACTGTGGATAAAAAGACATAGATACTGGTGTGGACTGGAGCTGAAACTTCATAGATTGGCAGGGTCACTAACTACAGTGTAAAATTAAGTTTCACAAATGGTCAGTACTTCAAAAAAAAAAGACAGTTGAGGATCTGAGAACTTAAATTGAATGAAGGACTTGTATTATATTGAAGTATTTTCACAGTGTGGTACCAGAAGGAGAGACGGGTCAGTTTTAACACGCTGAATTTCTCAAATTAGAAATGAGCTAAAAACACAGTGTGATTCTCCCTCTCCCTGTGAAGAAGGAAAAGTGGAAGTTTTCAACAACACAAAAAAAAAATAAAAATTTGAGGTATAATAGTTTCTTTTCTAAATGTACCTCATCTTTATTCTGATGTCTAAATTTAGATGACTGCGATTTTAAAGTTACATTAATTTTATCTCAAGGTTCTGGTTAAAAATGAATGCCTGACATCTATCTACAAAAACAATCTAAGGTAGTAGTATCATTCAATACTACAGCAGTATGTGATTACTTTGAGGCGTGCTTTTAGAGATTAGAGATACATCGGGTTAATAGAACTTATTATTTTAGTGTTACAGTTGCCCTAAACCGCTGGTGGGGGCACCTGTAACACTGACTTCTTGCGTTAAATGTAATATTATATAATAATAGTCTTGTCGTTATTATTGTCTGAATATATTAACTGTATTAGTAATTACTGCTCATGTACATGTTTCTAATATGAAAAAATGACTGTTCCAACAAGTCTCTGAGTTATGAAGGACAGTGGGAGAAATGTGACAGTAAGTGTTTTGTCCCAGGTAAATCACCTGAACTCTGACAGTCCTCTCCTCAGGTAGCCGGCACGCGCGCGTTGGCCGCTGGGGGGCACGCGAGACGCACGAGAACAAAACGTGTCGGGGCACGCGCAGCTGAGTGTCAACTGTTGCAGCAGCAGTTAAGTTTCCCTCCCGGCGGAGAGACCAGCCGGAAAAAAGTTCACATTTTCCGCTCAGAGAGTCACATAAAATGATTCATTTTTTCTCGGCGGGCAGAGAAAGTCTGTGAGGGCTCACGGAGCGAATTACAAGACATGGCAGCGTCTGAACTTTACACAAAGGTAGGTGAAGGGACTTAAAGTAGTCCAGCTCATTCAGAGGTTTTCTCAAGCTAACTTACTACTTCACTCATCGTTTAGCTTTTTATATCTGTCAGAAGTGGTGGTCTGCTCCAGCTAGTCATTTAGATATGTTCACCTAACATTATTTTGAATTCTTAAAATCTTTATAGCTTTTTTAAAAGTATGTCTGCTTGCTTAAATACTCCGTATCCATCCACATTATACGCATGACTTCTGTTTGCTGACTTCAAGACAGCTGTCGTGCCATGATCCTGAGCTTCCTGTCACTGATGTTTTGCTGTAGTTTTGTTTGAAAAGTGTAAGTGCAGTGGTTGGATGGCTCAGCTTTGACTCCCCCCTACCCCCTCTCTGTCCATCAGCATGCCCGTGTATGGCTCCCAGATGCCGCAGAAGTGTGGAAGTCAGCGGAGCTTATCAAAGATTACACTCCTGGAGACCTGACACTGACTGTGCAGCTGGAGGATGGCACGGTGAGAAACACAGAGTCAAACACACACAGTCATGCATAGACACACACACACAGTCATGCATAGACACACACACAGAGTCACACATAGGTACACACACAGTCACACACACAGATCACACACATACATAGTCTCATACACACATCAGCAATCACAAATAAACACATGTACACACACGGTCACACATAGACTAATACACACAGACTCTCTCTCACACACACAGGCACACACAATCATGCACAGAGTTACACACAACCACACACACAGAGTTAAACATACACACAGAGATGAAGACCCTGAGGTGGAAATGGGTGTGTGATGTTCTGTCAGGGAGCCATGAACACATTTCTCTGCTCGAACCCTGGCAATGGATCCTCCATAACAGACAGCCGTGATGTTTGGTATACGCATGTAGATTTCCAGGCAAGACAAACACAGTGTGCTTCTGTACACAACTCTGCAAAGCGGGGAAGAAGCCAATGTAGTGTCCACAAGATAGGTTAAAATGTGTTTGAAAAAAAAGTCAGCGAAAAGTTTTTCGCTGAGTGCTGTTGCTACCTGCAGCTGAGATGTCGAGTTTAGGCATGCACTTCAGGTATGGAAATAAGGCTGAGCTGTTATCATGAGTGAACATGAACAGGCCAAGGGCAGTGTTTGCTATTTGGCTTTAACTCTTGATACAAAGATTCTTATACTTAACCATCTATTTTCACTTGTTTAACAGTGTTTCCTATATTTCTTTTTAAATGGAAGTAATTATGGATAACTTGTTGTGTCTTTCCAGGAGGTGGAACACAAAATAGACCCCCGAACCAACAACCTGCCACCACTAAGAAACCCTAACATCCTGGTGGGGGAAAATGACCTCACTGCTCTCAGCTACCTCCATGAGCCTGCAGTGCTACACAACCTCAAAGTGCGCTTCGTGGACTCCAAGTTGATTTACACATACTGTGGTAAAGAGTTTAATCTCCTTTAACTCACGTTATCACTGTCACTGTAGACTTTGGAGCCCTGATCATTGCACTCTCTGACTTAATCTACAGTATATTATGCAGAGTATTGTGGCTCAGGCTGCTCTTAAAGGAAAACACACTTAAATGTATTGCATGAATTTGGGATGGGTAACATGCAAAACAACTACATTTGAATCTGTGTCAGATAATGATAATGTGAATTTTTCTCCTTGTGGTATTTAGGAATTGTCCTGGTTGCCATCAATCCTTATGAGAGCCTGCCAATCTATGAAGCTGATATCATCAATGCCTACAGTGGGCAGAACATGGGAGACATGGACCCCCATATATTTGCAGTAGCAGAGGAAGCATACAAACAGATGGCCAGGTTTTGCTCCTCCCCAATATATCCCGTTTTCCATTTCAAAGCAAATGAAATGTTAACATCCATTTTCACTGATACTCGAAAGTTGTTTTAGCTGATCTTAGGTGTGTGTATCATCACGTCCTTTTCACACAGAGATGAAATAAACCAGTCCATCATAGTGAGTGGAGAATCAGGAGCTGGCAAAACCGTCTCTGCTAAGTACGCTATGCGTTACTTTGCCACGGTCAGCTGCTCTTTTGGTGACACGAGTGTTGAGGAGAGAGTCCTTGCCTCCAGCCCCATCATGGAGGTAATGTTAAAACACCGCAGGGAAATAAGACAAAATTACAAAATGACAAATGTTGCTGAGGGTGTTTTTTATGTGTTTTTTTCTTCTAGGCCCTTGGAAATGCCAAGACAACAAGGAATGACAACAGCAGTCGCTTTGGGAAGTACATTGAGATTGGGTTTGATAAGAAACATTGTATAATTGGCGCTAACATGAGAACCTACTTACTGGAAAAGTCAAGAGTTGTGTTTCAGGTAAATTTCACTGGTATGGATTTATCTTGCATGTCTATAGGTGACTGCCTTCAGTGTCTGAATGTAGCCCTTCCTATATTATTATCGTACATGTTTCTCCTCCCTGGTAATTGATTTACAACACTCTCATGTGCATGTAACATACATATACCTTAGCAATGTAAGAACATGCAAGATAAACAACTCACAGTTAAGCCTGCCTGGCATTTGAATCAAAAATATGGCAACACATTGGGTTTTTTTAAAGCAACTGTTAACTGTTTTTTAGGCTAAATTTGATTTCAGTGTTTAAGTCTGAGTTTAGCAACATGATAAATGCATCTACAGTCAAAAGAGCTGTCGGTTTTACTGAATGTGTTTGTGTAACTTACCTGTTTTTTACGTGTCTTTTCATTATTTGAGGCACAAGATGAGAGGAACTACCATATATTCTACCAGCTGTGTGCCTCTTCCCATTTACCAGAGTTCAAAGCCTTTAAGTTAGGTATGAGAGTCAGTGAAATATCAGCGGTCATGCTAGCAGGATTTGTAAATAAAAATCTGTTGCAGTAGCTGTCACTTTTAACAGAAAGTTATTTAGTATAACAATTTATATGATCAATGTTTTAAGGTTGCGCAGATGACTTCCACTGTACTAACCAGGGTCAGAGCCCAGTCATAGATGGAGTGGATGACGCCAAAGAAATGTGCAACACCAGGAGGGCTTTCTCACTGTTAGGTGAGTGTTGGATGCATTTCTACAAAGATCTGCAGTTACCTGTATAATGAACAAGCACTGTACATATACATTTTTTGGTTCTTGATTGATGATTTATTTTTTTCATTATTTTTTTCATTGTTCTTATTTCATTGTAGGAATCGCTGAAAGTGATCAAATGGCGATTTACCAAATTGTGGCAGCTATTCTCCATCTCAGCAATGTGGAGGTGAAAGATCAGTCAGCAGACAGGAGCAGCATCCCGGTAAACACTGATTACCCCTGCAGACAACAAGAGTGTATTTTGTCTAGAATATTTGGTTAATTTCATGTCTCAATGCTATGTTGAGGATGTGTAGATCTTCACCCATATAAGATCATTATTGTTATTATTATTATTTATTATTATTATTAATTCCAGCCTGATGACGTCCACCTGATGGTGTTTTGTGAGTTGATGGGGGTGCCCTGCGAAGAAATGGCTCACTGGTTATGTCACAGGAAACTCCAGACGACCACAGAAACCTTTGTCAAGCCTGTCTCCAAAATGAGTGCGGTCAATGGCCGAGATGCCCTAGCCAAACATATCTACGCTAGACTCTTCAGCTGGATTGTAGGCAGTATTAATAGTGCCTTAAAATCTGCTGCGAAACAACACTCCTTCATTGGTGTGCTCGACATTTATGGGTATGTTTTCATCCTCAGATTTGTAGTTTTTCCGTTTATTTTACCTAGCTGACCAGACTGGATATTTCAAGTACTCTATGTATTTTTCCTCAGGTTTGAAACATTTGATGTCAACAGCTTTGAACAGTTTTGCATCAACTATGCCAATGAGAAGCTCCAGCAGCAGTTCAACCTGGTATGTGTCTTCTCCTGCAGGAAACATTTACATTTTACTGTCAAAACATTTGCAGAAATCACCATTCTCTGCTACCACTCCCTCCAGCATGTCTTCAAGCTGGAGCAAGAAGAGTACATGAAAGAGGAGATCCCCTGGACATTGATTGATTTCTATGACAACCAGCCCTGCATTGATCTCATCGAGGCCAAGCTGGGTGTCTTGGACCTTCTGGATGAAGAATGCAAAGTAAAATGCCACACAAAAATTGTGTTCAGCTGCTTTCCACTGGAGAAATCTCCACCATGCTATTTTTGGAGGTTTATGAGTAACCATGAGTAACTGATGTGTCAACCCTTCCCCTTTTCCTTAGATGCCCAAAGGCTCTGATGAAACATGGGCTCAGAAACTGTACAACACCCTCCTGAAGCAGAACGCTCACTTTAACAAACCCAGATTATCAAATAGAGCTTTCATCATTCATCACTTTGCAGACAAGGTAAAACAGCACTGTATGTCTCATGCTGAGGTGCACGGTTGGATGGATGACTCATATTTCCTGATCAAAAGCACCAACAAAGTGAAGAAGAGAAATTGTGATTACTTGGTCGGCATAGTCAGACTTCTTTGCTTTCAACACAAATGTTTGATCATTTCATTTAATAGAGCAGTACTAATTATTTTAATTCAGGCTTTAAAAGATGAATATGACTTTTACCCTTTTACTCAATAAACACTGTGGTCCACTCTGGTCCTTTGTGCCTAGGTGGAGTACCAGTGTTGCGGTTTCCTGGACAAAAATAAGGACACCATTAACGAGGAGCAGATAAATGTGATGAAAAAGAGCAAGGTGAAATGGTTTATGAATAGTTCATTATATTTTCACTTCCTTGTCGTTCCCATTATTCATTAGTCTTGGTGGGTGAAAATAATTCAATGTCAAGACCTCTATAACTAAAGTAAACTTGTAAACTATATAATTTGTGTTGCATGTCCCTGGGCACACACCCTGTAATTGTTCAGCTGCAACTATTGGAGGAAATACACCCACTCAGTTTCAGATTGAAAACACTGCCACCTGCTGTTCAGTGGTAACTTTGTAATTTGTTGCTTGGATTTCTGAAAAATGGTCTCTTCAGTTTGACTTGCTGCTGATGCTGTTTGAGGATGATGAGAAGCCAGCAAGTTCTGCTAACAAGCGTACAAGTGTCACTGGAAGAGCTGGTCCGGCTCAGAGGGACAATAAGAAGACTGTTGGACTACAGGTGAGAGCATAGAGAGCAGACAACATTTGGGGGGTATTGTATGTCATACAGTAATAGTTCTTATTTTCACATAAAACCTGAGAAATGCAGAGTACAAAATAATTTTGTGGAAACCACATTGAGGAAAATTATATAAGTTTTGTAGTTTGGTCTTTAATAATAATAAATAAGCACCGAATGTAACATTGAATCATTTATAAATGATTGTGAGTCAAAATATGATACTGGACATTTAAATGTTCAAGCTCATTTTCATGCATTTGTGTATCTCCAGACTTGTTATTCAAGGATTTGTTGTTGTTTTTTTTCCTCAGTTTCGACAGTCTCTCCATTTGCTGATGGCCACACTAAATGCTACAACCCCTCACTATGTGCGCTGCATCAAGCCAAATGACAATAAAGCTGCATTCACGTGAGGAGGATGATTTCAGTCTTGTTTTTTACACCATTATCTGCGACAAGCACAGATGAATGACTTGTACATTCATTTTTAAAACAGATGTTTGTGTGTTATTTTTCATAAAGGTTGGACCCGCTGAGGGCAGTGCAGCAGCTTCGGGCATGTGGCATCCTGGAAACCATCCGGATCTCAGCAGCAGGCTTTCCATCGAGGTAGAATATCAACAGCAGCATCTGATACAGAGCACAGGGCCATGGACAGTTGTACACACAGTGTTATGTGTATGATACATAGACCTGTACAAATAATATACCCATCTTGTCTGATTTATTGGAATATTGCAGATGGACTTATCAGGAATTCTTTAACCGTTATCGGGTCCTCATGAAGCAAAAGGATGTGCTTCTTGATAGAAAACAAACTTGCAGAAATCTCCTAGAAACGCTCATAAAGGTATGTCTGAATTGAATAAAAGCATTCCCACAATGTAAAAATAAATATATTAATACATATCAAATATGCTATTGTATATTGTTTTGTTCCTAGGACCAGGATAAATACCAGTTTGGCAAAAACAAGATCTTCTTCAGGGCTGGTCAGGTGGCTTACTTGGAGAAGCTGCGCTCTGACAAACTGCGTATGGCTTGTGTCCGCATCCAGAAGACTATCCGCTGCTGGCTGGCCCGCAAAAAGTACCTGAGGATGAGGGAATCTGCTATCACCATACAGAGACATGTACGGGGTCACCAGGCACGCTGGTGAGTGGAGACGTTAGACAGCAGAATAAGAATCAATATGTTGACCTCTAGCGTTACTTGCATATTTCTTACATGTTTTTTTCCCTTGTCAGTTATGTTAAACTTCTGCGAAGAACCAGAGCAGCTGTTCTCATTCAGCGGAACGTGCGTATGTGGGCGACGAGGAGACGATACCAGCGGCTGCGCTCTGCAGCTATCACCATTCAGTGCTTCGTGAGAGCCTACATAGCTAAAAAGCAGTACTATAAGGTAATGCCATTCTTGATAAGAAATTTTATCTTCTGAGTTTGTCTTTGGGAGTCCAAGAGGGTTTTTAAATCAATTTTCTCAACCAATAGAAACACTTATGAATATTGCCAAAACTGGATTCCATAGTTACCGCCAAGAAAACAGGAACTAGTGCGGCTTGAATATAAAACCAAAAAGTTCCCAGCCCAAAGGAAGCCTAGATGTGCCAGATTCCGGTCGTTGTTAAGGCGGTAGCGGAGCCTTGTAGCAGCAGTGCACAGAGCAAATCAGATTGTTTTGCACTTCTTACACTTGCGTTCTGTGTAGAATTCTTAATCATAGTGTCATATGAATAGAGACAGTCGGTGTTCATACTTTGTTGACCTCATTCACACTTAAATTAAATGCTATTTTGAATCTATACAGACAGTTTCACTGGAATTGCATTGCTAGGCAACAGCCTGGGTCATGTTTACTTCCTGACTGCTGATGTCATTCACATGAACTGCAACAGGAAACAAATTTGAACATATTTTTAATGTTTATGTTTAAAACAGTGAAATGGATCAGCAACAGGTATGTAAGAGTAAACACATGGTGTTAATGCAGTTTATTTTATATGACATCACGTTGCCACTTTTTTTTACCATCAAATTAAAGACAGAATCCAAAATGTACACAACCCATTTCCACCTCACCCAATCTTATTATCATCCATACTTATTACAAGTCTTGTGATTACTCCGTCACTTATAAACTTGACATTACATAGTTGTCTTTCTTTCACAGTTGATGTTTGAGCAAAAGGCCGCAGTCATCCAGAAATGGGTGAGGTACTGGCTTGCTAGATGTCAGTACAGACGCACTATGGCTGCCATCATCCTGCTGCAGAGCTGTGTACGTCGAATGAGGGCAAAGAAGGAATTAAAGAAGCTGAAAGTAGAGGCGCGTTCTGTGGAGCACTTCAAGAAGCTCAATGTTGGCATGGAGAACAAGATTTTGCAGTTACAACACAAGATTAATGAACAGGTGGGTATTGTGTGAGTATTCATATCTAGTTTTGTCTGTCTTAGGTATTTGTTTACCACTAAAAAAAGTGGGTTATTGGGAGTCGTCATATCACATGCACTGCATGTGTGTGTTTCTGCCCCTGCAGCATAAAGAAAACAGAGAGCTCAGTGAAAGGCTGAATGTCATGGAGAAGACCCAGACTGTGGAGAGAGAGAAACAGAGCAGAGACGTTGAAAACCTGCGTAGATCAGAGGAGGAGGCCAGAGCCAACGCAGCACAACTTCCCTCGCTGCTGGAACAGCTCTCCTTTCTTCAGCATGAGCTGGAAAACATCCGCAAGGAGAAAAAAGACCTGGAAGAGCAGACAAACATCTACAAGGAGCAGACACAACAGGTCAGTCTTCATCTAAGACTTAATCTCATTTAAATGAGATGACTTGACTGCCTGCCAACTTTGCTAGGATTTTTTTACATAGTGGTCTTTCCTTAATTATCTTGAATATGATAATAGATGGGATTAAAGACATATTAATGATGAAGATACGTAAGTACACTCAATGAAATTTAGTTAAAAACTGATCCTGTACCTCACACCACTAAACTTTTGTTTTCCATACTAAAGCGAACAGAAAGGTTTGTTCATTTTCTCCCTTGTGTTTACCCTCAAGCAGTTCATCTTTCATCACTCAAATTCAATCAAATTTGTGGTATTGTGTGTATGTTTATGGGGTAGCCATTTGCTTTTCCTGTTAGCTGTGTGATCTCATATTTTTTTGCTGTTTTAGCTGTATGCTCATTTGTTTTTATATTTCTTAAGTTTGCTTACCTCATCCAGGAAAGAAAGGAGCAGTTCAAAATGCAGGTTTTAGGTTTCCACAAATCAACTGTGAATGCAACACAGAATGAAATGGAAAATGGGAATTTGTCTTTTTTTCTTCTGCCCTTTGGGCATTATGTGAACTTACTAGATTATTCTGCTCTACTTTAGTCAGTTTCTAGAACCGTAAATGCCATAATGAATAGGAATAAGACTAAGAACACATTATTTTCCCTTCTCTCACTATCAGGTGGTAGAAGAACTTAATATGAAGAACAGCTTGTTGAACAGTGAAAAAGATGAACTCAGTAAAGTAATCCAGGAACAAGCCCAGCAGTTAACAGGTACTGAACAGGTCACCTCTAAAGCCCTTTAAGTAATGGCTATGATGAAATAAACTAACCAAGTGTTTTGTTTTAGAAATTAAAACCAACATTGAGAATACACAACAGATGGAGAAGGACTTAACTGAAGAACGCTCTCGGTACCAGAGTCTGCTGAGTGAACACCTGCATCTGGAGGAGCGGCACAGAGACCTGAAGGAAGAGATGACGTTGAGGCATCGTAAGACACGTTTCATTTGGTGTAACACTACTGGAATTGCTGCAGTAGTTGTTATTTTGATGCATCTTGATAACAACATGGCAATTTAAAGATCATGTCACTGACCAGAAACACTTATTCAGTAGTAGTTCAGTAGTGTTGCTGAACTGACTAGAGTACAGAGAGACCAGTCATTTTTACCAACAGGGAAAAAGGTAAAAAAAACAAGTTTAGGTCTGGTTAATTGTTCCTTCTCAAATGTGTGTGTTTTTATTTTCTCACTTAACCAGAGTTCGAGCAAATCTGGTCACAAGAGGACAGACTCCAACTACAGCAGTAACTCGTCTGAGTTTAGTCAGAGCTTGGGCTCCACTGAGGGAGAAGACAGCCCTGTACAAACAGAGGTAATGTAGAAAAATACACAGTATCATGGTGCATTATCAGAACTGCCTGAAAGTGATGCTCTGCTCAGAATGTTTCTTTTTTTAATTAGAAATACTCACCTTTTGTACACTTAAAGGTGGCTGTAAAGGTAGTTTTTTTCTATATTGTGAAATAATAGCAGCTGTAATTTATAATAAATTTACCAGATTTACCTAATAATCACATGTAGTTTGGTCTTTCTGCTATTGAGAATGATGCCTACTGGAAACATTTTACTTGTGCCACAAAAAGTTAAAGGAAAATAGATTTTCTTCTTCATGTTTGTGTGTGTTGCCATTTGTGCTGATGAATTTACAGAACACCTGTGGGAAACTGGTCACTCGTTTATTTGAGCAGCTGTGGGAAGATTTTTTTTCTGGCTTTGTATAATCCTATTAGTGCAGCACTGTGGTTAGTTTGTGAAGAGATTCACCAACCAGTGTTTGCTGTGTTTTGTTAGGATGAAGCGGTGGACCTGCCAGTCCTTCTGAAGCTCCAGAGAAGAGTGAAGAAACTGGAGCAAGAAAAACATTCACTCTGGCAACAGCTGGATAAAAAGGAGGAAGCCCAACAACAAAAGGCAAAAGTATGATGAAAAATTCTAATTATTATTTATGGTGAAATGAAAAATGGCTAAACAGACAGAGAGATGCTGTATCAATGAACTAATTAATTAATATTTGTGGTTGATATTGATGTGTATGTTCTTTTGAAAAGGAGGTGGAGGAGCAGAGAAATGCTGGCAGAGCAGCGCTGGACTTAGAAACACTGAAGGTATGACATGGTCAGGTGCATGTATGTGACCTGGAAAAATCTCTTCTAACATCCCAAAAACAAAAAATAAAGACTCATTAATATACCTTGAACCAGTTTTCCATTATATCTCATATTTGAAATGAAATACTGAACAATAAATATAAAAATGCATTTGTAGATATTCTAGTTGTTCATGTTTTTCTAATTGTCTTGATGCAGCGGCAACAAGTGGAGTCAGAGAACAAGAAGCTGAAGCAGGATCTAGATGAGCTGCGGAAGTCTCTGACCGGTGAGAATAGTGAAATGATGCCCCCTGCCCCCGGCTCTCTGCCCTACAACACACTGCTGGATCAACTCAGTTCTTCCAATGAGGAGCTGGAGATACGAAAAGAGGAGGTGCTCCTCCTCCGCTCACATATGGTTCGCCAAGAGGCTCTTAAACACAAGGTGAGAAAATGAATGTCACTGTTACAGTTGTTACAGTCAGAGTTGTTATTCAGTGTTTTTCATTTAGTGCTGAAACAGACATCTGACAATACCTAAATATAATTTATCCCCTGTGAACTGACCTGTAGGACTCTGCAATCGGGGAAGGTGTCAGGTTAGATCTGGACATTTCTTCATTTCAAGATGTTGACAGGTAAGACCTCAAGGCTCCCACTCCAATTTGAATCCATCAGGTCTTATAGTAAAGTGTATTTAAGTGATCTGATGTTGCTCCTCAGATCTACTGACATCCACACACTGAATGAAGATGGAGAGCTTTGGCTGGCTTATGAAGGACTGAAAGAAACCAACAGGTAATGAAATAATATTCTGCGGTTGGTTTGTGCATTCAAGCACATCCATGCTATTTGAATTGAATGCTATCCCTCCAATCTTCCAGACTTTTGGAGTATCAGATGCAGGAGCAGGAACGTGTTCATAATGAGAAGTATAACAAGCTGCTTGAGGAGGTGAACAAGTTGAGGTCAGACAAGGAGCAACAGCAGAAGCTGCTGTCCCAGAGCCTCCTCCTGCCTGAAGATGCCCGCATTGAGGCGAGCCTGAAGCACGAGATCACACGGCTCACCAATGACAACCTGGTGGGTCTGCAGTTTATCAGTTAATATGACTATAATCATTTGAATAATGCAGAGCTCCTTCAGAATAAACAGTTAGATGTGCATGTCTAATACTGGATCTGCACCTTTGAAGATTTACTGTTTCAAATGAGATTAAGTATATTCTTCAACATGGATACATTTTGATGTTAAATCAGCATAGAATAACATATAAACAAATCTATAGTAATATGAAAAAGACGTATTTTAAGTGTTTCTACTCGATAAAAAGAAATCACCATGTTGCTCTTTTCAGTTTTTCTTAGTCTTCTGTGCCATGTATAAAGCTTTGTTTTGCTCTCTTATTAATCTAGCATCTTTACATAATTTTAGGAAGTCATGGAGCAGCAAGAGAAACAGGACAAAACCATACGCAAGTTGAAAAAGCAACTTAAACTTTACATGAAAAAAGTGGAAGATTTTGAAGGTAATCCCTTGGCACTGACAGTTTATTTTGTAGATGACGTTTGCACAGAATTAATCCTGTGATTTCTTGTATTGTGTTTTTGTTCTGTTTAGCGAGTGCTCAGCAAAAGAATAATGCACCTGTGATAAGCACTCCAGTCAGAACGGTGAATATCACCCGTAAGGAGAAAGAGTATCAGGGCATGTTGGAGTACAGGCAGAATGATGTGAACCGCTTGCTGAAGCATGCAGTCTTAGGTATGTTTAACCTGTTTTGCTCGAGCAAATAATTTTCTGAACTGTTTTGATATTGCATGCAAATAATTCTCATGGATAGAGGACACAGTGTTTTCTGAATTTGCTTTGAAATGTCCTTATCCTCTCAGATCTGAAGCCACGTGGTGTAGCAGTCAGCCTCATTCCCGGGCTCCCGGCTTACATCATCTTCATGTGCTTACGATATGCTGACAATGTGAATGATGATCAGAGAGTCAGCACTCTGCTTAACTCCACCATTACCAGCATTAAAGGGGTTATTAAGGTGAAGTATAAAACTTTGACCTGTATAAAAAAAGCGTCCCGAGTCTTTATTTTTAATTAATTTTGTCACTGTTTCTGCAGAGGAAAGGAGATGATTTTGAAATGGTGTCTTTCTGGCTGGCCAACACATGCCGATTAATGCACTGTCTGAAGCAGTACAGTGGAGATGAGGTAAGCTTGAGAAGGCTTTGGTATGTTTACAGTTGTATGTGTCCCTTAATTAACGCTGGAGGTCTTGGCAACCTCTTTAGGGCTCCATGGCGCACAACACTGCTAAGCAAAATGAGCACTGCCTGACCAACTTTGAACTGTCGGAGTACCAGCAGGTTTTCAGTGACCTAGCCATCCAGATTTACCGCCAGCTCATCAAATGCATGGAGGACATCCTGCAGCCCATGATTGGTGACATATTCTCACTGTACATAATAACTAAAATCGTGTTCTTCTGGTTGTAACAGAAACACATTAACTGTATCTTTCCTCAATTTGTGTCTTAGTGGCGAGCATGCTGGAGCACGAGAACATCCAGGGTGTTCTGGGGTCCAAACCGACGGGCCTGAGGAAGAGAAGCACCACTTTCCCAGAAGAGGGGGCAGTTACACTGGAAGTCCTCCTGCAGCGCCTTGGCCTCTTCCACAACACCATGAGTCAGCATGGGATGGACACTGACCTCATTAAACAGGTGGTCAGACAGCAGTTTTACATCATCTGTGCGGTCACACTCAACCACCTGCTGCTGCGGAAAGACATGTGCTCCTGGAGCAAAGGCCTGCAGATCAGGTACAGTGTTGAACTGTTGTAGGCCAGTTGTTATTATACTTAATGGGGCAGAAGAGTGAGGATGGACGCGGATCGGGCCTTGCTGACATCAAGGACGTTCTCAGGCAATATTTCAGACACTATCTGGTGTGATCGCTACAAATCCTGTAGGCTGTTACATTTCTTCGTAGTGTTTTTAAAAATGTAAGTGCTTTTAAAAAAATTATACTGATTGACAGAGATAATACTTTAAACATAAAAAAACCCTCAGATAACATTTTAAAAGAGTAGAGTAAATAAATGGGTTTTAGTATTTCCATTGCAAAATAGTTGTATTCAATTTTATTTACCCTACAACAAAGAGGCCTCTTTGTGTCATCTCAACAACTCCTCAATCCCACCCTCAATAGATGCTGCTGTCTGTTACTGAGAACTAAAATAATAATAAAAACCATTAAAAAAATGAAATAAATAAATCCCTTCGCATACTGGATCACAGGACCCTGAATGGAATAAATCTTGTGGGCAGAGGCTTGTAGTGCACACTGTTCTCAGGATTCATAAGCAGCATCAGGTCTTTGGCTCAGAGGGAAACCTCAGGAGGGAGCTGATAACTTCCAGTGTTGTGTTTGTTCAGAAATGTAACCACTTTCATGTTTTATCATCAAATATGAAGTTATAAGAATTTACTGGCCTGTTAATCAAAGTGAATTTCTATTTTTTTCCACTTCATTCATGTTTTGAATATTTGATTTCAAGGAAAGTTTAAGGTCTAGAACCAGGTTTAGAGTTTAGGTTGGTTGTAATGATGCATGATACATTATACATTTACAACATGCATTTTATATTTATATTTCATTAACTGTACAGTTGCAATAAATCATTTTCTTTGTCATACAAGCAGAAATATTTTTGTTCAAATCGACCATACTCTGGTTTTGCAGAGCAGATGTCAGGTTGGACCTTACCTCTGTGTGAATTGTTTGTCTGTTGCCTTCAGGTACAATGTTTGGCAGTTGGAGGAGTGGTTGGCTGAGAGGGAGCTGATAGAGTGTGGTGCCAAGGAGACTCTGGAGCCTCTCATACAGGCCGCACAGCTTCTGCAGATCAAGAAGAAGACCGAGGCGGACGCCCAAGCTATTTGCACCATGTGTACCGCCCTCACCACAGCACAGGTGCATTATCAGTACATGTTCTGCCTTCTTGAACTGTAGGCACGACATGTTGCTAATGCTTTTATCTTTGTTTGTTTGTCTTGTAGATTGTAAAAGTGTTGACGCTGTACACCCCAGTAATTGAATTTGAAGAGCGAGTGTCAACCACTTTCATTGCAACAATTACAGTAAGTATCTGGTAATCAGTAATACTATTCATCAACATTTTTTTAAAGCTATATTTTACTATATCAGCTTTTTTACATTTCAGAACCTTTTGAAAGACAGAGTTGAGTCATCCACCTTGATGATGGACGCCAAGAAGATCTTTTCCATCACCCTCCCTTTCACACCCTCCTCTGTGGCTCTGGAGACCATCCAGATCCCTGCCAGCCTCAATCTGGGCTTCCTCAACCGCATATAGATTAAAAATAACTAAGACTGTTTATTTTGTACCAAAGTTTGTCCAGTTGTAGTGTTTTTCACTAACACTATCACATTGCCATACCTGTGATTTTCTGAGTTCATTAATGCACCCATAGGTGTGATTTCTCCTTATGTAACATCTAAACTGAAGTGAGGAAATTTGACTTTCCACATGATGGAGTCTTTACATGGACAAACCTTTGGACCGTAACCATGAGTATTGTTAAAACATGAATCTGCATCTTATTTAAATGTTGAAAATGTCTCGAGATGAAATCCAGGAACACTGTTTTATTTCTGTAACTTTATATATCTGTAACTACTAATATCCAGTGATGGTATTTATGTCGGGACAAGGTGAAGGAGGAGAAAATAATTCAAGTATGTATTTAACCAGTCAGTCTTAATGTTGTCGGTCAATATTAAAGGCTGCCTTTTCAGTAAGATGGTTTGAAGTGCTTTAAAATACTGCACGAAGAGTTTCACTACCTCAAGAGGCGTTAAAGATCTTGTATCTCAAGCTTTTTTTTTTTTAATTCCCAAGTGGAGTCTTTGAACCACCGGAGAGAAAATGTAGAATATTTAGATTCTGTTTAATATTCTTTTTCTTGACTCACTTGGCTCACAGTTTTCATCTCTGACTCATAGTTATGTAATAAGATATATAAATGAAAAAATATTTAACAGTAGATGAAACAAATATAATGGAATCAGAAACTGTAATCTTCCTCTGTTTGGGAGAAGAGGCTGTTGGCTTGAGACTTGTTTGAGAGCCCTTGACTCAGGAAACTCTGGAGATCTCTGGGTTTATTCGGATTTAGAAATTTCACACACACTGGGCTGATTTAACAAATTGTAAGTTGTATTCGAACTGTACATTCTCACTGCGCTCTGCTGCTCCAACACGTTATCTTTTATCCCTCTGTGGTCCTGATTGTTCTGTATGTGCAAATGCTGAACATTTGAAAATTCATAAATGATTAATCTCTTGTCTTAAAACTTCTCAGCCGTGCACACCAGGAATGCGTTCATGTGTTTCTTTGACGAAGACTCTCAGTGAAACTCTGTAATACATGGTGTTAGTGGTGCAAGTACTGAAGTTAAGGATACATTTGAGGTGCTTGAGTCTTCATTTTGTGCTGTTTCATTACAATTTAATAACATTATATATTTATTATAAATAAATAAAATAAACTAACAGTATACACAAGTACAGCTGAAACTCATCTATTTTTCAATTGACAGAAAATTAACTGGAGGCTATTTTTAGAATCAGGTAAAAATATTTCATGGTTCCAGCATCAAGTTCAGAAGTGAAGTTTTACTGCTCTTCATTTTAATCATTTCAATAATCTTAATTTATTTATAATAATTTTGAGGTTTGGACTGTTCTCACTGCATGTTTTACAAATCAAACAATCAATCTATTAAGCCACAATAAAAATAATCATTAGTTGCAGCTCTATAGAAAAAGGAATGTATGTTTCTAAAGTATTTCAGAACTGGCTCCATCTCAACCAAAAGCAACAGTAAAAACCTGCTTTTGCATGACGAAATAAATAATAATCTAATGATATAATATAGTATAATAGTATAGTATAAAAGTCAGTTGGGTAATTTTTCTCTGTGACTATTTTTATTTGAGTTTACTTTACTTTTACTTCTAAAGTAAAGGAGTGTTTTTACAGTGTGTTATTAGCACTTGAATTAAGTAAAATATCTTAATCTCAATCCCACTGTTGTAAGTGAGCTTGTGGGTCAAGTTGGTGTAAGGTGGTGAAATATTTACTTTTTTTTTTTTTTTTTTAACTTGGGGCAAAGTGTAAAAGTGTTATGCGTTCACTCGAGGCTCAGCTGACTTGAGGTCTGTATCCGGTTTCTTTTGTTGTCTCAATCCTTGATCAAACGAGCACACCCACTCTGTCAAGCTGCTGTCACAAGACGGCGGGGGGGGCGGAGTCACACAGGCAAAGTCCGCAGCAGGTGAGCGACAAGTCACACACGACGTCACGAGACACACCTGGAACGCGACGGAAGACACTTTCAGAATAAAAGAGTCGCTGCGAGACTTTTTGAGACCACTGTTTGAGACCCCTTCAAAATGAGCAGTGTTCACATCAGAGATCATGGCCTGTGGCTTTACTGTGGACGTGAGTTAAGAAATGCTCTCCCAGGTTGTTTAATTTGGAGGACTTTTCGAGGTCTGAGGAGGTATCCGGTATTTAAAAGGAAGAAAAACAAAGATTATCTTCTTGTCACCCCCCTCGGATTTATCTTGCTTTACAGATCAGTATTAATAATTGCAACCAACAAAAAAAGTCAAATTAAATCTAAGAAGAGTGAGGTCAGATAGGTACAAGTCAGCCAATGAGTCCAGAACAATAATCAAGTATAAAGTAAAAGTAATAAATGCACTTTAAATCATACAACTGAAACTGTGGCACAAATGAACCTGTCAGATAGACACTTGATAATGATTTTTTTTTCTTTCATTCACTCAGTGAGTATTATTTTGAAATCTCTTACCAGAAAAGAGAGATAATTCCTCCAGTTTGACTCGAGTGCCTCTGACATAGCTGTGAGGGGCAGGGAGGGAGTTCGTTGGCAACCTGTAAAGTGGAGCGATACAACAGCTGATAAACAAATGCACTGACAGGAGAAGTTCAAACAGCAATGCAGAAAACATGGCTCTGCTGGAACTGTACACCAAGGTAAGAGGAATGATTCCTGTTTTCACTATGAAAGAGAAAGTGACTCCTTAATCTTGTTCCACAGAGACATATGGAAACTTTGTCAGTGCTCAGGCAAGTGGCAGGGATGTGGAGGAGGCTGGGGATAAAGGAATTTAAAAGCTGAGCTGTTTCCTCTTACAACTTCTTAACTTGTAAATCTGAATGACTTGATTATATATGTAGGTGTGAAGTATAGTGATCAAATAAAAAGTTTATTAAGCAAGTGTTCAAGCAGTTAAAGTGTTATATGTTTTAATACATTCACAGTAAGCATTGATAAATTGTAAACTCATCACCGTTGACATCTTCTCCCTCAGTACAACAGAGTGTGGATACCAGATGCAGAACATGTGTGGAAATCAGCCGAGATTGTGAAAGACTTTCACTCTGGGGATAATGTTCTTGAGCTGTGTCTTGAAGATGGCATCGTAAGTAAAATGTGACTCATAAAACCCTCGCATGGGGCCTCTGTGGGTTTATGGTGGTGAGCTGACATCTTTTTTTACGTAACCTGCTCACCTTACAGGAGCTCCGCCACCCCGTTGACCCATCAGAGCCGCGGCTGCCTCCCCTTCGCAACCCGGACATCTTGGTGGGGGAGAACGACCTCACCGCTCTCAGCTACCTGCACGAACCTGCCGTCCTGCATAATCTCAAAGTGCGATTTGTGGAGTCCAGAATCATCTATACCTACTGTGGTACTGCTGAACTCTCAGACTGTCTGGCTATTTCTAAGCACTGAGCTGCAGGTTGTTTTCAGTTTGTGCTGTTTCCTCATTCCCAGGTATCATACTGGTGGCTGTGAATCCGTACAAACAGCTTCATATCTATGGAGATGCAATCATTCATGCCTACTCCGGCCAGAACATGGGAGACATGGACCCTCATATATTTGCGGTGGCAGAGGAGGCTTACAAGCAGATGGCCAGGTGGGAAAAAAAGTGGACTAATCACATAAAGACAAATATATAGTCTTGTTACAAAAGCACTCAAACCCTCCTTTTCCTCTCAGAAATCACAAGAACCAGTCTATCATCGTCAGCGGGGAATCTGGGGCCGGTAAAACAGTGTCTGCTCGATACGCCATGAGGTACTTTGCTGTCGTAAGCAAATCTGGAAGTAAGACTCGAGTTGAAGACAAGGTCCTGGCGTCCAATCCAATAACAGAGGTATCTTTTACATATGTATATATACTTTGTGATAACTTAAAAAGAGACCCGATGACCTGAGGTGATTTTCTCTCAGGCGATAGGAAATGCAAAGACCACCAGGAACGACAACAGCAGCCGCTTTGGAAAATACACAGAGATCAGCTTTGACAGGAGGTACCAGATCATCGGAGCAAACATGAGGACATATCTCTTAGAGAAATCCAGAGTCGTTTTTCAGGTAGTGTGTGAGATGAAAATGTCTTTTATATCTGAGGTTCTTATGTCTGATCCATAATAATGATGGCTCTTGTTTTGTTCAGGCAGACGACGAGAGAAACTACCACATTTTCTACCAGATGTGTTCCTGTGCTGACCTGCCGGAGTTCAAGAGTCTGAAGCTTTGTGAGTGTTTGCATGATGAATTTTGTTCTGCAGGTTTGAGACAGTGTTCCCCTGGCTTTTGTTTGTAATCTGATTTACCTCCCCCAATGTCTTGTCGTGGGATTATTTTATCGTAAATGCACCTAATTGCATATTCCCGTCGTCTGCAGCGAGTGCGGATAAGTTCCGGTACACCTGCATGGGCGGTGAGATCAGGATCGAAGGTGTAGATGACAAGAAAGACATGGAGGAGACGCGACGGACCTTCTCATTGCTCGGTAAGGACCACCTCAGCTGTCGGACTGTAACTTGCTTTTAGCGCTTAAACTTTTCTGTCCGCTTTTCCTTCCTCTCTCTGCTTCTCCAGGGTTGCAGGAGGACTTCCAGTTAGACGTGTTCAAAGTTTTGGCCGCCATTCTGCATTTGGGGAATGTGGAGATCAGAGACTCTGGAGGTGACAAATCGTCAGTTCCAGTGAGTCTCAGCTCTCCAAGCCTTAAATAGCTTTTTGTTAGTGAGATCAGATCTTAAAACATTAACCTGGTTAAATACAAAACTTTAATTTGCATCCTTCCAGTCCAGTGACCCGCACCTGCTGGTCTTCTGTGAGCTGCTGGGTGTGAGCATGGAGGGGTTGGTGCGCTGGCTGTGCCACCGCAGGATCGTTCTGGTGGCCGAGACGGTGGTGAAGCCGGTGCCCAAGGAGCGCGCAGTGAATGCCAGAGATGCCTTAGCCAAGCAGATCTATGCCCACCTGTTTGACTGTATTATCAACAGGATTAACACAGCGCTGCAGGTTCCTGGAAAGCAACACGCTTTCATAGGCGTTCTGGACATTTATGGGTAATGCACATACAACACTTAGTTCTTCTGCTGCTTGATGATTTGGATCTCCTTAGCTGCAAAATTTCTAACGCGATCTTGATGACCTTTGTCCTCAGCTTTGAGACGTTTGACATCAACAGCTTTGAACAGTTTTGTATCAACTATGCAAATGAAAAGCTTCAGCAGCAGTTTAACTTGGTATGCATCGCCGTCCTCCCGAATCATCGCAGAACACTCCACACACCCTCTCATCAGCTCAGAGGGTCATTCTCTTGTCTTTCTCGTTTCCAATCAGCATGTGTTCAAGCTGGAGCAAGAGGAGTACATGAAGGAGGACATCCCATGGACGCTGATAGATTTCTATGACAATCAGCCAGTCATTGACCTGATTGAAGCAAAGATGGGGATCCTTGACTTGCTTGATGAAGAATGTTTGGTAATTGTTTTGAGCTGATGCAAATGTACTACTATTAACATTTTCAGTTCTGTTTTTTGGTGTATTTTGTTTATCGTATCTGTGTATCTGTGTAACTGTGAATATTTTACAGTTTCCTCAAGGCACAGATCAAAGCTGGCTGCAGAAGCTGTTCAGTTACCTAGAGGCCAATCCTCTGTTTGAGAAGCCCAGGTTATCAAATGAGGCCTTTGTGATTCAACACTTTGCAGACAAGGTGCAGCCTGGTGACCCTTAGAAACACATTTCTAGCGTAACACAGCACAAGAATTACTCCTGCTTTTATAAACTATTGATGCATTTGGTTTCCTGACAGACACTTTTTATAAAACTATGGCTTTTTTCCCATTAACAGGTGGAATATCAGTGCAGAGGTTTTCTTGAAAAGAACAGAGACGCTCTCTATGAAGAACTAGTTGACATTATGAGAGTCAGTAAGGTAATCAAAAGCCCTATTTTATTTACATTTTTTAGTAGATCACGGACTCCTAACCAAAGTTAACTAATCAAAGTGTCAGTATCAATAAAGCCAATTGCTGCAATATTTTTCTCATTATAACACCTTTCTCCTGCTTGCAACTCTTATCAGTTTCCTTTTCTAGCCAACTTTTTCCAAGAGGAGGAGCGAAGCACTGTGAACAGCAAAGGTGTCAAAGTGAGGCCCGCCAGGCCCGGAGTGAAACCAGCCAATAAACAGCTGAGAACCTCTGTGGGAGATAAGGTGGAAATATTTACTCACTGTCTCTGCTCACTGCATATTGACCTCCCTCATTCAAGTTCCCATAATACCCTGTGATTGCCATGGCTTAAACCATAAAACTAAGTTTGTATCTTGTGTTTTTATCCTTTCTCCTGAACATGTTGAATGTAGTTCTGCAGCTCCCTCTCTTTGCTGATGGAGACGCTGAATGCTACCACCCCTCACTATGTACGCTGCATTAAGCCCAATGATGAAAAGCTCCCATTTGAGTGAGTACTGATGAATCTGTGTTTGACATAATCCACTCTGTGTTCACCTGGATTTTGCTTTAAGTGAGTGTTTCCTTGTTTATTGAGATACGACTCCAGGAGGGTGGTGCAGCAGCTGCGAGCCTGTGGAGTCCTTGAAACTATTCGCATCAGTGCACAGAGTTATCCCTCCAGGTCATTCTTCATTTCTAGATTCTGTCTTAGACTAATTACAATATTATGATCTCTTTATGCTCAAGTTCCAATTACAAACTTGTGTTTTGTTCGCAGGTGGACATACATTGAGTTTTACAGCCGATACAGTATCCTAATGTTACATCAGGAGGCTGACCTCAGCGACAAGAAGCAGACCTGCAAGAACGTGCTGCCGAGGCTGATTCAGGTTAGTTGCCTTTTTAAATATTACATTGCCATCCATTATCATGCACTGTGTGTTTGTTCATCGCTCCTGCCTCATGGCTTGACCTGAAGGACCCCAACCAGTACAAGTTCGGTCGGACGAAGATCTTCTTCCGAGCCGGTCAGGTAGCTTATCTGGAGAAGCTGCGTCTGGACCGACTGAGAGGAGCCTGCGTGACCATCCAGAAACACGTCCGCGGGTGGAGCGAGAGGAGGAAGTACCTGCGCATGAGAGAGGCAGCCATCATCCTCCAACAGTATATCCGCGGAAAAAAGACAATCCGGTCAGAGGCTTCCACTTGCAGCTGTGTTGTTCTGCATCCTCTGTTTTATCTGTCGGGGTTCTGACTTTTTTTTTGTTTGTTAAACTGCAGGAAAACAGTGAGTGCTGCAACACTGAGGCAGGGCTGGGCAGCACTGGTGATCCAGAGACACTGGAGAGGTTACCGCATGAAGCAGATCTATCAGGTCGTCCGTCTGGCCTCCATCACCATCCAGGCCTTCACACGAGGTTGGATGGCCCGTAAACGGTACAAGAAGGTCTGTATCTAAAGATTATGAATGAATGAATGAATGAATGAATGAATGAATTTATTTCAATTTATTTCGAACATGTCTAAAAATAAAAGAAGACAAATAATAAAAATAAAATAGAAATAGAAGGATCATCAAATCATAGTATACACACAAGTTCGAAAAAGGAGTCAGAAGTATACACTTTTTTTTATTCCTACTCCTTTTTACTCCTCCTGGTTTATATATTTTTATATATTTTTTTATATTTTTACCAATATCCATATAAATATGTAATATACATATATAATATACATACATTACATAAACATCCATATATAAATACTACATAAACATCCATATAAATATAAATATGTCCCTCATCATACTCCCAGTTAACACACTTCCTCTTCCATATACCTATTTAGAAATAAAACTATTATTCATTTGTGCCGTTTAGTTTGATGAAAATATAAAACGTGACCACCCTTTGTTCATTCTCAGATGATGGAGGAGCACAAAGCCCTGGTTATACAGAAGTATGCCAGAGCCTGGCTGGTACGGCGGCGTTTTCAGACCATGCGTCGGCTGGTGCTCAATGTTCAGCTCTCCTACAGGGTGCAGCAGCTCAGGAAGAAGATTGAAGAGCAGGTAAAGGCGCTTCCAGATTTGCATACAGCTCTGGCTTTTGTGCTGAGGATATAACCGAATCCCTGTATCTGTACAGAACAAAGAGAACCGTGGATTGATGGAGAGACTGACAAGCTTGGCCACCTCCCACTCTCAAACTGTGGACAGACTTCAGGATCTGGAGGTGCAGCTGGAAAAATCAACCAACCAGAAAGCGTCTTTGGAGGCAAGAGAGAAGAAAGCAAAGGAAGATGCTAGTCTGGTCAGTTATGAAGTTGATGTCTAAAATGTAATACAGGTGTCCATGTCTTTGTTTGCACATGAAGCAGACTTTATGAGCCCTAAAAAAACCCAATAATTTCTTTGTTTTTCACTTTAGACAAATGCACAGCTTCAAAAGGAAATAGATGCACTAAACCTTGAAAAGCAGAACTTGGAGAAAAAGTTTGCAACTTCCACCAAAGAGGCCAAAGGTAGTGCAAGTCAAGACTCTGACAGCATGTATCCTACTCTTATTCAGTTTGTGCCAAAGGTGTGACCAGTTTTACACTCTTACAGAGAGCTTTGATCAAATAAAGAGGAGTATCCAGGAAGAGAAAGAATATGAAGCACGGCATAGAAAGTAAGTATTGAAAATGGGGAATCTATTTTTTTTTTATTCACCCAGTTTAGCTAATGAGACGATTATTGGCAGGATTGCAGAGAACAACATTGAGATCCAGAGACGGGACCACGAGAAGGAGGTGGAAACTCTGAAAGAGGAGATAAAGAGACTGAAAGAAGAGAGAGTCAATCTGCAGAGAAAGATAGAGGAGGGGGGCCAGGTGAATTCTGACCTGCAGGAACAGGTCGTTCAGCTCACCAAACATGTAAAGGCCATTCCTGAGCTACACAGAGATCTGAACAACCTGCAGAATCAGAGAAATAACATGGACCGAAAGATGAAGCAACAGTCAGAGGAAGTAAGAGGTACAAGACTTGAACTTATATGGCTCCAGGTATGAAAATGATACGCCTTGTCTGTACGCATATGTCTGTATGAACAAAGACAGTATTTTGCTGATGATCCCTGAATGTTTTTCTGCAGCTAAAATGAATGATATTACGAGGCAGCTTCTTGGTGGTGTTGTTGAAGAGGAGGTTCTTTTAGGGTAATAAAAATACTTCAGGTTTCCTTTTTCTCTCCTGTAGTGGTTCTGTATCTCTTTTGGCCATTTAATCTCACACATTGTTCCTCTGTAGGCTAACTCCAGACAACTCTGAGAAGATTTATGAAGTTGAAGATTTGCTGGAAGCCTTCGAGGGACTGCAGAAAGCCACCAGGTCTGTTTCACCGGCAGCGATAGCAATTCACTGTACATCGGTTCTGTCTAGTTTTCTACCTGTGTACGTCTCAACCGATTTCACATGGTTTCACCTTTTTACGGTAGAATACTGGAAAACCACCAAAGAGAGCAGAAGGAAAGCTACGACACCCAAGTGGAAGGTTTGAAATTGAAAGTGGACCATCTTCAAAAGGAGAACAGCAAGTTGCAAAACCTTTTCCAGGAGAAGAGCAACGTCAACCAGAACATTCGCCAAGAGGTGTCCAGGCTCAGCAGTGAGAATTCAGTGCGTTATTGCAGTCTTAAGTCTATATTTTGCTTCTTTGGGTAGTTGAGGTGCAGAACATTCAATGATTCGTGCTTACTGTTGTTTGATGTGATCCGCAGGTCATACCAGAGCTGAAACTGCAGGTGTCTGAGCTGCAGAGACAAAAGCAAGACTTGGAGGCTCATGCAGAGGAGATGAGCAGAGAACTAGCAGGTAGATCTGGGTATTATTTTCCAAAGATTTCACTCTGTTCAGTATTTCACTCCTTACCTTTTATCCGTGTCATCTGAAAAGAAAAAACTGAGGAGATCACCAACGTCCTTCAGAGGAAGATTAAAGAAGAGAGCTCACAACGGCGGTAAAGTGCTCCCTTTGGAGTCTGTTCCTTGATTAAACGAGTGATGGTCACTTTGGAGGCTGATTTTTGTGTTGCTTTTTAGGCACTTTGAGGAGAAAGCCCAAGAGCTGGAGGAGTCAAAGAGGGAGCTTCAAGGCCGGGTAGAGGAGCTGGAAGAGGAGAGTGATCACTTGAAGAGGCTGGCACTGATGGAGAGCGAGGCCAAGAACAAACTAAGACAGGAGACTTCACATTTAACTGCTGAGAACATGGTGTGTGTGTGTGTGTGGATAAGCAGGGGGTTACAATAGGGGTGCGCGAATGTGTATCCGATCTGCATAAAAGGCTGGAACAAATCCCACTTTTCTTTCAGGATTTTGAGGAGCAGCTCGACCAGAGAGACAGATTAATAAAGAAGCTCCAGAATCAAATAAGGAGCCTTGAAATATCCCAGAAAGGTAGCAATGTGCCTTAGAGACGATAAAGAAAATAAATCTCAACTTCTCCATGTTGATCACTCTAAATGTCTCTCACACAGCAAAGCAAACGTCTGCGCCTGCCATCCCCAAAGACTACCTTGGCATGCTGGAGTACAAGAGAGAGGATGAGGCCAGGCTCATTCAGAACATCATATGGGGTACTTGTCCTCCGTCTTATTTCTATTAGCCGTCACATTAAACCCAATCATTTTGTGAGCTTGTCGGCCTAACTGGATGAAACTTTCCAAACTGCTCTCTCAGACCTGAAGCCCAAAGGCGTAGTGGTCAACATGATCCCCGGTCTGCCAGCTTACATCCTCTTCATGTGCGTCCGCCACGCAGACTACCTGAATGATGAAGCCAAACTCAAGTCTCTTATGAACGCCAGCATCAGCGCGGTCAAAAAGGTCGTCATGGTGAGGATAACTCTCAATCTAATGGCCTTTATCTCTACTGTTGATTTCCTGAATAAATAATGAATGTGATCCAAAAGATATTTTTCATAATCTTATCTAAGATTAGGCTGCTTGTCTGCTGGCAGTTTACTTTAGTTATTTTAGATGATTGATGTTCGGATGATTTGAAAACAATAAATAGCTGCAAAAGTTAAATTTACAAGCATGCTTAAATTAAACAAAGTCACACATCTCTGAAGAATTTGACTTATAAAAATATAAGTATGTTGCTTAAAATAAATGAAAGCTAAATACAGCTGACTTCTTTGTGTTTCAGAGTCACCACAAAGATTTTGAGATGCTGTCATTCTGGCTCTCAAACACGTATCAGCTGCTCAACTGTCTGAAGCAGTACAGCGGGGAGGAGGTCTGAATTTACTGCATTCATCCTGTTGTTTGTCACATCACTGTTGATAACGTCATACACAGCAGAGGGCACATTTTGACTTCATGTTGTTTTTGCTTTCTGTTTGCAAAAGGAGTTCATGAAACAAAACACTCCTCGCCAGAAAAAGAACTGCTTGCAGAACTTTGATTTGTCAGAACACCGACAGATTATTAGTGATCTGGCCATTCATATTTACCACCAGTTTATCTCAGTCATGGAAAAGACCCTCGCTCCAGCAATTGGTATTTTACAAATCATCATCACGTGCATCTTTTAATAGTGGTCAACATTTTGAAGCAACCTAAAACCTGATGCTTTGCTGATCTGTCTGACAGTTCCCGGTATGTTGGAGCACGAGAGTTTACAGGGGATTTCCAGCATGAAGCCGACGGGCTTCAGGAAGCGTTCCAACAGCATCTTAGAGGACTCGGAGACGCACACCATCTCTTCCATCGTTCAGCAGCTCAGTATCTTGCATTTGACCATGACCCAGCATGGCATGGAGCAGGACCTCATCAAACAGGCTGTCAAGCAGCTGTTCTTCCTGGTCGGAGCGACGACCCTCAACAACATCATGCTCCGCAAAGATATGTGTTCCTGCAGGAAAGGGATGCAAATCAGGTCTGTGCTTGTTCTTATGGGAGTGAAAGAGTTGTTTTGTTGTTTTTTGTGGACAAAAAAGAGTTCATACCTTCTCTCGTTTGTGTAGGTGCAACATCAGTTACCTGGAGGAATGGCTGAAGGAGAAGGAGCTGCAAAGCTCTAATGCTATGGACACTTTGAAGCCATTGTCTCAGGCCGCCTGGCTGCTGCAAGTCAACAAGTCCACCGATGACGACGCCAAGGAGATCACTGAAAAATGCACTGAACTCAACTCTGTTCAGGTACTTATTTCAAGCCACACATGCAGAATTTTTATATAAAGAATAGAACTTCACACTGATGTGAAACAAACCTCACATTCAAATTTGTAGATTGTCAAGATTTTGAACTCCTACACACCCATTGATGACTTTGAGAAAAGGGTGTCATCATCTTTTGTCCGCAAAGTTCAGGTGAGCTCTTTTTTTTATTTTAATGTAATAAGCCTTTATAATTTAAAATATAGTGTATTGTCATGAGATATATCTTTACATGCCATACTTGCACTTCAATAAATGTGTCCATTTGCTCCTTGTTGCAGTCCTTACTACAAGATCGAGACGGGTCCACACAGCTAATGCTGGACTCAGACTATCGTTTCCAGGTCACTTTTCCTTTCTGCCCATCGTCACAGGCTCTGGAGCTGCTGCAGGTCCCGAGCAGCCTTCATCTGGGTTTCTTAACCAGGATCTGACAGCTTTGACCTTTCACTCCTCACGACTGTTCATTGTCCAGCATCCTATTGTATATATGAATATGTAAACACTTTTCATGAACAATGTACAACATATATTTAAAGTTCAGGTCTGTTGCTAGGATTTTTTAATTACAGAGGTCATGTCCCCTGAACACACCACCTCACAACCTGTCACATTTTATGTCCTCAAATATTTTAGTTAATTTTTAAAGATTTGGCTTCTCCAGTGTGATGATTTCCTGCATTTCCCTGTTTTATATCACAGTAAACTGAATTTTGTCCTATTCTGGACTGTTGGTCAGACAAAAAGATTCATTTGAAAACAGCAGCCCTCAATTTTAGTTCCTCGCATTAAGATCTAAGTGCCATCTCACATTTCAAAGCCATCTTTGCACAGGATTAAAATTCTGTCAGGGAAAAAAGGAAGCAAGTTTGTGTTTTTTATTTTTAAAGGTTTCAGATTTAAAATGTAATCAGATTTAAATACAGTGAGTCCATAAACACTGAGATGTGAGCCAGTTGAATACCTGCCATGTGTATTGTATTTTAATTGCCCAATGTAAACTCCCCCCCCAGAGAACAAACTCAGGACATGACCTCAGTGTTCAAATGTGAAAGTGGAATCAATAAAACTCGACAGTATTTTTCAATCGTTCACTCAAAACAGATGATTGCGTCCTTGTACCAGCTATTTAACACGAGACTGTGTTTGCTTAACAGCTGATTGCGTCGAAATAAAAGGTTTTATCTGTCAAAACGTTTGTCGGCTGCCTCTCTGCATCACAGACCAACAATACTATTGTGTTTTCCATGGCGTTATATTTGGATGCATTATTCAGCCGTAGAGCAGCGAGGGGCTGCTGAGGATGCAGCCCGTGGGGAGCAGCAGCATCACCAGGATGCAGGATCCTCCTCCCCCTCCTCCTCCTCCTCCTCCTCTGAAAACTGGAGGAGCATCTTCTCCCTCTGACGTCATGACAGCAGCATCAGCTGTTAGCTCCGCTTTAAGCCTTTTCGCCGCCGATCGCTGCCTGCACAAAGGAAATATATGAGATCCCCTCTAATCCCTGAAATGGCGACACAGGAGGTACAGCTGAACGAGACTCTGGCCCACCTCAAAACGGAGTCGGAGACGCTGAAGACGAAGCTGGAGGAGGAAAGAGCGAAGCTGCACGATGTCGAGCGTGAGTGCTGAAAATGGAGAGGCCTTGAATCACCTCTGCGTCCACAGAGTGTGACAGGACGAAGCAGGGAAAAATGTCTCAGAGCAGCTTTGGTGTATTTTAGCGAGAGGTGAAGTGTGGCTGATTCTGCGGGGGATGTGATGTTCGTCGGGGATTATTGACAGGACGCTGCCTCAGATCCCACTTGAGCAGGCTGTTTGTTTGCCTCCCCATTTTACAGCCCAGTGCTTCCATCCCAGTTTCTTCCATGTAGTGGTTTGGTCCAATCATGTCTCAGCAATACGGCAAGAGTAGAGGTGTTGACTAAAAATGTGAAAAACTGGCTATTTGAAAATGTGTGAGATTGAGATGAGTTAATGGAGGATGTGGAAGAAGGAATGAAAAGATGAATTCAGTATATTTCTCCATTTAATGCAGGTCGTCTGTACTTTAATCCTTATTGCTGCTGGAATATTAATGGAGGGTGTATATAGCAGAGGGTTTAATGTAACGCATGCACTGTGTGTGTGTGTGTGTGTGTGTGTGTGCAGTACATCAGGTGGCAGAAAAGGTGGAGGGGCTCGGTCAGTTTGTCATGAAGACCCGGAGAACTCTGAAGGGACATGGGAACAAAGTTCTGTGCATGGACTGGTGTAAGGACAAGAGGAGGATCGTCAGCTCCTCACAGGTCACAGTCACTCCTGCTTATCTGCCTTTCACTTCACCAGCTCACCAGAGAGCCAGCTTGTGATTGGATGAACCTGTTTTATTCTGTATTAATGTCTAATCTCTCCGTGCAGGATGGGAAAGTAATTGTGTGGGACGCTTTCACTACCAACAAGGTAACTCTTCTTTTTCAGTATGCTTTATTACAGAATGAAAGAGCATTTTAGTGAAAGTAAAAGCGGTTCCCGACCCTTTCGACCTTTTGTGGGCCATCACAATTAAGTGTCACCAGCTGCTAAGAACTACTTTTGACCCATCAAAGGTTATGGCCCCAATGTGGGCATGGGTGATTTTCCTTCTAATTGTTCTATCTGAAGAATTGCTTTAGGGATGGATTTGATAATTATATCAATGTATTAGATATTTCCCAAGATAGGGAGTGAAAAACAAAAACAACATTTTGTGTGAACAACAGGAAAATGTAATATTGATGTTAGTGTAATAAATAGCTAAAAAGATAAACAGACAGCAGAAATGACACATATTGAAGACAAGTATATGTCACATCAAGTTAAGTCATTTGTTTATATAACCCAGAACTAAAGCATACAGTGGGTCGATAGAAAAAGAGTCATACTACTACATATAAAACGTATAATGGAGAAAACATTTGCATTTACATGTCAATAGGATATCTAAAGAGTCTCGTTTTATGACTGAGCATGACTGAGTAACACCTTTTATGTCCAACACCCTAAAGCTCGTCGCTCTGCTCTGATTATGCCTAATGAATCTGATTCATCTCGCTGTCCCAGTGCAGCTCATGCAGCTTGATCTTTTGATGTTTATTAGGAGCATGCTGTGACAATGCCGTGCACCTGGGTGATGGCCTGTGCCTACGCCCCGTCCGGCTGCGCTGTAGCTTGTGGGTGAGTGTCTTTCTATCCGTGACCATCCAAATGTGGTGTGTCATCTGTTTGGTTTTATGGAGGGTTTTTTTGTTATAAACTGGAGTTATTTTCCCAGGGGCCTGGACAACAAATGCTCAGTGTATCCTCTGTCTCTGGACAAGAATGAGAACTTGGCTGCCAAGAAGAAGTCAGTGGCCATGCACACAAACTACCTGTCTGCCTGCAGCTTCACCAACTCGGACATGCAGGTGAGAATATTGACTATACTAGAAGAAAAATTTTTTAAAAAGCACAAAACACCAAAAGCAATTGAGTAATTTTTTTTATAGAGATAGTAGCACTGCGTTTAATGTTTTCCCATTTATTTTACCGACACCTAAAGTCCTGCAAGCACAGCTCCTTCTCTAGTCATCACTGTTTCCTTCTCATTGATAATGAAAAATCACTGCCTTCCATATCCCAGTGGGAAGAGCTTCTCCTCTGTTAATAATTCACAGCAGCCAGTTGCTCCTGGTTTGATGTCCTGGTCATGTGACATTTCACACAGCTAAGACCATTTATAGCCACACGCTGGCCCATATTGACTATTACTGAACTTCACAGAAGCCATTACTCTTCCTCCTTACTGTCTGCTTGTGTTAAAGATCCTGACATCCAGCGGGGACGGGACATGTGCATTGTGGGATGTTGAGAGTGGGCAGCTGTTGCAGAGTTTCCATGGACACGCAGCAGACGTGCTCTGTCTGGACCTGGCCCCCTCCGAGACTGGGAACACGTTTGTTTCAGGGGTAAGGACACATTTCACTACAGCCCATTGCTATTTAAACTTCCCTGAATTATTTCAAATATTCTGCAGTATTATTCTGCCTTATTATATTTTTGCAGGGCTGTGATAAGAAAGCCAATGTGTGGGACATGCGTTCAGGACAGTGTATTCAGTCCTTTGAAACTCATGAATCAGACATAAATAGTGTGCGGTAAGTGACTGCATCCAAACATTAACTTTAAGTTCTGATATAAGAGATAAGCAAATGTTTTATTTATCACTCTGTGATAAAACAACTGATATTTTGAGCCTCTCTGTGTAAAATATGTATGTGTATTACACTCAGATTTTTAAGATAGCCTGCTGTTTTGTTGAAAAATTAGACAATTCAGGTAAAAATGTGTGCAATCCCTGAGTTTCTTTTAGGTCATTCACTCTCAGTCAGTGTCTTTATTTATTCCACCACTAGAAGTTGCTAAAATCAGATATAATCAAATCCTACACATTGGGGGATTAAGAACGTAATTTTTTCCTAACCATGGCTTCTCCTTTTTTAATAGGTACTATCCCAGTGGAGATGCTTTTGCTTCTGGCTCAGATGATGCTACAGTAAGTGACCAGATATTTGCCACACAAAGTGCAGTTTGAAACATATTGAAAATTCTCTGTACAAATCAAACACTGACCTTCGTTACAGTGCCGCCTGTATGACTTGAGGGCAGACAGAGAGGTGGCTATTTATTCCAAAGAGAGCATCATATTTGGGGTCTCCAGTGTTGATTTCTCTCTTAGTGGTAAGAAACATACACTTTGTCTCTTTTGTATTATTCTAGTTACTTAACCAAACAGCAGTTAATGACCAATATTAGAGTACATTAAAAAGCATTTATGTTTTTTTCATTTTTAAGGACGGCTACTGTTTGGCGGCTACAACGACTACACCATAAACGTTTGGGATGTTCTCAAAGGAACACGGGTCTCTATCCTGTTTGGACACGAGAATCGCGTCAGCACACTGCGCGTCTCCCCGGACGGGACAGCCTTCAGCACAGGTTCCTGGGACCACACTCTTCGGGTATGAGATTTTAATGTATAATCTGACTATTTTAAAATCAGAAGAGACCTTCCTGATGATATCTTGTAATGTCTGCTGCTTCCTCTTTCCAGATCTGGGCTTAAAACTGAAGACACAAGAGGATCAAATGGTAGACAGACTTACTGAAGACACCAACATTTCTGTATGCTAGAGTACAATCACACAGATAGAGACTCAGTTTTGGTTGTACATAGGGCATATCAATAGCACTGTATATACTCCAGTCTCATAGCCAGGGTAGATTTACATATTTCAGAGAGTAACTAAACCAGGCGGCACGCTTGTATTACGGTATGATTGACAGAAAAATTGCACAGAAGTACTTCTGGTTACAACTTAAGATGTAAAATGTATCATGCAGAAAATAACATTGGTAGTGACTAGCATCCGTCTAGGATAGAAGTGACACAATAAAGTGATGTATTGTATGTGCCCACATAAAGGACATAACTTCTTTATTTATTTGTTTTTTTGCACAAACTATAATAGAGGAATGGAAATAGGATAATAAGGAAACAAAAAAACAACCTCTGCAGGAGAAGCAGCAGACTGAGGAAAGAGAAAAGGGAGGCTTCTCTGTAAATTAGAAATGTTTGAATATTAGGGGATGATTAGATTGGCTTGTAGATATGACCGAGTTAGTCTGAAGCCAATTAAAAATATATTGGATATGATAGAGCAATTGCATAAAATATTATGAACAAAAGTGCGAATGTGTAGTTTAATAAAGATGCAAATTCATGTATTTTTAATTCCACACCCTGCGCACCCAACAAGCCTTGTCTATTCTCGACAGCTACTTGACCTGCCAATACTGTTGTAATGTAAAGAAAGCACATTTACAGGTAAACCTGAAATACATGATGTTTATTTTCCCTCCCCATGATTTTAAAACATGGTTTACATCTCATGTATGTTTGTTTCTGTGGAAGCCACTTACTGCTCAATGTGCACATTCAGTCACTGCAGACACCCTGAACCTATGGTCCCCCACTAGATATCTAAATACTACTATATTAAAACATGTTTAAATTCTTAGAATGTACTCCTTATGCGGTTGTCCAGTGACTGTCATTACATATTTACTGTAATTATTTTATTGTAGTTTAGTGTACAGTTATACAAGGGACTGTTTATCAAAGTATTACAAACATAATAAACTGAGTTTGGAATATCATCACTTTCTCTTTATTGTTCGTATCTTATTGTTTTACAATTATTTTCTCATCAGGCTCCTCAATTATTAAGTGTAGAAGACCATTTACACCAATATTGTGGGAAGAAAAAAATAAAAGTTTTATATATATATATATATATATTATTATTATTTTTAAATCATGTAAATCATTATAATGAGAAACTTTCTCAAAATAATGAGCTCGTATGTGGAAATGATGAGTCAATATTATGATTAAGGATATCAAAAATAATGAGTAAGCATCTCAACTAAATGATCCCAAAAATAATGACTTAGTTTATCAAAAATGATGAGAAGACACACCAGACATAGTATGTTAAAAACTGAAAAATCTAATGATGTCATTATTTTGAGATACTAAGTCATTATTTTTGATCACATACATCATTATGTTGAGAGTTTCTCATTACAATGACTTACTCACATTAGCAGAAATGGTTTTCCATAATTCAGACACATTCCTCAGCCTATGGTCCCAGACTATATGTAGATTCAGTGGCTCTCTATGTACAGTCAGTGGTTCAGACCCTGTTTGTGTTTCAGGATTCTAATAAAGTTTTTCAAACACAAGCGGAAGTGACGCCATCATCCAGCCCTGGACAGTCTGCTGAATCAAAACAATGGCCGACTGGCGAGCTAGCACTTCACCTCTTGTGCTGTTTTTAAACATTTAACAGACAACTCTCACAAATTCTGAGTTTGGCGCTCTGACTGGGGTGGACGGATGATTTAAAGAGTGTAAGCCGACGAATAAAAAGCAGCCGCCCGACCTCTCGTTTCGCTGCCAAAATGAGCGATGTTGTGGAGAGGACCCTGACAGCCCTGCCGAGCCTCCTGTCTCTGGACTCTCAGCCCGGGTCTGCTAAACTGTCCTCCACCTCCAAACTGGGAAACCTCATTAGGGGGATCACCGAGCTGACGTCCAAACATGTGAGTCTGCCTTTAAAAACGGGAAATAAGATGAGTTAGCCTGCCATGCTAACGCCGACAAATTCTGTTTACATGTTTGTGTGTTTCAGACAGATTTACAGACAGTCTCTCGATTCTGTTTTGTTATTATCATCTTGTCAGGAGAAATTAGCTGGGAACATTTAAAAAACGTGTCCTTGCTGGTGCGTTCAGGTGCTTGTTATAATTTGAGATATTAGAGATTTCAATATGAATCAGAATCAGGTTTTTTAAGTAAAGGAAGTAATTTGTCTTAGTATGTCGGATATTTAATAGACAATAATATAAATAGAATGTAAAATGAAGATAAAGACAATGTGTCCAATATGACCATTTGTTTAAATGAAACAATGATAGAGCTTCAGATTGTGCAGAAATATGCAAAAACTTATTGAAAAATGTGCTGTGTAATGCATAGTTTGCATTCACAGGCTGTGTTGCAGGGAAGTTAAAGCTGAAAGGAGAACGATCTTGCAAAATGTTCTTTAGTCCTCAAGTGTTTGATGTTATAATATCCGATTCCTTTAATAAAGGAGGCTGCTTGTTCCTATCCTTAACATCAGCACAGTATAAACAAAAAAAAATCATGTCCGTGCTTAAAGGATTAAATTTGCTTCACTGGCTCTTATTCCTTCTTAAAATAACCTGAAAAAGCTTCTCTATAACATCCTGATATGTAATTCACTGACTTAATTATGGTCTTCTAACCTAACATGATCAGTAGCAGCAAACAGAGCATTGTAGTGCCAACATTAGCTGCCTTATTGCTTAATCTTATTTTCATTAACTGTGTTTCCCCTGTTCAGGAGGAGGAGAAACTTATCCAACGAGAGCTAGGCTCTATCAAAGAACAGGTGTCCTCCCCGAACACCTCCATGGTACGAGTCTCCTGATTTTCCAATTTGGTATTGTACAAGAAAGCAGATTATTCTAAAATAGCTCCAGTGATGCCTGAAATTACCGATGTGTTTACTTGTTCCTTGTGTTATAACTCAGAGGCAGATGAAGGAGCTCATGGTGAGAGCGATCTACTGTGAAATGCTCGGTTACGAGGCTTCCTTCAGTTACATTCATGCCATCAAACTAGCTCAGCAAGGAACTGCGCTGGAGAAAAGAGTTGGTATGTATTTTTGTAGTATCCTCAGTGTCCTCACTCATTACTACTGCAATACTCACTAAGGCCCATGATCAGCACAAGGTGCAAAATAAATAGCTTTTGAGGTTTTAAAGTAGTAAAAAAACTGGAAAAATAATTTTGTGTGTAATTCACAGGTTATCTCGCCGTGTCTTTGTTTCTAAACGAGAGTCATGAGCTGCTTCTTCTCCTTGTGAACACTGTATTAAAGGTGGGTGTTTTTATTAAAGGTGGGCGTATTTTTTTGCCCAGTTTGTCCTCTGGTGTCTGAAGAAGGGATGTTGATGTATTTTTTTGTTTTCAGGATCTTCAGAGCACAAACCTCATTGAAGTGTGCATGGCTCTAACTGTTGTCAGCCAGATGTTCCCCAAAGACATGATCCCTGCAATCCTTCCTCTGGTCGAGGACAAACTTAATCACCCAAAGTAAGAAATGCTCTTTGCTTGTCTCAATAAGTTACCTATATGCACGCTAGTGTATTTATTCATGTGATAAACTGGAGCGTGCTTGAATATTTGGTTTTATGAGTTTTTTTCCTGACATTCTAGAGAAATCATTCGACGAAAAGCGGTCCTGGCACTATATAAATTCTACCTGATAGCACCGAATCAAGTTCAACACATCCACAATAAGTTCCGCAAAGCTCTGTGTGATAAGGATCCTGGTGTCATGACAGCTTCACTGCACATCTACTTACAGATGATCCAGGTAAGTTTTTGTTCTGGATTCTAAAATTATTTACAAAGTTGTCAATTGATGCACAATACAAACTACGTTTGTTGACAAAACATTTAGCAGACATCTTGGTGTGATGTACTCGGATGTAATCCAGTAATGTCACATAATTGTCATCGGTTACAGGAGAATCCAGAAGGTTATAAGGACCTGACGGCAAGTTTTGTCACCATACTGAAGCAAGTGGTGGGAGGAAAACTGCCC
This sequence comes from Scortum barcoo, assembly GCA_023238725.1. NCBI lineage: Eukaryota > Metazoa > Chordata > Actinopteri > Centrarchiformes > Terapontidae > Scortum > Scortum barcoo. The sequence continues at coordinate 11,812,412 of CM041536.1, forward strand.
ATGGATTTTAACTATCACAGTGTCCCGGCCCCATGGCTGCAAATTCAGCTTCTCAGAATACTGTCATTACTTGGAAAAAATGACCAAAGGTGATTATTACTGATGTTTTCCCCTGAAGAACTGGATGTTTATGCTATTATGTGGCTGTGCTCTGTACACAAATCCTTACAAGTAAACTTCTGTTCTTTGTTTGACAGCACAAGTGAGATCATGTATGAAGTCCTTGATGAGTCTTTACGAAGAGCGGAGATGAATCATAACATCACCTATGGTATGTCATATTTAAAGCTCCATTGCAAATTGTGTGCTCCATCATCAAATCATGTCTTCAACCTCTTGTTAAAATCTCTCCTTATTTCCAGCAATATTGTACGAGTGTGTAAGATGTATTTACACAATTCATCCCAAATCTGACCTTTTGGAAAAAGCTGCCAAGTGCATCGGCACTTTTGTTCTGTCGCCGAAGATTAACCTCAAATATCTTGGTAAGATCCAAAGAAAACTTTTTGTCATGATCCTTTTTTCTGGCACTCCTCTCCAGCCATGGTTCACCATACTTGTTTGTTGCCATAGTCCATCCTTCCACAAGATGCCTCTAGATCCTTTCTGTAGCTGCTCCCAACCTTCCCGCCCACACCTCATTCCCTCACTCACTCATGTACCAGCCCAGTTTCAGACTTCTTTGTCAGTTTGTTTTTTGGACTCTTTGCAGTTTTCATGCCATTTTTCTGTTCCCTGTCTGCCCCTCTGCCTGCCAGTAAGCTGCAACTAAAGTGTATTTTGGTTCTGTTCTGCTCTCCCACAAGTGTAACCAATTTAAGTAATTTCTTTCATTGACAATCAAGTTTTCAGATATTAATCGTAGTAAATAATTTAATTTGCTGTTACCGTAGGTTTGAAGGCCCTCACCTACGTGGTCCAGCAGGATCCTAAACTGGCCCTGCAGCATCAGATGACCATCATAGAGTGTCTCGATCACCCCGACCTCATCATCAAGCGTGAGGTGAGGCAGAGGCTGTGGTAGTCTGGATTCTGGTGTCACACGTTTGTGGGTTTACAGCATTATGGGGCTTTTTTCTGTTTTTGTTTTTTTTTTTTTTTTTTGAGACACTGGAGTTGCTCTTTTCGGATCACCAACGCCCAGAACGTCACAGTCATTGTGGAGAAGATGCTGGACTTTCTGCGCATCAGTGAAGATGACTACACTACCATTGACCTGGTGGGGAAGGTGGCAGAACTGGCAGAAAAATATCCTTCCAAGTCTGTTGATCATTCTACGGGCAGGAAACCGTGGGTAGCGCACATCTTGACCCTTACTGAACCTCTTTGCTGCAGCCTTTCACTGAGCATAAACATAGACCAATGGGGCAATTGTTCAGGCACTTAAAAAGATTTTTGTTTAATAAGATTAAAAGCTCACAATCTTGACATCTGACATCTGGTGATTAATAGTGCCACAAACTTTGGTTTCTCTGAAGACAAATTGACTTAATTCAGGACTTTTATTATCTTTGCTTCTAACAAATGTTTTTACGACAAAGTCAGTACCTGGTATAACACACTACTTTAAACAGTGGATAAAAACATTGGTGACTCTACTGTAGACTTGTACTGGTGGCTCAAGGCCCAAATGGACTCTCTTGGTCTCTGTTGAAGCCCTCAGAGTTTCTTAGTTTCTCACTATTAAAGCTACCTGTAAAGTTAAAAAACTAAAATTTTCAGTTAGTTCTGGTTTGACAGAAATCTCATCCTTTACTATCATGACGTTTTATTTTTTATGCCTTGGTTCTTCCTATGTATTGTGTTGTTTCCTGTCCTATACACCTTTTATACATATGCTCCAGATAATGAATGGTTCATTGAGACCATGAATACAGTGTTTTCAGTGGGTGGAGACATGATGCAGCCTGACATCCCAAACAGTTTCCTCAAACTGTTGTCTGAGGGTGAGATAACTACACACTCAGCATATTCTAATTGAATTCAGATATTCATACAAATGCTGTAAAGCTGATCTCTTTTTTTCTCTGGTGTTCCTTTTAATGGTGCAGGATTCGACAGTGTGGAGGATGATAGGAAGTTGAGGCTGTTTGCTGTGGATTCATATGTTTCTCTGCTGCAAGGAGATCCTGGAAAGTTGCCACAGCGCTTCCTCCAAGTCATCAGCTGGGTGAGCGCTTTGATATGTTTGTATGAGTCTTATGTAATAACAATGAGAACAAGAAGCAGAGGAAGGAATACAATATTTCTATTTAAGGAATACTCTACCAAATAATTTTAAGTTTTCATTTGGCATAGAAAAGGACAGTAAGAAGAGGTGAAAATACATTTTCATATAGAAACTACAGGTAAATAGACCAAACTTCATAAGGAAACATTATCAGTTTAAAAGTGGAAGTGTTTTAAAATATCATAAATAATTAGTTGGCTTGAGTTCCTCATGTATGTCATTTAAAACATAGTTTAAAATCTACATGATAAAGCTCAGTAATGCTGGTTTGTCTCCTGATGGATGATCAGAAGTGAGAAGATCTTACAGAGATCTCAGATCAGATGGATACATGTGAGGAGAGTGCAAAAAGTCACAGTAGGTAAAATAAAATGAGTTGAGCTACTTGAGTTAAGCCTGAAATTATATTTTCTAAATCTTTTACCGCTAAAAATATTTTCATGACTGCACTCTTCTTGACATGTCCTCTTAAATCTAGCTTACCAAACTGCAACATCCATTAGACATAGACATTCACATTGTATCCTTGTATAATAGGCTAAATTTTTGCCCCTTGCTGTGCTCAGGTCCTCGGTGAATACTCCTATCTGAGGGAGGAACTTGAACTGGCCACAGTCCTGAGGCTGCTGGCCAAACTGTTGGACATGAAGACCACCAGCAGTGAAACCAAGAGCTGGGTCCTTATGGGCATGACCAAGCTCTGTGAGGGTGGCGCGGGTGTTTCTGTGGCGCGGGAGGTTTCTGAAACATACAGCAGCTCTCTGGACACAGTGCTGAGACAGAGGGCTCAGGAGCTGCAGCACCTCAGCCAAGACTCTGAACTCCGAGCCAGGGTGCTGCCTCGAGACGCCGTCCTGGAACCAATGGAGGTAATATACTTACATGCTGGGCTGCTGAATTACTACAGTGGTGTTTAAGTGTACCATATATTGCCATTGTAATATCTCTAATTCAAAACATTTATATTTCATTCATAAACATTTTATTTGTCTCGGTGGAGGCTTCTGTTGAAACTTGTCAAATGTTAGTGTAAGATGCCAAACGTAAAATGATGATATTACTCTGGAATTCCTCTTCTCTGGCAGAGTAAGTGCTCATTAACTGATAGCTGAGAAAGATGCATGCATCCACTTGCCATTTATCGAAATAATGGGGATCATCATTTCAGTTGTAATCATAGTTGCTGTTTTGGCATGTCTGGAGTGGACTGATGGGTTGGGTTTTCCACATAACTCCTATCAACTAGAAAACAAGAATACTGTTCTAAATGTACAAATGCAGTAATTTTATTGTCTTTTGTGCAAACAAAATTTAAATTTGATATAGACACATCATATGAGGTGTGCTGTATTTGCAAGCACTCACTGATGACAGGCATCTTTAGCTTTCATGACCTGCTGAACTTTTTCAAATGACCTTCTCACCCCCATTAAAGGAGAAGCTTGCAGTTATTGTCGTTGGTGTTGGTTTCTAGATGGATTCCTCGCTGTCATTTCTGGATGGATTTGTGTCGGAGGCGTTGGCTGCTGGCGCTGCTCCATACAAGCCTCCCCATCAACGGCAGGAGGAACTCGCTCAGGCCAAAGGTAAAACTTATGCTCAGTCTCATGTCTCAGTGTGGCTGATTTGAATGCTGTTTTTTGATGTCTTGTTGACTGTGCTGTCTGCCTCAGCGTTGAGCCTGGAGCCATACGGCCTCTCCCTGCACATGAGCATGGCCTCCTGCAGCATCCTTGACAGACAGTCTCCTACACTGTTGTCCATGAGCTCTGGTCTGTCTGCCGATAGCACTGACCTCTCTCACAAAGGAGGGTACGTAGACACAACATGCATACCCACGCTGTCTGAATTTATATAGCTTTTGCACAATTGCTTGGCTGGTTGACAACTCATGCATTTTGTTTTACATTTATATTTTTGTTTCAGCTCTACAACTCTGAAGCTGGACGGTGTGAAGAGGGTGTGGGGGAGGGAGGGCTACCTGGTGCAGAAGGATCCTGGGGAAGAGACTGCCCAGGTTGAGGTTCCCAGTCCCCTCCGGTCACCGAGCCAGCAGGGGGAGGGTCACAGGTCACACAGCCAGACTCCCACTCTGATACTGGACCCCGAGACTGAGCAAGAGAAACAGCAGCTGGCCTCCTCGCTGTTTGTTGGCCTGGCCTCCCAAAGCTCTGTGTGTCTGGTACGCTTTTTAATTCTTCTTTATCTGTTTGAGGTGAAGCTGCACAACATTAAGTAAAGCTGCAAAGTGTTAGTCTGGTGATCTAATTCTAATATGAGATTGATAGATAAAGATTGGAGTGCCTTCTTCTGGCAGCTATGAGTCATGTAACTTTTTTTGGCAGATCCCTTTGACACATTGCTATTCAGGAAGTAACTAATTGTTACGACAAGTGCTGACAAGGCTAGCTAGCGATTTCATTGTCAATTAAACTTCCAATTATTTTTTTGTTTGGTGTATAAAATGTTAGAAAATGGTGAATAACCTCTTCACAGAGAGAACATGGTAATGTCCTCAAAAAGATATTTATTTTCATATAAAACAAATTAAAAGCAGAAAATCCTCACAATTGAGATGCTGAAAACTCTGAATGTTTGGTATTTTGGTTTTTAGATTATTTAAGGGATTAATCAATAATCAAAATAGTTTACTGATTGTTTGAACTCTACACAGGCTCCACTCGCTGTAAAAAATATCAGCTTTTGATGTGACTTTGCAGCCGTTTACAATGTTTATTTTGAAAATTGAGCTTGTAATAATAATAAAAAAGAGATACTTTGTCCACTACTACAAATGAATCTGTTGTAACTAAAACATTTCCTTCGAACAGATGGGAAAATCTGAGCCAGCACCTCAGAGGTTCAAAAGAAAAGGCAAAGGCTCGGGCTTGTCCTCGGTTTCCAGCGAACGTGTGTCGGCCTCCCCGGTCTCTGCTCCGAGCACAGTGGATAACTTGCTGGGTAACAACCTCCTGGACTCCAACATCTCCTCAGAGCTGGCTGTTGCTTTGCCTACGCAGACATCCCAGCTCTCTCAGGGCCTCACTACTGCAAATGGCACCTGCGATGTAGAGTTAAGTGACGGTGATGCAAAGGGAAGTAGCCCCTCTCTCATTAGAGATAACGGTGTTGATGTTGCTGTAGCTGCCGATCCTGCTCCACACGAAGACCTCAACAGACCTAAAGACTTGTGTCTCAGTTCTCAACTTTCTGTGGAGCTCTCGGGACTCTCCCACTCAGAAATCACTCCACTGTGCGCCAACCAAAGTCTGGCTCTCTCAGCTTGTCATGTGCAGAAAGAAGATTCTTTAGCATTTGTTGTTTTTATCCAGAACTTCTCTGATTCTGACATTCAGCAGATACTGCTGGAGCTTGACTCAGATGAACTTGAGGTATGGTAATAATTGAGATAGACATTATTACTGAGTTATTATACTCTACTTATACTTATATTAAAAGGCATTTTCTTGTGATGTGTATTTTAGGTTTCCTGTTTGTGTGACAGTCCAGTGCAGGAGGTGAGCAGTCACGGTGTAGCAGCGTGTCAGTATTCCCTGACTGTGAAGAGGCCTTCAGTGCATGTTGAAGTGGCTGGAGTGATATCTTACCAGTTTCCTGCTGGGACACCTCAGTCAGTGCAGTTCTCATACAAACTGTCTCTAACCAGCTTCATCAGGTGAAACATTTTCTTTTTTCTCCCCACAAGTGTGGCCACGCAGAGACGATTAGCTGCTCACTGAGATTTCTCCTGTTCCCTCCAGACCTTTAGCCATGTCCACAGAGGAGTACGGGACAATGTGGCTGGCCTTCTCTCACGATACAAAGCAGAACCTGACACTGATAAATGACGGCAGTGAATCCCTCACAGCCACTCTGAATGTGCTGAAGAAGAAACTTCAGCTTCATATTGTGGAAATCATAGGTGAATAGACATTTATTCATAAAGTAGAATGTCAAAGTTGACATCGTAGACTTTCACTAAGACTGCTAGGTGTATGATGTGATGCGTTATGTATTTAATAACCAGAGCGGGCTTAACATGTTGCTTTGCAATGTGCAAAAGTACTCAGATTTTTTTGTGGTAACTAGTTAGAAAGATGGTTCCTGCTTCACTAGAAAAACATACAGATTTACGAAATACATGGTGGACAGTACTGTCTGGTTATATATACACAAATGCAATCATGCCCTAAATGTATCCCCACATATACAGTACTTGTATACCCATGTACATACACTCACAGGCACATTTCTATACACAGTGAGGTACTTTATTGACTCCATGTTAGTTAGTGCGTAGTTTATATACACACATTTTACAAGTGTAAAAGTTCAAGAGTAGTTTCACAAAAAATCTTAACACAAAGTCCACTTACCAAAGTTGTTGTTAATAGCTGTTTGAGTTGTGAATGTTAATTAAAATGTTAAATAAATTATTTGTGTACCTGTAACAAAGCCATTAGTTGAAAATTATAAACACTTTTTCTTGTTAGAAAGAGTCAGTGTATGTATTTATCTTACATTGGAGAAGCAATGCAATGGGTGTAATGTAAATAAGCCATCAAGCTAAAGCAAATATGCAGCCACAGTTCCTGGTTAGTCTTTTAAAATTCTGTCAAATCACTTAATATCATGTTTTTGACAATCAACAAACAAACTCGAGGTCTAATGCAACCTACACTTCACACATATTTCAAAATATTAGTGAATAACTTTGACCACTTTTTCCCCACAGGTATGGAAGGTATTGTAGCTTGCCAGCTCCTCCACAACCAGCCGTGTCTGATGCACTGTCGCGTGAATGCGGGAACGCTGGCTGTGTGGCTGCGCTCTCCGGTTCCCGACCTGCCCGACTGCCTGATCTACCACTGCCAGAGAGCTTTACAGGAGCACTGATCCCCGACTGCAGCACCTCCACTGACACCACTGAGCAACATGAGCACCTGACCCTCAGCCAGTGAGGAGGAAGGTACAGAGGACAGCCATGCAGAGCTGAACAGGAGACAGCAGAGCATCTGATGTTGTGCATTCTCGTCGTTATTTTATAGTGTTTGCTATTTGTTTATCTTTTCCAACATAAGATAGTAGCATTTTTTTGGTCCACAAATAATTTTTAACAGTAAATTGGTGGTAATAATCACAGTTGTTTGGAGGTCATGGCTGGTAATAAGCTCAGGGCCAAAAGATTTGTTTTAACCTTCTGAGGGTGTTCGATGTTTCAGAATAACAATAATGTCTTAAAATGATGACAGGGCTCTATAATGACTTGAAAACTTCAATGAATAATGAAACATTGCTTATGAGTGAAATAAATACTAAGTATGATATTCCAGGAATATGGGTAAAATGGATTTCTATACTTACTTTTTAATCTCTGTTCTGCATGCCAAATTTTCTAGTTTGTGACCTGACCTTTAAAATCAGTGACATTTTCAAAGTTAAAACCATCATGACAGTGAAGCTCAGTTGGATTTGAATGAGACAAAGACACAAAGGTTCATCTCAGTTTTTCCACTTCATTTCATTGTTGTTTGTGTACAGCTCAACAATACTGATTGAAACAATAACAATTGCATTGGATTTTTTGATGTTATTTATTAGGTGTTTTGGAAGAAGCACAGGGAAGATACTGACATTGTTTAGAAGTACTACATTCTACGTTCATCACTTCTGGTATGGACTTGGACAAACCTTTAAAAGAGAGTATAAATACTCTAAAACTTATTTTTACAGAGAGCTGCTTTCCAAGAAGAACCTGCTCATCTTCAAAAAGAGCAAAAAGAGTTTTACACCCCAGTTCATCTGAATGATTACACTCTGCTGACACTAACCTCTGGCTGCAGCACTTACACATGTTTCTTACATCTACGATGAGCGTGTTTTGTCTTAAGTGTAGCAATGAAGATCTCACTCTACAATGTCCGTTTGGTCCATTTGTCATTATCATGAGGAGCGTTTCTTGTGTTTTTCAAACGCTGCCTTCTGTGTGATATGATTATCTATGCACTCGTGTTTCTGGTTTGTCAGTTTCGATGAGCGGTGGATTTTAGTGGTCTATGATTATTATATTTTTGTATCAATGCAGTATTAAAAACATATTTATTGGATTTATATTCTTACACAAAATATTTTATATTCATCTCTCTGAAAGGACAAAGAAATCATTGTGCTTCATGTACTGTTTGATTGTACTGTGCCAGATTTGACATGTCTCAGCCTGTTTTATTTAATTTAACCTGAAGGGAAAGTTTACCTTTTGTTCTTTTTTTTCTGCCTGTGTCCTAACAACGTATGTGAAACTTAACTTTAACCCAGCGCCTTACGTTCTAATGCCAAGGTGGCGTGCTTTGATTTGTGCCTGTGGTACAGAGAAAATCATTGTTTTTTAGAGTGCCTGTCACTAGGTCCTGCTTATTTATGAATAAATTCAACACAAGTAAATTCACTTGATTCTGACTTGATGATTACTCATTAAATAGATGCTGATGAGAGTCTGTAATAGCTTTGAAACAGGTTTGAAGGACATGAAGCAAAAACAAACATTATTACTGTAAAGATAATATTTTCTCATTTCAAATATTTATTAAATGTGAAATTGCTTATTTTAAACAGAATTTTGATTTGCTGCACACGTCTGTCCACATTCACTGAGACCTTAAAAAGAAATCATCTCCATCTCTTATCATCAAAAATATAGATTTAATGGGAGAATCAATAAAATAGTAATATACTAGCATACTACTGTATGTACGCCTCTCTTGGTTAAAATTCTAACATGACATTTAAATCGAAATCTACTCACTGAATGTTTAATCAGTACTCACCTTTATGATGCTAAAGGAAATACACATTATGTAAAATATATAAATATGACATGTTGTGACGTGTGTCTTCATTAACAGGATCGAACTGGGATTAACTAAATGAAAAAGCAATGTTGGCACCACATTAGGACAATTCCCAAAAAAAATCTCCCTATATTAACCCTGTTTTTTATCCTTCATTACAAGGGCAAGGAAATCTTGCAGCCCTTTTTTTATTGACTAAAACCTTCTCTCAAGGTCAGTGATGTTAAAAAGTTGAAAAAACATCTGCTGTGACATTATTAAGTTAGGTGTTTATTTTCTGTTTGAAAAAAAAAAACTATCACTGTATCACCTGCATACTATACATATGTAGTGCTAAGTCGTTTACACCAAAATGTGACCTCTGTGTCTCAGTGCTGGGGTCGCGGTGCTCGAGGGATAAAGCGCATGGCCAGGCTGTGCTCATCCTCCACGGGCTGCTGTGACAGGTCGTTGGTCTGCCTGATGCTGTCGAGGGTGCAGCCGTGGCGAGGACACACAGTATATCGAGACAGCAGAGTGACCAGGATGGCCTTCATCATCACCATGGCGATGTGTTTGCCCACACAGGAGCGAGGCCCACAGCCGAAGGGCTGGAAGAAACGACTGGGCACCTACCAAACAGAGGAGGTTAAGACTGAGCTGGTTCTTTTTTTTTTTTAGAGCCACATATTGCTGCCTAAACATTCACTTACTGTTTTCTCAAAGTTCATCAGACTGAACTCTTTGGGTTTTGGGAAGAATTCACTCTTATGCATGAGGCCAATGTTGAGAATGATGTTCGTTCCTTTAGTGATTTTAGTGCCTTCGATGGTGTCGTCTTCCAGAGCTTTCCGCATTGTGAAATCAACCACAGGATGAAACCTCAAAGACTCATTGATGAAACTCTCCATCACCTTCAGGCTTTGATAATCGATGTTTTTGGCACCTTTCTCACCTGGAAATGAAAATGCAGTTTGTGGAGGGCTGGAATGATGTGATTTTTAGTGGTCATAGAGTGAAATAATGCTTACTCAAGACAGTGTTCATCTCCTCCACTAGCTTCAGCTCTACATCAGGATTTTGTTTCAGCAGCATCAGCATGAAGAAGAGGCTGATGGAAAGTGTGTCAGGAGCTGCGATCACCATCTCCAGCACGCACTGCCTAACGTTATCTGCTGAAAGCTCTCCGACACTCTGTCAAAAAAGAAAATGAGTCATGAAGATAGTATCTCTGTGACATGGGTAGATTTGCAAAAAGACTAACCTGAGCGAAGATGAGCTCTGTTGCAAAGTCACGGTCGTCATCCAGCTTCTCAGACTCGTTTATGATCTTCCTTTTAGTTTCAAGAAGGCTCTTCCATCTCATCCTGCAGCTCTTGGCTGTTGCCCCCAAAAAAGCAAGGCAAATATTAGTTGGAAGGAATCACAATCAAAATGTTAAATCACTGTGAAGCGTGAGGATCTTACGCTGCTTTCTTGTGCTTATTGTACAGCCATCCAATCTTAAAGAAGATATCAGGCTTTATTAGAACTGTTTGCCAAGTCTCGAAGTAGTTTTGGATTTTCATCAGCAAGTCTTTTTCTGAGTTGAGACGAACAAGAGTCAGTGCAAGAACTGGAAGTATTTGTTTGAGCGTATAATGAGCAGGCAGTGAACATGCAGCTGACCTTTGAGCGGCACCCTGAGGAAAAGCCTGTTGGAGATGTCCACCACAATGGCTCTCAGCAGATTGAGAGAGTCCACGTGTCCGGAGGAGTCGGTCATTTCCTGCAGACAGTCCAGGTGTTTGGCTGTGGAGCTCACACAGATTCCCACTGTCCTCTGGAGGCTGGGGCCTGTCAGAGCTGCGAAACAGCCATAAAACAATGCAGTAATTCAATTACAGTGACGTAGTGTTCCAGTTATTGCTGGACTTTGTGTTAGATATGGGAAAATGTGTGGAAAGAGAGATGAAACGAGGCTCCTCGATACTATACTATATCTATGATACTATACTATATCTATACACTCTCTGTGTAAGGTAATTTCTCACCTTTAAAAAAATATGTCCTCACTTTTTTCCAGAGTGGGACATCACTGTTGAAAATGATACCCCTCCCTTCCATCCCGATACACTCCAGCCCTGTTTTGCTCCCAAATCTGGCCGTGTAGTGTGTGCTCTTCAGCACATGATACACTGCTGAAGGCCTGCAACAAGAACCAGGCTCTGACTCATTACGCATTCATTGGATAAACAGTGAGTATAAAGAGTTTTAAGGTAAAGGCTCGCCTGCTAAGAATGAGGGTCTCCTCTCCATTAATCCAGACCCGGACCATGCTGCCGTATTTGTTGTTGTAGTAGTTGCTCGCTGTTCCTATCCCAGTCAAGATGAATCTGCTGTAGGAGACGACTGGACCAAGTCCTGCCAAGAAGGACGGACCTGGCAGAAAGAGACAGGTAAGGAATAAAGGCATAATAGAACCAGATTAAATTTCCTGCTTGGCTGTTTATACAAAGCATCCAGTCTGCTGAAGTGACTTTAGATATCGAATTTTTCTTTAGGAAAGCTGGCTTGACTCAAATGTGATGTGGTAAGCAGCAAGTGAAAACAGAGAAATCAATAAGCTATTATATGATTTCATCAATAATGTGATGCAGAACTTTTTCCTCTAGCTCCCCTTATCATTCACCATCAGATCACCATTATAGAATTTCACTGTCACTATTCAAAGTAGAAAACACACTGAAAAAAAATCTTTATAACAGATATTTTTATCGGCTTATACCTACAGATCACTCACTTGTGTGAAAGAAGTCTTTTACCTGGTATATATGACCGATGTGTTCGGCTCCAGGCAGAGACAAGCAGCAGCAGCAGCAGCAGAAGCAGGACGGTGGTGACGTCAGACAGAGCATCAACCACCGCGTAGCCGATGGTGAGTGCCTCCGACAGCAGCATGCCCTTCATAACTCCAGCCAGGGACACACACCTGAGCAGGCAGACCAATGCTCATAAAGCTTCTGTCTTCTTTTATACGAGCGATAGACTGAGCTCATCCCATTTGTTAAAACAAACAATGAGACCCTTAATCTTTGGACAGCCTTCTTTTTCATCCCCTTATAATTCCCTTGTCCTCCAGTGCTGGTTTGAACTCAGCAACAGCACATGTTGAAACCAAAATACACCCACGCAAAGCTTTATGGTGAACTGTTTGTATCATGGTAGTGTGACAAGATATCACATCAAATATCTCACCCCAGACAGTTTAAAGGTGAGTGATAGATTATTTCTTCACTTTACCTTATTCTCATTTACATGAGAATATACAATGTACATTTATTGCATATTAAATATTGTGAGTTGCAAAAGTAATTTCCCCCTCTGATTGTTTACTTGTTTATTTTTATGCATTGTATCAAACATGAATTAAAATGAGCATGAGGACCTCAAATCCAGAAAATGTGAGCTCACTGATGGAAAAATTATTTTATCAATTGTAAAATATTATATAAATATAAATATAGTATATGATAATAGCTGAACATCCTGATCAACACTGAGTCCAAAATCACATTCCTGAATATGTCTAATTTAAGTTTTTAAATATTTGTGATATGGCCATTAAAAGAGAAAGATAAAGTTACGATTTACAGTCTCATGATAGTTCCAAAGTTCTGGCATCTTCCACTAGATAAAAGATGTATCTACTTACTAAGGTCAAAGAAAAATATTCACGTCTCTTCCTCTTCTTTCCCTCTCCTGACAAATTAGACCGTGGTTTGAAGAGATGCAGAACTTCCTCCACTGGTTTTAAAGATGATCAACTTTCTCCAACCGCATAAATCACAGTGATTTGAGTGTTTATAAATCCTTGGTTAAGCCTTCATTTAGTTGCTTAGAAATGCTGCCACTTGGGGGTTACAAGTACCATTATATGGCAGAGCTGGCTAGATGTCTGTGCTGTCTAAACCACAAAGCGCCTTCAAAAAGAACAAAAAAAAAAAAGTGTTTCTTTTTTTATTTATAAGAATGCAAAACCTGCAGGTCTTTCATTGGTTGCACTCTACATCAATTTTTTTGATGGTATTACGTCACATTTCGCTTTGTTTAAAAGAAAGAAACCTCACTGCCCAATTCACCGACCGAGAAGGCTTTTCAAGGGGAAATTAATCAGCTGGGTCACACTGACCTTTGTCAAAGGAAGCAGGGATTTACCCATCAGTTAAGAGAGAGGTCAAGGCAGAAAGAAAATGTTGTAATAAAATAAAAAATTAAAGTCTCACAAATTTCATTGAGTGCGGATGAAAATTAAAAAGGGCAGACAGTGTTGTGTACTTCTAATGAGCTGTCCTTCAAGCTCAGCACCTATGAATAGCTGGTATGCTGTTGATCAAGATGCTGGAATCTCATTTAAGGGCTTGGGAGGGGGCTTTTATTCCATTTATCCTTTTTTTTGGCTGGAAAAACCTGTCCTCATCATTCATAGTAGAGACTTAACTGGATAATTGGAACTTTTTGGAAATGGACAACGCTTTAAAATCACTATTATTTTATCTATGGAGATGCATTATGCAATGGCATAAAAAATTGAAATCCCATTTATTAACATTTCAGCACGCACACATGCACGTGCACACACCCACAGCCGTTTACTGAAAGTGCTCTGAAAGCTCTTTTGTAGGCCCAGAGAATGATCCCCTTGTTCACAGCTTATTTATTCCACTTCCATGTAATTTTGTGTAGGACGGACTGGTGACAATATTGAGAGGAAGAGCACCAGCATGATGAGAGGGACTACACTGTCTGCAGGATATACGTCACTCTGAAAATATGTCCATTAGCTGTGTCTAAATCAAGTAGGCCCACTAGATTTTTTTTAACTGTTTCCCAGATGCTTGTTGTTGCGCAATGCATCACGTGCTTCCCACTGTGTCCACAGACAGATTTTGACATGTTTATTCCCATCCAACAGCTCCATCGTAGTTTCCCTGTGACGTCTCATCTGTTGGCAGGTGTTCAGATATGTGCTGTGTGTGCTTGCTTGTGAATTTCAGAGCTCAGATCACTCTCACAGTGGCGGATCAGGGAACAGGGCTCCAAGTATGAAGGAGAGGAGCGGGGGATTTCTCGCGTGGAAGGCGCTGCTGGCGGGGCTGTGCGTGCTGCTGCTCCTGAGCACAGCAGGTCTGGTGTTCCTGTTGGTGCGGCAGAAAGAGCTGATGGAGGAGCTGCTCAGGTTGGACGTCCAGGTGCAGGCGCTGTCGCAGAGCTGCAGGCTGCGGGCGGGAATCGTGCCCGTGGACCCCACAGAGGCTGGAGAGCTGAAGGAGCTCCTCCGCAGCAGGAGGAGCCCGGAGGGAGAGGCATCACAGAGTCTAGATGAGAAGGATATGCTGATGCTGATGTCTTACTCCATGGTTCCTGTAAGATACCAGAATGCTTAAATGTGGGGTCTTATTTTCTGAACATTGTGGAGTATTGCAGACTTTTAACTGTTCTCCTGTAATGTAGTATTATGATATTATGAGAGAGAAAAGGAAAGCTATAAACAACTCTTTGCTGTCATTTTTAGTAGAAATATTTCCTCTCTTTTCCCCTTTGGGTTTAGAAGCATGTCTGTGTAATGCAAAGAATCCTAGAGTCTGCTGCAGTGATTAAGAAGATGTATGCTTTTCCACTGAATGTTTCCTGGATAAATACTTTGAGAAGTGGAGCGTGACTGTTGCCTGCTCCTCCCTCGACTGTACTCACATCCGCTGGGAACTGGTATTTCTCCAGAGGGTGCTACTGTATTTTCTTAAAGGACGTTTATCAGTGATTCACAAGTATTTTAGCAAAATACAGTCTAGGTTTATTATCGACCTGGTTGACCATCAAAGACCATCAAAGAGTCTTTGGCTTGAAAACAATTAATATTGTGTCAACTGGTATTGTGTCAACAGGCCTAGAAGTATCAAAATACTTCCAGGCCTGCAGGTTTATGAGATCCAACAGTGACTTACTATTTCTGTTTTTTTTTTATTCCAGATCAAAACCTTCATAGATCTGTGTAACAGCTCCAGAGGAGTTTGTCTAACAGGTGCACTTCATAAATATTCTCCACTCCAGCTCTGTCTTTTGTGGTTTCTGGTGCTTCTACTGTATTTGCTTTATGTGAAATATTCTATTATTTCTTTTGCCAGGCCCGCCTGGACCACCAGGTAAAAACAGGCACTTTAATTAATTACCTGCATCAGTGACTCAATCTAAGCTGCATGTGTTACAACAGTTTCAGTGCTTTTTCCTGTTAGGTTTGCCTGGTAGAGCTGGTTCACCGGGACCGCAGGGTGTGCCCGGGCCGGAGGGAAGACGAGGAAGACGAGGTAAGAGATCTGCTGTGTTGCTTAGAAATCTAACAGCCCCTCCCAGCAGACTAAACCTGTGTGAAGCGTGCACCAGAAGAGAGAAGAGAGAAACAGAAGTCAGTCACAAGTTTCGGACACTGAAACCATTGTTAAGTCGTCCTTTCCTAACATGAGAATCCCACTCACTGTCTGCAAGAGGCTTTGTCCGTAGCCAGAAATGCATGGGAGGAGATGAACATTGTCACGTTTTAAGTGGTCGTTAACCTTTTCTGTCTTTTTTTGTTAAATGAAAATGGACCTAAAAACAAAATATCTAAGATGATCTGCTGTCAGATTTACAGTTTTACAATTAACACATGATCATCCTGTTTTTAGTTTGGATTTCCATGTTCAGCTGAGGTGGTTTAAACTAATGATGACATTTGTGAATGACTAGGACGCCCTGGTGAAAAAGGACCACCGGGACCGAAAGGAGACCCTGGGCCTCTTCAACTGAAAGGTGAGACCTCCAACAACATTTTCGTTGAGGGTGAGGGATGACAACATATTTAAACCTGATATGAATAATGTGAAAAACAGAAAGGAAAAGTGAAGTCTCAAGATTACAAGATTTCTCCTGTATCTGGATATAGGACAGGTATGTCAAGATGTCCATTATGATTAGTTCAGCTTTTTATCGTGTTGTGGGATATATTTAACAAACAGAACTACAACCATTACAAATACATCCCCCATGATTAGTGGTAAAACTAACTTTAAATTGGAAAAAAAAGTTTAAAAATCAATAATAAACAATTAGTAGCTGCTTTCCTGTTTTTCTTTTATTGTTGCTGTTGTAAAATCATCAACCAGCAACATTGTTTATTTGATCTGTTTTATATGTCTGACTTGTAGCTACTCTATGTCTGTATTTGAAGGTCCACCTGGTCCAAGGGGTCCACCAGGTCTACCAGGCCCACCTGGACCACCCTGTCCCGCCTACTATTCTCATGGAGTGAGAGACAAGACCGTTAGAGAACAAATCCATTATACCAACATGCTGATGGGTGAGAATATTTCTACAGAATCATCATCAATCAACCAACATCTTTCATTTTACAGAAATGACACCAAGGCCTAATATAAAAAATAAATAATAATAAACAAAAAAAACATTTTAAGTGATATCTAAACTATAGAATAAAACCCTACAGACTTATAATGTGTTATCTTTTGTGTGGAATGTCAGTCTCATTTCCTTTAATGATCAGTTTACCATTTTCAAGGTGGTGCCACTAAGTATCAGAACATCCACACAAACGTCTCTTTTTAAGAGATTTCTATTTCTAAGATATTGTCTAAAACACATTTATTCTCCAACATGTATCAAAATGCAGATCAGAGGCATCTCCACACCGGTTGGGAATTCACTTTTTTTTTATTGATTTCTAGGCTTCATTTCAAGTCTTTTTTAAATATATCCAGTCCAAAAAATACTCAGCCTATCAGCCTATGAAACATCCACCAAGCTTCAGTGCCCAATAGAGGATAAAAGAACAAAAAAAGAAAAAACTAATTTGAAATATTAAACATTTTTGGACTACTTTTCTAATCATTAACTTTTCATTTGTGTGTAAAAATCTCTTTAAGTTTATTTTAAGTTTTAAAGTAAAAACATTCACAAAAGTTAACTTTCCATTTCTTTTACATATTTAGAGTCATCTCCTGTTCTGACCAGAGAGGCCTCCAATGAGACAGACACAGAAAACATCAGCAGCTCAGCAATTAACAAGACTGGTAAGAACAAATTATATTATATATTAAATCCTTTTAATTAAGGGCTGTTTTTGTTCAGTGTTACATGATGTATGAAATATGAGGTCTATACCAGCTCCTCCATTTGAAACTCTTTATTGCTTGTTACTTTACCTACACAGAAGCATCAGTGCCACCTCCAGCTGATGATAGCAGAGAAGTATTTAATGTTACTGGCTCTGAAAATCTGAAAAATGACACAGATGTGGATTCTGGTGAGCAACCTTTTGAGTGGTGGAAAGACTTCAGACCTAACTTTGATTATAAAGAAAAATATGTTTAACCCAAAAATGCCTTTTTTTCTTTTCTATAACCAGTATCACGTCATCCAGAGTCACAACACCTCGACTTGAATGACACAAACATGGAGAATGTTACTGAAGCACCTGTTCGAGTATTAACAGGTATTAACTTTGCTTTAATTACAAGAAAAAGTCTCTGTATCTAAATTAAAAGTGCTGCCCCAAAACCCTATTAGTACTTTCAAACGTTACACAATCGTTTAATTTTTCAGCCCTACTTTCCCCAGACCCAGATCAAAACAGCGGCACCTTCAATGGCAGTGGAAACAATACACCCATGAAAAATGGTAAAAACCTGTCATACTGTACTTACTGTATTTGGAAAAAGAATGGGCCCTCACACGTAAGTTTAATTAAGTCAAGGCACTATTTTGAGTTGCAGGAAGACTTTATGACTTTACTTGTGTTTATTGCACAGTTGTTTCAGGATCTTATACAGTTCATTTGTTTAATATTGAGGGTGTACTGTTTGATTACATAATGCCTGGTTCAGTTTTAAGATTCATGGTCTTGGACGTGGTTACTTTCTACAGACGCAGTATCACCTCATCCAGGCTACAGACATGACACGTGGACTGAAACCAGCACAGAGAATGTTATAGACAGACCAATAAAAGTATTAACAGGTAGGAAACTCTGAGATTCATTCATGAAATGGTTGTACACACAGATAAATAGATCTTAAATTCATACTGTGCTTAAATTTGCTTTTCTTTCAGTGTTACCAACACCACATACAACTCATAAAGCCGGAGATGTTTTGAATGTTTCTGAGATACCTCGAGACACAGATAAGGAATCAGGTGAGTGTCTGAAAGACTTTACTGACGGATTTTTACTGATTTTATTGTTTTTTTACTCAGAATTTCAGTCCTCTTTTAGTCTCACAGCCTTTCTTAATATTAAAAAGTTTTGTAAAAATATGTCAAGTAGTCACTCATGAACTGAGTTAATACTGAGTTAAAAGGTAAGAGTTATGACATTTAAAAAATCAGTACAATAAGGTGTAAGAAATAAAGGGATTGTGCTTATCTTAAAAAATCTCATCATCTAAAATCACACTTTTCTCTTTACAGTGTTACCAACACCACATCCAGATCATGAGGCCCGAGATCTGAATGTTTTGACTGTCTCTGAGAAACCTCGAGATACAGGTGAGGAATCTGGTAAGCGACCATCTGAGTTTCTGAAAGACTTCACTGATAGACTTTTATTGTTTTGTTTTAAACTTAAAGTTAATTAAAATAAATAAATAAATAAAAACAAGGGTAATAACATAAAGAAATCAATATAATAAATGTGTTTTCAAGGGATAGGGTTTTGTCACTGTTATTTATGTTAAGCTAGTATCAAAGAACAGATTTTTAGTTTATTTATGTAGAGGAAAGAAGGAAAGTGTGCTTACCTTATTAAATCTCACTCCTCTACAGTGTTACCAACACCACATCCAGCTCATGAAGCCAGAGATCTGAATGGTTTTAATGTCTCTGAGAAATCTCGAGACACAGATAAAGATTCTGGTAAGCCAGCTTTTGAGTGACTGACTCTGACAGACTTTTACTGATTTTATTCTTTTTTTGTAAATATACATCCAGTATTAACTTATATAAAGTAAGTGAGTTTCATTTTTAAACTCTAAAATAATGAGTGAGGAAAAACTATTCAATTTCTTGACCTAAGTAACAATACCAGTGGAACCATATAAAATACCTTGTTACAAGTCACACGATCACAGTCATACTAGCATAAATAGCAAATAGCAAAAGTATTATCAGGAAAATAGACTTTATTTAACTATTACACACTATACTATTACATTATTAACACTGATGCATCGATGTGTCAGCAGCATCTCATTGTTACAGCTGCTCATGGTGAATTATTGAAACTACTTTATACACAGGTGGTTTAGTCCAATGGCTTGCAGCCTCCTCTAAAGGGCCATAAGATAATTTATAATTTGATTATATAAAATGGCATGTTGAACTCAATGCTTTTTTTTTTTGTGTCATTTCATAAAGACTTAAGCTATGACAGCCTGAATGACTCCAACACAGAGACTCTTACAGAGAGACCATCTAAAGTATTAACAGGTAGGAAACACTGAGATTCATTAATTCAGATTCAAAATGTATATACTCAACTAAAATGCAAGTACTCTGGCCTCAAATACTATTGCAGTACTAATGCACTTAGTTACTTTCCTCCTCTGGATACAATGATTGCCTAAAGCAAAAAAGTTTTTTCCACTATTTGTACTGTAAAGTAAAACACAGCACAGAACTGCAAGTCAAAGCAGTATTTGAGAATGAACTATATTTCAATTAAATAAAACAGCATGTTGAACTTTATATTTTTTATTTTCTAGATTCAGTATCATTTCATAAAGACTTCAGCTACGACAGCCTGAATGACTCCAATGCAGAGAATCTCACAGAGGGACCAATAAAAGTATTAACAGGTAGGAAACACAGAGATTCATTCATGAAATGGTTGTACACACAGATATGATCTTAAATTCATACTGTGCTCATCCTATTAAATCACATGTTTCTTTCAGTGTTACCAACACCACATATAACTCTTGAAGCCAGAGATGTTTTTGATGTCTCTGAGAAACCTCGAGACACAGATAAGGAATCAGGTGAGCAGAGTGTCTGAAAGACTTTACTGACAGACTTTTACTGATCTTATTGTGTTTTTTTTTTTACTCAGAATTTCAGTTCTCTTTTAGTCTCACAGCCTTTCTTAATATTAAAAAGTTATGTAAAAATATACAATACAATACTGTGTTTTCAAAGGATAGGAAAGGAAGATTTTAACACTGTTATGTTTAGCTATTGTTAAAAAACAGATGTTTAGTTTGTTTATGTGGAAAGGAAATCAAATCATGTTCATTTGTCCGATCTCACATCAAGTGTGCAAAAAAGAGTTTCATATTTAAACTCTGAGACAGTAAGTGGTGGAAGAAGTAATGAAAGTGTGCTCATCTTATTAAATCACATTTTTTAACAGTCTCACCAGCACCACATCCAGATCATGAAGCCAGAGATCTGAATGGTTCTAATGTCTCTGAGAAGCCTCGAGACACAGATGAGGAATCTAGTAAGCGACCTTTTGAGTATCTGAAAGACTTTACCAATAGACCTTTACTGATTTTATTTATTTATTTTTACTAAGTAAGAATTTCAGTCCCATTTTTAATCTCACGACCTTTCTTATTAATGAAAAGGAATGTAAAAATACATCCAGTATTAACTTAAAAAGTAGGTTAATCCCCTAAAGAATTGAAGTTATGTCAGAATGTCTTTCATTTTCTAGATTCAGTATCATTTCACAAAGACTTCAGTTACGACACCCTGAATGACTCCAACATAGAGAATGTCACAGACAGACCGATGAAAGTATTAACAGGTAGGAAATACTCTGTTTTTAATGAGTAAAATAAGTGTCAATAACTTTACAACATTATTTTTCACTGTTTTTTTTCACTCTTTTCTACTTGAGATATATATTATATATATTATATATTTTATATTCTTGTATATTCTTGGGCATATCGTCTCTGTACTATGTACAGGTATAATTATAATGATAATTATTTATCTTTTAGATTTGTATGTTGAATCTCTTATTTTTTATCTTATTCTATGTCTTTGCATTTTCCCACTATTTATTTCCACTGTGTGTCTCGCTGCTGCTTACAATGTGAATTTCCCCGCTGTGGGACTAATATCTGAATCTGAATCTATCTGAATTTTTAAAGTTTCATTTCATTCTGCAGTCCCACTTTCTGATGACCAAAACGATGCCTTCAATAACAGTGGACCCTTTATCGACACACCCATGAAAAGAGGTAAGAAACTGTCTGACTGTCCTCACTTTTATTTGAAGTATTTTGTCTCTTCCCTAAAAAGCCTTTAACAATAAATCATCAACAATATATATGAAGTTGTATTTATTTTTTTATCATTATCTTTAGACTCTTCATATTCACCTCACAACAACAACAACAAGTTAAAGACTGGTGAGTTAACTTTGTAAATTTAAGTTTCAGTTGAATGTTATACACAGCAAAACAGTATGGGTGTTCACCCCTTGTTAGTTAAAACATTTAACTTCTGTTCCGTATGTTATTTTTCTTTTTGCAGAAGCACCAACTCCACATCCAGCCGATGACAACAGAGATGTGTTGAACTTTACCAACTCTGAAGAACTTCTCGACACACATGTGGATTCTGGTAAGCAGCTGTTTTGAGGAGGGAAGCCGTCATTGTCAGACCAAATTTCAAATGTGCAGAAATACTTGTTTAACCCAAAAGTGCTCTTTTCTTACCTAGAATCAGTATCAGGTCATCCAGTAAACAACCAAAACAACTTGAATGACGCCAACACAGAGAATGTTACTGAGGCTCCAGTTCGAGTATTAATAGGTATTAACTGTGTTTTAAATAGAAGAAAAAGTCTCTGTATCATAATCAAAGGTGCTGCCCCACAGCCCCATTTGTACTTGTAAACATTACATTATCATTTAATTGTTCAGCTCTACTTTCTCCAGACCTGATTCAGAACAGAGACATCTTTAATGGCAGTGGAGACGATCCACCCATGAAAAGTGGTAAAACCCTTTCCTACTCTTTATACTGTGTTTGTTATCAGTACTGACCAATTCAAGGTCAAGGCATAAACATAAAATCTAGTTATTTTGAGGAAGACTTTATTGACAGACCTCTTAACTGATCTTGATTCACAACCATGCTGAGCACCAGGGAGCCTGTGAACTGACAAAAACCCAACTACTTTTTTATTTTCCAGAGTCAGTATTATTTCATCAAGATGACGGCTACAACACCTTGAGCGAAACCAAAAGAGAAAATGCTTCAGTGGCACCAGTTGAAGTAACAGGTAGGAAACACTCTGTTTTGAATTCTATGTAAAAGTAACAAAGACCTTAAAACTGTCTTTTTGGTCTTTTGTATGATGTTGCACCATTAGTGTCTGTATGTATTATTCATAAACATTTGCTTTCATTTTACAGCCTCACTTTCTGTAGACCTGGCTGAAAGGAGGGAGGGCTTAAATTACAGTGGAAACAGTATTGATGCACCCATGAAAAGTGGTAAGAAATAGTCTTGTGTATCATATTTAGTTTTCATTTAGATTTATTCACATGACTGAAATACATTGTCAGAGGTATTTTCTTTCCATTTTCTTTAGACTCTTTATATCCACTCGAGACCGACTACAACATCAGTGTGACAACCCATAAGAATTGGACAAGTACTAGTTATAACATTTTGTTAAATTCCATTTATCTATATCTATTTCTATATCTATATATATTAGATAACATATTCAAATACTCAAGAATATATTTGCATTTGTTTAGAGTGCAAGATCAAAACCCTTAAATGTCCAGAGAATGCCATAAAAATGCAAAGCACTTACGGATCGTGGATGTCCGACGTAGCCCAAATGGATGAAGGTCGATACTGGATTGCTGAGCATTTTTCAGGTGATTTTTTTTAAACAGCAAACACCAGTCTTCAACTACCGGGATCTGTGAATTATTGTGGATTTAATGCAAAAACATCTCCTCCCCAGGTCGAATTTTGGCGGAGTATGGAGACATTTCAACATTTCAGAATGCAAGCAACAAAGTTGTAGATGTCAAGTTGTTCTTCCAGGGCTGTGGACATGTCATTTACAAGCAATCATTTTACTTTCACAAAGCAGGAACAAACCAACTTATAAAGTAAGTGTTTGTTCTAACTTACCCATACTGCAATGTTTCATGTCATGTAACATGTGACTTTTGTACTCTTCTTAACTTAGCCCATGATCTTACAGATTTGACCTGAACACCAGGAAAAGAAACACTCTGATCATGCCAAGCTGCAGATATAACAACCTGACTTATCTTTTCCGCAACTCAAAGACATATTTCAAGTTTGCTGTGGATGAAAATGGACTGTGGGTCATTTTTGCATCAGAAACAGATGATAATGTGATGGTGGCGAAGATTAACCCCGACGTGTTCTCTGTGGAGTCAGTCATTAACACTCACTACCCAACGATAAAAGCAGGAAATGCTTTCATTGTATGTGGGGTGCTGTATTTCACAGATGACAGAGACAGAAGAATTTCATATGCCTTTGACTTACAGACAGAGAGTCCCCTGGATGCAAGTTTTGATTTAAGGCCAGCTAATGGCATCTTGGCTATGCTGTCATATTATCCCAACAAAAGGCTTTTGTATATGTGGGACAGCAGCAGTGTGAAAACCTGCAGAGTTAGACTCAAACTGACCTAAATGGTAACCACTTAACTTGTAAAATAAACAGTTAACGGGTTTGACATTTCTTGACACATTGACCTGATTTTGACACAGGAGTAAATTATTGGCAGACTTTTAGTAGGTCACCCTGGATACTGTTTACAGTGAACGTGTGACCCATTTATCAAATCAAGATTACAGACTTCTGACATATGTGTCGTGTCCAAACGACCATAATGCTGGATTGATGTGATGAATGTTACTGATAAATTTGGACTTTGTATCACAGGGAAAAAAAATGTTTTTGACATGCAAGAGCCTGCTTCTAGGTTTTCCCTAAATAGTACTTAAAGTGGTTTATTCATATTAGAGTCATGTGACAAAACATTTTACCCAGATTCACTTTTCAAATGTATTTTTCATGTTCATGGCCAAACTAATTCCATATAGAGACAGTGGCTTGGAACAGATACTTTTGTGGTATTGCTAATTTTACCCAACTGTGTTGGGGCCCCAGACCCCCAGACTTTTATTTCATTAAAAAAAACACATAGATATTGTAAATATTTGATATATTTTTTCATATGGGCCTATTTATTTTCAATGCTTCTATTTTATTCAAGTGTCTTGACTGTTACAGTACTTGCTACATACTTGTTTTAAATTTTCAACGTATCATGTTTATTTTTATGCACCCAAACACCATCACAAATCCCCTGTATGTGTTAACCTACTTGGTAATAAACCAGATCCTGATCCTGATTCTGATGCCAATAATTTGCACTCTCACTCAACAAAAACACTTTCCACAATATTAACCTAAGGAATAAGCCCCCAAGAGGCCACGATTTAATGTGATTTTAGAGAAGCTTTTATATAGCAGTTCCTATACTACTATACTTGGCTTAACTATACAATAATTTATTGATAACAAACGATTATTCTGAATGTATTTCTTCTGTGACATTTAGTAGAATGTTAGCCATTCAACACGTAGACACAGATAGGGCTCACCTTTCCCGCTTTTCACATAAAACCGATGGAGAGTCTGGTTTAATTTTAATTGATTGTTTTAAAATCAATAAGATAGTCCCCTGATTTCTAAAATAAACTCCTAATCTCCTCTCAGTGATCTACTCTACATTCGGTTCCTAAAAAGAGGTCCGCAGGTGCCTCCACCATTACTTCACTATAATTAACAAGGGTCCATCATGATGTCACATCCCCCCTTTCATTGCACCAAATAACTACTTATCAGACTTATCAGGAACCCAAAGTCTTAAACAAACATCAGTGTGATAAGAACGACCTAAAATTACAGAATCCATCTTTCGTAGAAATTTATTTGACTGTGATTTTATAATTTGGTCCATGTCCCATCTGCTAACATAAAGAGGGGACTCATGACCTGTACTGCAGCCAGCCAACCAGGGAGGCGATCCAGATGTTTTGCCTTCACTTTTGAGGAGCTGTCATGTTGTCCATTTTTTCATACAGTCTGTGGGTTATAGAGTATTTTACCATGGCTCCGAAGGACCCTCAGCCAATCACAATCAATCCCAGACCTCTCTGTTTCACACTTCTGCACGAACTTCTTCCATAACGAATCTGCGCTACACATTTACGAGGATCCGCAAACGCATCACAGCGCTGCACATTACGAGCGTCATGTGAAGTGAACGCAGCGATCACCGCCTCCTGCGGGTCAGCAGATCTTCAAATATGGGGACGGACTGAGCTGCGCACACATCAGGGGGGCCTCCATGTTGCTTGACACATCGCACACCGATCAGATCCCTCCCGCTGCAGGTTAGCTAAACTACCCGAGCAAACGACCTGGTTTATAACAGCAGCGTTACATCACTCTCTGGGTCGAGTCCCACCTGGAGACAGCGGCCTGCAGCACTTTATAAAAACAGACTCTGTTAACACACGCTGAGCTGTCAGGCCGAGACAAGAGACCTGCACAGCGCATTTAGTGTTTTTCTGTCAAGTCGAGACTGGTTTCATCGAGCCGTGTGAGTAAAACCTTGTTGTTGCCTCCCTTCTGCTTTATTTTTTTGCTGCAGTCTTGTTAGGATTAAGCTTAGGCTAACCGCGTTAGCATGCGTGCCTGACTGTTTTGTTGTTTATTTGTGTCCACACCGCGGGGTAAAAGCCTCTCGACTTAACCACCGTGCAACATTATCTGCCTGTCGGTCTGTCCAGTCTGGGCTGTTTGTCTTTCACACAGGCAGAAATGACATGTAGCTCTGGCTCGGGCCTAGCTTAACGAGCCATCGGTTACTTGTTTTTTTTTTAAGCTAGCTGCGTTGATTATTTTGTCATTTAGCATTTTGATAGCATTTATTTGGTCGTGGTAGCCTAATTAGTCAATACAGTTCATGTGGTTTTAAAATAAACAGTTGTAAGCAGCATTTGCCATATTCATCATACCATATTCAGCTGTGAGTGACCTGCTGTGCTAATGCTAACAGTGACGTTGAAGTTATGAAATATGTTACGTTAGCTGGACTGGCCTCTGTTAGCCGCCTGCTAATTTAACCTCCATCTCATCTCAGTTTTTTTTTGGGGGGTGGGGTTGTTTTCTCTTTTTTAGCTTAAAGACTTAAAGAGAAGAGTTATGTCCTGTCCGTGCACCTCGGCTGCCCGGTTGTTGCTAAACACTGCCCACAGAGGTAAGAAAGGGAAAGTACACACACTAAAACACACAAACACTAACACGGTTTGAGGCTGGTTGACATTGTGATTTTCGCTGCAGGCTGTGGAGTTTGTCTCCAGCTAACCGTGTTGGTTGTTGTGACAGTCACGTAATGTGTGCAGCAGGTGGGCAAGTCACTCAAAATGTTTCTTTGCCAACGCTGTTGCATCACCACCAGGCCTTTCACAGAGCTGCACAGCTTTTAAGAGATTACATGCAAAGGAAAAAACAGACGTAAAAAGTCAAAATAGTGTTGTGGAGCAATAGCTGATGTACCTTGAAAACAGAGGCCTTCAGGTTTGTATAGTCACACAGGGTACCTATAGATAGTGTAAACATGATGTCCTTGACTGTCATCTGTTGCTTTTGATAATGTTCAGTTGATGTACCCACAGCCACATGCCATCATTATTTAACATTTTAACAAATTATGTGTTGTGAACTAATTAAGGCCACTTCCCCTCTTATTATACCTGTAAAGCTGCAACTACCAACAGTTTTGATTATCAATTATTTTGCTAACTATTTTCTTAATTCACCATTTCAATTGTGTAACAAACTGAGGGAAAAAAAAGTCCAAAGCCCAAAGTTATTTGGCTTATTGTCACACAAAGAATATAAGCAAATCATTTAAATTGTAAAAGGTGGAAACAGACAGTGTATTTTTGATTAAAATTGAGTGAAACCTTGACTTGATTATTGAAATACTTGCTGAATTATTTTCTGTTGATTGACTTGATTAAATAATCAGCTTCTTGTTTCAGCTGTAGTTACATTACAGATGAGAGCAGTTATTTAATCTGTTTTTCGCCGTATTAATTATTATTCAAGGTAATATGTGTTGCGTAGGTAAACTAAGTAATGACCATTTTGAAATGTGTGTTCACTACCCATGGTGGTGTTAAGAATTAAAAAGGGTTGTTGCTGTCCTCACAGGATTGTCCTGCTCCCGGATCCAGCTGTTTTCTCTGAGTCGTCAGGGGTCCCGGGAATCTCATTTACCTCCCCTCGTACGGGTGAGGTCGTTTTCAGAGACTCCTGTCTGCTATGCCTCTAAAGATGGAACAACAAAGGACAGTGGAAGTGATGGTGGAAAGGTAAGTTCTTGGAGGATTAGTCTCATTTGTAGCTCTCTTTCATGCTAGTGTCACACACTACTCTGTACATGGAAGAGATGGTTGAAATGTAATTTAATATGTCCTGACGCAATCCTGTTTACACAGAAAAGTATCAGTGAGGGGAAGAGACTATCTGGCTCTGGAGGATCAGGCAAGGGGGGTAGCCAGCTACGCTGCCCTAAATGTGGAGATCCCTGCACACATGTAGAGACGTTTGTATGTGAGTAAACTCGTCAACATTTCGACAACCATTTACTGAGACAAATTATCTGATGTGCATTTTGGGTGAAAAGTGAACTGTAGGTGTAAAGGAATCTGGCATTGACATAACTGTCATAACATCTGTCACAGATGTTATTCTGACTTTGCACACATCACCCTCTGGTGCTGAGACAGATAGAAGCCCTAAGTATGTGAGCTGATGATGGAAATGGTCAGTTGTTTGCCATGCTCTAAAGAAAAGAGACCTGTTGCAAGACAGGTTATGTCTCCAGACTGTGTAAATAAGGTGAATAACCAGCAATATTGAGAAACAAGTGGTTGACATTGTTGGTTGGATGGATGATAAGTAGGGTGAAAAAACAAGGATTTGTACAGTGACTGAATCAAAAAAGAGACTAATGGAAAATACAGCACAGTGCCTCAACAAATAGACAAATTATCATTTTAATCCATGATCATGTGATCCTATTTGTTTGCTTTTTTTAATTGAAGCATTAAACCAACCTTAAGATTTTTTTCCTGTTTCACAAACTATGGTGCTGGACTGAAATAACTAAACACCACAAAACAACAGCCGTTTCTTGATAGAGTTGGTCAAAACAAAGACCTCCAGTGAACACGAACACGTCGGTTTCATTTATGTCCAGTGAGCATTTTCTGCTCTGTTGCAATAACTTTGACTGTGAGTTTGTAAGCTAGTGCTGCATGTTGTTTGGATTGTATTGTCAGCTGGTATAAGAAACTTCCTCTCAACCAATCAGATGGTTGATTTCTGCACTGATTTGTTGTTGGAACTTTTCAAAAGCGGTCTGACATTGTAAGGATTGAGCCAGTGTCCGCCGCCATTGGAAATATGATTCCTCTCCACAATTTTCATTTTAACCTTTTTTTTTTTTCTTCTTTTTTTTTTTCTCACACTGTCATTTTGGTATGTGATGACATTACTTCACATAACCCATTACTACTACTTTTACTTACTTATACTGCACCTGTAACTATCAAGATATTGCATACACTGCATCACACATTGCATCTATTTTACATACCATCACTTTTACATGATCCGAAAAACTTTCCAAGTGAATAGGAAGTTTGTGGTGTACCATTCATATGCTTTTTATAGTAATGTTAGTCATGTCCCCTTGTAGCCCACAGAGACAAGTTGGAAGTTGGTTCAGTACTTTAATACATAAATGTGAAATACTGCCAACTGAACAATACAGAAAACTGACAGAGTAAGGTGGACATTAATAGGTAGTGGAACAATGCATTTTGCTTGTCTTCTAATGCACAGAAGCAGAAATGTGTTGTCTCTTTTGGTTTGAGTATCAGTCAGCTTAATGATCTGCAGCTTTGAATAATTAAACTGTAAATGTCTAAAAAGTTTCCTTCAAACAGGATGTGAAATGTTTCTGTACTTAATGTGTTGTGTGTGTTCTTTTGTAGCATCAACACGATTTGTCAAATGTGAGAAATGCCATCACTTCTTTGTGGTTCTGTCTGAAACGGACTCTAAGAAGGGGCTAAACAAAGAGCCAGAATCTGCTGCAGAGGCAGTAAAACTGGCATTTGCACAGAAACCTCCCCCTCCCCCGAAGAAGGTGAGAAATTACAGCAGGAAACAAATGTGAAGAAATGTGCTTGAAACGTTCTGATGTAATTCTCAGTCGAGTACACTTTTATACACTTGAATTAATTGTTTTTCCTTTTCAGATATATGCTTACCTCGACAAGTTTGTTGTTGGCCAGTCCTATGCAAAAAAGGTGTTGGCAGTTGCAGTGTACAATCACTACAAGCGCATCTACAACAACATCCCTGCTGGGAGTCGACAGCAGATTGAAGTGGAAAAACAGCCTTCTTTAACACCTCGTGGTCAGTATTACTGTCATCTGTAGATTTTTATTTATTCTGCTGCTTGTTGGTGTAAATTCTCCAATTTTGCATCAGAAAACACAATTTCCATTGTCTTTGGTTAATTTTAGATCGATTTAAAAACTATTATGTACATAAATGTACATTTATTCATTTGGTTTCCGCTGATCATTTACATTAATCATTTCACTGTTGCAAACCATCATTGCAGTCTGATATGGAAATAATAAAGTGCATCAGGATGCAAATCAATAAGAAAGAAGTAAGAAAGAAAGATGAAGCTGAGCTGAGCTTTGACCTTATTTTAGGCAGTATTTCTGTTTTTATTTAATACAGCAGCAGACAGCAGAGATGGACATGAAATGTGGGAAAGGTGTGAAAAGGAATAACTACTGGAGCAGGGCATGTGATTTAAAATTGAAAAATGATTTACCCTTTATTAATTTTAAATATGATGAATTTTGATATGAATTAAACAGAAATTAAATTGTAATGTCTTAAAACAAGGCTGTTTTAATGAAGCATGAAGTAAACATAGGATATGCAAGATTATAACTGAAAAATTTATAACATGCAGTTGATGAGGCTTGCAGTTGTTCAGGTTTGCTACGTTGAAGCTGTAAGATTTAGGACACAATATTTTTTATAATTTACACATCAAGAGCCATTTACTCCAAGAAAAACTACACAAATAACTGAAAAGAGGTTATTGTACCATAACTTGTCTTGAATCATAATCTGTATTATTTGGCATTTGTTCAATGATTATCTCACACGACTGTATAAAGGTTTTTGCAGGACTGTGCTGGTAGTGTGATAGTGGTAATGGTTAATGGTAATATTGATATGAGTACTTTCGTCCTCTCCCTGTAGAGCTAGAGATGAGAAGACGAGAGGATGAGTACAGATTCACAAGTAAGTGGTTGGTCCTCTTTAGTGTTATCTTTAGCAGTGGCCACTTTACAAGTCACAATGTTTCAATAGTCTTTATTTTCACGAGTTGCACAAATGCCAAAATGTACAGATCTCTGTGGCTCCTTAGTTAGGGCTTTGTTTGCCTTTTTCAGCTAGATATTTCTCGTAACGTGTTTATATTCATGCTCAAACTAAAGAATTAGATAAGAAAATTATAGCCACTAAAATTATAGTCACTAAAGCCCCACCAGGTAATTCATTGACACCAGTGTATATTAGTTTAGGAAATACAGTCCCAGTTCTGGAGCGGTGACTGATTATTGCGGGTGTTTTTACTTTGTATACAAATACTTTACAGAAACTAAAGTAATAGAATAATGCTTGTTAATCTTTGACTGACCAGACAGACAATAAATACAATAAGATGAGGTAGCCCAGTGACCCACATTCACATCTGTACATTTCTATTTTTAGTCCAGCTCCCATTGCTTAGTAACTCCATACTGGCACAGACTAGGGCATGCATATTTTTAGCCTGTACATGGAAACAGTTGCTGTTTGACACCATCGGTTTATAGCATAAATTGCACCACAGTTCAGATAGAAAGCTTTCAGCTGTGTCTTTGTAAAAGTTTCTAGAGACGTTCTTACTTGTCAGTGACAAAGCTAACCCCGTAGCTTTGCTTGTTGTTGCAGAGCTGCTGCAGATTGCTGGGATCAGTCCTCATGGAAATGCTCTGGGAGCGTCCATGCAGCAACAGGCGAGTCAGCAGGCACCTCAAGAGAGGAGGGGCGGGGAGGTCCTGGACTCCACACACACTGACATTAAACTGGAGAAGAGCAATATCATACTTCTAGGTCCAACTGGCTCAGGTTAGTGTTGTGTCAACACTGTCCTAAATAGTAGTATTGCACAGTGACACTCCCTAATATTTACACCACCGACTATGCCGGCTGTTTGTGAATTATTTTTCTTGCAAAAACAAATTTGATCATGATTTCTCTTATTTTTCACAGGAAAAACATTGTTGGCGCAGACACTGGCACGTTGTCTGGATGTCCCCTTTGCAATTTGTGACTGCACCACATTAACTCAAGCTGGATATGTGGGAGAAGACATCGAGTCAGTTATTGCAAAACTGCTGCAAGATGCCAACTATTCAGTGGAAAAAGCACAGCAAGGTGGGCAGAGGGACTCAATGCCAGAGCAGTGTGGTTTCCCTTGTTAAAATTGTACCATATGTTGTGTAAAAAAAAACAAAACAAGAACCATAACAAATTGTAATAGTGGTTCTCTATCATACTTTTTTACTTTAACATCCAAATTGAAGAGGGACAAATCTCATCCGATGGGCCTGGAAAGATGAAGTACTCACATGTTTTCAGTCATTTCTTATGATGTACAGTTGGTTTTGTAGGAAGTATTAAAAAGATGGCTCAGACAGATAAAACAAACAGGGCAGTTTTAAGTGACAACACGGCCTCTATCCTTCATTAGCCAGCATACAGTATACAACAGAATACCTGTTAGACAGGAGTGAGCTGGAATGGAAATTTACAACTTCAATAGATAGCAGCGCGGTGATGAACAAAGTGTGTGTTATTATCTTTTATCCTACATTTCTGTGTTCCTGAAACTGTAGTCCAGTTATATTAATAGAACCAGCCTTATAGTCTTCACCATAGTGCACTGTAATATGCACTTAGAATCTGGCCAACAAAAAAAATCAGCTTTATTGGCTAAGTACGAGTATACATACAAGAAATTTGACTGTGATTTATAGTTGCTGTCAGTAGACTTGCAAACAGAACAATTTACAAGTTTAAAATTAACTCTATAAAACAGTGCTAAACAATTAAATGGAAAAAAAGGAAAACCACTAACAGAGACTTAACCCTTGTAAAGATGAAAATATTTACTTTTACATCAATTACAGTGTTATTCAGCTACAACCTGTTTGAATTTGAACATTTATATCACATTTTCCATTTCCATTCCCTACATGGATAAGGAATGTATTATTAGCTCAATAACAGGAAGAGGAAGGAAGCATGGAGAACAAACATGGGATCAAACTGGGATTGACAAAGTCAGTGTAATTATTACAAGGGAGACTTGCCACAGACCTGCAACTATTCAAAGTGTTTTCTTCATTTTTCAACCTCTTCCTAACATGACCAAAAGTGAATAGTTTACATTATAGTGTATGCTTAAACCTCATGTAAACCTATACGCTCCTAGAGGGACTGTCACAAGTAATTACGAGAAGTGAAACTGCCATGGCCTTGTCCTTGTATTTCATGGGCAGGTATTGTGTTTCTGGATGAGGTTGATAAGATTGGCAGTGTGCCTGGAATCCATCAGCTGCGAGATGTAGGAGGAGAGGGAGTCCAGCAGGTCAGTATTTAAAAAAACAAAAAACACAAGAACATGTATTTAACTAGTTTCCATTTTTTCCCCTTGTCTTGACCTTTGACTTCTGTTGAATTGTTTTCTTGTCATCTCTGTCAGGGGTTGCTTAAACTCTTGGAGGGCACAATCGTTAACGTCCCTGAGAAAAACTCCAGGAAACTGAGGGGAGAGACGGTGCAGGTAGACACAACAAATATTCTGTTTGTTGCATCTGGTGCCTTCAATGGACTTGACAGAATCATTAGCAGAAGAAAGAATGAAAAGGTAGGCGTAACGCAGCTCACATGTATCGGCTCTGAGCAGACATTACTTTTTGTCATCATTCCCACCTCTAACTTGATCCTTGTGTTTCATGACTCTTCAGTACTTGGGTTTTGGAACTCCCTCCAACCTGGGGAAAGGGCGCCGTGCAGCGGCTGCTGCGGACTTGGCCAACACCAGCGGTGAGACGGACACAGTAGCAGAGATAGAGGAGAAGGACAGGCTGCTGAAGCACGTTGAGGCTAGGGACCTGATTGAGTTTGGAATGATCCCAGAGTTTGTCGGCCGTCTTCCTGTGGTCGTTCCTCTGCACAGCCTGGATGAAGAAACACTAGTCCGAATCTTGACTGAACCACGAAACGCTGTGGTTCCCCAATACCAAGCTCTGTTCAGCATGGACAAAGTAAGGGCTCTGTTGTTGTTGGTACTACAGTACGGTGTTGAGAAGCACTGTGTTTTTAAAAAAAAAAAAAAAAGTCATCTAGTCCCCCACCACTGGACATTCCTGGTAGATAACTTTGTCATGTGAAATCTGTATTTCTGCTTTTTACCTTTCTATATTACCTTATCGAATTTACCTTTCGATTCTAACTACAAAAGATTTAATAGATTTAATAGCCCCTTTCCAGAGTTGTAAAATCCTGTCTCCCAGTATCATAAACTACTGTGCAGTGTTTTGGCAACCCATAAGCCTTTGGACTCACAGATGAACTATTCTATTACTTACCTACTCCTCCTGTGTCTCAGTGGTACCTGAAACAACCCTTTGTTGTATCAGATCTACAGGAAGTTAACGTCTTACTGAAAAATGTGCGGACAGTTTATCCAAGACAGTACCTTATTGATAAGATATAAGATACCTTATTGACTAGACTTTCACTGAATCTTCAATGTTTTTGTTTCAGTGTGAACTCAATGTCAATGAAGATGCTTTGAGGGCCATAGCCAGAATGGCTCTGGAGAGAAAAACTGGAGCTCGTGGGCTCAGATCCATCATGGTATGTAAGTTTGCCAAAGGTATTGCAGTTGTTACTTGATGTAACACAATTATTAAATAAGAACCCTTTTTCTTATATATAAAAAAAAAATAGGAAAAGCTCCTTTTAGAACCCATGTTTGAGGTGCCGCACTCCGACATCATGGCTGTTGAGCTGGACAAAGATGTTGTCCAAGGAAAAACACAACCCAGATACATCAGGTAAGTGTCTCTCTTCTTACGTGACAGGGCAACACGTGTTTCTTGTTAAAGATCTGAGTCTGAAACCTGAACTGGAGTTTCCATTTGAATTTTAGAGCTCCAGCCAAGGACTCCACAGAGGAGGAATATGACTCTGGCATTGAGGAGGAGAACTGGCCTCGGCAGGCGGACGCTGCTAACAACTGAACCCCGTTTCACTCATTTCACTTCAAGACGGTCTCTAAAATCATTAGATTACTATGAACCTTTCTGAGCACCATCTCTGGGTTTCATGATAGCCCCTGACAAACAAGCTGTGGACATTGTAGTAGAGGTAATGGAAGCTGCTGGTTCTCACTGAAGAGTATTTTCATGATGAACAAGTCAAGAGAGTGCAACAACCTTTGGTCCCGTGCATCAGATGTTAATTCTCTAGCGGTGCACTCACAGGGTGGACCTTTATAAAAATATTTCAATCTCGGGATTGTTAACATTTTATCTATATAAAGATAATGCAATTTTATTCATGAAAGGATTTGTAGGTAGTTAATTTGTTTTCTCTTTTTGTGGTGATGGGCTGGCATGGCATGGCAAGGGAAGCAAATGGAAATTATGGGATCATACTGTACACTTGAAGACACAGGGGAAGCTAAGAAAGTGTAGATGTGATGTTACCATGTCAAGTAATGCCTTATATCATAAGGGCATAATATTCCATGAGCACATCAATATTTTGATGTTTTCTTCTTTACCACCATTGTAATAATGGTGTTCACAGTACAATTGGGCTGTAAATGTTGAGCTACACTGCTTGGGTAGCATTTGTAAGCAGTTTTTTATGACATGACCTGTAATTAGGAGAACACATCGTGTCGTGTAACACACCAGCACACTAAACAGAACAGGTGAATAATAATTGTGACCTTTTAAACAGCCAGAATAGGTTTGTTTTTTTTTTTTTTCTTTTCTCCCCCCCAGTGTTTAGCTTCCTCTTCTGGCCCACTCTTTAGGGAATTGTGTTTACTCACAGCCCTCTGTATCACCGGACTGAATCAGAGGGCTCTCTGACAAAGCAGGAATCAGAAGGTTACCCATGTAACTCTGAAGCGTTCATGCAACATCCTCTGGAGTTTCGGTTTAGAGTAGATATCCTCCCATATACATGACTGAATCATATTAAACAAGACACTCAGGCTTCATCATGAGAGCTAATCTCTCTCACAGTTTGATAGATGTCGCTCCAAACCTGCTTTGTCCGACACCTCTCAGAACAGCACAGGTATTTTTATTCTCTTTGTGCCCCAGCATCGGAAACTCCCCTCACCTTTAGTGATGTAATATCCTGTTACTTAATGGTACCTCAACTCATGTCTGTAACCAAGCCTCCACCTAAATGCTCTCTGACTGAACTGAACCACGCTGCTGTACTCTTTTAAAATCCTGTTTGTGCTATAAAATGAGATTAAACTAGATCTGTTCTCCTTTTGCTTTAAGTTTCCTTGGCTTTGAGTAATGTTTCAAACTCCTTTTCTGTTTTCAGAGGTCTGTTACAAAACCTGTAACTCCCCAACCCCAAGTTTGTGAATCTGAAACTTATTGTGATTGTTTTAAAATATATAAATAAAATGTATATCTCTGTACAGAATTTTTAATTGTTTTTTACTTTTTAACACATCTGCAGACCAGAACTGTAAACTTTTAATTAATTTGGTCAGCAAAGTCAGAGTGATGAAATATTTCTCAACATAGCAAATCAGCGGAACAGAAAATGAATGCATCACAGTGTTGTTCCACACTGCTACGCTGTCCCCTTTATGTAATCAGCTAATCTCTGGAACGTATCATGCTGTTCTTTGTTTCCAAATACCTCAGCATTTCCCTAATCCCCCTTCAAGTCTGCACTGAAAGTCACACTGTCTGAAATGTGGTTTTGAATATGGATGATAGCTGCAGTCAACTAAGAAATGAAGGACTGAAGAAAAAATGAAAATATCACATTGCCACTTTATTTATAATAAAACATAAAATAATTACTATTTTAATGAACTATTAGGGCTATTTTAAATACATTTTATTTTTTATTTTTATTATTTTATTATATTTTTATATATTTAAATGCATTATTTTGCTGTACCAGTGTAGGAAAGAGTACAACAGGTGTCAGGGGTATTATTAGTGAACAACTTCTCAGATGATGTCAGAGGCTTAGCGATGAAGAGGTTTATCACGTACAATGATGTGTGCGTGTGTTAATGCTGTTTGCACCAAACACCTGTCAGTGCTTCAGAGAGCTGTGGGCCCAACAGAGAACACCTGACAAAGGTAAGTTCCGATACAAGTGCAATTCAGGTTTGGTTGGATCACTTGAAACTCAGGATATCTGTGTGATTCCTCTGGCGCAGGCAAATTCATTGGTGCATTTTGGAGAAAATGAACGCTCTGGAGGATGTCCCGTTTCAGACCTTACTGGGTCCACTGGAGGAGGATGTGCAGCTTGTGACAGCTCCGGACATCAGTGCACCAGACTGCCGTCAGATACTACGAGAAACTGAGGTCACACATCCAAGTGAACATTCACATTTTTTCTAACTTGAATGTCTTTCATTAGTATAGACCTGTTTGACTCACTGGACACTGAGATCTGACAGATTCTTTTTTTATGGAATCTCTGTTGTAGACCGGATTCTAATTTATTCTCCTAGTTGGTTACATTGTTGGGAAAATGCAGTACTTTAGTCCAATAGGCTCAGTTTCATTCAAATGTTTTTTTTCTAAAACACAAATACAATTCATGTTGGAGTACAGTCATTACAATATGCATGTACTGTATTTTATTCTGGATTTAGTATCCAACTTGATTATTTTTTATTTTCTATCTAAGGATTATCAAGATGCATTAGTTACTAATAGTTAAAAATATTGTATTCTTACTGAAATTATAATATTTTGGAGCTGCATCTGAAAAGGGTATACATGCATTTAATTACTGATATTACCCTCATAGATGTTTTTTTATGTAAAACATGTTGGCATATGACAGTAGGAAAAGCTTTGAGGAAAAAGTTTGAATAAAAAAGAAATGATGCTGGCTCACAGGGACTTACTGGCACCACTGAATAAACCAGAGCTGTTGTTAATGTTGCTGTTCCTACTGTGACAAGTCAGCGTGTCTGCTGTGTAAGAGGTTTGCTTCATGTTAAATCTTTTTTCTGGTTGTATTTACTGCAGTATGAATTCAACCTGGAGAAACTGATTTTAAATGGGCAGCGTTCAGTCCGTCAGGCACCATCCTGCCCCCCTTACTGGTTGATGTTCATGAGCCCCCAGGAGAGTCGCAGGACCAATCGCAGGAAGGCCGACACGTGGGCCGCCCCGAGCCCGCGACCCCGCAGCCACAGCCTGAACTCTGCAGACCCTCGCTGGCTGCACCATCGCACTGTCAAGTTCCTCATATCTGAATCAGAGGATGAGGATGGTTACTTTGAGGACAACGAAGGCTCCTCCACTGAAGATGCACCTCACCCCGTCAAGAGTAGAGAGCGGCCCCGGAGCGCTGCACCCAGAGACCCCGTGTCCAGAGTCAAAGACATGCACCTTGGTCCCTCCACCAAGCCTGACTCGCCTCAGAGCCGCAGGGGCCACAAAGGGGCTTTATCGTCTCTCCAAGACTGCAGACCGCCTCTGCGAGCGTTGGAGCAGCACAGGCCGCAGCAGGCCAGCAGCCCCACCCTGCACGGGCAGAAGAACGGCAAAAAGAGGC
Organism: Scortum barcoo; assembly: GCA_023238725.1. NCBI lineage: Eukaryota > Metazoa > Chordata > Actinopteri > Centrarchiformes > Terapontidae > Scortum > Scortum barcoo. The sequence continues at coordinate 11,850,608 of CM041536.1, forward strand.
AGCGTTCACTGGGCTGCCTGGGCAGAAAGTACTCCCAAAACACACCACCTGCTGGTCCCTCTCCGTGCAGGCTGCAGCAGCAACGGCCCTCCTCAGCAGGGCCTGTTGTCAAAAACTGCAAACAGAAGGTTATTTTCTTTATTTTATTGTCCCTCCATACAATGTTTATCGTGCTTTCTTTGCTGCTCAGTTCTTTTTCAAAAGAAAATAAGTTAGTCTGTTCTTCCCTTCTCCGTTAGTCCCTGAGGGCCGGTGGCTCTCATGGGGTTTTCTTCGACTCAGCAACAGAGTTGTTGTCAGCACTCAGCCAGGAAGAAAGGGAGCTGCTTGACACCGTCACAGCGAGGGGTTACCCTTTACGCACAGCGATTCTGGCTCTGCAGAAGACAGGCTATCACAGCCCAGAGAAGGTAGGTACCACTTTGGATTTAGGTGTTCATCAGTGCATCTTTATGGTTTATTAAACTCAGGACATTTAAAATACTTTGTTACTTTCAGTAACCACAGGACAACATGTTTGTAATAATAAATGCTGCACTATAAATCTGTAATGGTAAAAAAACAACAAACACTTTCATATCACAGTAGGACTGATGTTTACTGATGTCCTAGCTTTGCACTTTATGGTCTTTTTTCATTCCACTCATTTATTTATACAGTGAAATCATATCTGTACAATAACAATATCAACATCTGTGCAGCAATACTTATATCCATATTCACCTGTGCAAAAACAACCTCACCACTGCACATCTAACTGGGTGAGGCTCTGTATGTAAATACTGTCTTTTCTTATTATTATTACATATTGTTTTTGTGTTGATACTGTCTCTATTATTTAACCTCTATCTTCAATTGTTTTTTTGAGCTGCTGTAACAGTGAAATTTCCCCACTGTGGGATCAATAAAAGACTATCTACTAAATGCCATCAACAGATCCTAAAGTACCTGGTGGCCAGTGACCGTCTGTGTGAGCTGGGATATGATGAAGCTCAGGTAGAGGAAGCCTTGGAGATGTTTCAGAACTGTGAGAGCAAGGTGATTCCCACCAGTCACTATCTACACACTGGAGACAACACTAGAGTCATACCTTATCACTAAATTATGTTTTGTTATTTTAAATTGTATTTCAGGCAGCTGAGTTCCTGCACCTTCTGACTCAGTTTAATGAGATGGGCTTCCAGCAAAATGCAATCAAAGAAGTGCTGCTTGTTCATGAAAATCACCGTGAGAGGGCCCTTGAAGAACTCATGACTCGCATGGCTTAAAACAGAACTTCCCATTTATATTCTGCATGGACAACAGATTATCCTCACGTCTCCATGTGAAATGTACTAAAGATACAGAATGTGGTGAAAATTGAAAACTTCACAGATGCTGCCTTCTCAGAGTTAACATAAAAACCTGTGCAACTCAGCCATAGGACCTAGATAGAAAAATGTAAACGTAAAAAAGTATAATTAAAAAAGACAAGATAATAAATAGGTACACTTGGCAAGGATGAACGTTTTTTTAAAACGTTTATTTACAGCGTGATTTTAAAAAAGCACTCAAAATAGTTTCTGATGAGCAGACTTAGCAGTCATTGCAGCTGGTGGAATAAAATCAGGATGCAATGCCTAACTGCTACCATAGTAACACAATGTAGTGCTCCACATAGTGTAATTTAAAAGGCTGTACCCCCAAAAGAAAAAAAAGTAAAATAAAAAGCCACAACAGCCTTGGTACAAATATCAGAAAATACATACAGCAGAGAAACCTGCTCCAGCAGTAACCCTGAAATAAAGTCTTAGAAAAAAAAACAGTACAGAAGGAGACACATGTTCAGACAGATTAAAATATTTCCATTTTTTGTAAGAAGTTTACATTTAAATTCCCTGACGTCCACTACATGAAAACTACACCAAACTACCACTGGCCGCTGCTGTGACTCGTCACGGATGGCTGACGGTGGAGTTCAGCAGTCCCGACTTCACGTTCGATTTAGAAGCCTTTGAGAGATCTCTCTGTGAAGAAAAGTCAAAATGAACTGTCAGTATCTTTCACATTTTGACATCCTAAATATGAACAAAGTCAAATGACTGAGCATACAAGTCAGTGTTCGTTTACACAATGTTAGCATGTGACATGGTAAAATGCTAATGTATATACTGATTTAAAAAAAAAAAAAAAAAAACTCTTCTCATGATATTCATATTTCAAAGTAAGGTGTGGAAAGTTAAACTGTGGCCCAGGAAACAAGTGAGTCTTCGTATCAGCATTTTTTTTTAAAGGATTTACAGTGACCTTTTGCACTAACTCAAATAAAAAGGATTTGGTGTGTGTATTAACTGTGTGTGTATTGTCTACCATCATGTGAATTTTGAATTATTCATGTCTTAATATAAGTTACTTTTAATCTAAATTAATTCAGTTTATAATGCTGTCTTGGCAGAGGCACACATGGCTATTTTTTAGTTGCTGTTTGATAATGACCTAAGGTGTTGCTTTACAGCCAGCAAAACATTAAAAGATGGCTTAAAGCTTTTAAAAATCAAGTTTGTTTTCAAGAATTTACATGTTCTGTTAAAAAAAATTGTCAACAGAAATTTTGTTTCACTTAAACAGTGATGCCAATACAGACTTTAATGGAATATTGTCCTTACTGGTACTGGTGTAATTCAGGAAAACTGAATATCTTCCTCTATTAAATTGTACTTTAGTGAATGTTTTTTTTTAGTTGGGGACCAAATAGATATAGAGCCGCATTTACCGCAAATTCCGAATAGGAGCCAGCAATAGAGTTAAAGGTGAGGGTGTGATCTTGAGTATCCTGAGACCTTAATGTGCCACTTGGAGTATTTCTATTAAGATGGGAGATGTTTTCCTTGTTTCGGTCAAGTGCACGGGGAGTTCTTCCATGTCCAGGGGTTCGCAGACCAAGACCCTAAAACAAGACCAACTGTGATTATGTGTTTTTTGCCATCTTTTCTCATCGTTTCTCTTAATTTCAGGATGTTGGCCCATTAAGAGTTGGGAAAAAGCAACTTGCTTGACATGCTATTTAAAATATTTAATACACTGCTCTGGATATCTGAGCTGCTTAGGGTTAGGGTGGATGGATGAGAAAATGGACTATATACTTCTCAATTTTACTAACCATTATCAAAGTCTGCACCATGAATGGGATATACAGATTACTCAGTTACTGAGAAAATATAACCTAATGTGCATATAAAGAAATTAAGTTAGGAGTGTTGATTGACAAGTGACAAATTACCCATATACATGTTAAACAAAATGGAGACTCTGACTAACCCCATTATAATAAAGAATGGACTCAGAACAAGAGAGTCAGATACAGAGCAAACCAATCCAACTGTCCAAGTCAGACAAGCAGGATTAATGTGAATCTGAGTGAGATAGGTCAAAAAGAGGACAGCAAGCGTACCTTGCTGGCAGACAGAAGGTGGTTTCTGGGTGGAGGATTGGCACATGGTTCCACCAAGGCCTGAACATAGGAAGCTGTTAGGAGTAGAGATGGTCGAGGTGCCGTTGAGCTAAATGGGCAGAGGAAACAGGTGGGTCAGCCTTTGACTCTATACACTCATTCAGGTAAAGTCAGATGTGTCACTGCATATGCTCTAAAACTGCAGCACAAGCTTACCTTTCTGACTTTTCCAGGTGTGGGAGTTCCTGCTAGCCGCCTTTTGGACGGTGTTCTCATCGTGGTTCCATATAACATGTCCTCCTGTGTCTGTTTAGTTTTTTTCAGTTGCTATTTAAAAACAAAAACAAAAAATGTAGTCTTATTGACAGCTTTGTGACATAAAGGTAACTCTTGGTTTCTAATTAAAGAAATTACATACTCTTTCCAGTTTCTCCTTCTCCTTTTCAGTGTGGTGGTGATCCCACTGCTGCTGCACGTACTCAAGAAATTTCTGTCCATTGACCAGGAATTCTTTGCCATGCTCCTGCTCCCAAACATCAATTTGAGCCTTCAGAATCTTTTCCAGCTGGAACAAACAGGAGAAAATAAAATAAACCTTATTTCAATGTTATATTCAATGTTAACACTGACTTCACTGACCCTTCCTATCTCAAATTGTGGTGCACAACAATCGATTGCACAGCAACTACAAACTGAGATAATGTTTCAATATCCCCACCTTGTGGCCTCAACTGGTAATTATTTATTTATTATTAATGTATCTCAGCTGTTTCCACTCTGCTCACATATGGTTCACTTGATCTTGATTGTTTTAATGCTCATTAATATAATTAGATTTGTTTTTTTTTTTTTTTTTTTTTTTGTTTTTTTTTTTTTTTTTACACCCAACTGACGTGTTTTTGTATTTACTGAACAGACATAAGAATTTTCTCACCTTAGGCAAACTTTTCTGCAGGTCAGTTCTCTGCTTCTCTTCTTTCAGAAGATTCCCACCTCTGTTGTTGAACCTTGATGGATCATTAGCCTTTTTCTGTGATGGAGTACATACATGCCACACACACACACAAACAGTTACTACACGAAGAGAAGTTGTTTCAAATGCTTTTCTATGAAATTCATGAGGTTGGTATTTACATCAAGCTCCAAGTACAAGGTCCAGTTCTCCTGCCATTTTGTAACTCCCTCAAAGAGTTCTCTGTGGTCCTCGTAATAAGTCTTCAGGGTCCTGACCTCAGCCTCGTGCAGGTTAAGAAGCTCCTCAGTGAAATCATCTGTGGAAAGAAAACATGCGCTGATACCAGTACCAGTTATTCAGTGTCAGGGCTTTATCATTATACTACGGCAGATACCCACCAGCATGGTATGGACCAAAGGCTTGCTGCTGCTCTTGGCTGTAGAAGCATTTCTCCCAGAAAAGGGCAATCTCAGCTCTGATGGCTTCAATGAAACTTTTCATGCTCTGCATTTTTAGCACCTCTAGACGCTGAACCTCAGCCTGGAGCTGGATAGACAAATTGGACATGATTAAAACTTGTTATTATATGTGTCAGAGGTGCTAAGTGAAAGACCACACTACTGCATTGACTGAAGTTCATTATTGATTTAACATTATTATTATTATTATTATTATTATTATTATTAAAAGCAGATTTCTTACTGCCTCAATGTTGATCTTCTTTGACTTGATCATATCCTCAGAGAGAGCATCCCTCTCCTCTTGAGGAATCTGAAGCCTTTCCCACAGTTCCTGGATCTTAGTGCGGAGAGCTGAACAACGGAGCTCATTCTCAGCTTTGCGTTGTTGTAACTGGAAGATGAAAGGCACAAAAATCATACAGAAATTACAATACAATATATTATATTGTAGACTGTTAAATAATTATATCAGATTGACTATCATCTAGATGCAAATTTTAAAAAACTCACCTGACTGAGGAGTAGTTTAAGAGCAGCAATGTTGTCATTTGACAGACAAAATGCCTCCTCATCCTCACACATTACATCCATCTCAAAGCTGGTTTCTGGGTGATGCTCCAAATCATCCATGCAGGCTACAATCTCCTTTTTGACACTCACAAATTCATCATGTCGATGCTCCTGGAGAGACAAGACAGGTTACAAGAATAACAAGAAAACACATGGTACAAATTAAGAAAAGCAGAAAGCCCGCAACACCTTCTCTTTGGCCAGATCATCCAGATAGGCACGATATGTCTCAAGTTGCTGCAGTGACGGGATGGAGTCCTGATCAATGCTAAATGGGGTAGTGCACATAATATCACACAGATCACGGTCTTTTCCAATGAGGCCCTTGAGCTCCTCCATTCTTTGCCTCTTGTGCTCTTTCATCACTTCCAGACGTGTGCGGCTATTCTTCTCCATCTGCAGCATGGTGCAGCCATCCTCCTCCTTCACAGAAATCCAAAATGTTAGTCCCAACATGTTAGCTATTTCCCCCCTCCACGCACACTTAAGAAGAACAAATTTGTAAATGAGATGGCACCTCAAAGGGGGGCAGCTGAAGTTCATTGCACAAATTCTTCAGTTCCTTAAGACAGGACTCTATGCTTTTCATCAATCTCTTCTTGAGCTCCTCTTCTTCTGCGATCATCAGGTCCAGCAAACCCTGCAGGTCAAGTGATATTTAGAGTCAGCTTTATTGGCCAGGTATGTGAACACGCACACACACTCAAAATCTGACTCCAGCCTTTACTACTCTCTCCCTGTACGTACACAGAAATAGACATATATACAATTAAAAAGTTTTAAGTGTCAGCTGGGATTGGCTCCTGCACCCAAATGATGCTAATGGATAAGCACTTTAGAAAATGGATGGATGAATGATAGCAACAACAGTAACATGCATCAGGTTATTATCTCCCAGTGAGCCCCACAAGCATAAGACACCTGTAGTAAATCGGTGTGATGGACTTACTTTAATGTGTTTGTGAACATCATTGGTCCTCTGTAGGCGCTGCTCCTCGGGAATGCCGATTTCTTCCCAGATGTCCTGCAGCCTGACCAGAGCCTTGTTGAGGTAGGCGACGGACTCTGCAGCGTGGACTTCACTGGGAGACAAACAGTGAGACTCAGACATCTGTTACCAGACAAATCAGCCCAGTGGTAACGATGAGGAGTGATTTAAAACCAGTTGGCAGACTTTAGATACTACACTCCTTTCACCTCCTCATGAGCGAGCTAGCATTAACTAGCTTCTCGACGCTGTATTGTAGCATTAACTTAGCACGAGTAGGAGTAGTATGAGATTAACAAAAGGCATGATTACCATACAGAAGTACCCATTGCAGCGCGCAAACACACAGATACTCCGACCCAACGTGATACAAGCTGTGTGTGTATGTCCCCTCACCGCAATGCTAGTTAGCTGTATCTAAAACCACCAGGCTAATCAGGAAGTTAATATATAGTCGTTAAAGTGAACAACTGAGGCTCCGGTTATTCCAAATGTTCCCTACCTCACTCGCATGATTCCGCCGCGGACAGCTGAAATGTATTAAAACAATCTTCTCTGACGCAAAGGGCAGTGTTTTAATAAAAAAGAGTTGATATCGGTGTTTCTCCGCTCCTACGACTTGTTTCAGACTCGACGTTTGAAATTTGCACCGAAACAAAATCTGGGCTCTGATTGGCCGATTAAAGTGACGTCAGCGGGAGCCGTTCTGTGGGCGGTACTTAAAAAACTCGCCCGTTACAAAAGTGACAGTTTGGAAATCATCAAAAGTTAAAATAAATGAAAATATTTTTTCTACTATTTAGTACGTTTTATTAGGGTTGAACAAAAGTAAAATAAAACAATACTGGCGTTTATTATAATAATTTATTAGTACTGTTACACAGGTTTGTTTTTTTGAATACATTTTTCAGACTGAAGCGTGAAGATTTCGGGTGACAACCTCTATCCGGCTGGAAACATCCACCAAAACGGAACTACTGTTAAGTCAGCTGACAGTATTAAATGTTCTTTAAATTCATATTTTGTCACTTATCAGAGGTGATGATCAATTGTTCAGGTAAAGCTTATGTGTTAATGAGTACATCTATCTATCTATCTATCTATCTATCTATCTATCTATCTATCTATGTATGTAGTTGTAGGTGTGGTCTATGTGGTATCATCTTTGCATCTTTAAATCATCTCGGTACTTAATTTAAAGTTTGTTAGCAAGTACTTTATTTTATTTGTGCACAAAGAAAATATCTGTTTCTGTTATCTGGGTATTCAGTTATTTTGTAACTCCTGGCTTTTGTTGTACTGCTTTCTTTACTCTGTACATGTGACATTATTGCATCTTTTTTGCATATATTGTCTGTCTTGTCCTTAAAGGGCTTAAAAACTTTTGAATTAGATAATAGAAATGCTCTTAAATGTGCACGCATACACTTTTACACACACACACACACACACACACACACACACACAGAGTGGGCTAGAGTGTGTTTTGTGCTTGTTTAAAGGTTGATTCAGTTCAAATGACAAAAAGGAATTAAACATACCATTCATTTATGCACAATCATGACAAAAAGATCATGTTAAAACATTTTAATTCTTGTTGGGTAGTTTTTTTGTTGTTTTTTTTTAATGTCCCTTATATTTAATCATCTATAATCTTTCTACACAAACAAAAAACATCAGTTGAGTGTGAAATAAAGCAGTTTATATAGAAGCAAATGCCATAGAGGCTGTACACTGGCAACACAAATAAATAGGTTAGAAAACTTGGTAGAAGAACTAAGAGATTGCAAACAGGATAAAACACAGAATTGGCTAGTTTAGTGATTTCAGCCTAATGAAAGATAGCCTTTGCTCCCTCATCAGTGAGGGTACTGACGTACATAAAGGTTCCTCAGCACTCCCTCACTGAACTGGTAGGTCAGCTTCTTCTTTACTTTTTTAATCTCTCCAGTTTTGCCATAGTTCCTCAGAGCTCGAGCCATTTTTTGATAGGTCATTTTTTTGCGGTTTCCTTTCTGAACACCCCAGTGGCTGGCCAGAGCTTCTTTGTGCTTTGTGGAGAACTGGAAGATGCCTTTGTCCTGGTCCACCCACCAGATACTGTCACTCATGTCACCGTTTCTTAGCAAGTCCAGCAGGAACTGGTACAAGCGGATTTTCTTCTTGTTGTCTGAATTGGACGATATTAGACATGTTATTAGTTTCATTAGTGTTTTAATATGACTTTCACTACACTTGTTTGATATCAGTTGAAAATTTGAATTGGATATACTTTACTTGAAATGTCTCTCCTGAAGGAGTGGCTGTGGTCTTCAAATTCATCCTCCCCATCTGATACCTCGAGTGGAGGGCTGATACCTCTTTGGTCTTCTTCTGAATAGTAATGGCCTGGCGAGGCAGAGGGTTGGTACTGGTAGCACAGGGATGGAGTGTAAAACGGGATCTTTTGGAGAAATTAAATGCATGTCATAGTGAAGGTTTACACAAAGGAATGACAGAGCTCCTGCTGTTTTGCAATCACTGTCTGACATTTTCGTTTAAACACTGTCATTGTGCTGAAAGAGGAAGTAACTCTGCCAAAATAGAATTCAATGTTCAGCAAGACCACATGGTGCAAATGACATTTTCGTGAAAATATCCCTGACTGTCCACATCATGTACTTCATTTGTAGAGATGAGAATGCTCTTTTTTCAGATTTCAGATTATCTAAATCCATGATGTTTCCTTCAGAGTAATTCCTGAAAATAAACTGAGTTGTTATTGCGGAGGCAGCAATATATTTAGTCCAATGAACCCTTTCTGTTTGACCCAGTATTCAGAACTGGAGCATATACTATATCCACACATTTTTGTAGCTTAGCAATAGGCCTGAAATGATTAGTTGATTCACTGATCGATCAACTCAGAGCATGTTAATTGACTGTTCAGCTCAATGGTGGTTTATGTTTTGCTTTAAACAAAATTCACTGAGTACAGCCTCTAAATTGTGAATATTTGCTGATTTGAATGTGCCAACTGGGGCTTTGGAAAATTGTGATAGGCATATTTCACAACTTTCTGACATTTTATGGACTACAATTAACAATTAACAGAGAAAACAATAATGATTAGTGAATAATCTAGCTCATTGTCTAATCTTGATACAGACTTGACTGCAGCAGGTAAATGTCTTTTTTTCAGGGGAAATACAGTGAATGATATGACTTGTGTGAATCATACAGTGTAGTATGTGTCATGCTTTTTTCATCAGTGCAAAACATTACTGCTGCATGCTAATAGTAAGATCACAATCAGAACGGAGCTGATACTGATACTGAATTTAGGGATTTTTCCTGCTTCAGAAAGGTTATTTTGGCTGGATACACAGGTGTATAATCATACTGAACATTTCCTTAGCAATAGTTGAAATCTCATATGTACAGTTGAGACTTTGTGCCAGTTTCAGAGCATTAGTTTCTACACGTGAACTCACCTGTGGTGACATAGAGAGCGGTCCAAGTGGTGGGTCCAGGTGAAGGGGCAGAGCCTCGCTGCTGTAGCGGTAGGGCTGTATCAGCTGCTGAGGAGACACAGACTGAAGCTCTGTCAGGTGATTCACTGTAGAATTATCAAAGTCCACGGGCTGGACGCGCTCAGAGTGGAGGGGCCACCTGTGGTCTGAAAAGTGACAGAAGGCATAAGCCACATATTCATGTGGTGATTTGTGCTCTTTGCAGCAGTTTAATCCTTCTCACCCTCATAAATCTCCCCCACATTAGTGAGGAAGGGGTACAGCTCAGCAGGAGGTCGATAATCCTCTGGTTCATTTGGGATGATTTCCTCTGAGGCCTTCGGAGGGAGAAACGTTAGATTTTATCACAGAAAAAGCCAACTTTGGGTCTGTTTGTCTTGCCAAAAAGGAGTCAAATATGACCATTAATCTTTATGGACACTGGGATTACCAATACACATTCCTTTATTAAGCATAAACATGTAGACATTAATCAATAAATTAAAGCCCCACCTTGGTCAGGAGAATGACCAAGCTGAGAATGACCACAGCTACAGAAACACAAACAGCAAAATATCCTCCCACTTTTAAAGACTTGAAGATGACACCTGAAACAATAAAGCAACAGCACTTACAGTTGAGATGACATATCCGTCCATCATGTAAACAAGGCTGCATGAGAGTCTCGGATCCTGAAGCTTGTGAGGAATGTTAACTTTTCTTTATTGCTTCAGAGACAAACACGCAATGTCGCTGAGCACTGACTTCACCAGACAAGTGGGAACTGAAAGTAAGAAAAAAGATGGGCCCTACACTGTATGTTGTTCTCATCCAATTGTCAAATTCATATGATCAGCTAGTTCCTGATGGCTGATCGTAATGCACAGTGTGAGCCAATCATATTTACGTGCATTTCCTGCATGTTTAACTGATATAATTGTCCAACAACTCATAGAGGTTCCTCTTTTTGGCGAGTAGATTATGAGCAGTTCTGTAATTATTCAAAATATTCGTATTTTTAGAAAAAGACACATAAGCTGCTACTGTGCTGCTCAAAAAGTTATTTTTCCTAAATTTGTGTTCACTCTATGTATTAAAACATCTATTTGTGCAAACCATCACATTGTTAAAACCAATTTTTTTTACCACACATATTGAATGGTCCTTTTGTGCTTCAACTTCCTCCATCTCTAGTTCAAGTGCTGCAGTGGTGTTGACCTTAGAGCAACATTAACTCCAACTGTGACTAAAATGGAAGTGTTATTTAACATAACACTTCATAATAAAGTAGAAAAATCTGCCTTCCTTAAACATTTTCTATGCAGGACACTATGATTTACTTGTTTTTTTTACAGTCATAACAAATCCCCAGTAACATTTATTCATATAGGAATTTTTTAAGAGGTACTGCACACAGGAGCCGAAACCAAAAGTGAAGTTTAGAATCAGCCAGTTCCTCTTTTAGTCTGGCATTATGGTTTCAATTGAGGAAGTATTGACCAAGAGAATGAAACCTCTGAAAACATGACCAAAATGTCCTGAGCCACTCTGCCCCTGTAACTTTAACTTGTTTGTGCTTCATGGTTTTAATAACAAAATGCAGATGCACATTGATAAATCTGCCAAGACCACAGGTCCTGCACAGCAGTAGCCATTATGAGCAGAAAACTGATGTCTGAATTGTACATGGTGCTGTTTGTGGACACTGACACGTTTCTTCTCAAATTTCATGACTTCTTTCAAGATTAAACACTGAGACAAATGTTTTTCTGCTGGATGTTTTGACATTTTTGGCCCCATTTGAATGGAAAGTTACCAGAGGCAATCTGTTGGATGTGATGAAACGGTTTCCTGTGCACAAGACAGAGAGACTGAGGCCCTCTTCAGGGTTTAATACAGTCTGTCCTTCATAACTGAACACTATAGACAACAGCAGCCGAGGAGATGGTATGAAAACCTGAGGGAGGGCAACTCCTCTAGTACCACTTTGTCAGACTTTGGCCATCTTTTGCTACAGATCATGATCTGCTGGGAGTGCAGGCCCGGGGCTTGTTGTGCTTTCAAATATTTGCTCTGTCTCCATCTACTGGAAAGAGAAATGTTGGACTGACCAGTATCTAGGCTAGACTGAGTTCAGAGGCATAGAAGAGACAACCAAAATAGCACATCAAGGCCCAAATTTATTTACCCCCCGCCTCGGAATTTGGCTCTTTTCAGAGTTGGTTGATAAATCAAAGAAATGAGGGCTTTAGGGGCTCATCTGCATTTCAGGTTTACACGTATCGCTGAATTTCCTCCGCGCCTCACACGCTGACAGCAGCAGCCCGGAGCGGAGTCCCGCCGTCCCGTGGAACCATCACGGCACCGAGGCGAGATACGCATGGAACATGGCTGCGATGAGGACTTTAACCGTGGCGGGTCTCTTTCTGGCGTTTTGCGCTCTGGGGCTGATCGCGGTGGCCATCAGCACCGACAACTGGTACGAGACCGACGCGAGGAGGCACCGGGAGCGCTGCAAGAATTACTCCAACAAAAGAAACGACCCCGGCTACATCTACATCTCCAACAACAACCTCCCGCTTCGCATGTTGCCAAAGGAGAGAAATGTGGAGAGGAGGGGCTCCGGTGTCAGCGGCGAAACGCTGCTGCGGGCTAAGCGGCACTTCTTGCCTCCTGCCCCGGCCATGGAGTCCCTCTGCAGTCGGCAGTACAACTCCACCATCACCGGGCTGTGGAGGAAGTGCCACCGGGAGGGCTTCGACTTGGAGACGGAGGATTTGATCTTTAAAGGTTTGTTTATTGAGGGGGCTGATTTTGTGCCATTACGTGTTTGTTGTGGGCATTTGCGTTGCGGCGCGCTAACACCTTGCGCACGGAAACGCTGTCCAAGGTGCTGATGCTGCGCACAGACCCTCGAGGCCTACGCAGCACAAAGAGGAGTACAGTTACAACAAGATCGACGCGCTCTGTTATTTTCCAGCGCAGAGGGGGCAAGCTGTAGTAACAGAAACCTCGAGATGCGTACAATAAGCTACTCCACAAAGGTGTGGGTGGATGGGTGGGCGGTGGTGGAGGGAGGAGGGAGGTTGGGGTGTTTTTTTTTGTGATATCCTCTTCATCTCATCTCAGCTCTTATGTGACATCCTCTTTGTGTTTCTGTTTACATCCACAGGATTGGTTTCGCGCTGCACACCGATAAAATACTACTACTCATCGTCAGCGCTGCCCAGGAATCTGCCAATCAATCTGACGAAGACAATAAGGCAGGATGAGTGGCACGCGCTCCGTGAGTCCCCCCCCCTTCTTAAACTGATGAATTAATGTGGAGAAACTTGGCAACAAAACGCACTCTGTCTCTCGTGCTTTCTGCAGACCTCCAGAGGATGACTGCCAGCTTCATAGGCATGGCCATATCCATCATCCTGTTCGGCTGGATCATCGGCGTGCTGGGCTGCTGTAAGGAGCATGATCTGATGCAGTATGTCGCTGGACTTCTCTTCCTCATGGGAGGTGAGCTGCACTTTACATAAGGAGCACTACCCCGATGCACCACAGAGGGGCAGTAAGGTCTTTGTTAATGAGAGGGTGAGATGATGCATCAGAGAGGAGATGACTTGTTTTGTTTGATTGTTTTTTTTTCTTCCTCTCTGGCAGGGACATGCTGCATAATCTCCCTCTGCACATGTGTGGCAGGGATCAACTTTGAACTGTCCCGCTACCCCCGCTACATGTTTGGGATACCAGAGGACATCAGCCACGGTTATGGCTGGTCCATGTTCTGTGCGTGGGGCGGACTGGGCCTCACACTGTTGGCTGGTTTCCTGTGCACACTCGCCCCTTCCCTCTACCCTCCACACACCCCAGTGGTGCACAAGCCGAGGCAGGAGAACGGCTGCGTGTGACAGGCTGCCGCATGCCCGACAGATGCCTGTCTCATCCTGAAACAGTGACGAGCCCTGTTCAAGAGACAGTTTCACGCAGGGACCCAGAGCAGAGAGAGTCTTCACACAGCCCGGCACAGAGGAAGCACAGGACACCAGCTCTCGCTCACATGAAAGATGACAAAGAGGTGACTTTTGACTGAAGACGTTTTCAGTTCCTCTGGTGCTTTTATTCTGTCCCCCTCTACGAATGAACTGTTCAGTGTTATTGCTTGCTCTTCAAGAGGAAGAATAGTTATACGATTTTTTGCTTCCTGTAAAATCTGCTAGTTTGAGAAGACAAAAAAAAAGAAAAAGAAATACTGGCAGATAATCAATAGCACAACTTTGAAATCTGTACTGAAGATCAAACTATGGATGTGTGCTGTCACATTTCAAAGGGCAACTGTGTATCATTATGTACCCATTCAAAACATGATATGTACATGTACTTTTTGAATTGTATGTATGCAGATGCATTTGTGTTTATTCAAGGAGAAATATGAGCATTAAGACCAACCTGTGTTTTGTTCTTGAGGTCTTAACCCCCATCAAGATATTTTTGAAAAATAAAACAGATGTGCAAAACTTTTTTTTTTTTTTTTGCTCGTGTAACACACTGAACTGATGTCATATAAACTTCTCTGTGGTCGTCTTTTCTGTTGACATGAGTTCATTGGTATGTCAGCAGGCAGAGGAGCCTGCTAATGGAGCTGTTTATATTCCTGTTAGTGCTACACGGAGTCTGTTTTATTTGACCACTTATGAACACTTTAATGTGTGAGTCCCCATGACCAAAGCTCGAGTCAGTAACCAAAACTGAGTGATGAAGCGGACAAAAATAAAACAATGTAAATAAAAAAAGAACAAAAAAAAAGTGAAGTAATTGTCAGCTGTGCGTCACAGTGATATAAAATCTCTTTTAATAAACATCAATGATCCATGAAAAACAGAAATAAAATCCAGATAACTGCATAAAAGGCTCTCTGATCACACACTATAGTCAGACAACACCACACATTTACACTTGTATTATGATTGATGACTATTAAAAGGTTTTTTCCCAGTGACAACATGCACACCCACCACTGTGAGCTGTAATTACTTTCCCACAACTTTCATGAGAAATTAAATCTTTCTGACATCTAATTCAGTATTCTGGCTTCACTCATTTCCTGAGGTTTCTCTGCTCCGTAGAATCTCCTCCTCATTATTGTATTGTTCATATTATATTTATTATCCTCACTGGGTCATTATGTGCAGCTGCAGCCTTGAAATTAATCCCCGTTGGTTAAAACCATATTGGCCACTGGAAGCTGTTTTTGTAAGTAATCATAAGTTCATGAAATAATAAATGACATGCTGTATATCATAATAACAGACAAAAACATAATCTACACTTCAGACAAGCTGAAAGATGATGATTTTTGAAATGAGACAATTACATTATTGTTTCAGTGCAGCAGTAACCCACTTTACTGCTCATGAATGACTTGTGTGATGGGCAGAGAAAGAAGTGGTTTTAAGCAAATACCAATCACAATAATCCATTAAAATGAGATTTATTTGATTTTATATTCAAACAAAAGTATTTATCATAAAATGTATTTACATACAAAAACCTATTGTAAAGAAGGGTTCATTGTTGTTGCAGTACACTGAACTATCTGGTACCGTGTGTTTAATGAGGAGAAAGTCCTACATGTTCTGTATGTGCCGGGAGTATTAAAAGCATTAAAAGTGCATATTTACCCCTAAAATGTAGAGAAATAAAAATGTCCAGTGCTTCAAAAGTGAACATTAGCACAGTGTCTGAGTAAATGTAAACTGTCCGAATAGTGCTACAACATAGCCAAGTACATTTGCTCAAGTATTGTATTAAAGTTCTTTCTTATAAGGTTCTTATTGAAGTTCTACTTTAATAATTCCACTTTCTGCTACTTCTGATACTCCACTCCTCACACTCACCTAACTTTAGTTATAAGTTACTTTACCAATTACATTTCTGAATATAAAATATGATCAACTAATAAATAATAGTGTATTATTAGAGATTATGCAATATGCAGTATATATTGTTATCCCAACCATTACCATCTGCAACATTGCAGTGATGAACACATCGATTCATCCATTATTATAATCCAGTAATATGTATGATTCTTAAATGGGCTATTCAACATAAAGAGTCTTTTACTTTTGATACACTGAGTACATTTTGCTGCTAATACCATATTTTTACTTGAGGAAAGTTTTAAATGTAGGGCTTTTATGTGAAACACAGAATTTGTTCACTGTAGGATTGACACTTTTACTTAAGTAAAGGCCCTGAGTATGTCTCCACCACTGTGTCAGACTGAATTGTTGTTTTGAGGTTTTGTTAAGATGTTAATTCATTCTATACGTCAGTGTGAAAGTTTATTCTTGGACTTCAGAGGAGCAGTTTGACAAAATAATCTTAACTCAAGTTTCACTTGTGAGCCTTTTCCATCTTTTAACCACATCTCATGCAATGTTGTTAGAGGACTGACTTTGTTTTCTCAGTTGTCATGGAGATGAATCTGACAGCTCTGTGTTGACCTGCTGATGAGGACCATGAGACATGTTTAAAATTTCCTGAAAAAGCTTATAAGTGTACTTATATCATTTTATTCTCATTAAAGTGTGAGTGGGCATTTTTGTCTTCAAAAAAGGATCCTTATATAAAATCATTTAGTGGCGAATGTAGAAAAGGGACGGTAAGTAACACAGCAGTATTCATTACAGTGATAAGAATGGTCTGGCTGGCAGCAGTGGTAGTATTCAAATAGCTCTCATCTTTCTAATAATAACATCAGAGAGGCATGTGGTTTTGGGTCTTGGTGCTCTGCAGAGAGAGGGATCAGAGTGTTCTTAGGTCAGCCCTGGTCTGCATTCCTGACCTTTCTTTGTTTGTCCTTAAAATATGTCAGCGAGGAGAATACATTCAGCATGCTCGCTGCTCAGCCTTTCCTTCCTTTAAGCATCAGGCTGAAGTCAATCTACAGGAAAATGTTTTCTCTATGTGTGGAATTAATGACTTGAGCCAAAAAAGACAAATTAAGCGAGATGGGTGGGTTGCTCATGAGACGTTTTGTGACCCGCTCTGCCTTTACATACACAGTGGAAATTTCAACTAAATCTTTTAATCAAATCTTGTGAGCCCTGCGCTGTACCCCTGGAAATTAGGAGCCATACAGACATATAGGGTTTCTCTGCACACGGAGCTCCTGCTGCTCTGGGTTTTCTGACGGGGTTGGCCCACACTGCACTGAGCTACAGAGGCCTGTTTTTAAAAAGGGGTCCCTTAGGGGAAGCTGGACTGTGAGGAAAACCAGACAGAGGAAATCACACCCAGTTGCGCCCATGGCAGCCCATCTGGCTCGCTCACATCTGCACAGACATTATCTCTGTAAAAAAGTGGGCACGCTTATGGCAGTTACATTGTGGTTGCTGCAGACATTGGCTGGATCAAGAATGTTTTATAGTTAAAAATAGAAAATACACAGATCACTGTTGAAGGCAGTGAAATATTAAATTTAAGGTGCTGCTAATTAAAACAGCCCCTTTGTGTGTGACCCCTCGGTATATGTCTTTCAGGAATTCATAACAACTTTTCTCCCATAAACAGCGTGTTTGAAATAAAATTTCAGTGTCGACATAGCAGAAAGAAGAGTTTAGACATTTAAACAAGCTGCATGTCATTTATAAGTCTGTTTCTGGTAAAAAAAAACAAATGACATCATCCAAAACAACTCAGAATTTTAACACAAAGACATTTCATATCAACCACAAATTTTATAGATTGCGACAGACAAAAGAGTAGATACTGACGACAACGGCTGACATCAGACAAACATATTTCATACTTGAGAAGATGACTTCCAGATGGAGGTAGGAGGCAGTGACAGACTTCAGACGCCAATTAACCAGGGCCACTTGACGGGACAGTGCAGTCTGCCACTTGTAGCGCCAACAGCAAACACGGTGGAGGAAAAATCAAAAGTTCAGATTTCAAAGGCTTGTTCACTATTTATGGAAACCTCAAGCTTCAAAGGATGGAGATGTTTTTTTTTTCTTTTCACAATATGCCGCTGTATGGTATTGTATGTCTTGGGACAAAATAGTTAGGTATGCAGAGGAAGCCTCAAACCAAATTCTTGATTTAATTGGTAAAGACGTCAAAGTATACAGGATGTTGTCTTGCTTACAAATACAAGGGGAAATTAAGTGATGAATAAGTGTTTATTTGATCAGTGATGACCTAAAATTGTATAAACAACATAATTTATACCATACAGACAAAAACAGAAATATTTTATCGACCCAGAGGCCGACAGATCCTTGACTTGCTTTCATACTACTCCTCAGAGATGGCACAGGGCGCTCCAGCAGACATAATTTATGTTCACATTTCCTTTTTTCCCCTCCTGACTCAGAGGAATATGCTGGTGTTTGTGTTAGAGCTCCCGTTAGTGACACACATCCAAGGAATGGGGATAACCAAAGGTCACAGATGTTCAAGATGGATATTCATAAGCCACAATAACTTTCCAGTTGTTTGTTGAACTGGAGGGTCACCACACACACACACACACACACACACACAGAGCTGCAATAACCCCACTATGAGCCAACATTGAGGTACTCTGTCTTCAGGCGGCTCAGTCTGGTACCGTGGCTGCGGATGATGAGAGACAGCAGCTCCTGTCTGTCTTTCAGTCCCACAGAGATGTCCGTGGTCCCCCGCAGAGCGTCCCTGATGTCGCTCACTTGCTTCATCACGTATCCGTTCAGCTGCTGCTCCTCCCTCAGCTCGGTCTCCTGGCTCTGCTTAAACTTCACCTCCAGCTCCAGCAGGGACTTGTCCACGCTCGAGAAGGCCTCGCCGATCTGGGCGAGCTCTCGCTGGAGGAACTTGCCGTAGCTGTCCTCCCCGTCCAGGTCGTGCGCCACGGTCCGGCCGACGCCCTCCAGCAGGCGCGCCGCGTCCTCCGCCTGCAGCTTGGTGATGATCAGGTCGTCCCGCACCACGGAGTCCCTCTCTTCAGAGGCCCCGCATGGGTACACGTCCGAGAATTTGAACAGCATCTGGCACTCCTCGGGGTCCTCGGTCTCCTCGTAATCCCCGTCCGGCACAAAGAAGTGGTGGAAAGTGCCATTGGAGATCTCCGGCTGGAGGGGCCCCGTGTAGACTGCCGAGCAGAGCGGCACCGAGGAGACAATGATGAGCAGCAGTGGGACGGGATCCATCACGCACCTCCTCCCTCTCTCTTTGGCGAGCAGCGTCTGGACTGGCAGCCGGATCCAGCGCACGGTTTTCACCCCGGCTCAGGTTTCAACAGTCCCCCCGTCACCTAAAAGGCACAGACGGCCCTTTTTTTTACAGTAAGGAGGGCCCCTGGTGGCCCCTGGTGGCCCCTGGTTACTCCACCCATTGCAGAGTCAAGAGGCTGCCTTCCAGCAAAAGTCACAGAAAACAAGAAAAAGAAAAGTTTATACTGTTTTTTTATCCTTAAGTATTTATATTGAAGCAGAAATGTGATAAAAGTGTTGATCAGATGATGTTGAAGCAGTATTCACAGCGTGAACGCTCATAAAAAAATCATCTTAATTTTCTTCATTTTCTAACTAATGAAATTGTTATTTAATAGTACTCCTTATTAAAACTGTTGTCATTTCAGGAGTGATATCAAGTTATAATTTTGTGTTTTGTGCAAATAATCAGGCATTCACTTGGTATTTTCTCTCTTTTTCTTCACTTTCTGTCGGACCACAAACCTTCTATGATCCTTTTTCAGTCACTACACTCAAACATGACAGATTTATGTCTCAGACACTAAAAGCTGAGCTTTTCCTCATAAACAAATGATCAGTCATAATGTAAGATTCGTCAAGTTTTCAACATTTCCTTTATATATTGTGTTTTTTAATAACACAACCAAGTTCCTTTAGTGATTAAATATATTAAATATTGCAATAATAATAATCTACTGCACACAGCAAGTCTCATTTTTGTCATATAATTCTGATATGGTTGTGTAAATCTAACTATAATACTTTTCATATATTAGAATCAATAAATAACAAACATAAATAAAGTTGATAATATTTAAATAAAATGAATCAAAATGAGAAAAATGCAGCCATTAAATAAACTACAGTCAAAATTATATTGTAAAAAGAAATGGAAATCACATCAGTTATTTTAGTTTATAACAAATGCTCTTTGTTGTTTTGTTGTCATACAAATGGAAGGAGGAAAAGATTTTCACATATGCGAGGAGCTCTGCCTGTTCTGCAAGAGTGCAGTTAGATGACTTCAGTCAGGTGATTACATTACTGCACGGAGGGGGAGTCCCCTGGGCTACGATCCCCCCCTGCGCATCCAATCTTGGGTAATTACATTATCACAGAGTGGTCTCAGATATGACTCTGAGCATATCAGCATAACTCAGCAGAAAACTGGAAACATATGGCAAGCGGTACCCACACACGGCTCGATATGGACGGTTTCATCCTCTTTATGTTGCATATAGTATTTGGAGCAGGAGGGGGGGTTGTTGTTTTGGTGCCACACAAGAAGTCTTGGGAGTTGTATATGAAAGTTCTGATTTAATCTTTACTAAATATAGGAAAATGGGGAATCAAGTATGTTTAACCATATTATCAGTGGCAAGTATTTAATATTCTACATGCAGGAGCTTCTTTCCTCTGACAATTCTGGATTGACAGCCCCAAGCTGACACCTCAGATAGCAGCAGCGGGATAAAAAGTAGGATTTAGGTTGACAATAGGCAGGATACAAGCCAGCAGCAGGCATAGGTAGTAAGCAGCAAACAAAACTGAGAGATCATGCAGGCAGACAAAAGTCCAAAAACTTGCTGGGATCAAAGAAAAAACAGAAAGGCAGATTTAAGACAAGATAGAAGACAAAAAAGGTTTAACAGCTATGGCTAGGAGTCATAATGCATAATATGCCTAAAGGTGGAAACACAGTCCGGACAACCGCTCAAAGAGGAAATGGGCCTTTTTCAGACGGTCACAGTCGGACAAGCACTGCTGTAATTAATACTGTTAAAGATGGCTCTGTTCCATTTAAATAAAATTAGTAAAACTACAGCAGTGAGACAGTACACAGGGGCAAGGCCCTGAAACTAGTTAGGGTAAATGGAGCGCAACCCTTATTGATATTATTAATTACACTGTGTCAAAATATCTGCCATGAAAAGGCCTACGGAAGAGTTTAGTGCATACGGTGATTAATCAGATGCAGCTGGCCCCTCGTACACCTCTTGTGGTCTTATATGCTTACGATCCAGCAATTGAAAGCTACGGATTTATAGAGTACCGCCTACACACCCCTTCCACTGTTATTCCTGGGGGCTACACCACACTGCCCTTCAGGCTGACACCCACAAACGTCCCGATCAGGGCACACTAAGAAAATACAGGCAGAGTGCAGCATCTCTGCAGATGTTATGGGGTAACAGTTGCTAACATGTCCAGCTGATGTGATGCCACATGATCATTCAGTAGGAGTCTTTTTTTGTGATCACATGAAGAATATTAATCCAATATTCACAGCTCTGTTTTTTTCACATAACAGACAGTATTTGATGTTTGGTTCATATTGCAGCTTTAAATAAATCAAACATTTTTAATGTTGTGTGTATCATTATGCCCTAGTGTAAATGGTACTGAACACAATTTTCATTACTTCAGACTGACGCCAATCTCTCTGCTGACTGACATCAATCTTACTCATATTTGACACTGACAGTTTGCACCTTTGATTGCATTTATTTTTAAAGTCTGAGTCATGAGCTCACGTACAAGTTGTGTCACTGCTGCACCACAATAGTGTGGTCATAACATTCAGTATGAAGCAGTGAAAAATACTTTTAAATAGCATTTTAGAACAAGTGTGGGAAACCTTGTAAAGGCACATGTTTTGTATTTCCTGTCAACTTTAACTTTGTGTCACCAGAGTAGAGATTTAGGGAAGAGAAACACTTTGTTTGTTTGAAAACTGTTTCACTGGTGAACACTTTGTTGAAAGAGGGAAACAAGCAAAGACAACTTGAGGCTTCCCAGCATGCACGCTTTCTCTGTTTCTCCTAAAGTAATACACCTGAATAAATACAGCGTCTCTCAACATAAACATGGAGAGAGTAAACTGACCAGCACGCCAAAGCAGAGCAGGGTACTCTGGGGTAAAGCTGCCTGAAAGCAGATGTAGCAACAGATGTACTAACAAACATAATTTAAGGGATCTGGGAGGGATGTTCTTGTTGATCCTCTACTGTATAATGTTGTCTGCATGTTTGTGTGTGTGTGTGTGTGTGTGTGTGTGTGTGTGTGTGGAGGCCCAAAGGCTGCTGATTTAGACAGATGCCTTTCAGATGGTAGTAATGGGTTTCTTCTCAGCGCTGATCAGAGGGAGCAGGAGGGTCGAGGGGCTGCAGGCTGTGTGGGAGTCTGCAGAGACAAGGCAGCTGACTCACAGTCTCACAGTGCATCTTAATGACCTCACACTCAATGTTAAAGAAAAAAAAAATAATTTCAGAGTAGTTTCTGGTCAGTTATCAGCAGTGAGGCAATGTTTATTTATGTAGCGCTTAATTAAAACACTGTCTGATAGGAATTTAAACATCTTTCTATTACTAATCAACCATCATTTTTTTAAAAAGCACACAGGGAGCACAAAACTGACACAGGCATCTCTCTCTGTTTTAAGCTTAATGATTTACTACATTATTTTTCAGAACTTGGATACAGAACTGCTTCAAACAGGCAGGCAGTCATGCTGATGCAATGCCAGTTATGAGTAAAATGCTAATTTCAGAGGCTTGCGTCATCTTAGGTTTAGCTACAGCTCCAAAATGTACTAAAGTTTGGTGAAGAAGGGAAACATTTGTAGGAAAGGTGGTGAAAGAAATGTAAATGAATTAATCAGCTTATTTAGGAACAGACATGAATAATAAATAAAACGTCTTGTGCGTTACGGTCTAAGTGGAAAGACCTAAATCAAAACCTCATAAATGGTCACATTACACATGGAACATTTCAATCTTGACTGGCACCAAAAATGGAAATTTGGGTAATAACTTGGTGTTTGTGGGCAAATTATTTCTTAAGTAGCATGTTCTTTTATTCTTGACAAACATGGACAGATCACCTCACATGAACACATCTCTGGAGCAGTTGCAATTAAGACTGAGTACCAAAAATACAGCCAAAAGCACCAACTTTTTTTTTTTTTTTTTTTTTTTTAATTCCAAAGAGAAAAGCTTTTGCTAAGCCTCCTATTCTGTACCCATATTCAACACTCACACAGGAGAAAATCCATCGAAGCAGAGAAAGTAATTTATCCACTGTCAGAAACTTCAATATACTATAATGCAATGCAGCTACAAGGCATATAATTTTGTGCTAACTTTCACCTACTATAGTATTATAATCACTGTCACAGTGTTTTATTCTCTCTCTTCACACATACATAAACCACAGCTGAATGGTAACACTTAGCTAAGCCCACACACTCACCTCAGACACATATTGCTGTGTAAAAGCAATAAGGTCACAAACCTTCTGGAAAGTGGAAGCATTAAAAAGGGAAATCGAAATGAACACGCTGAAGCTTAAAAATGTATTCAAAAGTGCAAATGAGACTGTCTTTATTGCGCCCCTGCTCGTGTTTTTAATACAACAATGTTGGTGACACATAATCCCTGCTTTGACACTATCTCTGTAAGGCATCATGTGTGTTGGATCCTCTCCTGGGGAAACACAACTATATTGTTCAATTAGCCCATAATGCAGCACCAGTCAGGCTGAGACCCCCATTCTGGTCTTCCACTGTCAATAAAACATACAGAATTGTCGTTATTTATCATCCTCAAATTAAATCAGAGATGTGTAAAAAATTATCCTCATTGGCTGCATTTGCAGGAAAGAGACAGTATTTGAGTGTTTTTGTAATGTCTTTTCCTCCTGTACTGCCAGCACCTGGACAAACAAGAACTTGTGCAAACATGAAACCTGCTTAATGCTATTTACAGACTAATCTGCACTGCAGAGCAAAAACATAAACCAGCCAGACACACGTGTTCAGGGGGCAAGGCAGATGCCATATATCACAATTTTTACATGTGAGGAGGAGATGGTGCATCGACTTGCAGGTGCTTACTCTGACTCAGATGCAGATGTACATAAATTAGGCACATATTACATAATTGCTTAATTTTTCCTACATTATCATTTCCAATATATGCCAGTTACTGCTACAGCTATAACAATAGCAATGATGGTGATCACAATGAGTTATGTAAGTACATCATGTCAAACTGTCTCTGCTCAGGAATTTCCTGGTGCTGCAGGATATATGATGGCAGGTTTTTGCCTTGACCCTCAGTATGGGTGTCACTTCCTTCATCCATCCAGCTCTGCAAAGTAATTTAACATTTCTTAGTGCAGGAGGTTTTACTCAGGTCAACTCATCTCTCATCTCATCTGTCACCGCTGTTACTCATGCCTCATATCAGAATCTCACCCCTCTTCCACTCAGCTAGGATTTTCCCACCATGTCTGCTGCAGTGCTATCTTCACCAACTGCTGTGCAAAATGTATAAAATATATGCACAAAATACAGAAATAGAAACTTAGTCAATTTCACTGCACACCCACTAGACTCACGGACGACTTTCCATCAACTGTCACAATGTCACTCTTCCTCTGTTACACAAACAGCTCTCCCTCGTTAACAATGTTAACAACTAAAATCCTACTTCGCCAAAGGGGACATGAAATTTTAACTTAAATGTTACACATATACAAATGCTATAATAGTTGAAGCGCTATAAATGATAATGAAACTGTACATAATGTATACTACAATAACTTAAGTAAAAACCCAAGAATATAATGTGTACAGTAGCTAGGCTTACACCTACATCAAGTGTCAGATTTTAAAATAGTGCACATATTGGTGTAAGATTAAAAGTGATGCATTTCTCTATTTTATATAATCTAAACAAGGCTTTGCAGTTGTGTTCTTAGTTCAAATGCTTTATCTTGGCTTGACCTCAGCGCCCTTTTAAGACTGATATGATATGAAATGATGTCTTGTTTAGATTATATGGAGCAGATCACCAAAGTAACTCCAGTTTATTCAGGGGGGAACATCTTATCTATCCAGTTGTCAAAACATTTCACTCAGATCGTCAAATATCAACCTCATGGTGGCGCTAAAAGAAAAGAGGATCCACAAAGTCAGTTCAACCTCAGCGGATCATAAATGTCTGTATAAAAGGTCATGGCAGTCCATCTAGTAGATAGCTGTGGTATTTAACTCTGACCAACTCAGTACACATTAACTAAAAATTAAATCAGTGTAAGATATTTTTTTAACATATTTTGTATGTTTGCACAAAAAGATGTTTTTTTTTTTTAATTGCACCCAGCTAGCTGAGTGCTCTGATGATTTGTGGATATCAGTGTTGTGACTCTCTGTGTCCTCTGCTGGTCACCTTTAGTTTCCTGTTCTGTTTACACCTCAGTGCCGCTGGATTTATGGCGCCAGTCTCAGTGGGGGCACTGATTACCTTCCTAACCAGCACTGTAAATCTGTGCGGTATGAATAACATCAGTCACCTGGAGGTGCTCGTAGAGACTGAGATCCAATGTCTGCAGTCTGTGCAAGAGGGAGAGTGGTTAACATTACTGATATATGAGGCTGTGGTTGGAATAATGTCTGCTCTGGAAAACTGCTCTGCTCAAAATGTGAATAACGCTGCTTCTGTTTTATTGGGAGACAAACCCACAGGTTTAACCTTGGTGCCCTGCAGAAAGCCCCCAACTGCTGCAGCTATGTGCTACTGAGCTGGAGAATAAATTTTGTGGAAGCAGAGCATCTTTCTTTTTGCAGGGAGCAGATGCTGTACGTGCTACTTCCCTACCTTTCTCACTGTTCCCAACATTAACAGTTTGTTTTGTGTTAAATCATTAAAGATGTGGTTTCACACAATTCTGCCGAACTCCAGCAAGAAACGTAACAATACGGCAACAAAGGCAGAGATGGAGAGGACTGCCAGTATGTGAACATCGATGAAAACAATTTAAGTTTTAAACACATAAGAAAAATCGACTCTTCAAATGCTTTATGAAGAGGGAAATGGATATGAGACATTTGTTAAATCTGAAAGAAACACAGAAAAAACAAAACCTCATTTTGTTTACATGAAAACTCCACAGGCCAGCTTTAATTTCAGTCCAGTGTTTCAGCTAATTTGTTCATTCATCAGGCATAAAATTAACAGAACACAGGTTTAAGATGTGTACTTACAGCTGTAGCTCACATTATGGCAGCCTGAGCAGGAGGCAGGTTCCAGTCAGGTGAAGCTGGGAAGTGAAAAGGACAGTTACTGGTCCAGAGTAATAGGACAGAGTGGTGGAGAGAAAAAAGTACATTTACTCAAGAACTGTAAGTTAAGTTTAATTTGAAGGTACTTCTACTTGAGTATTTGTCTTTTATGGTACTTAAAGGAAGAGCACTTAGAGTAGGGTAGGGGCTATTATAAGTTGTTTTTTGTGGTTTGTGTCAGTTTAATTGGTTTTGTTAATAAATTGTATTGCATTTTGTATAGACTTTGGATATACTCCTTCAGCACTGTCCTTTAAAGGTTTCCAGTGTTGCGCAACATCTATTGCACTTTATATAGGGTGGAACAATACAAGAAAGTATCCAACAGAAAATCCAGTTCTGGACTTTTCCTATAGGACCCGACAGTGGTGAGAATGTGAAGTTTTTGTTTCGCCAATATGTGACGTCTGTTGGTTAAAGAGATGAAAGGAAATATCCTGTGCAGGCATCCAACTGAACACGGGAAATAATAAAAGTATTAAACATTTGCCATCAGAGCTCAAAGTGAACGAAACCTCGACATGTTTCTTCTGGAGTGTTTAGATTTCACTGTAAAACAGCGAAGTCAGTGTCAACTGACATGCCAAGTATGGAAAAGCAGTTAGAAGGAAGGTCTGAGCAGCTGTGGTAGTAAATAGTCCTACAATCCTCAAATAGTGGGTTTGTGATAAAAATGCAGGCCTTTTCACATTTAACAATATGTTATATGAACACTCTTTGGCATGAAGACTTGTGGTTTGTGATAATAGCGGAGGGGGAAAAAAGAAAACAATCCCTGCACTCTGCTGCGCTCCAGTTTGTTCCATAAGCAGATTTAGTTAAACTTGGATAATCATGAAGATGATATCAGCTTGGACCAGAGGCTATTCCTCTGTTGTTCTGTATTATAACAAAAATAAAGAGAGCAGATTTGATTTAAAAGATACAATCCATGATTTATTACAGAAAAGAGTGATATCCAAATTATTTTATGTTACATTATTTTCATACATTTCAATATGTTTTTACATGTAAACAGGAACGAAGTAAACAATGTCATTGATACACTTCATGTCACGACTGATAGCATCCTATTGTACAGTTAAATCTATGGTCTAATGTCGCTGTGCTTCCACGTCAAGTACATCACTTGCTCATGCACAATCCTTTTAGGAGGCATAGTATAGAACAGAAAGCTTAATCCCCCTCTAGCCTGCTATGTTTTCAGAGATGTGCAAGGTCATGCCATTATTACTTATTTTGCGATACCCATATTGTGCTATTGCCAACAGTGGAAGGCATAACAAACACCTTTCCACCACTGTGCAGCATTTGTATTAGTGAGAAGGTGAACCGATGCTCTCAGAGAGGAGAAGACAGCAGGGAAAAGGTCCATATGGAAAATATTAAGAGCTGGTCAAGTCAAACATCCAAGATCATTTAGTTATTCATTCATGAACTCATCCTCAATCCCATTACGTTAAACAACTTCAGCTGTTGGGGGGTAAACATAATCCTAATTCCCAGTTGAATGTTCAAACAGAGCAAATTTGAAGACTCGCATGTTTCTTTTAATCAGACTCTCCTTTATATTCAGTCCAGGCCAGATTATTATATAAATCAGTCTGGAGTCTAAGCTGTTATCTAGAAAATACTAACGGTAGAAAATTCTGCCTCATCAAGAAACATAATGTCTTGTTGGAACCTCCAAAAATGATCGACATTGAAAAAGGGAGGTGATATGTTTAAGACGCTGTTAACAATTTTACAGAGGTTAACTCTGCTCAAAGCAGGGGTTAGGTCATGCATACGCTACAGTACAAATGTACCAGTACTTTTACATCTGCATCTGTTCAAAATAAATGTAGCACTCAAGGATAACAACATGCATAGATTTTCAATGTTCACATAGCAGGGAAGATATTCTGGAAACCTGGACTAGTCCTAAGTATTGGAATAAGAATCAAAAACAAATCTCTCTCTCTTGTGGATGAAATGATTATGATCATTGGATTGAACATCATGGCATGAAAGCATAATTTCTTCTTAACCAACAACCTGCATCATACAGTAAATCTCCATAACGAAACGTGTGATTGTATCCCATGATTTTCGATCTGCTCTAATATACTTAGTGTGATTATGCAAACAAAAAAAAAAAATCAAGCCTATAACTGTGAGTGTGCATTATATTCATGCAAATGCACTGCAGTGCAAAAATATATATCCAAAAAAGCAGGATACCTCCAACTACATCTTAGAAAATATGATAAAAAGTTGATCAAACATTCAGAGGACACCTGAGAAATGTGGACGTTACTCTGTCTGTCTGAGGGTGAAAACAGGTGAACTCATACTGACAGCACAAAATAAAAAGTATAAAAACATCACATACATCAGAAATACATACATACAAAGTACAGTTAAATAAATAAATAAACATATAATAAAGTGTATACTTTCTTGAAATTATAAATATGTTTTTTTCAATATTGTGCAATGCATTATGATATTATGATATTATTCTTCTTCAGCTGTTAGATTGGTACCTTTCAAGTTTACTGTGCATAACGTGGTTAACTCTAAATCTTATTTACCACCACTTGATTACCATGACCTGTACTGAAGCTCTTGGGCCAACATTAAAGTTCTCATCACCTACAAAATACAAAACTCCCTCACTAACACTGTTCCCTCCACACACTCCGTCTCAACATGAATGAAACAGGAAATGATTATGATTCTGACTCACACATGGATGCGTCGCTCATGCTGCCTGTTTTCCTGAGTTCTCCAATCCATGACATCAGAACAGACCACAATAAAAGGCAATGTCATGACTCTGCATTTAACAAAACCCAATTCCTCTGTTTCACATCACTAAAGGTCAGGAAGCAGCTGAAACAGCATCTGACCGTGTGCTTAACAAACGGCAAGGACTGGAGTCCGTTTGTGAGTGAGGAACAGTGGATGGATGTTCTTTGCAAACCGAACATCCAAGCCACAGGTATGTCTAAGTGATCCAAGTTTCAACCACGGTCCAGGGCTTCCAACAGCAAATGAAAAACAGGCTGCGAGCGCAGGACGGAAGAGCGGATTTTGCGGCTCCTGCATGCGAGTGTATACATTGTTCATGATTGGAGTCACATTACAATGTACACCGTCAACGTGTTTCAGAGCCATTAGCTAAGACCCGAGTAGGTACTGTGGTGTGACTCACATCCAAGACAAATCCTTCCAGGAGAGTTCAGAGAGTTTACAGAGGATCAGACAACAGGACGAGGAGGGAGAGTATTTCTTGCACTTTGAAAAAGCACGTGCAGCACAAACAGGCACACGTGATGTTGGTGACACAATTGTGGTGAGCACAACTGTAGGCACAATCAAAATCGCACTAAGTTCACATTTCCCCAACTGAAGATGGTCAAGCTCAGCAGTAGCATAGACGGAGATTAACACACAGCTCACACTGAGTACAGACACACGTGAACCAGGCATCAAGACAGGGGCTTTGTCTATCAAAAAGTACAAAACAATATCACCATGCACTTTATATAATTTCATAGAGAATTCTTTGTCAAATGTACTGAATAGATGTTAACATCCCCCACGATGAGTGCTGCTGTTTCTGTTTTTGTTCATTTTTTTTCTTAGCAGTTCACAAAAGGGCCGCACATATTAATCAGCATGCTTCAAGGGAAATATACAGCCGCTTTGCAGGAACAGTGTCCATTGTATTTAGTAGCCACATCATCACAATTACTTTTGCCACAAGAAACACTAAGTGCCACAGTAGCTCTGTCACAGGACCGGCAGAGCGGCGGCTCTGCTGACGCTCACAGAGAGAAAAGCATGGCCATGCTGCGAGCTGCACCGAACTGCGGAGTCAAAGCGGAGTGCTAGCTGCCACACAGAGAGAGAGTGCGGGTTGGGTGCCAAAAGTGAACAGTGGTGATCTGCAGCCCTTGATCTGCATAGTAAACATTACATTTGCAAAGGTTTTCCCAGTAAAGCCATGATACAGCGCACAACCAAGGGCAGCCTGCTGGATGAAGCCTGGTAAGGGATCAGGGCGGGGCGGAGCCAGTGATACTGGCTGTGGAGCAGATGGCGAGCTTGAAGCCAGACAGGTTCGGGGGAGGATCTGGTTACTGAAGAGGGTGTCTTTGGTGTACAGAATCAGCCGAGTGAAGCTGGACTCTCAAAGCTAGAATACATAAATAAGCAGGCAGGGGAGGTTGTGCCTGTGACTTCAGGGCTGTGCAGCGTGTAGTGAGGATGCAGGGGTAAAGCTAAGGCCACTCGTGGTGATAGCGCCGTCCATTCTTCTTTCTCTCCTTCTGCAGGTGCTCCAGCTCTGCTTCGTACATCATCTCCTGCATCAGGTACTTTTCCCTCCTCATGCGATCGCACAGATCCTTCGGCATGTCCGGAATGAGGTACGCTATGAAGGACTTGATCCCAAACACCAGGTGCTGAGGGAAGCATGAATCATTTATGAGTTACCTTCCACAGAACTCACACACTAGGTGCCAGTAATTGCTGCAAAATTTAACAAGCATGCAAAGGTTAACATTGTGTGTGCCACAATAAAGGACTTTATATGCCCTGTAATGTTTTATAGGTATATTTTATGCCCATTTTCTTGCTGTACAAGTCACTGCACAAGGCAGCCTTGTCAGGGGAAAATCTTGTTAACTTCTCAAGGAAAGAGGAAGAAACATAGTGCTTTTTTTATCTGGACCACCATGTAATTTGGGATTTATTCTGTGGTTTTGAGTGGAATTTCTCAACCTACTGTAGCAGCAAGATTCAATTAAACCATGAAAAACCCAACCTAACCAAAATTGGCACATAAATGAATAAAAGTAAAAAAAAAAAGAAAGAAAAAAAAAGAAATCTTTAGTTTCACAGACTTGAGAAGACTTAGAGTTAGAGATTTAGGAGTTTTAGCTACTTTTCTTGCTGGTAAACAAAGACAAAAGAAATGGGGAGCCCTGACAGACCTCAAATACGATGATGAAGGCCAGCCTGGCAGCCAAGACGTGCCAGAACTGCAGGGTGAATTCGTACGGCACTGAGCTCCAGGGCGGTGCTCTGTAGTCTCTGTACCTGCAGTATTCGGGCTTGCTGCTGTTCTTCAGCACGCTCATATCAAACACAGACAGGCTGCTGTTCATGTAGCCTCGCAAGCACCTGAGGGTGAAGGGAGAAGCTATCAGACCATAACACAAGCTGCTCTGCCGGATATATTTAAAGCGTACGTGTTATGTTCAGCGCTTACTCATCGTCGTGGTGGTGTCCCTTGTCCACACACGGGCCATATTTGAAGGCGTAAACAAAGCGGGGGATGTAGTCTGAGGTGATGGCAATGACGAAGGCGTTGGTGATGACTGCCAGCACGCCGATGCCTTCGAGAATCCCGTGCCAGATGCCTGATGGCAAAACCAGAGAAGAATACACATTTTTCACTAGTTTATAAAGGAAGACAGTTAGGCAAATGAACCTTCAGTGTGAAGGCTTATAAACCTGCCCTTCATCGCCCTTTGATTATGTCAAGAAACCACTCATTTGTGATATTTATCCACATTCCAAGAATTGTTCTGTCACAAAGTCTTGTAATTTAGCTCTTTTGATATGCTCCCTTTCCTTCATCAAGATTCATTTACTTCTCTCCAGTTAATAATTTACCAGAATGAGTTTCAACATCCTCTGAAGACGTAAGGCGTAAGAGGCAAATCATTTACACATACACATATAAAGCCATGGTGGAGTTTGTTTTACTTATGATACAAGTTGTTTTTTTGGCTGCATCACATAAAAGTTTATTGAGGATACTGCACTGTCAGCATTACTGCCTGCATTAGATTAGTTTCTTTGTGATCTAGGAAATGTCAGCTTTAACCTACAAAGAAGCTCTGCTCTTTGATTCTGTTCAACTGAAACATAATGTGTTCATTACGGCTGAAGAATCTCTAAATGTTTCAGGTTGGATTCTTCCTTAAATTACAGGGCAACGTGCCACAAAAAGCATTTGGTCATATATTATATGGCAGTTGGAGGGGAAGGAGGTGTTTGTAGTCCTATGGGGAGGTGGGCTGGTGGGAGGGGAGGCGTCGCATATGGCAGTACAGAAGCAAAGGATAAGGGAACATATCTATCTCCACAGGAAGGAAAACGTTTGGTTCCCACAATGTTTTACTGTTCGCTCTGATCTAAAAATAAAACCAGCAATGCGTGAGCGGCACCGAGGAGGTGTCTGACATCACTCTGACCTATGTCAGTGGCGCGGGCAGGCATGGGTCTCCTCCACTGAGTAACAAACTTGTAGGCGTCAAGACGAATCTCAATGATGTTGTTAAGCAGAGCCAGGAGAGGAGCGAGCGGGAATGCCGCTACAAAGATGGTGGTGAAGCCAAACTGAAGAACTGCAGAGGAAAGAACCGGTGGGATGAATCACAATCACAATTCACAATACACCTTCCCTCTCCAGACACATAAAACACTTCAAAAGAATGCAATGTTTCACCCATTTCAAGGTATTCGTCCACCAGTCCATGGGCGTTCATCGGCTGCAGATTCCAGTCTCTGTCCCATTGCGGGAGCTGAGCTTTATTCTCTACATTCTGCCCTCCACTACCTCCTTTCTTCATCTTCCTACGAGACCACCAGTTCTGCAGCAAACTGAAAATGTAGCAAGAAGATAACTGTCAAATGAAAGCAATTATTTCTGACAATGCATTCTGCAGGCTACTGCAGCAACCCTTTCACAGAGCCCCACGCAAGAGCATTTGATGTGTTTTTGCAGGAGAAAATCCTTTTCATATGTTAATGAGCTAAAGGAACAAAAGAAAAATACACAGAAATTACATAAGGTTTGTAAAATGCCAATCATTAAAATTTACAGCATCATGGATTAAATGATGGATTAAAAATGTTATTTCTTATGGTATTCATAGAGAAAGATTAGATGAAAAATTACTTACGGATAACCAAGCTCCATGAAGTTGTTCCAGATTTGTTTGAAGAACATGATGACTCCCATTTGCAGACACAAATCAATCAAGCAGCCGCTCGGGTGACACTGAGGAAAAATGCATTTTAATACCTTTTTTAAAAAAACTGTAAAATCCATATTTCATACCCAGTAATTCAAAGCCATGAGCAAATCCTGGGACACACTTCATCCCATTCTGTTTTTTGATCATTAAAATGTAAAATCCCAGTAATAATGTGGGAGATTAAGGGTTCACATAGTAAAACACAGGCGAATCATTAGAAAGATGAATTGCTTGAAATTTCTAAATATATCCTAAAACAGAAGGCAATAATCGGCCCACTTATGGTGGTGCCTAATTGTACTCACCTCCTCCAGTCTCCATCGATTAAAGAGTTTATTGTATTTTCCAGGCCTGCCAGCAAACCTGAACAGATTGAGATGGGCAACATTAGCTGTAAAATTCAATCAGAGGAAAACTAATAAACTCTGAGGAGGGAAAAAAAAGACACTTAAAGGTGCTAATCATGTCTGTTAAACTGCAGCTTGGTTACACTGCTGTTCAAAGCAGTTTTTTGGAGATGCTTAAATGTGAGAAATATTTACAGTGAGGCGGGAAAGGGAAGGAGTC
Organism: Scortum barcoo; assembly: GCA_023238725.1. NCBI lineage: Eukaryota > Metazoa > Chordata > Actinopteri > Centrarchiformes > Terapontidae > Scortum > Scortum barcoo. The sequence continues at coordinate 11,884,472 of CM041536.1, forward strand.
TATGCAGTCATGACATGGGAGTTTGAAACAAAGAATCACTGCACAATCCCTCATTAAATTCAGTGTAAACAGGAAGTGTAGAGTTCATGGCTGCAAGCCTACCTTCCGAGAAAGAAAGCGATGTAAAATGTGGAGCTGTTCAAATTTACAAACTGGAACAGGAACATCTTCAGAGCAAAGCTGTTCTCCCACTCAGACTCTGTCCGTGGGTGCTCTGAGGGGGGAGAAACAGGGGTTTGTGCGGTGGATGAGCGGAGAAAATAAATGCTTGCCAACTGCCTCGTAAGCGGGAGATAATGAAGGTATAAATGCATGCAGCACGTGGAAAGCGCTCACCTAGGTTTGTCAGTAGATAGGCCACTTTTTCATACACCTGGCAAGATGACAGCACTCATAGGCATCAACAGAGAAAAGGATGAGGAGGGCAAAGATCATGAGAAAGAGAGGCAAACAGGAATCTCAGCAAAGAAAAAAGAAAAAGTCTCTCTGGCTGTGGATATGACAGCTTCTGGAACAAAGTTCTAAATAAATGTTTCATGAAACATTTGTTGGACAGACTATGTAAACGTGACAGATGACGCTTGTCCAGACACCCACCACATTGAGAGACATGATGATCATAAAGTTGATGCAGACGCCAGTGCCAGAAGTGGCAAACTGCCAGTTTTTCTTCACAAAATACCAGCCCAAGGAAGCGAATTTCTCCATCGCAATGAGACGGAAAACCACCACGGCAAACACAGCTGTCAGAACGAGAGAAATCTAAGCAGAGATGATGGAGAGAGGGCAGGTTAGAAGAGGGGTGGGTGGGTTGATATAATAAAAACAGATAAACACTTTATACAGTTTATGTTGTATAGGTTTTATCTTATCTTATAACAAACAAAACAGGAGCAGCATTAAAAAGGAAAACCTATTGATTATGGCATGACTACATGACATAAACGAAACAGTCATCAGTCAAATCTAATCACTTAACATTACAAATTAGGCCATCAATCCATGATTTCCTTTCAGTACAATTTTCATCCAGCAGGGGGAGATGTTACGCCTCTGCTGGTACATCATAACCTCCAATGGTGGCATACAAAAAATAAATTAATTAATTAAAAAAATAAAAAAAACACTGTTCTCACTCTGCGCCTGAATCCCAAAAGGGCAGATAATGCGAAGATCAAAGAGCTTACCATGAAGAATATTCCGGACACTGACACCATGAGCCGGCTGAGTTTGTCTGAGAAGGGCTGGAAAGGCTCAGGCTTGCCAGAGATGGGGTTGACTCTCTCCATCCTGGAGTACTTGGCTTCAAACTGAGGCCTCAGCTCCTCCTGATTCACAACACACATCTCAGGATGAACTATTGAACTGTGGACGTATCTGCCTGATGAAGCAAAACTTCTCTTTTTATATCATGTGCACTGTTTCCCCTAGGTTTACAGGTTTGGGGTGGGGGGGTAGAAAGTATATACAGAGAGCAATTTCATACCACTAACTTGAGGGGGTCCGGGGGTGCTGTTGGGGTGGTGGGGCGCCCCCCTTATATAATGGTAGGGGAAATACTGATGTAAGTGGTTTCAGAGTGAAACTGCGAGGTGATCAAATGATATTGGATCTATTCAAAAATACTGCTGACCTACCTCTTCCTCTTCCCAATCAATGAGGTCCCAGTCATAAGTCAGTTCGGCCCTCCTCCTTTTCCAGAACTCCAGGAATACTGTGGCTGCAGAGGGTGATCAGGAATCAATCACATCACTGATCAACTTCGATATGTAACACAGTATGATTGTTAACCATGCAGCCACAGAGTAATACAAAGCAAAAAGCAAAACATCACATCACAGTCAGACATCCTGAGTGAAACACTGGCGGCAGCAACGTGCACGGCCCGTTATGAAAACTGATTACAGCTCTTTAGTTCACAGCTTTTGATTCTGTAGTGAAGTTAAGGAAAAATAGCAATAGCAAATAGGCTTTGCTCACGCAGTGTTTCACCCCCAAATTGTGTCTCTGTCAGGCAAGATCCACTTTATGTTGAAAGACTTCAAAAGTAAAGCTTTCTGTGGGCAGAATTCAGTCTGCAGGCATTGTCTCCTTTGTGTCGGACTCTATTGTGTCTTGAGCTGCACACAACACCAGAAATGATGTTTGTAATCTTTCTTCATGTACTCCGGTTTATTACAGATACATAACAGAAAAAAGGCTTTCCTAAAAGCTGCATGGCAAGCATACGTCAGAATAAACACTTGTGTGGTTCAGTATGTGTGGACAAATGTGTCTTAATAGCTTTATTACAGAAACAGTGACAGTTAAATGGAAAGGAAAAGTGCAATCATGTATAATCTGACAGTGTGTTGTAACCCCATCCTACCGACTCAGCCTGCTTGTTAGTTTTCATTAGACATACATATAATATACAAATGTAAGGTTGGACAGGGGGATGAACATCATAATAATGAAGACTGACATGAGTATTTCATAAGTGCTGTGCAACACACAGCTCATAGTGGTGCTTAGTTCATGTTTTATTACATGCAGAAGCAATTAATTGATTAATCAATTACTCGAAAAAAAAATTTCAATAATGCAACACATCCCGCAGTTCTAGCTACAGTTATGAAATTGGTTGCATTTCTTTGTCAAATTTGACCGTAACAAGAAAACAATCAGCAGGTTAATTGGTTAGTTTCAGCACTACGCCTTTTTTAATTAATTTAAAGTCAAACAAAATGATTGTAGTGGTGAAGACAAATTTGGGACACACAAAGGAACTGTGGCCTTAAAAAGCACCAGAATGTGAATCCTCAGTCAGAACAACTTTGACTGCTGTTAAAGATGTTGAAGTTTAATATAGCTTGACCCACTTTTGTTTAAAGAGAGAGAGAAAGGCAGCCTTCTCAGATGCCTACATTCGGTCCCTTGGGCTAGCCAATTTTTCATCTCTATCTCACACTTACACACAGCAGACCTAGAGTGCACTCACTCAGTGGTGCAGTATTGCTACTTTGGTCCACATTGCCCAAAGCCGTTATGCAGGATTGGGAGCTACAGACCTCGGTTAGTGAGGTTGGCTGGACCTCCTTCGGCTGTCCAGCTCTCCTTGGCCTTCATTTAGCCCAAACACAGAACACAATGTGCCAAGAGCTCCCTCTGGGCACAGGTGATTATTTACTGGCAGATACATGGATCTGGGCCAGACACTGCACAGTAACACTCACGCTCTTCATTACAAACATATTATAGCTGTGGGAACCATAGCTGCAATATACCACTATCATTCTGCAAACCTGACAGCCGAGTGATACCGTCTCCCACTGGAGAAATGTTTAATTATCCGACTAATTACATCAGGACAGCACTGGAAGTCTAAGTGCAGGCTTTCCTTTTTTCGCTGACAAATGTATTACGGAGAGAAATTCTCCTGTATTTGCACTGCAGAGTGTTTGCCAAACGAATTCTCGGCTGAAAAGCTTAATGTGTTTGGAGGAGTTGAGTGGAGAGTGAAAGCGGGAGCACTGACACACGATTGTATAAATAGACTTGAATTCCAGGAGGGTTCAGTTGATGTAATACAAGTGTTCACAAAATCAGGAAAAGGGACAAACAGAAGCAGCCTCCACCTACCCCAGATAGCCATGAAGATAGCAAAGAACACAGTGCCGCCATTATCAAACAGATGCGTCACCTAGAAACACAAGCACACGAAAGGCTGCTCTGAAAAAAGTGCCTCCTGAAATAATGGCATTACCAGTGAAACACAATTATAAAACAAATTACAAATAACTGATATATTTTCAATTTTTAATATCATACTTTAGAGTTTCTCATCCTTGAATTAGGGGCCTCACATGGGAGATTTTTCAATATTTTGGGAAAATCGCTTAATCGTTTTCTTGCCTGATAAGAGATGAGAAGATACTTCCATATCTGCACAGTAAACATGAAGCTACAGCCAGCAGCCTGGCTCTGTCCACCTCTAACAAATCTGACTAATATCACCTCTCAAGCTCACTAATTAATGTTATATTTTGTTTATCTGCAGGAAAAAAACAGTGTAAAAATGACTGACTCATTTACAGTCTTTGTTCTAAGCTAAGGTAACCAACTGGTTTCATATTTAACGCACAGATGTGAGAGTGGTGTTGATCTTCTTACTCAGCTCTTTGCCATAAAGAAATTATGTGTATGTCCAAAAATATCTGACCAAACCTTTAAAGTATTGATTTTTTTGTACAGACAGGTGACAAAGGACAAACCATTCTAAAATGTCTAAGTAGGAGGCCTCAGCTTCACCTTGGCATCTACAAATCTACAAAACTGTACTGGAGCGATGAACACCAGCCTTCCAAAAGATAGTCCCTCATTTGTTGTTTTGTTGATGGTGGTGAAAAGGTTGATCAAAATCTCCCATAGGTGTTCAGTTGGATTGGGATTAGTGACTCCTCATGCCCTTTGGATGAGGGCATTGTCATCCTTGATCACTCCCATCGGGATTAAAATGTTTCATCATAGGATAACGGAGATCAGCTTTGTGTTGATTTGCAGTGATCCTTCACTCTAAGGGGACAAGTGGACCCAAAGCATGCCAGGAATATGGCCCCTGCAGCACAACAGAGCCACCAGATCCCCCTCACTGTCAGGCTCAAGCATTCAGGTTTTTCCTTAAATCTGTCACCCGTCTTTGTATTTTCAATAAAAAAAATAATAATGAGACAGGTTTATATACATAATCTTTAATTCATTTGGAGCTCCACGATCTCTGTGATCACAACATACTCCAATTCAAATGATTTTGGACCTAAATATTTGGCAAAGTTAGTAATATGGTAAAGGGGGTTCAGAAACTCCTAACATACTGAAAACCTGTGCCTGAGGATGGATATCAAAACTGCACTAACCTTTGCATAAACACAACTGTCACTCAGCGTCCATGGATCACAGTTTTCCTCACACATAGGACACATAATGGTGGTATTGGCCTCACAAATCTCCTTGCTGATGATATAATCAGAAAATGACAACGACAACCAAGAAGTCACATGTTTTAAAAGACACATTCTACATTAATATAAATGAGTATGTTCACTGTCCTATATGCAGGTTGTGTGAACTGACCTGACTTGGCTGGAGTCCATCGTGAAGAGACCATAGAGGAAGACAAAAACGCCAACCAGGGCAGCAGGGATCAACATACCAGTGTACCATCCCAACCATGCAAAGTAAAGACCGATTTTCTCTCCAAAATACCGCCTGGGAGTAAAACAACGAAGCACAGTGGTTAAAATTCCCCACTGCACTCTGTTTACTGTATGAAATGTTACCATGCTGGCTTGCAGTGAGGTTGTAGGTGCTGTTAGTGTATTGTGAGGTGGTCATGGCAGCTTAATGGATAGAGAGGCTGCTGGACTGAAAGGTCACACCATATAATGTTGTGGTGTGAAACGAATCAATAACAGTAGCTGCTTCCTAAACCACTGCTGTCAAGGTGCCTTTGGGCAAGACACTTATTTCCCAGCTGCTCCAGTGGCAGTTAGTTGTATTAGGAAAGTCCCAAGTGTGTATGCAACGCTGTATTAACACCAAAAGAGGACGGGGCTTAAGCTGCTACATGGTCCATTATGTTCACCAGCAGGCCCTTATCTTTGTCATGTAGTGCTGGGCAGGTAATGTTCAGTGGGTTATTATTGCCTTTTTTATAAAAACAGCTGCCTGTTGTGGCTGAAAAAGAGTGAACCAGAACAGTAAAGTAAAAGGTCCACACCTGAAGAATGAGCTGAAATGCACTACAAAGCCCCATAAAGTCAACTGGAGATGAAGATCTATGGTGATAAGTCTCAAGTGGGTCATCACTATGAGTGACCTTTTGTTCTCACGTTGTCATTTGATAGAACGTTATTATAATAATATTGATTATCGCCCCATAGAATCCAACACTGCTGTAAAGTAGATCCGTATTGATATGTCCCACAAAACTAGAGACATTAAAGGGAAACCTACCTCGCTATCAACAGTTTAACAAAATCTCTGTCTATATCTGTATAATCATGGGCTTTATACAGGGTGAACACTATATTTTATTTAAACAAAACATGAACATGGTCAAAGACAGAATGCGGCTCATGACCAGGACATTAGAGCTCATGCAAACGTCCAAAAACAGCTCATAATGCTCCATTACCTGTCTCAAAGCTGATTACCTGATGAGGTCCAGAGGCTGGTATTTGTACCATATTCCCCAGCGGGCCCAGCGCTCATAGAGAAGATGCCTGTGGTTCTGGGCACCGTGCGTCTTAATTGGATGTCTGCTCTTATAACCACCCTGAGACAACAACAAAGATTATGCGTTTATTATGCTACATTACAGGGGGAATTTACAGCTTGACATTTTATGGATCTCTACAGCTTTTTCAGCACAAATGAAAATTTTCTCACCTCGTGAGGAGGAAATGCAGCCTCATACGTGTTGTTGCCCAATAACCGGTTGATACCTACAGTTGAATAAACAATGGCATGTCAAAGAAGGCCGATATACCAGAGAGAAGAGCACAAGGACGTCACATTAAAAATGTAGTATCAGTAATAACAGAAAGAAGGGTCTTATAAGGGATTCATTTAAACACAGTCAATTTATTGCATTATGTAACTGACAAGCTGTATTAGACAAGCACATTATAGGCTGAAAACACTCAGGTTAGAATTTCAAGCACCTAAAAACCTCATTTTTATTTTGGCCGGACCATAATTACATGGTGTACTGTCGTAATCACAATAAACGGAGTGAATTGGCTGCAGGTAAAATCAGCAGTACCTACTTAAATGTTATTTTTCACAAGACAAGAAAATAATGCATTTGTTTGCATTGTCATCCCCTGCCTGAAACAGTACATAGTAAGCACAGAAGCAGGGAGGGATGGATTTGAAAAGGATTTTCCACTCTTGTGGCGGAGCTGATCTTATTTGTTGGAAAGTGGAGTGGTCAACAGTATTAAAATATTAACGTGAAATCCGTTCCAGCCCATCAAGGCCAGACTTTAATCAGCAAAACATGTCGGCAGCAGTCAGACAAGATAGTGGAGTGGGAGTGGACAGTTTGGTAACGGTCGATATGGAAAAAAAACAACAGCCAGAAGGAGAGGAGGGATCAACCACAAGTTGGACGATACCAACAGCTCAGCAGCAGCCCACATTTGAATCATCCCACAGCAAAACATCAAACAAAGACACAATTCCCTCTAGTACCCTACTATGGCTCTCTGAAGTCAAATCAACAGTCAAGTCTTGTCTCTTTCACTGGTTTACTGAATTTACTGTATTTTGTCCCCTTGCCACTAATTAGAATTCCTTATTGAGGGTTGATTCTGTAAAGTGTGATACTATATTTACTGGTGAAGTGCCAAATTTATTTTTCAAAATATGTAGTCTCTGCTCCTTCTAAGTGAATATATTGTCCTAAATATATCATTATGATTGATAAGTGTACATTATTATATGTAAATGAGCACTGCACTTCTAGAAATACTGTTTAGTAAGTGAGGAGAATGAAGACAATGAAGTGAACACAGTGCCTTACCCATCTTTGATTTTCCATCCTCGTACTTGGTGCGCTGCAGGACATGATGAACTATTCTGCTTCTGGTGGAATTGGAAAAGAAGGTCTCTCTATTGTTGATAGTGAAGCTGGGAGTGAAATAACGGCACACTCTGTCAGATATTTATTATGCTACAGTATATCAGCTATCATGACTTTAATGAGATCTAAGTCAATAATAATGCAAAATCAATTAAAATTCAATTCATGGTGTAAATTTTGTGTTTATTCCAGCATCACTATTTCCAGAAAAAATGGTCATAGCTGACAAGCAAAGGAACAAGTGGCAATGTTTCAGTGACAAATGAGATAGGATGATGCATTTCATCAAAGAGATCATTTGAAAATGAAAAAAACTGGAAAAAATAGTTGAAAGAACTAATAATTTCATGGACATCTGCTGCTCGGTTTCGATATCTTATTAATGATCAACTTGTCTTTATCAGTCTGAGTTCTGGCTCAAAGCTATAAAATATACAAGACTTCATAGTGCAAATTTCATCATCTGGTTTCCAAATTCCACATCAAGAGCTCAGGACATGAATGGATGTGATGGATGAGAGGGAAAGAAGGGACACGGAGCAGGAAAAATACCAGCCAACACCACGGATACAGACGCTGCCATTATCTGATTATCTGTGTGCGTGAGTTTCTCTGGTGGCATGCGTGACTGTGTACGCCTTACTGATGCATGCGTGCTCTGCTGAAGGGGGCCGTGTAGCAGTCGGTCTCCTCCAGGTCAGGCAAGGCCTCTTTGTCGAGCTTCATGGGATTTCTGGGAAGCCAGCTTTTTATCTGACGGCATCTCAGATGAAACCTGCTGCAGGGACGCACAGAGAGACAGGATTAACCGCGAAGATTAACATGAAGATTGTTTCTTTTGATATGGAACAGTGGCTCCTAACCTTTTTTTCTGACACAACGCCAACAGGCTCCCGCTAAAAACAAAAAGTAAAAAACACACCTGCACACGTACGTGCACGCACTGCAGGCAGCACCCTGCAGCCTATAGTTTTTCATTTTCACGCTGCTCATGACTCATGAGCCTACGAGTCACTGATCCGGGATAACAGCTTGCTAAATCCAACTCAAAGGATAATTCAGTTTTTTCATATTACAATCATGATTTAAGGACTAGGTGAGGCCTGACAGCATGCACTAAATTGCTAAATTGTATTTCCGCTAATGTTAAATTAAATGAATAAACAGAAATAAGATCTAATAAGCTCTGTGTGACTCCTGACATGGTGGTGCTTTGAGCTCAATGCTGACATCAGAATGCTAACACACCCACAATGTCAGTGCTGAAAAACTTCAATGTTAAGAAGGTATAATGTTTACCATGTTCACCATTTTAGTTTGGCACGTTAGCACTCGAAAAATTTGATAACTAGCACCAAACAAAAAATATAACTGTCATTAATTTACAGCGTATTGTGGTTTGGTACAGCGCACCTAAAGTCCCAGAAGATCATATTTTTTAATCTTGTGCGAACAAGTTATTAATCTGTGTGAACAAGCTATTATCTTTGTGCACACAAGATAAACTGCATATGCTTGTCGAATGACTTCAGGTGCACAGTGCCACCATAAAATGGAGAGAAGTCAGTGAATCAAGTTTTATTTTCATCTTGAACCATTCTATGAAATTCTTGCTTCTCTTGCACATAGACATAGGATTGTAATATGGACCCTTAATCCCCCACTGAGCAATTTCAGGTTGAAAAAGACATTTAGTGGATGTCTATTATATGTCTATTTGTCTGTAGATGTTTAGTTCAAAGTTTAGTGGACGTCTAGAGATATGAGTAAATAGAAACGGTATATATGCCTAATGACTAACAAATAAATAAATAAATAAATGTCTTAGCTACTACTGTACAAAGCCAATCAGTGCTGGTCTATATCAGAACTAAAGCACACAGGTGGAATTACATCTATTACTCAATGGGCCTAAAGTCCCATTTTAAGGAGTCAACAGTTTCTAAAGTTCATCATGTGGGATACATGAATGTGTGTACCAGATTTCATGGCAATCTATCCAATAGTTGTTGAGACATTTCGTATAAAATACACAAATCAACCTTATAGTGGTGCTAGAGGAAAAGATGGGAGATCACCAAACTCATTAGAACCTGACGGTCTGGGAATTATGGATGTACCAGGTTTTGCACCAGTTCAAAATGACAATTTCTAATATTCCAAGTTTAAGTACACCTTTTGACTTGCTACCGGTGATAGATAAAATGTCAGGGGATCACAGCATCAGTAGGATTCATCCTCTGTGAAATCATAAGTAGGGGTACAGATCATCATTGAATGATTATCCATCCAATAGTTTTAATAGTTAGGATTTTATATAGTTAATAATTTAATAGTTAGGACCAACAAACAGATCAACATTGACATCCATAGAGCTGTGGTGCTGGCGTGGCTAAAAATCATTTGTCTGGGTAATATTTGCCCACTGCTTCTCTGAGAGGTCTCTGTCTAATTTGTGAGACTCTGCTCTAATATGGATTGAATGAATATAAACACAGTGTTGCCAGAGAGCAATTTATGAATGTTGTTGTGGAGGGAGACAGGTACTGTACAGAAAGTAATAATATCAAGCCAGCAAGCTGTCGCCACCTGCACAGAGTCCATTTGTCCAGCTTTACAGGGACGTGAGTTAGTAACAGACCATTAGAAAACACATAAACCCTATTTACTACCCATGTGGATTTTTCTTTTTAGCAGAAGCTCCGTGAAAGACTGCAGGAGCGCAGAGGGAAACATAACAGTCTTCGTTGTTCACAATGACTAAGATCACTCTCACACAAGACTTAAAAGTGCTTTGTTCTCAGTTGGACAGGTGGGCGAGCGATTGTGTGATGTTCATCTCTTCTGTGTGTAGGTGTGTGTGTGTCCTCAAAGCATGGCCATTACAGTGTACACTGTGTGTACTAAAGGTGTTATAACATTATTAATATACATATTCAGTATTCTCCATATTGTCAACGCCTTCAATTTTGACATCTCATCTTCTATTGACTACAGATTGCCAATCCATCACGGTAAATAGTTTAGTGTTATAAGGCATATCAATCTGCATGGTCTAGTCAAATAAATTGGTAAAGCAGGCACATTTATTTCAGTTAGTTTGTCACGTCATGCCCATCCTGGGTAACAATGTCAATGAGCTCTGCTTCAAACAGAGTCAAAGGAAAGAAGAAATGAGTCACACCATGTTTGCAATTTAATGGATAAAAACCAGGGCTCTTTCAAGACCGGTAATATCACACCTCACTAGCTGATTCTATTCAAAGCTCCACAAGGGCTCATTCAAAGCTTACATATAAACAGCTGCCTTCTTTGCTGTGGTTCAAACGTCATCTCAGTTACCTCTCGTCACCAGAGGGAACAACAAAGCTTAGGGAATGTATAAATTTCAGGTTCGAAGCTCCTGATAACACAGTTTCAGATCTTCTCTAGGAAATTAAATATTTATGAGCAAATAAACAATGCAGCAAGTCAATTTTCATAAAAAAAAACATTCTTGGGTGTCTTTTAGTAAGAGTTTAAACTCAGCCAATCTTCATCATCAGTAACATGTTAATTGAGAAAATGTTTTTTATGGCATTTAAAGCAAAAGTGAGTTTTAGACTTTACAAAATCAAAATGCACAAGCGGGATGTTAAACAAAATAGTATGCTAATAAGCCTGTGCAGCTCCTTTTATTTGACTGAAAGATTACAAGTATTTTATAGAAAAGCACAGTGTGGGTAAGTCACAGTATTGTGCTGCTAACAATGTGCACAATGTGTAGGAAGCTGTTCCTTTTTGAAAAGGTTGGAAAGTTAAATTCTAATTATTAATTAATTTAAACAAACATGCCCATATTTGTAAATCCTGGAAAAATCAACAGTATGTCACTGTTGATTTTTTTAATGACTTTCAAACCATTAAAATTTTTGTTGGTTATAAGTAGTGCACACAGAGGGCAATTTTCTGATTTAAAAATCGAATCCCAGACTTTGTACTTACGGCATATTTACTCACAGGCTGTGTAAAGAGTTGATTAATCCTGGACTAATTAATACTCACTCAGGGGTTGTGGTAAAAAAAAGACTGTGATGGTTTGACTTCACTGTGTTTCTCACAGTGACTGATAGTCAGTCTCAAAACACCAGCCACAGCTCACAATAAGGCTCAGGCCAAGCCTCAGGCTGCTCGTGAGTTTCATTAGAGACACTGAAGCATTCAGCTTCCTGCCCCGAGAGAGCAACAGAGAAAAACAACCCAATAACTTAAATCTACTTACCTGCCCAAGGTTTTGCTCTTCCAGTCTGTAAAGTAACATTTTTTCCTTAAAAAATAAAAAAAAGAGGAGGTTAGAGAGACTGGATGGAATTGCCAGCCACTTCAAAAAGCTGACCTCACACTTTCCAGAGTTAAAGGTTCAATCTTTTTCTCTGACTACCTCATTTACCTAAAAGGCATTCGGATGTTCATCTGCTCCGCATATTTGCAAAGCGTATCCCAAGGAGCGTGGACCTTCACAAACATGATGTCATTGTTTGTCAAAGAGGGCTGGCAAATGAAAAGGAAACAGGTGAGCTTGAGCTTGAAGTTGAGAAATTAAGCTAACAAAAGTCCTCTAAAACCAAACCAAAGTTGTTGTTTTTTTTACCTCCTTCTCCAGCATTAGACCTTCAGCCCGTAGATTCTTCTCAAAGGTGCACCTCTTTTCCACCTGTGGACTGGACTTCTTGTAAACCAGGATGTAGTCAATACGTTTCTTCCCATCTCGGAAAAACAGCCCAGAGGAACCAGCTCGATTTTTCCCCTGTAGCGACAATGTTTCACCTCTAAATTTAAGATGTAGGGATGCTAAACACAGGACAGCTAATGTTTGAAGCTGCTCAGTGGTTCAGTGACAAAATAACTACTGTGAGGCAATAATTGTGGATTGCTGGGAACGTCGTACCTGAAGTGAACCTGTGCGGGCCTCTAATTTAGCACGGGTGATAGGCTTTTGTAGCAGACACGACTCGTCTGCCCTTGTTTCACACGTGGTCACCTCTGACTCCTCCACATAGTGATCCTTGCCGTCCTCTGCTGCACACAGACACAGCACAATCAATGAAACAGTTGTTGAACTTGGAACACGCCGCACTAAGTTTTCTCTCTGTGCTAAGTCTTGTTGTTCCTCAAGTCAATATTTCCATTAATCCAACTGCCAACATCAAAATTAGATCTTAGCTAAATGAAAATCCAAGTTATTTGAACGTGGGCGCCAGCTTGAGAGCAACACCTTGATGTAATTTAACAGATCCATGCGCCAATGTTGAAAGAGGGCCAATCGCGTTTTCTTCCTTCCTGAATCTTTACGCATCCCACTGATGAGCACAAACAAAATTAAGTTTTGTTAAACCCACGCTATGAGGCAAGACAAACAACTCTCTCTTTTTTTTTTTTTTTTTTTACTAAGAATTCCTTTTCTAGCTGCAGTAGAAGATTAGTGATCAGATTAACTATCTTTGTCGAAAACAAGAAGAAGTCTGCCTGACAAGCAATAAGTCTTCTGCAACACAACATATGGAAAGCTTTGCATTTTCAGTTTACTGGGTCTGGGTTATTTACTGGGTCTAACAAGCCATCTATCATGCTGAAACAAGACATTTTGTGCAGCTTATCAGGGTGCAAGTCTCATAATACATGCACTTTAATCACATAATACATAAAGTCTACAGCTGTAGGAGAATGTAGCATATTACTGTCTAGCAAGTTATTTCTTCTCCAACATGTGTGTGACAGCTTGGCTTACACTCAAGTCAAATGTTTCACATCCAGATCAGCTTGGTTAGACTACAGTCTGAACTTTTTCACACTGCCATGCTGTGAGAAAATTAAATTCTTCGAACTATACCAATAACCAACCACTTTTATTAATACAAATAATTTTCTTCAGGGGAGAAACACTGCATTTAAACAACCAAGATTTAACAGCTTCATAAAGAAACTGAAGTTAATTAGTCTCTAGCAAACAATGTCTTTTAGTCTGTGTTAGCACATTATCGGGCTGTAGACAGAAAAGAAAAATATTGCAATATCGGTAGCTGTGACAGGTTTTTCTCTTTCTTTCTTTAGTTTTATTTTAATCAGCATCTTTCCTGATCTAGGCTGGGATTATAGAGACAACTGTCTCATCTTCTGTCTATTTTAAGATCACAACTGAGCAGTGTGATCTCCTTTTAAGAATCACTATATCTCTAAAGTACCCCTAGCTACTTGCTGTGTCATTAAAATAGTTCAGTGTAAGAATATATCTATCACCTAACACAAACAAGCCAAAACATCAGAATGAAGGACACAAACTATTTCAGTATATACAGTGAATAACAATGTACAAGTGTAGTCCAAAAAGTTTGGGGAAATTGACTGTGGCGATGAGTCCTCTTTGCAGACATCACTGTGAATTTCCTCCACAATGAAAGCCAACCACAGTCCATTTGGATTTGGAGATAAAAGTGTTAACTGTGCTGAAAAATGACTCAGAACTTTGGGCAACATGGTGTGCTGTAAAGAATCTGAAAGCAGTCTGAATTTACACTGCTGGACCACGCTGTGTTTTCACACAGGAAGAGGCATGTTAATCTTTCTATGTGTTTCTAGTCTTTTGGTTTGAGGAAGCTGTCATTGACAATAACTGCATGTATGCTGTATATGATTCACAAAATAACTGTTAATGTGAAGTCACAAACTAGATTATACTGAAATAACTGCAATAACAGAAAAACACATGTCACATTTTGTGTTCCCTGTCCACCAGAGGTGCATCCAACTCAGATCTATTGACAACATCAGTTTGTGTATACAGGTGTATACACACTCTCTCCTCCTGCCTGCAGCCTCCTCAGGCTGAGAGAAAACAGACCTCTTCCTAAGACGTCTATTTTCAGTACAACGTCAAAAGAGCCACTTTTCACCAAAATAGCAACACCTCACCTTGTGCTGCCTCATCTGCATGAAACTGCATCTCTCTTCCCACTTTTGCACAGTGAACTCAGCAGCAAAATGTCAAAGGATTGGGGAAAGGGCGTTTCAAGGTCAGGGGAATAAAACAACTTGTTGTAGTGCTGCCTACACTAGTTTTTGCACTGTGACAAAAACAAACCCCTTGGCTCTCAATAGTCACAAAGTTATTAATAAGTATTTATGATTTTCCCTTTTGCTGAAGCATTTTCCATTTTACCAGTCCATACAGAGACACACTATCTCCCTGCCTCTAAAAGTGTACCGAACACACGTGCCTGTGCTTTTTAAATCCCCTGCAGCAATCTGCAATCTGCTTAATCTATTCTATGCACACAGATTAAATATCACCAAAAATATGAAAATCTTTGTTGCAACCAGCTCTGCTCCTGTCCAGCATAACACTCAATACAGTCGATGCAGCACTTAATGCACTTGATGCACTTAATCAATAATCACTTGACAGAATAACACTAATTGCTTGCTTTACAGACATGATGTGGGTTTGCTGTAAAAGGCATGACTGTAAATAGAGTAGAAAAGGAATTTAAACACATCACAAAAAAGACCAAAAGAGTGCAACACACAAAGTCGGTTCTCATAAATTTTCAAATCAACATACATCAGTGATGCACACTGATGCAGCCACTCTCTCATGGCTGAGGCATCTTATCCACTAATGGGTTTAGGAAGACATTAGTAGGTTGCTCTCCACAGACTGACCTGTCTGTGGGGGAAGGAGGCTGCAGGAGGTGCTGATGCTCTGAGTCAGACCCTCGACTTCTGGTTTGGGCTCCGGGCTCAGAGGCACAGACAGGAAGTGGCTGAGGTTGATCGGATGGGTCTGACTCTGGGCCAGGCAGGGCAGGCTGCGGCGAGACGGCTTCAGGCTCTTCTCCTTCAGGATCTCGCTGATGCTGGTGTGCATGCCTGAGGAGGAGTGGGACAGAGGAAAGATGGAGGTAATTTCTCTAGTGATTTATATATATTTATACATACATATACATTTATATCATGTTTGCATCGTGTGTGTGTGTTTACACTAATAAATAAAAATGAATTTCAGTCAGAGACACTTGCATTAAGGGATGGATTGGATTAGGCCCGTTTCCCCAGCACATACATGGCAATAAATCTTGCTGAAGTCAACAATATCAAAAAACTAATAGGGTGGTGATGTGACCAACAGCAGCAAATGGCATCGCCGCAATGGTATGAGCAAAGAAGTCTGGAAGAAGTGGTGGTACAAGTACTATTATGGCTGTGCTGCTCATCTGAATAACTATGACTGGATATTACCAGTCAGCTGGCAGTCAGCTCATGAATGAGCCAGTAATAGGGAAGCATGAAAGGGGCACTCCACAACATCAGTTTACTGATCATGGAAAGTACTAGACCTGTGAAAACAGCTGTATAATGTGGCTCTGTATAACATAAATAAATTATTTAAATATAAGAGAAGCCACAGAAATTGAGGCTTTTGGAGTTTACCCTGCAGGAAGGCTTCTATTGATGCAACATTATTTGCATTGAAATATGGGATCCAGTGTTTTCGGAGCTGTACCTATACTAGGGGCTAAAAATCAGGATATCTCAGCCCCTGCAGAATTGATTTGGACCATTCTTCTTAAAATCGCTCTTGTAAGTCTGCCAACTTTATGAAAGGGAAATACTAAATTACTGGAATACCACTTAAATGAAGCAGCTAATACAAGTACAACTTCAGCACTTTAAGGCAACACTCCACTCACTTACATTTATGTTAATAATACATTTCTTTAAATTAATTTCCATTAAGGTGTATTTGACTTGTTCAAGCTGCATGTTGACATAAATATATTGCTTTTACTTTTACATGTTTAATATCATTTACATCATATTGCATCATCTTACATTGCAAAACAACAAACTGCAAAAGTATCCAGTAACAAAAAGAAACACAATTCAGCAAGAAGAAAGAAAAATAAATTGTAACAGAATCTATTTACAGTACTCAGTAGATCTAGTGCACTGACTGAAAGCAGTGAGTGGACGAAAAAGAGAAGAGAGGGAGAAATCACTCCAGTCATCAACTGGTCCATCCTTTTATGGGCTACAGTGGTGATGATAATGTCGGTCCTTCATAGAGGAGTGCATTAAAACCACTAGCATTCCCCCTCCATCAAATCACACAATGGCATGATGGTGCACCACTAAACCACCCTTGTTTGTGCTTAAACCAATCTAACAAATACATGCAATAACAGCATCTATTTATGTTGCTGCGTATCTTTCTCATTAGCATGTCATTGTTTTGTTAATATCAACAGAGGTCATTTCAAGGTGATTTCAGCAATAAAAAAGCAGTACAGCAATAACGAGGATGACTGATTGTTGAATAAGTGATTCAACTGTACTGTAGCCATGAATTGTGAAAAAAAAAATCTCAGAGGTTAATAACGATAATGAATGTCCGGCATTGGAAGCAGGTTATTGTACTCGACCTTCACACTAGGCAGGAGCTCCTGCTCTGTGGCTCCTGACATATTTATTCATGAAATGATGGTGCTCCCTTTCAAATGGGAACGTGCCTTACTTTCACCTCCAGTGAGAGAATTCCCTCAGTGACCTTCCTGAAACACTCAGCTTCATTGAGTTCACTTTCTGCATCTGGAGGGTGTGCGCTGCTACAAGCTACGCAATAACTCAGCCTTGTGATATTGATCTCAGTGGGATTTCCCAGTACTGTTGGGTGAGAATGGAGCCAGTTAAAGACGTGTTGGCCCAGGGGAATCACTAATCGCACTGTTTATTTCTTGTGCAGCCCCACAGATATCAAATGAATAATTGAGAAAATGGCAGAAATTCTGATACTGCTTGCAGGTGGATTTCACTTAAGAGACTGATTTAAAAAATACTTTAAAGTCTATAAAAGTATGATTACTGAGCACAAAATACAAAAAGAGTAAACTTGAGATGAATCTATTTGAAGAATTGTCTTCAGGCTAACAGCAAATCCATATTTCCCAGTGCTTTCATTACTTCTACAATGTACACAAACATTCAAGGTCCCCTTGCTGTTTTTTTCTTTACATTTCAGCTGTTCCTTTAAATCCAGTATTTCAAATCAATACTGAGCTGCAGGTCGTTATGTCATTATTATGTAAAAAAAAAAAAGGCATATTGTGCCAATTACATCTGCTTTCACATGACATTTCAGAAAGCAGAGATTTTATGGTCCAGTGAATAAGAAGGTTTGTTTCTGTAACAAAAGCAGCAACAACATGCTTTATGACTGGCTAGAAAATCCGAGTGAGCTGCAAGCTTGTTCTCAAGAGACCAAAAGCCTAAAGCGCCATAATCGTCTTTGTGAATTGGTCTGGAAAGTGGATGCATTCTTATTTAATATAATGGCCCAGTTAGACTCTAGATGGTCTAGATAATCCCAAAAGGCATTGACAAGGTGCAACGTGTCTGAAACATGCACATACATCACAGCAGAGCCAGCTAGTAGGCCTGTATTGGCGAAGCTGAGAGAGAGTCAAATCTCTCAACCTCTGTGGCTATTAAGGATATAATAATGGTTATCTGACAATCATTGCCCTGTTCCAAAGATCTGCCTTCATTTTCTCATGCAGGCAGACTGTGACCTCTGTCCCGTGGTCAGAGCAGTTGTGTATTGTGTAAGTCTATATAAATTTATAAAGGGTTCATCTGATGTGAAATCCTGTGTTTAATCTCGCTGTGCGCTGGCTAAAACTGGTTTATCAGGAGGACGATAATCCTGTGTGTGTGCATGGACGTGGTGCATGGTGCGCGTGTGTGTGCCAGTTGGTATGGGAGTCCTGCACACAGAGGAGAAGCTACGGATAAAAAAGAAACAGATCAGAAAGCCCAGGGGAATGGATGCTCGCTGTGAGGTGATGCTGGGAAGAGACACCTCCAAATTTCCTCTGAATCAGCGTGACACAGGGCCCTGACGACAATCCTGTGTGTGCTCTCACAAACGCCCACTGAGGCTCATACGAGGGGGAGCTGGACGAGCTTCAGGCAAGGTCGTGATCCAGGATTTGGATCACTCCTGTGCAGCTTGTCCATGATGGTCTTCTGATGTGAGATTAAAAAGATTTTTTCTGTGCACGTATGATATTGTATATTATGTACTATCGTGTTATATACACTTCTACAAATGTTTCTGCTTCTGTCACACATTAAAAACGGAGGTTGTGTTTATTCTTTATTCGTTCTCTGTGCTTCTCTTGATTATTTCTGCCATGAAAAGTGTGCACATCTCTGGCAGTGTCACAACACTATTCCTCTATGTGTCTGTGTACAATTGTCGCCAGTCTACTCTGAGCCAGCTAGAAGAACAAACATTTCATTTGAAAAATGTCAAGGATTTCAGGATCAATTACAAGCTGCCAGATATCAGAAAAAGCTAAACAATGCCGTGAAAGTGAAGTAAAATCATCCAATAAGTGCAAAAAGTGCTTTGAGCCACGTTCGTCCACGATCACTGAGAAGAAATTACAGCTTCGAGACAGAGAATTCGGGTCAGTGGGCTGTCTCCCATCATGGCTCTATGTTTCCTCTTTCTATACCTTCAATTATTCATCCATGTTCAGCTCATAGCACTTTTAGCGTCATGGCTTTCAACTGAGGAACATTTTGCATCAGGACCTCTTGAAGCACAGCACTCATCATTATTGCTTTCCCCTTACAGAGTGCATTTCAGCAGACCCCTTAACACACATACACACACACTTAGAGAAGGAGGTTCAAAACACTACTGCGGTGCATTTATAAAAATGATCACGTGTAGGCAGGACTGAGGCGAGGCCGGCAGCCTCTCCTGCAGAAACATTCTCCAAGCAATTAAGAGTGTGTTTCATCCTCCGCCTGGCACCATATCAAAGATCACATAGACGGAGCTGAGTTCACAGGGAGTTTTTAGAATGGTATCATTAACAGCCACTGAATATTCAGCTCATATCTTATGCTACACGGTTAGTACTCGAGGCACACCATTAATTCCTGCTGACCAAGCACAAGTATGAATAGCAAATGATAAGCGTTGTCTGTTATGGATAACATGAGTGTTTCTCTAGGTGCTGAAAGTTTTGGAAATTTCCATTTAAATTATGAAAGAAACGTGAAAATAAATCACTGCATGTAGGATTTCATCAGTGGACCATATGCTCAGTCATGATTGCGTTACCTCTTTATTCTGCAATAAATGGACATGGCAGACATTTTAGATAAAAATCATCAGGGTTATAACAATATGTAATACTCAAAAAATGTGTGTTATTGACAAAAGCAATTGATTTATGTGGCTATAATGACTTACAATATACTATAGAAAATGAACGTACAGTTAATATCACAAAATAGCTTAGTCACTTGACCTGAAACAATTATATGTGATTAAAAAATGAAGCATCAAATTACAGGGGCTAACTATTTTTTTAACCACCAGTGAAGAACACCATTTCATGTAGACTCTAAAAAGTACTCACCTCCCCTGAACCTCCTCATGTTTTATTTTTTACAACGTTAAATCACAGTGGCTGTAATTAAGATTTTGGCAACCGATCAACTTAAAAAACTTAAATATTAAAGTAAAAACAGTCTCCATAGACACTGTTGGCAGCTGTTGTTGCTGGCTGTCTGTCTATCACGTGCAGCCGAGCCAGGCAGTCTGACCGTGAACACACCTCAGAGCAGATGGCACTTTTTATACGGTTTAGACAGTTCAGGACCTCATTACACAATCCTGGCACAACCTCTGGGTTGCATCATTTGAGCAGATTAAGCATCTTCTTTCTCTTTCAATCTCCATTTCCCCTGACTCCTTTAACGTCACACTATCTTCTTATGCCCCCTGAATGCTTGTGATCTCGACTACGTCACTGGATTTTCTGCAAAGCCTCTGCTGTATCCATGCATACACACCTCAACAAGGATATCAACTGCACTGTCCTCAGTACAAAAACAATAACAAGCGTAAAGTTCACAGCAGAACATTTTAGTTCCATTGTGCCACCGAGTCACCGAAATTAAGATGTGATTAAACTGTTGAATAACTTTGGGCTCCAGCAGAACACATATTTTTCTCATAACCTAGCAACAAAACAACCACTGACTATTTAAAGACTGTGAAAGTGTTAAAGCTGGTAACTGCCAGACCACACACACACACAAACAGAGAACAAAACAGTCCCTTTGTTTTGTCATTTTGTAAACTGTTGGTCTACCTGGCATACTACACTGTGATAAAAAACACTTTTTACACAGCATGGATTACATTACGGTACATAAATCTGATGCCTAATGCCTAATATTCTACAGGAGCCAGTCACAGATGATACTGTATATGTGCTCTCCCCAAATCTGTCCTGAAATTAACGTCTGTATCTATAAAACCATCTGCCTGCTTGCATAAGAGGACAGGTGGCCTGCTTAGGACTGTGCAACCAAAGGTTTACACACAAACACACACACACCACACACACTGACACACAAACACACACACACAGAGAATTAATGCACATGTACTATATTTGCAAACATACAAAGTAATAAAGTGTCTAGTCTAACAGAGGAGTCCTTCAGCAGCCACTGAACCCACTGACAAACAGAATACACACACACACACACACACACACACAGTCCTCCTAAAAAAAGAAAGAAGAAACAAATCACTAAACTATTTCCATGAGGAGGATGAGCAGGATAGTGCTAAATATGTAATATTGATTCTTTAGGAATTATAAAGAGAAGTTGATTGCTATAAATGCTGCTTATGAAAGTGTCAATTATTTTCATTATTCAATCAGAAGTATCAAATGTGTGACATTTTGCTTAAGAAAGGATTTAAATGCCTAATTGATTATCAGAATAGTTGCATGTAGTTCTCTCGTTCTTGATCAGCTTATTGACAAATTGATTAACCGTTGCAGCTCAAATAATACCTGTAGACGTGTGAACAAAGCTTTTCTAAAGACTCAAGTATCTGACTGTAGAACAAGGCTAGCTTTAAATCTTGCTCTAAGCAAACACTTTCAGAATCTGATAGTTCAGTGTGTCAGTAAGTTTCAAAAACATTCATAAATCTGAGTTTCCAACTGCCAAAGAACATTTGAAATTCACTCAAATCCTGGGAAGTAACATCAGATGGCTGTGAGTCATTTTTGCCTTGAAGTCCAAACGCAGCTTTACTGCCTAGTTTTTACCAACTGAGTGATATATTTAAACATTATTTTTTATCTGAAAGAAAAAAAACACGAATACCCTCATTATACTTTCTGTTTTTTTCATAATGGGTTCATTAACTCTCAGTCTTCACATAAAAATGTTTTCTAACCTGCAGCTGAGCAGAAAGCCTTTTAGTGGAAACTTGGGGATATTTAACCCTCATATAAACCACCTTATATTGGCTTCCACTGTTATGTTTTATTGTTTTTCAGATTTTACTGATTAGTTGTGAAGCAATAATGGCTTGGCGCCAGTGATACTCCTGTGTATGGAAACACGAAGCTCTGTTCAGTTTCAAATGTTGAACAAGTGTTTTCACCTCCAAGGCTTTTAATGCTCTCACAGGGCATTGGTGATTGTGTTTGAGGAAGTGCAGCACAATTTCTGAATTTTGCTTCGCAAGGACTTTGTGAGCCAACATTCACCCATTTTGCCTTCATTTTAATGGTGCACTTAGCAGTCACTGAAATATTGAGTGGGCCCTGCAGCCTGTGGTCAGATTTTTACATAAATCTGATATCATGTTGTGCTTCGAATTTCCTGTTGGCTGGACTCAAGCCAGGAAGTGGTTTACTCTGTGATATATTTAACATCATCAGCTGGGGTTTTATCTGGAGACAGCAATATAGAAAGAAATAATTACTGTGTGGAGTGCCATTCAGATGACTAAACAAAATCCAAATGATGATAAAAATAAAAATCCTTCTGGATTATCTTACAAAATTCCACACAAACCTGGTTTGATTCATGTGACATGGCCCATTTTGTGCTATGTAGGTCATGCTGGAAGGGAAAACAAAAGTTTCTTGTTTGTTTTTGCACTCCAAAACCAGCAAAGACAAATGCGTTGCAGCAGATAAGCTAACACCCCCTCCTCTGGCAGGGCGTCCCTCAGTTAAGAGATGTCTAGTCGCTCGGCTCAGCATCCTCTCATCAGCAGCCAGGGGACAGACGCTTTCATCCTCCTCAGCCAGGTACACGAGCAGAAAGAGGCCACTTCTCCCCCGTTTGTGAGCTTGTGTCAGCATGAAAACCCCCTTTTTTTCTAAATTTAAATTTAGACAGCCAGCACATGAATAATTAACACAAAGTGTTAAAGAATCACTAATGTTCTATAATGAGCCCTACTTAGGGGCTGAAATCAATACAGACGCAGCAGTGTAATCTAGCTGGAATACAGGACAAAGATTGATAAGTGTTGGATTTGAACACATTTGCACCAATATGAGGTGACCAATTATCTGTCCTTTGCTGCACAGCTTGTTACATGATCTGTGTCTCAACTGCCGATCTACGATCTAAAGATGCCAAATGGACTGATGTCTGATGTCTCATATTGCTTTTTCAATAACCCACTGAGTATGTATTTCTATTCGACTGCACGGGGAACTTTAAACAGCCTCGAAATCTCTTTTATGAACGTCAAAACCTCAAAAACTGAGTGAAGCTACTTCCGACAGACGCAGAGCACAGATAAGTCAACAGATTTGCATAGAACAGTTTGTGTCTTTTCCCTCAAAACACACATGCACGATAAAAAGCTATCACTGTTTATATTAGCCCACTTCATGCTGCTGTGAATGTTGAAGTAGATATTTGCAAGCTGATGCATACATGGGCACGGCTGGGAGTGCACTTTGAAATCACTGCAAGTTCAAACCTGGTGTTTGTTAAAACAAAACAAAAAAAAAAAACAGCCTCTCCAAGACATGAAACGCTTTAAATTGTGAGGAAAGGTCATCCAACCATGCAACCATTCACTGTGTTAGAAAAAAAATGCTAAATTTGAAGAGTTCCTAAGAAAATCAGTCATATTTCACAGATTCCTTAGAGATATCTGTTTTGATTGGCTCTGTGTTGGCTGTGCTGCTTGACAATGATGACTTAAGTGATGTATGTTAATGTAACATTAATGTAACATTAACTAAAAAAAAAAAAAAAAAAACAATCAGAGCGCACGAAGCTGCATCCCAGGAGGAAGGAGGCTGCAAGACCCCCCAACTCTGCGTCACACTCACGGCGAGTGGAGAATCCGAAACCTCCGAGCGTCGTTTCACACCGCAAAACTATCAAACTAGAGGAGAAAAGTCACCGCACGCCACGCTCCGCTCGCAGAGACACCATCAACCAGCACCACCGTCACCATCATCCACCAACCTTTCTGCTGCTTGAAGGACTGGATGGAGCCCGAGTGGTGCACCATTGCGACGTTCAGTTGCTTCCCGGCGTTAATTGAATCCTGTATTTGAAAAAGCAAAATCTCAGAGTACATGGGAGACCGTGGCGGGGATGCGTGGGTGTTCGCGCGGCTCCCATCCTGCCAAACGATCTCACGGGCGATGCGCAAACCCCAGCAACACCTGTCTAAGCTCCGCATGCGTCCCTCCCCCCCCTTCACCCCTCCCACCTCCATCCCTCCCCGGACCGCCACCATCCACGGCTGTTGTCATGGCGACGGGCGTGAGGGGAGGTCCTGAGATGCCCCCCCCCCCATCACCATCGCCATCACCATTTACCGACTCCATATAAGCTGCGGGAAATGACCAGGAGCAGCGCATCTCAAATGGACCGACAAGGAGATGTATCGATTAGCTCATCAATCATCCTCCTTTATACCCCGAGGCGAGTGCTGAACTGTGAGGTGAAAATAACACAGTTCGGCTGTGAGTCAGTGCTGCTTCAGAAATGACTGACCACGGACAATTATGTAAGAGCACTTTCAACGAGGATGTCCGTTTCAGATTTGAACTTTATCAACATATTTTCTCATTAAAGGCACAATGAGCCCCCTTGAAAAAAAAAAAGTCCATTAAACTGCCTTGGAGTGAGAACTGAAACTTCACCAGTTAAAAAACTTTTAAAAATGCATTCTAAGTAAAAATGTTATCATTTATTAATACTTCATAATTTTACACCAATCACCTATTGCAACAAATTGAGGAGGTATTTCACATGCACGGGGCCATCAGGTTTTCTAACCCCATTAGACATGATGTTGTTGTTGGCTCACAGCCACCATTAGGCTGAACTGCAACTTTATGCAAAAAATAATAATGATAATAATGATAATTGGCGGAACAGTAATAATAGAGAATGTAGACCATTTGACTTCTTCTAGGCTTAACTGTTTGTTTTGGCAGGCGTTTGAGACTGCAAGGCTGTGAGAAAAACTCAAAACAATCAATACTGTAGCTCAGTACTACAGGGCTCAGTGAGCTGTGCTGACACACTGCTGCTGTGGCAGGGGGATCCCTCACTTGAGAACAAATGTTTATTAGTCATGAAAACTGAGCTGGGTGTTAAGAACTGCTGCAGTACAGTTTGGTAGCCTGATGTTAAAACTGGTAACTTGGCAGCTTTATTGCACATGTGTTGTATTTTATTATTGAGTGTTTTTGTAGGTCATTATTGGTTCGGGGCAATGGAATGCAGAGTACTTTATTTCATTTAAAAATCATTCATTTCTTACTAGAAAGACAACATTTCGCTCCTAAACCACTCTGCATTGTCACCTTGTTTTCAATTGTCTGTTTATGGTTTCTTTTTATTTCACTGACATTAACCATGGTGCCATTTTTTTTTCCTGGAAAAATGGAATCGGGAGCATTTTATTGTCAGTCAGTCAATTTATGTGCCAAATAATCATGCACATGAGTGAGAGTATGTTGGCAGAACATACAGCATAGTCTTATCACCTTGCTTTAGGTCTACAACTGCATAGTGTTAATCAAACAGAGATATTATCGCAGTTTATCTGCAAGGTCACTGGTCTAATCTCAATGTCAAGCACACAGAGTTACAGACCAGCAGACCTCCAATCAGGATGTGAAACTCATACGGGGGAAAGCCCTGTGTTGGTCATGATGTTTCTATGTGAGCAGATGCTGCACTGCCTGCTGCGATCCGGTCAGCCTTCACAGGGTCACAATAACACCAGCTGCAGTTTGGTCTGTGGTCCTACTTTTGTGTATCAATCTCTGTCTGTGCTGGTATTCTTGGGAATAGTTTGGCATCTGTCATAGATGCAAATACCATCTGCTTTCTTGCAGCTCAGCACGCCTCTCCTCCTCCCACTGTTCTGATGTTTACTGAGGACCGGTGGCACAGCCATGTGTGCCAGCCTCTATAACATGTCGTTGAGCCAACACGGCAAATGCATTTCTTCCTTTGGGCCGATAAATAAATAAGTAAGCAGCTCTTATCCAGTCAGTCCCATTTAAATTTTTATCTCTTCCATTCCTGCCTGTTAGTTTTGAGATGTAGGTCAGATGACATTGCTGCAGAGGGAGTGAGGTTTTAGGAAACTAAAGTACTGCCATCTTGTGGTTAAAAAGATGATCAACTGAGCTGCCAAAAAAAAAAAAACTCTGAGGCATTCACTTCAGTTTACGCATGTAATTATGCAATCATTGACAAGAAGCAAACAAATAAAATGATTACCTTTCAGGTTGTCTTTAACTAAAAAACCAAACAGTAATTTTTACAGTAAACTGTACCAAATTTGCAAGATCTGCACTGTAAGAGGCACTTAAGAAAGCAGATTTAATTTTTCTGTTTTTTGTTTTTGGTTGTCAACAACAATAAAAAGTCAAAATTGCACAATTGCAAAATACTGCAGACTCCAGTGAAAGAAAAGATAACACACAAGAGTGGGGAGAGATATTTAATTATGTTCAGAAACAATGAAAGCTATCCCTTCCCTAATATTCATGCCTTGTTGCACAAAAAGGTTTTGTATCTGCACACTGTTCAAAGAATCAGAGAACTGTCCTGAATGACAAAGACCCCCAACGTCAACACATGCAACTAAATTAGTACTGATGGTTTGCTTGCGAGCTTAGCAGCCAAGAGAACTGCTGATGAAGTTATTTTTGAAAGTTCAGAACAAATAGTTCAACTCCTGCTGAAAACTTCCTCTTCAAATGCAAATTAAAACCTGACAAGTACTTTTTTTATCAACGAGTTTTTATTTTAATGAAGAACTAATTTAGTCTAAATTTCAGAAAATGATTAGATATACTAATCACATTTTCTCGTAGTCCAAGTTGACTTCTTAAAATTGTTTATTTTGTCCAAGAAGACATCCAGACCCCAAAGGTATTTTATTTACAATGTTGTAAAGAGAAAAGCAGTGGATTCTCATATTTTAAAAGCTGGAAATGGATAATATTTGGTGTTTTTTCTTGATTAGTGACTTTAATAAAAAGTCAAAAGGCCATTTAATTTCCCATCTATCAGTTAATCAACTAATGTATTAACCCACAGTGTTCAACAGTCTCATTAACACTCCAAATGGCAGACATAGCATGATCCATTGTAATTATGGGTAATTATGTTCTCTGCATCATCCTCATACTTTATATGCGCAGTAGGTGTGCAGCGATATTCCCAAACAAGCACAGGCAGATGTTGGATAGACATGATTCACATTATGCTGCTAGCAAACTCACCAGAGTGCTGTTCGCTCTCTGTGCCTCCTGAGTGGAAACTGTTGGAAAACGAGGAGCTCCAGGACACCGAGTGGCTGATGGTGGGATTGACAGTAACGTGCCTGTCGGCTCCAGAGGAGCTGGAGGCCTGACTCTCCAGCAGGGGCAGGAACATGCAGTTGTCCCCATGACGTGATCCTGTAAAACACACACACATCAACGTGAAACAACGCAGTGATCAAAGTGTGAGTGTACACTACTGATATTATGTCATTAAAGTATCGTTATTGCTGCTTTTATCCTGAAGGGCCTCCTGTCACATACTCAAACCATATTGCTCAGGTCATCAGAAGGAATATTAAATAGCTGCTACAGTATGTTCGAATCAGTAAAAATTTGTGGTTGATCACAGCGGTCCAGCTCTCTACTTATCCCTCTCGTGTTACTGCCCTCATACATTTTTAACATGTCTTTAAAATTCCTTTTTACCTTCTGTTACTTGACACTAATGGGGAACAATAAGGCCTCTGGCTCTCCAAAACCAACTGTGAAACTCATCTGATCAGGTTAGATTTTTGATTGAAATCAGTTAGAAATTAAAGTTAAACATAAACGTGTAAGGAGCACTAAATGAAACTGTTGAGATATAGATTTTAATTGTATCTGATGATTTTCAAAAGTAAAATCATGAAAGTTGGCATAGAGATGTCACTGACTGAATATACATGTTAGAAATATGAAGACCTAAAACATAATCTAATGTTACCTTTTGCAACTACAAATGTTTTTTTATAATGAATTAATGTGGATATTCAGAATTATATCAATAAACTGTTCATTCTTGAGCTTTTCATACACGGCAAACTGTCAGTGAACACAGCACTAAACGTTCATCTGACAATGAGGATGTTAAGAGTACAATTAATCAGAACAACAAGAAGAAAAATGGCCTGATGCCCATTATAATCATCATTGCCCTTTTTGCATATAGCCACTGAGCCATTATGTTGTATTAATCACTGTATTACATGATCTGGAGGCTACCATTTTGAATCTTAAACAGGTCACTGTCAAGGTTGACCAAGTGAGCATACAATAATGCATTTTAATTTGTTTACTCTGGAAAAACAACATCTACAGTCAGATATTTTCATCCACTGTGTGCTGATGTGCGCTCCCTTCCTCGTGTGTGCATTCAACTTCATTAAGACCAACAGGAAGAGCCGCGGGGACGCACTCACAGTCCAAAACAACATGACTCATAAACATTCAGAGGCACTTTACATCTCAGAAATTATACTCCACAGGTTCAACAGGGACATCTCCCTTCAGCATCTTTTCTCGATGGAGTCCACAACAAAAGCAACACATGGCTGCCAGAAATGCTGGTGCGTATAGTACATTATTGAAATGCAAAATTTTAAATGTGGTAAATTTTAAACAGTGGTTACTACCAGAGGGCTCTATAACCCAGGCCTGCAAGGATGGAGGGTTGTGTGAAACAGATGAAAATTACAGCAAAATGTGTTGCATGCACACATTCGCTGGATGTGTAGTTCTCTTTGTGGTACATCACTGACAAACACCATTAACAGAGATTATTGAATATGGAGGTAAAAAAACCCCCAAAAAACAACAATAGTGACAATGAAACTGCTGCGTCCAGGTTATCAGAACTTCGGACAACTGGTCAGAAAAAAACACTTTACCCTGAAATGTGCTTTGTCCATTATAGCTGTGCAGTCTAAGTGCAGTAATATACTGAAGATTTCAAAACTGAAGAGACACTTGGTAGATCGATTGATGAGCAGGTACTTCCTGCACAAACTTCCTGGCACATTGATTATTTATTGAAACAAATACATTTCAAAGCACCCGGATCACTAAATTCCACTCTTCAGTAACCGTGAATCTATGATGAGATGCTGAGGAAAGTGTGACTCCATTAACCAAAAAGTATCACAGCCAGACTGTCTGGCAAAGACCATTACCAATTACAATTTCTCAATAAATGCCACAAACACATCTTGGCCTGTTGATAAGCTTATGGGATTGCATAAAATAATCAATGTATGTGCACAAACACTTCTCAATATAGAAATGTCAGCAGCTGATAAAGAAAATGAAATTTAGTTTGAGTGCAGCCAGGTGGAGATCTTCTCCAGCAACTCATTAATTGAATAAAAAGAGCATCAGTGTTTATCACCTTAATACATACAAGACAGGGGTGTACATCCTGTCTGGAGGGCATTTATACTGCGGTATTTCCATTACACGATGGCTACTCCAACGTGGTCCGTGTGCCTTTACCTCTCTTAAACAGCTCACATTAGTCAGCAATGACCACTTAGGGCAACATAAATGTTTCCATAAAATCAATCCAGTGTGTGCTGAAATGATGTACAGTTCTTTCAGATGAAATGTTGAGATATGGCAAACTGCATTACAGAGCAACCATTGGGACATGATTATAAACAATGAGAATCACTTTAAAATAGCATGCAAACTCTCAGAAAAAGATGACAGAGTTTTGACAGAAAAAACTGACACTTGTGGCAGCTCTTTAGCAGAACCGTTAAGACTGTATCTTCTGTAGCTAGGAAATTAAAGTGAATGTTGTTCACCTAAAGAAGTCTAAGATAAAACAGAGCTTCTTTTTAGTTGTGATTTTTTTCATTTGGATTAATAAGTAGAGAGGAGAGAGGACAAGAAAGATCATTACACAAAGCTCACTAGAAGTTGTTTTTTAAAATCAGACTTTCACAGATTTCTTCAAAGGGAGCTTCCTAAATAAAGCTCCTCTGTTGCTCCATTTGAAAGACTATTTTTTTGGACATGTCTGCTTTATGTACAGTAGTCACTAATGCAGGGTGACCAAAAACATTGGGTAGAGTAGACACTTCAGTGAGCTTCCTGCAGAGCTACCACATCACAGTTTGCCCCCATGTCCCTCTCAGTCTCTGCGCACAACTGAACATTGTCCACACGGCTCAACAGAGATGAAAACATTGTCCCATTAGCTATCAGGACAGTTTTTGCCATTTCCATCTTTTTGCCCTGGGCAGTGATGATTTAGAACAGCTAATAAAAGCCACAGCGCTCATGCATTAGAGAGCTCATTAAAGGGAATGATGCTGGACATGTTTGTTGGATTTCCCTATGAAAACTGTCACGCTCTTCTCTCTCCAGATTGTGGCTGACCGCTGATGTTTCAGCACAACATTACACTGAGCTCTCCTAAGTGCCGTGCAAACACATCAACAATAAAATGACATCTGTGGGATTTTTATTCTATTCAGTTTACAGAAACTCAAAATGTTTTTCCTTTGCAGAAAATGACATTAAGTGTTGTTCTTGAAAAACTACCACTGATGAACATAACATGATTAACTTTCCTGCTCATGAATTCATTCATTCAATATCTCTCTTCATTAATAAATCAATCCTAAAGTATCAGTTTTCATCAAGTAGACAAACGGTGTGTGTCAAACTGTGTGCTGAACTCTTCTCTTATTTGTGTAGCTTTTACAATATTTTGCAACAGTTTTTAAATAAGAGACTAATTATTATGATGAACAACTGTATACTTTTATTCCAGGTATGCATGCTGAGTACATCATCAGAGTGCTAAGATGTTGTTTTTTTTTTAAAGTTGCAGAACAGAAGGTGTGACAGAGAAGCAACACCTACATTAAATAATTCACAGCATATTAGGACAGGTTGAACAGATTATTAAAATATTGTTTTAGATTTTAAATAAATTGACGGCAGAAATACTCAATAGCAAAGACCAGCTCATTAAACAAACACTGTAGCCAGCATCCAAATAACAAAACACAATCACATCTTGGCCAGCTGTAACTCAGTGTGCAGAAGTGAGTTAGACCTACCTGAGGAGCTGCCGAGAGCCTGCGACACCTTGACGTTCATTGCATGTACCTGCGCCTTCACTTCTAATCCCCCATCAATCAGTCAATCAATCAATCAAGTAAGTTTTCTGAGTGACAACCTGCACAAATACCGACGCTCTGCAACCTCACGAACCTGCCATCGCCACAGTGCAGCACTTTGAGCGGTGGAGCATCCCGGGCGGTGCAGCCGAGATGGATGGGTGGAGTTTCAAAGTGTTGTCCGGTGAGGCGCGCTCCAACATTAAACTCTCAGGCCATTGATTGCAGAATATTGATTGGACGGAACTGCTTCACGGAGCATCACTCACCTCACGCTGAGCTCTCTCATTAGTGACTGACAGCAAATTATAACAAGGGATGAGAGCTCATCCACTCCACTGAAGTTAGGTTTGACTTGGATGTGATGGCTTACAAAATCTGCTTTAGTGCAGCTTAATTACACTTGCGACACTCGTGGCCTATGGAGTCGACTATTCATCAACTTTTTAAAATATATATTATATATATTATTATATTTTATATTAGCATTGAATATCTACTGCTGCACAGGTCCTATATTAAGTTTTCCTTCTTTATGTCCCCTTTTTTCATAATCTAACCTAAAATAATATGCATAGGGTAATGGATCCACAAGATCTCTCTAACTAGATTTATTCTGTTCCCTCCACATGTATTTATTGTTTTGTATTTTTAATGACTGAATGAATTTCAATCCGTGGTCATGGATGTATTATAATATCGCCGTTGCCATGGTGATTATTACGTTAGTTTCATTTTCGGCCACACGGCGGCGCTGTTGGACCAGCTAACAGCTAACCTGTCACACTGAGCTACGTTCAAAATCACTTTACACACACGCTATTATTACTACTTTTAACACCTAAAGTTAATTAAAATGTGTAAACTATGACAAACAGTAGTAGGCAAAACGGAGCATTGTTGATCGGTGACATGACTGAGATGAACTTTGTGTTAAGTGTGAGTGTTGAGTTCATTGAACGCATCCCGGCACACGTTCAAAATCCTGCTTCACACTACTATAACTAAAATATACAAACTTAAACACAAAACGTGAACAAACTCGTGTAAACAAAACGGTGAAAAGCAGTATTAGCCTTTCAGTGTTTTAATTAGGGACACGACTGAGGGTAGTTTTGCGTTAAGGGAGAAGTGTGAGTGTCTTTCTTGAACGCAACCCTGCAGACTCGTCAGCCAGCTGTACTCCGACCAAAACAAACTCGGTGGGACGGAGGAAAATATTTGGCGGACGGCCTCCAAATGTCGGGCCGACTGAACAGGAGGTGTGAGCGGAGATAGTTTCCTCGCTGCCTCGCTTCGTAGCTGTAGCTCGGGCTAGCTGTTAGCTAGGACGCTAACGTCCCCGTAGCTAACGGAAACCAACGCCTGCTAACGGTAACGTAATGCCAGACGAGCCGTTAACGGCCGTCGGGAGGAGAAGCTGCCGCTCCGGTTTCCTTCACGATCAGCCCAGGAAACACACGCTGGCTCAGCACCTAGTTAGGTAGCTTAGTTAGCTGAGCCGAACCGAGATAACTAATTTGTCTGTGTTGCTTTTCTGCTTCTAATAACTAACTCAAGGATGGGGATGTGCTTACCGTGCCTCGGCGGAGCGGCGGACGACGTTGTTGTCACTCCAGATCCGGTAAAGTTAATTTAACTTTCAGCCACCATCTCTGTCACCTCGTCGAGTTAGAGTTAAGATCTTGTTTTCTGACATATAAAATCAAATCCAGAGTAATTTACCGTGACGCTGCGTGAGTGTGATTAATCGTGTGTCCAGCAGCAATAGGCCCTACTAGGTAATGTCCATTAGGCGCTGACTTGTGTTTAGT
Organism: Scortum barcoo; assembly: GCA_023238725.1. Classification (NCBI taxonomy): domain Eukaryota; kingdom Metazoa; phylum Chordata; class Actinopteri; order Centrarchiformes; family Terapontidae; genus Scortum; species Scortum barcoo. Next base: position 11,917,503 of record CM041536.1, read on the forward strand.
CTTGGTAAAACTCTGGCATGTGAAGTATGCTTCAGGCCCAGCACAGTTAACAAAGTGAGGACAGTGAGCTTACACGTTTTCTGTGTGTTGTTTCATTTCAGGAGACAAGGAGACGACAGCTGGCTGAGGCCGCTGAGAAGAGACAAAAAGAGGTGGTTTGTTTTATGCCTGTTTACGTTTGTTTGCCCATGTGTCAAGTGACAGTGTGTGCTAATGCACTTGGTTGCCAGATTAAACAGCTCTGCAATAAGTTTTACCATTATAAATGTTTAATCTCTTATCTCTAATGTTGTTGAGTTGAATGTTCAGGGGTTGTTTTTAGTCTCCCCCCAGTGTGAGGTAACACAATTCACACAACAGTCTTTAAAATGACTAAAAAAAGCTCAACACTTCTCTTAAACAGTTAAATAGAAACTGATCATAAAACATTTGTGTACATAGGATGTATTGCAGGGTTGTAGCTAAACCGAGCATAGTCCAAGTTTAGAGCCTGCTGTTAAATTTAGACACCCCGTTCAAAGTAGATGCACTTGACAGCGTGGTGAGTGATTTTTTTTTTACTGTACAGAAAAGCCACTTGAAAACCTGTAAGAGCCATGCTAAAGTCGTGTCAAGGTAAGGAGACTTGGACCAGAATGATTTAAACCTTCTTGGCCATGGTGAATCTTTCGGATTGGCTGATGACTTAACGACCACATCTTTTCGCTCCAAGTCACTGAATCTCCTGACGCACCCTGACGATGCACACTTTCTCACCGCAGATGAAAGCGCTGAGCCCAAACACGCAGTCACGTTTCAGTTAGCTGCTCCATCCTTAATCTGAGCTGGCTCATTTGGCCGGCGAACACCCTTTTGCTGGTTGCAAAAGAACATGCCTTCTGCTTTTTTAAAAGGTTGTGGCAAAATAATACTGCATGTGTTTAAAGGTGCTTGTGTATATTTTAAAATAAAAAATTCATTTCTTGAAGTTATTGTTTTTTGGCCTGATCATATTCCACTTTCTTTTTCAGACAACATACAGGGGTGTTAAAAATCCAGAAGCAGTTGAGAGGAAAAGGAAAAAACAGGAGGAGATTGAGAAACAGGCGATGACCACCTCTGTGTCTGGTGGCGGCGGGTTGAAGGTTTGTTTTGCGTTTAACCTCAAGATGTGGGATTTTTAGAACTAGAGCATCATAGATGTCATTCCCAAGGTTCAGAGCTAATGAATGTCTTTGAACACTCTTTCTTTGCAAAACATGAGATCTTAACATACAGTTAAGTGAATCTTTCACAATATTATATTCGGGCAAAAGCAGGTACAGATTTATTTGTGATGTCTTATAGATTTTAATGTATTATTCAGCTGTAATCTTCAATTGCACTGGTAATCTTGTTAGGAGTAATCTTGTTGAGAATATTACATTAACCAAATTGTCCAGACGCCATCTGTTCTCATGTGATTATAGGCATTTTATCGATGTATCAGCCAGCTCCTCAAAAGATTTTTAAGATTGAAAACTGTTCTGATGAGTTTCCCCTTTTTGTTCTTTAGTGGCAGGTGGGCTGAAAATCCAGTCGGTGAAACCTGAAGTCTTGATTGTGAGGCCTGATACACAATGAAGTATCGCTGCAAGATGACTTGAAAGATGTTTGAACTGCTGTCCATTTTTTAAAAGTATTTTTCCTTTTTTTTCTTTGCCTATTTTATGATGTTGTGAGACAAACAATCTGAAGTGATTACAGACAGAACTGCAGGACTTGCTTCCCCCTTGTTGCCAAGTTATACAAGACAGTTTGGACCTTTGGACGAAGTCAGGGATGGCACAAATAATACACATTTTACTGTATTAGTTTTACTTTACAGTTGATTAGATAAGATAGTCTTACGGTGATTCACATCAGATAACACAAAATAACGTGAACATGAAGTCCCACAGTATCTCTGACTGTTGTTGTCATATGACAAGACAGTACCTGTCCTGAACACTAAAGCTTTTACTTTATACTTTTTGGTTTTCACAGCCAAGGATGAGTTTTCACAGTAAGTCCACATCAGTCACATTACTCTTTGTATGACTTTTTCAAAGCTCTGTTATTTAAATGACACCTTTCACAAGTAAAACACAGTTTATGTTTACAAGACAGTTTAAGTGGGCTTATTGTAGGATTAATATGAAGTAATAAGAATCCAAATAATATTTTATCATTTCACTTTGTTTAGGGCTCTATTCTTGGCAACTGAAAGACCAGTGTTCAAAATACAGTGGTCATGTATTTTCATGACCAGTGCAGTACGTGTGTCACAGGAGTCCCTTGTCAATGAGGAAGAAATTACGAGGTGTTGATTTGGTGAAAAAAATGTGACATTGAAATTGTGCTAAGAATATACATTATCTTTGACAACAATTTAGGATCAACAACATTTAGCTGCTAATGTGGGAATTAATTTAATTATTTAAACATTTTCAACCAGTAGAAATAAGGAGTTGGACTCAGATATACCTTGAATGATGTTGCGATTGCAATTTGTGCTGATCTTTGCCGTTGCTCCTTTAATGGAGCCCTTTTTATTTCTCTGCACAATTTGAGTTTGTTGCATTATATTGTATGCAAAACACTGAAGTGATGCCTGCTTAATTTAAGTGAGAAAAGAAATGTGTTTGTGAATTGCCATATGACAAACAGGAGCTTTTGTTAGACATATATTTGCACACTCTTGGTGGCCAGCAGATATGCTTGCCTACAGTATGTTGGGAGAGAATCATGTCAACTACGATGGATGAACATGAAGGAAAAGAGTAAGCGAATGTGTACAGTACGTAGTGAAGTTACTTTGACTTGCTCAGTTGAGTGCATTTCTTACAGCCTTCACTTGATCCTTAAATGCTTCTGGTGCTCTCAACATTTTGTAGAACAGCCAATGTTATTTGCTACAATAAATCATGTTTCTGCTACTCTTGTGTGGATTTCATGAGTAGAATTCCATTTTCAAACATGATGCAGATAAAATTTATACTCAGTTCAAATGATCAGTGATATAATTTACAACATACTGGAGATAATATTTGGTTAAAAATGGTTAACTTAGTTTTAAGCAAAAATATATAATTAGACTTTATCAAGCCCACATTTTATCTATTGAACATTTACCAATATTTTAACATCTATAAAAACTGGATTCATTTCCAAAGCAGACTCCTCTTCAAGTTTTGGGCTACTGGTCATAAAAAACAGTTCTGCTTAAAATATTTACAGGCAAATATATTTCAAATGGTTTTAAGAATTTATTGAAAATTTACAACTCAAAACAAACTGAATTTATGTATTTCACACAAGCCCATGGATTACTTTGCATAGTCAGTGATCTCATTCCAAACCCATTTATTAATTTTATGGGGAATAAACACTGTATGATGATGTAAATTATGTCTATTAATTGTAAGAATCTAAACCTAGAAAACATTTTTTTTCTTCCTTTTTTACCAAGGTTGCGTGATTGCACTGCCTCTAGAGGTCAGTAACATACAACAAACCGAAGGACCTCAAATGAGTAAATCTAAAATATTGTTATCGATTACAAATGATGTTCTGTTTATATACATACTGCATGTTGTACAGGTGATTGTCCATGTTCTTACAAAAGAAAGTAAATGAAACAGGAGCTATCATAATATTGAATAATTAATAAAATGATAATAGTATAAAAATGCATTGCATAGAATAGTTACTGAGCTTGTAAAAAATCTAGGCATTGCTTCATAGGCTAATAAAGAAATAAAGAAATAGCTGTAACATTTTATGACCGAAGTTTGTTTTCTGGTGTCTTTTTACAGGAATACGATACAGTGGACGATCGTGTAAAGATTTGGTAAAGTACATTTCTTTGGCCAGTAGGGCTTTCACCTATTCTTCTAATGTCATATTTCATTTTACAACTTGAGCGCGGTGCCCAGTAGATCCACCCGTGTATTATATAGGATAACGATGTCAGGCAAATTAAGAAAAGGGAAATGATACATATGATACACATTTCTCTCTACCATCACACACACCAGGCTGCCAAGAAATACTGGCTTGTTAAAGGTCTGAAACATCCACCACTTATTGACTTTCATTCCAACAGATTTTAACACATACAAATACAGCCAGGCACTGAAGTATTGACTGACTATGTAAAAAGAGCATGTGTATTAAAAACAAATGATTCTATGTAGTATAAGTGATACAAATACAATTAGTAATTGAAAAAAACAACTCAAAATGTACAGCTACCCAGTTAACTCATTATATTGTAATGAATGACACATTTTTCAAGACTGTTTACACTTTTATAAAAACATAAAGGGCCTTCTGGTATGATTCCAGGCTTCATGTGTTCTCCAACATTTATTTGGCCAAGACAACAGAACAGAGTGTCTGTAGCCATAATATGTATCAGAACAGGGATATGTTACATAGTCACGTCCATTAGGCAGTAAACAATGGCAAGAAGTCATCCTCTGTGTCCTTTTATCAATGGCACCTCTCAGTCTCATGTCTTCACTTTTTGCTGCGGTAGTGGGCTGCCACCACCAGGTAGCTGTCAGGGGTGAGGTCCCTGATGTTGGGGGACTTGCTGCTGCTGACAGGGGACGTCTTGCCCTCCACCCGGGATATCTGGAGCATGCGGCAGGGGTCATGTTTCAGCAGGTAGCTCTCAAAGGTCTCCCAGCCTCCACCAACACGCACCATGACGTGCTTGTTGTGCAGCATCTGCAGAGGGAAATTGGATTATGGTGTCACTTCTGATGTCAGTGTGTCAAAGGAAAGCTTTAAGTAGTAGCTGCTGAGCCCCTCCTTCTGGGGGACTAATGTCATTTCACTGATTGAGGCTTAGGTTCTCAAGCAGAAGTTGAATGAATTGAATTCATCTCAGTGTTTGATGTTTAGAAATACATAATATTCAAAAAGTATCCACAGCCATGCTAGCAGCTATTGCTGAGCAGGTACAATATTTACTCTGTTTACCATCAAAGTTTAGTTTAGGATGGTAGCATGCTAACAGTGGCAAATTTGCATTAAAGACAGGATAATGGGAGAGTCATTACTTATTTCAACATAATGACCCACAAAGCAAAGTAGCCTATTGGATGTTGAGATATTTCAATGGATACGTTACAATTGACCTGTTGGTTGGGGGTCACTAAAGTAACTAGGACTCAACCCTGGGACCATGAAACTCAATTTGGACAGATTGCAAAGGCAATTGCAATCCATCAAGTAGTTGTCCAGACATGATTCGTATATGATGCTGTGATATTTCAGCCTGGCCCAAAGCAGTGAAAGGACTGACTGGCAGAGCGGCATTGTCATCTTGAGAGCCAGGCTACAAGCATAGCTTGAGCCGGAAAAAATGGCACTATATGCTCTGCTTAATCGAGAAATTACATGCAGTGTTTTTTCATCTTTTGATCTGCAACATTCACAGTGATGCCACCTGCCACATCAGGGCACATTCTCAAGGTTGGGTACCATGGCAACATCGGCCATTATAATAAAGAGAAGAAATAAAAGGCTCTGATATATTGGAAACTCAGACACTCACGTTCCCCAGAGGCTCTGCACATAAAACATGTCTGCCTCACTATAGACTGTTATCACCCCCCTACCTCATTAACGCATCATTACACCTCTACTAAAACAAGTTTTCTTACCAGATGCCCTTCGAACAACAAATGCTAAACAAACTCTTAATTGTTAAGACTGTTATGATGCTATACTTGTCCTTAAAAACACAAACACTAGTTAAATGATTCAGACAAGTACCAAACTAAATTATTTGATAGAAAAGGGTAAACTACCTCATGAGATTGTCACCTCAGTCTGGCCAGATATGAGGCTTCCTGCCCCCCAGCAGCATAACATGCAACATTTATAAGCCTCTTTTAAAGGAATCAATCAAGAGGGCACTGGCAGGGCAGTGCTTCCAATCATCAGAACCAGGCCTTCAGGCTTTGTGACTGCGAATTTAATGGACCTGTGTGATGCAGAGGGGTTTCAATCACGCTGCTTTGGGACAAGACCCTTTCCCTCCTAAGCGGCCCATAGAAGGACAGAGGCCCGGAGGCTGAGCTTGGACAGCACTTCTCACTAACACTGTGATGGTACTCTGCTCCCTCTTTGAGGCTACATCCACCTCATTTATTCCAGGAGCTGAGAAGGTCAGTCTCTCAGGCTTGTACAGATAATTGTGGGGTACTCTTGAATGTGCTGCATGCCATATAACGACTGCCATGAGAGTGACCTGGCTTAACTGTATTCATGCCTTTTCGGTGGAAGCAGCTGCTGGGAGGTAAAAACCATCTGAGGAATTTTAATTAAAGCATCTTCACTGTGACGAGTGCTGGCTGAAAGACAGATGAATAGAGGTTTAACAGTTGATTTGGCCTGATCAAATGTTTATTTCACATACTATAACTGTATAACTGTGTTCTTTCTACTCTCTTTCGGGAGGTTTTTCTTATCCAAAGAAGATCTAAGCATATAGGAGTCATGTGCTGTAAGCACTTGAGCTTCTCACGATTTGTCCTTGGTTGCTCAGCAACATAATGAAGACTGAATAATTCAGTCATCAAAAAGGCATCAAAAAATAAATATTCAAATTTACACACAATTACATGTTATTCTAGCAGGAATTAAATCTTAGTGTCCTCACGAATATTTCAAAAACAGCTTTGTTCATCCAAACATGATTGAGATTTAGTTTGGTTGAGATTAGACACTAATAGTTGCAATATGACGTGCTGACAGCAGAGGACACCCAAGAGTAGACTCTCCTTTGAACATTTTCACATCCTAAACATACCATTGGCATGAATCACATTCTTAGAGGTGTGAATCCTGGTTGTGGGTTGCCAAGTAACCAGGATCCCAAGGGAACCAATGCTACTTCTCCAATCTGTGCTAACCTCCATTTATCTTCCTCCAAAAGCCTTTATTCCTCCACTCAGAGAAAGTCGAGTAACACATCCTGGGCCGATGCACTCTATGTGATTATAAGGTGTAATTAATGCAATAGCAATTATTGGGTGATATAGCTTAGAAAAAATATTTTCCAAGTAATAACTCGGTCATCAGATCATATGGAAATGTGTGAATGTTATTTTCCTTTTTGCAGCCGGTGAGCCACATTATTTTTGGCTGAAGATGGACATTGTCGGAATACCACTACCAGTAAATGAGACCTCACAGCAAAGGCGGGCTCTCTAGACACAATGGATTACTTTCAACCCACAGCCAGCCCCATGAATCAACATACTGCCATTTGCTGTGTTGAGTGGAGAGTGGTTTGCACTGCAATGTGAGACCTTATTATCAACCCCAAACTGATAATTAGAGAGAATAATTATTCTCTCTGAGAATTAATAGAATAGATCAAATTGGATTAGCAAAAAATATGAACTTTTTTGTGAGGTTTTCTCTGTCCTTGAGTTATGTTGTAAAATATGTCAACTCAATAAAACACGTAGGGTAAGAAAACAGCAGAGACAGGGAAATATTGTGCTTATTACTTGCAATTGCTAATTAGTATTCAGAGTATTCACTTTATTAAACGTAGTTTGCCACAATGATAAAATATTTCATTACAAGTAAATTAAAAATTCTAGCTTGTATTTGGGTGTTAGTACATATAGATTATTCGCTAAATAGACTTCATCATCATCATAGAAAACAGTATTTATTAGCAAGGGCCCTATCAGTGTTGGATTATTATCGCTGACACATGGACACATTAATAACATTTGGTGTTGCTTATGGAGCTAATTTAAATTTCCTTGATACTCTTGGATAAATTAATTGGATTGATGCTGCTTGAAATACTCATTTGTAAAGTATCTACAGCTATCAAAGAAACGTAGTTTAAGGAAAAGTATTTTAAGTATTTCTGCGAAGTATGTCAAAAATGAACTTCAGTGCAGCAGTTGAATAAATAAACTTAAGATACCTAAGATGCCTAAGTACCTAGGCCTCCCTCAACAGTAAAATACTACTTCTATCTTAATCAGTAATGTAATACTCAGTCAGAGAAGCCAAGACTTTTATTTTGAACACTTTTCCACTGTGGTATTTCTACATTTAACTGGGTAACAGATTTAAATACTTTTTCCACCTCTGTTTAAAAAACATTTTTTAACACCAGATGGTGCATAAATCCAAATCCTCACTGTAATAAACTCACCCGGATAAAAAGCATCTTCTCCCCAACGCGGTATCGGCCCTGTGACTGTCTCTCTACGCAGAATTTATTTGGACATCTGCAGGGGGGGTCATCAGCGATGTGTCTTACCTGTAACAGGCACAAAAATAAACATATTACAGATGTTTCCATCTTGATATCAAAAGCAGAAGCAAACCTAGGTGTAAACTACTGCTAACTTACAGCATCGTCCAACAGCTTCCCTGTACTTTTCTTGCTGGAACTGACTTTGGTTGGAGTTGGAGACGGGGAAGGAGACGGGGATGGAGATACAGAAGGAGATGGAGGGAGGGGCTGAGCTGGGGATACAGGTGATGGAGGTGGTAGAGGTGCTTTCTCTTCTTGTTCAATCTCTTTCTCAAGTTTTATAAGGCCAGGAGGCTCCACATTGTACCTGGAAAGAAATCAAACAGGAACATCATTCCATGGACGTAAAGTTAAGAAAAGATTTACAAAAGTATAAGGGGAAAAACAATTACTAAAATAACATAAAATAAACTGAAATATTAAACTGAAAGAGAAAATATTAAAAAAAGTAAGACTATACCGTGAAGCTATGCGTCCCAACTCTAAAAGACAGAGGCACACCTCTCGGGGTTGCTTATGAAGCACTGCAGGATGAGATCTGGTTTTAGCAATTTGGCAATAACAGAATATAGACATGGTATGGTTACTGTAAAAATGAGAAACAATGAGTGGCTGTGTGATGGCATTAAAATTAGCTTCATGCATTCAAATGTTCCTCTCCTCCACAATCCTGTTTATCCAGAATCAAATGAAAATGAGCATCGTTCAAATCCGGGATGCGTTTATGGGAATGAGGCATTTATCCATCTTCAAATACATGGCCAGGATGTGAAAGTGGATTTAAGATGCACATACGATACATGTGACACACCACACCATGCATTGTAGGCAAAATAAGCGCTGCGTGATAGCAAACCTGGTGCTGTTACATTTACTGCTGAACTGATAAATCCATCCAGAGAAATAAAGGAAGAAACAGAGAGAAAGAAAGAAGACAGGTGTTACTGCCTTTTAAAGTATTTTCACAACATTTTATATCACAATTACGTGTCCTCTGCATGTGACGGTGCAGTGTTTATAGATTACTGTGTGTGAAACCTGGCCTTCAGAAACGATTTGCATAGCTGAAATTGCTTAGCGATGGTCGACGAGCCATTTGTCAGAAATGGCTGGAATGTTAAAATATTCTAGCTATGTCTGTCAGTGGCAGGGTCACATACTGTACAGCTGATTGGAGAGATAATATTACAGTCCAGACATAACCGAATATTTCAGTGACATAAAAGGTTAAAAATCCTTGCAATAGATTAGAGAGACATAGATACAACACTGAGAGTGTGAATGAGGACGAGAGAAAAATATCCCTACTCTGAGCTGAGGGAAGCATTTGCATAGTGGTGGCCTACTTTCTCACTAACTCACACCCTTCTGTCTGTGCTACCTTTGTTTTACTGTAGACATTTTGGTGCATGAACACAGCAATGGAGATGTCCTTATTGTCAGGTAGAGCTGCTCCCATTGCAGTGCTCCCAGCTCACTGCTGCCCTTGTGAGCTTTGTGTGGATGTCAAAGGAGTCGAAGCGGAGTCTGGAGATGTGAGTCGTTTGAGGCTCAGAGGGGAGGAGAGGGCAGCAGTCCAACCTGCGTGATACTCTACCTGCACAATCACACCATTCACGGGAGATAGAAATCTGAGTCCACTGCCCCGATAGTGCCAGTGACAGCCAAAGCCAGATTGTGCTGTATCTTCAGGAAACTGAAGCCTGTTATAGACCGTTTGACCAACATTGTGACTTTCTAGCATTTCTGATGTTTGAGTACACTCACCTAAATCCTCTGACTCAAACAGACATGTTTCCCCAACTCCGACCTGACGACACCAGGCCAGGAAATTGGCTGTGTTGTCCCGTGCAAAAAAAGAACCAGAAGGAGCGCTCCGCCGACAAGGTATCCTCTGATGGGGAATACTCTGCTGGAGATATAAAGAGGTTTTTAGATGTCTTTATGTACGCTTCACCAAAATGAACCTAGATGAAGATTATCCCCTAACTCTCATTGATGAATAGCACTTGGACACTAATCTGAACATGGACTTTTACTTTATGTTTGACAGAAAGAAAACAATCGTCCACCAGGGTTGCTTGTCCAGCCCAACCCCCAGAGTTTCCATCAAAACACAGAGCCACACACTCTTTATCTACACTGATTTCTTCTCCATCTGCCGGGGCTCTGGTTTCTGCTCATGATCAAGGACCTTTTCCATACACAGATCAATATGGGAGATGGCGGGTTAGAAAACCGGGGCTGCTTTACCAGGCCCTCTATGATTTGGGATCAAATGACATGCTTATGGGTTTCAGCCCCCACACGGTCTGTTCGGGGAGATTTATGCGCCTTGCTGTGGTTTTATACAGGATATGTGTGTCTGTGCTATGAGAAAGGTGCAATGAGCTCATGCTGGAAATATGCAGGCTTTGTGGGTATTTTTCTTTTCTTTCCAGGCTCTCCTTTTCACTTTTTTTCTGGGATCCTTGCTGTTGTTGAACTACTTTGCATTCCTGGAGAAATAATGTTGGCCACATTACCATTGTCGTATAATCCACCAATCAGAATGGCATGTTATTATTTCTTTGGTGGCTTCCTGAATTTTCTGCACCTTTGAATATATATTAATTGCACAGATAATACAGATGCTTTGATTTATGTTATGTTTAAAGTAATGGGAACAATTTATAAGTACAAGAAAGCACTTTTCTTGAAAATCATGTAGTTTCTTTCACTTAGGTAAATTACAAACCTTATGATTTATGTAACTCTAAACACCAGCTGTATATACACAGTTTGATATTCTGGGAAATTCACTTATTTCCTTTCTTGGTGAAAGATGAAAAGATTAATACTGTTGTTGCATCTGTCTTCTCAACATTAAGATGCAGCCAATTAGCTTAGCTTAGCATAAAGACTGGAAACAAACTATTTCCGAGCAACTTCCTAGTTGTAGTTGTCTGGAAGCTAGTCCCAACCTAGAAGTAGGCATCACCCCTGTAAAATGGCCAAGTGATTTTTTACACCTTGTTTTTCTGTACAAAATAAACAAATAAATAATAATAATTTTAGAGGTGCTGCTCAGTAGAATTTCTTTTTATTTTGACAGAGCCAGGCTTTATTTTTGGACAGAGCCAGGCTAGCTGTTTCCACCCGTTTCCAGTTTTTGTGCTAAGCTTTTAAGCTAACTGGCTTTAACGTCAGATTATACACAAGATTTAATGGTCAGACACAAGAGCGGTACTGTATCAATTGTCAATATGTAACTCAGTATGTAAAGCCACAAAGTCAGTGTAATAAGCCACAAAGTATTTCATAAAACTTTACATTTCTGAATAAGGGTATTTCATAAAACTTTACATTTCTGCAACATGGTAATAAATTTTATTTATAAATTTAAACTTAATGAGGTGGTGGTATTGAACTTCACACCTGGCATTAATATGACAAGAGAGACATATAATTTACATTTCCATCTGCAGTTGATACTGCTTAATGTAAACACGTGGGAAGATGAGCATCTACAAAGGGATCTATCATTCTCCACTGCTGGAAACACTTAGTCCGACCAACTTATAATGGGGCTTGGAAGCAGATGGAAGTTTTCTTTAAAGTGGTAAAATGCAACAAAAAAAACAGTAAATAACAACGGATAATAAAATGCCATTAGAAGCTTCTAAAGCAAACGTTGTTTGAATTATGAACTTGAAAAGTCATGAGGTGAAGTACAGTGCATCCGGCAGAGAGAACGTGGTTAATCTTTCTTGGCTCATTAAACTGAAAGCGCTAAATGTGAGTTGTGAGCAGATATAAGATGAACAAACTGCGAAAACCATGCTTGCTATAAAAGATCATACAAAACTTTGTTTTATTTCAAAGCCTGGGCTGCAGGTCAGGGCAGACCACTTTCTTTTTTTTTCCAGGGATCTGCCTCAGGACTCCTCTGCTCCCTCGCTCTTTGTTGGCCTCCACAATCAATAGGCTCCTCTATTTCAGTAGTTCCTCTGCCGTCCCACGGTCACTGACCTCAAGTATTTCCTCACATCTGTGCTGCTGCACTCACACTGAGATCAGGAGACCCACCGTCATCAGCACAGTAATGCCTCAGTGCAAACATCAACAACTCTCACTAAAGAGACTTTTGCTGTCTTTTCCTCTGAACATTAAAATGCCCTAATCAGTGTTTCCCTCTGTTAGAGACATGTAATCTCATTGAGCACCAGACATTAGTTGCTTTTGTCATATTCAGCACTAGAGATTGGGCTAGTTTTCAGTTTATTTTTAAACTCCTAACACAACAAAGGTGACTTACATTTGCTTCAATAGACCCTGCACAAGTGGAAATGCAAGAAAGAAATTGCTCTGATTTGTCTGTAATATGTTGAAGACATCAAACTTTCTAGCAGTATCTTTGAAGCTCACACATTAGAAGCATCTGCACCCAAATCAGTTTGTTTTCTTGTGCTGTGACCCAGTAAAATGTACGATTCCACAGACTGTTTTGGTTAAAATACAGATAATGACTTGCTAGTTGCCCTTTTAATCTTCAAAAATTCATTAAACCTTCACTTAAGTCTCACAAGAAACAAACATTTAACGTAGTTCTGCCTGTTCTCACAGGGGGTGTGGGGGCCCCATCAGCTAATGTGTCCCTGCCAGCCTCATTTTTTCTTCTTTAGCCCTGCTGAAGACTGCAGGCACCATCCCCCATCCCACCCTTTGTGTACTTTCTGAAATTGTGGAGCTCCTTGCAAAGTTGGGATTCATGGTCACTGCTGAGCTGACAAAACAAGTCCACAAGTAAGATCTATGGACAGCAAGGATATAAAATATAATAGTATTCACCATTTTTAAGCTGTTTCAGTGTCTCTGTGTTACTTTCCAAAGGCCTTATTGATCTTATTAGGGGAAACCTTATATTAGGGATAGGGATATCTGCTTCCTGTCTCAGTGAGAGTCAATAAACCTTCAATAAGGTTTTCTTCAAGCAGCCTGATCCAAATAAATCAAACAGAAAAAGAGAATTTCATGGGATCATTATAAAGAAAATTGACATTAAATAGAACTTAAAAACTAAACATGTATTACTTACTGTGTGTGGATTTCACATTATTTTCTAATAAAGCAGGGTAATTGTTAAAAAAAGTTGGGAGCACAGACTATCCATCAAAATTATCTTATAAATTACTCCCTGAATGAACGTTTGCCTGTCAGAATTGAGACGCCGTCAGATCGTTCAGTGTCAAAGTTAGTCCAGGAACACTTTTTCAACATTAGTGTTTTCACTGTAACTGTTATCATGCCAGATTACTGTAATCTTCAGGTTTCTCGGTACCTTTCCGTTGCCAAGAGCAAGCAGGTCTCCATTATTTTGCCTGAACTTCTCCTGTAGTGTCTCAGCCAACTGGCACAAAAGGAAGCCATTGTCTAAGCGATCCATGAAGCTCTCGGCGGTGATTTCCAGACCTGACCAAAGGAAACATAAAGAAAGCAGAGAGTCCGGCAGTAAATTCAACATAAAAAAGCTCATTTTAGAATATATATACTGTATAAGGAAATAAAATCTCCAGTCCATTCCCAGTTGATTCTCAGCCTGATGCAATGTTATTGACTCTCAAAGACCGCTTGGCTGATTGAGCTTGGCTTACTGAGCTTGGCTTGTGCTGCTGGATTTAGGCAGCTCTGCAGAAGCCAAATGTTCAAATATTACATATGACTTGGGGGACTTTGGGGGGGATTTTCTGGTAGTACACTGCGGGAAGGCAAAGACAGGGTCACATGAAAAGGAGGCATCTGATTGTACACAGTAATGCCTCATTATCCTGCACAGTTGCAGAGATAGATTGGTGATCAACATGTGGTGTCCAGTTGACTGACTTCCAGAGGACCATTCCTTCTTAGTTAGATCATACTGAAATAGGAGGTGGTGGCAGGGGGGTGTCTGTGGAAAGAAACTGGAGGGATTTTTTTTTAATCCCTTTTCTGTTTCTTATAGGAGGAGGGGTCCGGGGGTTTCGGCGCTTAATGAGTTCCAAATGTTGTAATTGAGCCCAGAAAAGAGAGATTGAAATCTTGAGAAATACTCAGTGAGCTCCCGTCTTATGCGCTCTCCCTCGCTCCTCGCTGTATGAGGCAAATATATTCCAGAGGGCTCTCGGAGAAACATTTGAAGTCAGATGCTCAGTCCTATAAATTGCTCAGTCCATCCAACCTCCCCATCACAACAACAATATGACTCATCAGTTTAACCAAGCATCCGCCTCCCACTCAATCAGCAGACTCATCGTTACGCCGCGCCGCTCCTCCCACCGACAACTGTAAACCCCACTAAGCATGTCAGCGCCTTCGTTCTTAGGAATTTAAGGTGCTGAACACACATGACTTAAACCAACAAACGGATACAGTGTATTTACTGGAAACACATGGATGATTGTGCTTGTGTCTTTTTTTTAAACCTTGATCCCACATCACAGCAGACCAGAGGGTTTGTAGCTCAGCTGGTTCCAGTGCAAACACACAGAGCGCCAGAGATAGCAGGGGAGATACAGAAGTTGTTTTAAGTTGTTCACACACAGGCAGGAGTCAGTTTCAGGAACTTAATGGGCTTCTAGTTGATTTGAGAAATGATTGTTGGGCTGTGCACAGTCTGCAGGATGTCCCGTGGAGCAGCCAGTCAATCGGTAAACAGTTTTAACCATATCAAGTGCAGCTGTGCGGAGTTGAAAAGCCTATTGAGAAGAAATACCTCAGATAATGAGGTGCATCAGTGGATGGCTTCTTTTCATTAAGACTATTCTAATCTTAAAATACTGATAAAATACTGGTTGGACAATGTTCCTCTTGGAAATCCAGTGTACAATGGCTCTCTCTCTTGTGGAAGAATTTTTAGAATTTATGTTTTGCTAACAAGTACATTTTTTGTCAACACTGGTTGTTTATTGATGCACTGGTGGTCAAATATATATATTTTTGCCCATGCTTGATTGAATTGTAGTGAGTCAAAATGAACATGATATCGTAAATTCAAATCTTTAAAACAGATTCAGTGCTTCATGCACTTGTTTTGTGACTGCACTGTTGAAGAATTACACTACACAGGGGGATTTATTATGCAATAGCAACGTTGCACAAAGCCTCTGCTGATGCTCCTTCCACTGCTTATTATCCACCACTGGCTGAGCATTATTCGTGGACTCTTAATGATGGCCATTATTCAATTAAGGCAAATCTATGGGAGAGTGTGTGAACATGGAAACTGGTTCACGCATTCTGGTGACTTTAAAATTTGTTTATAATGAGGTTCAGATTGATTCCAGTCCCCTGCAGGTGTTTACATCAGCAATTCCAGTTCAATTAATATGGAAGACAAGGAGATTTGTCACAGCCAAGCTATTTCTAGGACAGTGTTTTGAATGAATCAGCAGCAGCTTGCATTTGTTAGCAAAATTGACAGAATTTGTGGGAAATTTACAACAAAATTAGGCAGCTCAACTATATGGAGTGGACCTATTTAAAAACATGTATTTACATATATTCTTCTGTTGCAACCTGTTCAGGACTGAGAAGCAAAGACATTTAGAAAAGCAAGATCACCAGTATGTAGTCAGATGTGTCCAGCGTCACTTACCAAGAATATTAGTGAGCCACAGGGCCAGGTCCTCCTTCATGGGCAGCAGGCTGGCTTCATGTCGGCTGGCCAGCCACTGGTGATACTGCTGCATATCTGTGAGGCCGGGGCCACAGGGCTGTTTGGGGCTTAGGGAGCTGCACATGGTTCCCTACTGAGGAAGGAGATGAGGCGACAAGACACAAAATGTTGGCACAGACAGTGACACATTATAAACACTCAATGAGGAATATAGAAATGGACACAATAGAACACCTGTGTAGTAGAACAAATCTGCACTGATTTTGAGGTGATGATTCACTGTATTTTTAAAGCTTTACTTGTTTTGTTAGTTTTTACTGTCTGTACTGTATATAGATGTATAGCATATGTATAATACATGGACATACAATATGTGGCTATGTGTATACTGAGTACCTATATACAAAGGGGAATGCAAAAAATAATTTCCAAATAAAACAATTAGTTTTCTTATTGATTAATTGCTCAGTCTATAAATTGTCAGAAAATGGTTAACAGTCCAGCCAGACTCAGGGCCGGAGCCCTCATTTGTTTTATTTTGCCCAACCAACAGTCTAAAACCCAAATATTTAGCGGACAATGATGTAAAACCACTAAATCCTCATATTTTATGAGCTGAAACCACAGAATATCTATGTATATATAATATATATGTTTCTTCAAAATGAACTAAAATCACCTTTATTCATTTTTATTTACATACCACTGCAGCCATTGAGAAACCAACACGTAGCTAAAAAGTTTATGATTTATTATGTTAATCACTCATGAAATATAACATTTAAACATTATCATCTAACATTCATTTCTAATTTATCAAGACTATATTATTCAGTAACAGCTGACATTCAGGAGTAGAGGAGGGTCAAATGAAAAGAATAGCAGTGAGATCTGAGAGCTTTTGTCCTCTTGGCCAAATCCTGGTTTGGCTTACAGTCCACCTGATGACATGAGACATTCTCATAGACTCTGACAGGGCAGTTCCTGTCTGCCTTTTCACTGGACAAGAGACACTTTTATTCCAGCCAGACTAATACAGTAGGATATGTATACAGCAAACAGCAGACACAAACAAAGAGTCCCTTCAGATTACTCTGCAATCTATGATACAGTCTGAATCAATCCAATGCGGTCAACACTGCAGCAGGCCTTACACATTACAGCTTAACAGACATACATCAATATTCAGAGCAACACTTAACAGCTACTAACTGTCTGTCACATGAAGTCATTGAGTAAATTAGACATTTCTCAAAGTGTCTTTTCCAATATCTTGCTAGAGATGCCAATGTGTTCTCTGCGTGAGTTGTAATGTGAAAATCTTACACATTTAAGTCCGGTGTCACTCCATTAGTGGATTTGCTGCTGAGACAAGTGAGTAATCGACAAAACAACTGGGCACCAGATGTAATATCTGAGCAGTATAACAGCACACATCAACAGCTCTGCAGTTAATATTCATGGCTGCTGCGATTAATTCCCCAAAGGACACCCAGACATGGAAAGAGTGTATGTGATGCAGATAAAAAATGACAAATCACAATACTGAGGACTAAATCAGGGAAAGACTCTTTCAGAATTAAGTGCCATTTTTTTAAAAAGTGGTTTATAATGCACCACATGGCAGAACATGAGCTGAGACATCTTAACTTTCCTATTACAGATTACTTAATCCCATAGAAAACAGATACGTTTGTTTGTGGTCACATTATTCTTTAGGCTGTTTTAAAGAAAGAAACTAACTAGAATATAAAACACATTATAACGATGAAATTAGGTAGTTGTATTTAAAATATGTTTTGCCTCGAGCACAGACACAAGCAGGAACATTTTATATTCGACATGGTAGGCAAATGGCAACAGGATATTTTATGCAAATTAAAAGAAGGGCTTGTTCAAACAAGGAAGGAAAGCTGCAATGAACAATTAGTTCATAGTCTGTGATAGCTGAAAATGTCTTCTACATACCAAGAGAGTGTAACACAATGTGAGGAATCTGACCTTTTAAACAGTGTAACATTTCAAGGTCCCTCTGGAGTTGGCTGTAACCAAATCACACTGTGGTGCAACACCGGACATCAGGACCTTGATGTCCAACCAAGGTCGTCTTATCTTCCTGAAGACAAGAGCCCCTCGTTGCAAATACACACCAAAATCTGGCGCTCAGCACTCACACACAGGTACTACATTCCCATGTCCACTGTGGTGCAGGCTGACGGACAGAACACGGGCGCTGGGACAACTTCTCATGTCTCACAGTACAAGACCCATTTACACAAGATCACTCACTGTTGTTACGTGTAAATGAAAACATTGGTATTTTATATTTGTCAATATATATCTGTCAATGGCCAACATTGTTTCATTCATTGCTTTTATTTACCATATGTTGTACATATCACCACTGTCCTCTAAATTTTGTGATTTTGAATTTTTTTGATAAACTGAACCTTATGGATTTAGCAAATCCTCAAAATAAATACATCAATTAAAATCCTTTGGATTATATGAATAATGCATTGTCACAGAGATAAGGCTCTTTTTCATTGGAGTTATGGGAAAACACTTGTTACTGTACAGCTCACGTAGGCAATTGATCATTTACATCGATATAAATCTCAATAATAAACTATATTGTTCTCGTCAGGATCATGAATACACGTTATATGTGGCTTTCCTCCTCTTTTTCCCAGAAAGAGTTCTAAAGAAACAACCACCTGTTGTTAAACATACCTGGTTCCTCTCACCACACTGTGGCCTGACCTCTTCAACTGCAGGCCAAAAACACAGTCAGCAGCACCACTTTGCCAGGCTTTATGCAGCATGCACGTTCTGTTGAACTTGCTGCTTCAGACTCAGCCTCAGAATCTGACAATAGACTTGGGATTAGGATCAGAAAAAGATAAACTTTAGAGCCCTCAGATATTCAAACATACAAAGACAACCAAATATACATTTTCTCAGACTGAAAAGCCTCATGACCTCATTAGAGCCATCATAACCCGCCACGGTCGGCTGCAGATTGCTCCAGGAAAGGCATATGGATGGGAATTTCGATTGCTGAATCACATCAATTAGAACAAAAACAAGAGTGGCTCTGTCCTCGTAACCCTCACCGGCCTTCATGCCTTTCTCCTCCACAACAGTAAACTGATCGTGGGGCTGATTTGTCCATTTAAACGAGGGAACTCTGCATGTTTCTACTGCAGAGAAGCACTGTGTGTGTTGTGAGTGAGTGTTGTGCTCAGGTATCACATTGCATCATCAACTGTGGTGATATAAGTACAAGGTCTCCAGCAAGAAATATCACCAAATGCAGAATATTGTCCAGTATGATCCAACATTAAACAACACAAGATATACTGTGCACTAAGTCTACAGTTCAAAGCTTGCTTGATACTTTTCTTGTGTTTATTAATGCAGCACATAGAGTGTCATAAACCCTAAGGCGTAATCTTGCTCTGAGTTCTTGACATAATCATTCCAAAAGTTAATTGGCTACTTCAGGACTTCAATTACAGACATTTTGACCATCAACAAACTGCATTTCAGACCCAAAATATGCCAGATTTACTGATGTTTATACAAAGTTATTCATGTGCAGTATAATTGTTTTGATGCTCTGTCTGAATTTAGTGCAATAAATTGGTTTTGGACTGTGCTGCACTGGCCTCTTAAAACACCCAGCAGCACATTTCATTTACAGCTGTAATAAGGTTTTAAAGCTGTCTCCTCCTTTACAACTGTTACAAATAAAAACAGCCACAACAGACATTTCACAGCTCTGGAAACAGGATCAAGGGAGGACGTCTGATGAGTTATGACTGAAATCCAGTTGAGCACCCACTAATTAAAACCAAAGAAATGACTGAGAGCTGCAACTTTAGAAAATATGTCAGAGTCTGTGTAACTGAATATGCCTTGGATTACTTATGAGAGAAATAATTGAAAAAATAATTAAGAAAAAAGAATAGACAGCCTTTTAACTAGTAAAAAGTCTTAACTGAGCCCAAATTTTGAACTAAGCCACAGATGAGTTACACACCCCAAGCTAAATCCAATACAAAACATAAAAAAGTCTGACATTCATTTGGTAATAGGAAAGCTGCGATCATTTCTTGCATGAGCCCAAAAAAAGCTTCTTATCTGTGCTCACCCTGAGGGTTCAGCTCGGTGGTGCGCACCTTCCTCTCACTCGTCCTGTGAGCTGCTGGATCCCAGTTTTCATGCTTTTCACAGCGGTGCACCGACCCACAGGTTAGGCTTCAAAACACTGTGGCAATGTGGACCAGGGAGGTCTTTTCTCACTGCGCATTTGCACAACGATCAGACTGCACACACACACGCTCACAGAGCACACACACACACACGCACACGCACATACCCACACTCACACAGAGCACACTGCTGCTGCTGCTACTGCTGCTGCTGATGGGAGGGAGGTTTGATCCTGCTGGCAATGCCTCCCTCCCCTCTCCTCCTTTGTGTTGCCTCAATGTGACATTTCTGGACTGAATTCAGCAGGTCAGCCCGAGAAATTCAATCTGTGGATACACTCTGATTTAATGGATTTTTTTTCCCTATGGGTGCCAATGTAATCTTATCCCAATGATCCAATTTACAGAGACTGTGTCAAATCTGCTGTTATGTTTGCTGCGAACTCTACATTTGAATGGCATTGTTTTGTAGTTGTAAATAAATGGTAAGTTATTCACGATCGATGATGAGGCAGACACAATCACAAAATGCATAAATTATCAATACTATTATTAACATGAACTATTTCTCTAATCCTACAACTTAGATGTGCTTTGTTTTTACAATAGTGTTGATTATGTTCTATTGACAGTTAACTACATTAATATGTTTGTTGGCAAAAAAAAAAAATATCTAAAGCTAAATAAAACAAATAATCCGCGTCATTTTGTGGCAACAAGTAACTGTGGCTTTTATTTTGAAGGATAACAAGCTTGTGAAAGCTTAGCATTGAAGTGCGCACGCGCAGTGGTGAGAGCGGCACAAACGGAAAAGAGAAAAGACGAGTGAGTACAACAACCATGTTTATTTCCACAAAGTGTTCATTCACAAAGGCGACATTTTCACTTTTAATCGCAATGCTAGATGTTACTTAAAAACTCATTAGTTAAAGAGGGATTTTGTTTTGAAACGTGCCACCGGAAGTCCACTTTAACCTCTCACTTCGTTGACTTGTTTGACTCTGCAGATAACCAGCTAACCGGCTCGGGGACTCTGCAGCAGCTTTTCGGTGGGAGCAGAGAGTTTGGTCGGATGTTGGAGGTGTTTCTCCTCCGCAGAGAGGCCCCGCGGCTCTCAGGCTGAACACGCCGACAGCGCCACATGGAGGCGGCGCTGAGAAACCTGGCGAGCTCCGCCGAGCTGCTGGCGGTGGCGGCGCGCAGCGGGGAGGTGGGACGGTGGGATGAACAGACTCTGTCCAGGGCCTTTCAGTGGGCCAGGTACTGCGAGCATCTGTTCTCCAGGTTTCACTGCAACTCCTCGATAAGGAGGATCATGGAGAAGCAGCTGCAGCGCACAAATCAGAGCCTGCGAGCCGCCTTCCCCGGATACACCGACGTCTCCTTCTCCGACCTCTCCCGGTGTCAGCACCTGTTGCTTGTCGGGCTGCTGAACAATCCCGAGCTGCCCATCTCCATCATGAAGGTCCTCTTTGACTCCACCGGTCCCGCCCACACCGAGCAGAGCCATCAGGATGTCACCGGCCTCTGCAGCAACATTGTTCAGTGCAAATCTGCTTGCAGGGTCCTGAGTGCCCTCACAGACCGGTCAGCTGTGGGTGCTGATGCTGAGGTGCAGGGGGCGATGATGATGGAGAGGCTGGGTGCTCTGCTGAGGCAAGGTGGTGAAGCCCTGCACTTTTTAGACTCCGTCCTCCAGGGATTTGAAGGAGCAGCAGAGCATTTCTGTCGGGTCATCGCTGCAGCTCTGCTGACGGAGAAAAACTCACACGCTGCCTCACAGGATTTTCTCTTGGACTGGCTGCAGGAAAGATATAATGTGCTGCAGCATGTATGCTCTGAACTGCCCACCAAGCTTCTTATAGACGTGGCCAAAGAACACGTGAAATTCAGAGACGCGTACTGTGACGTGCTGAAAAAGTGGGCCTCTGACATGGAGTACAGCATGAGTGAAGATGAATGGGTTCAAACCAGCACAAACAGAAAAGTGTCCTTCCACAAACTGACTGAGCACTTCTTGGCCTTGTTTGAAGCCTGTCCCTCTCTGAGGGAGGATGTAGAGAAAGAGCTAAATGCTTTGAAAATTTCTGATGGGGACTTCGATGTCAGAGGTCTGAGTGTTTGGGGAGACCTCCTGTCAGAATTAAACAAGTGACTGTCAGTCCTGAGCTGGAAGAGATGGCCCGGAAAGAGCCAAATGTGTGTGTCATGATGCAACGTTAGACTGGAGCTGAGTATTAAACCTCAATATCTTTTTGATACCAAACAAAATGTGTCCATAGGAGCGATTATTGGAAGCTGTCAGCACTGAAAGCTGGCATCAGATATTTGCTCAGATTCATATTCTTCTTTACCTCTGATCAGACAGTTTCAGTCATAATTGCGGTCAATATTTTATTTAGTCAGAACTTTTGTCTGGGTTTAGAAAACATTTTTTCACATAATATGATAAATGAAATAAGTGGTTTTGTAGGAAAAAAACATTTATATTCAAATTCAGGTCATCAGTGATGTCAAAAACAGGCTGAACTTTTCAGTGCAAAATACCAATTAAAGCACGTTTCTCTTGAATGCTCACAGAAGTTTATTTTCTGTATCAATTCTTGACTCTGTGCTGCTTTTTTTTTTCAAACTTTTGAAATAAAATTATACACTCACAAACAGAATCAGAAATTTACTTTATTTAAAAATCATATAAATGTATTTGATGATGATATTCTATAAATGCTATAGATGGTAAACCCTAAAATGTGTCGTTCTAGTCTGTTTCATTGACAGTATAGATACTTAAAATGTTACCCATGCACCTTTGTAGTGAAATGGTATTGATTTTTTTTTTTTCAATTTGGTATTTGTTAAAAATGCTCTGCTTACAGGGTTTGGACAGATGGTCGCATCACATGCTGCCTTGTAATCAGAAGCAGCACGTGACCAGACTGAATTAAACTCAGAAATTGTCAGGCAGCGAGTAGTTTACACTTTATAGATTGGTCTCTAGAGATTCAAGGCTTCATTCAGCATCATAAATTCCACCTCACTACCAAATAATTTCAGATGTGTGTGTTTTAAAATCATTCTGTAGCTGCTGATTTATGAGATTCTGAAACGGTAATCATGAACATTATTTCTACATTGTGCAGACCTGCAGAGAGACATGGGTTTGATCATAGATTGTTTTAAAGCACTAGCAGCTTCAAGCAAAGAAAGCAGAGGCATTGTGTAATCCAATTTACCCTTTTCTAACTGTACACACCTAAAATCATTTTCACTCTCTCTCACACCATCTGTCAGCGCCGCCTTTTCACCACAAAGCTGCACTCGAGTCTGAATCTGAACATTCTGATTGGCGCAACGCCAGTCATGTGCCTCGACTGCCAATTCACACATCTGAGTCCTCAACCGTGTGTCAGAGCACCTCTGTGGCGAGGGATCAGTTAGTCAGATCAGGCGTCTTCAATCAAACCCTCCACAATAGCTGGTGTGTGACATAACGCCGGCAGACAGTGGATTAGAGACCCGGCCGCCGCGTTCAGGGGAACACCAACACGGCCACGGCTCGTTTAACACGCAGTGACAGCAATTCACGTAGAGACAGACAAGGGTCACTGAGTAAGAGGCGGCATGTACACAACCAATTTATTTCCAACCAATGAAGAACATATGCATCGAGCTGGATGGAAACCAGCAGTGATTGAACAGATCTCACCTGCCCCTAAAAAGAAAAATCATTTAGGTGCAATTAAAGATAGAATTCAGTTTATTCCACAAACTAATGAGATATTTCCATCTACATGTTACCAAGCAGCACATTATCATTTAGCCTCTGGGATTTAACGTTGACAGTATTTTTTTTTTCCTTTCTGGTTTTTGTCATTTTTAGATTTTGTGCTTCTCGCTCTTCTTCACAGCCTTACACATAACTGGCTGAGTGGGTAAGCAACCATGGTGATGATTCAGATGTGTTACTGTCTGTCTCCACACAAGAAGACTACAATTTAGCCCTGTGTTTGCAGTTATCTGCACTCACTGAAAACGTGCCTTACCCATCATTAATGCAGGATAAATGCCCTCATGTGATCATGCTGATCTTCTAAAAAGGAAAGCCCATTATTGTCTTATTATGCAAAGATTCTTCAGTTTCCTTTGACTGAGTTATTTAAATATAAATAACCATTTTCACATCTCAAGACCACTCCTCTTATATAATGCAGCTATTTAACAGCCAGCTATTTTGAATTCTCAAATGTGAACAAATTGCTCTCCCCTCTTAACCTGCAAGATAAAATGACAGGGTTTTGTTATTGTACCACTTCAAACTGCAGGAGGTCGACACCACCCCCGTGATATCTACCCTCAGCCCACTTTAACTGTGTGACGCTCGTTTGGCCTCTTAAATCTGTCAACAAGTAGCAGCTTATCTCTAGAATTTAGGATTTGTTGGAATATGAAGAATTTCTTGTGTTTTATAAAAAACACTTCCTCCAACAGGGGAAATACAATATTTGGATTGGACATTATAAGTGAAGCGAACAGTATTTCTTTTCCTCCTCTCACATCATGTTTTTATTCAGTCCAGCGTATTATTGTTCCGTGTCAGTGTGTGGTAACAAACTGCAGCAAGACGTGCTGAGGGCGACTGTTGTTTCTGCGGCTTCTAAAGGGGTCGTGAAGGATAGCATTCATTAAAACCCACATCCAGCCCCCATCTGGTGGTGTGAATAGGGAGTCTCTGAGGGGGCGGGGTGGGCGAGCAGAGGAGGGGATGGTAGAGCCCTCCCTCGGCACGTGCCTAAGCCGCTCCAGCCTGGCCCTTGTCTGGCCCCGGTGACGGATCACTGAGGCAGGAGGGCCCCTTGGCACACCTGTGTCCCCCGTCAGAGAATACTGATGATCAGTGGCCACCATCATCAGGCATTCACAGAGAGGGAGGGACAGATGCTTTTAATTTTTAATTTTATTATAATAGGAGAGGTGTGATGTGTCAGCGGAGTGATATAAAATGTTGGTGCAGGTTGTGGAGAACAGGATGAAATAAATGCACATCGTCCTCTATAGGACATCCCAAAAAAAAAAAACTGCACTGTCAGACACTCCAGTGAGCTGCTGTGGTTGCAGAAACACTGCTGTATGTTGGCATGTGAGGAAAGGGAGGGTGTTTACTTGTATGAAACAAAGCCAGTGCCTACTGAACCTATTTGTAAAATTAGAAAGAACAAAATTAATTTTTTTCAGTAAAAAGTTGTTTCACCTTTTCAAATGTGAACATATGTTGCTTTTCCTTGTCTTAATACTTTAAATGTAATATCTTTAGATTTTGAGCTGTTGATCAGACAAAAAAGACACTTGATGACATTAGCTTGGGATGTAAGAAGCTGAGATGACCATTTTCTGATGATACATAGGCCCAATGATTAAATCAGAAACTAATCGGCGGCTGGATCAATGGTGAATTTCATCTCTAAAAGAAGTTGTAGCTATTTTGTGGTTATGTAATTGTCTTTTTTTTTCATATTAAAAAAATGCTCAGAAGATCATAACACATAATACACTTCATAATATTTTGGACTCATTATCTGCAAATCCTGTTATCATTTTATCCCGATTACAAAGCAAAGCACCTCCAGCAACGAGTATATCGTGTAAAATCTTATCAGCCTCTCATCCTTTGTCTGTGTGTGATACGAGCACAATATGAGAATGCTGTAGCGAGGAGGGTATGAAGCTGTCAGCGTAATGTGATATGGGGGAGGGGAACTGGAACGCCATGTGATAGATTACCTCACATGCAACTGTAGGAAACCAGTTTTGTGGAGGAAAAACAATTGGATCTTGCATTCCTCTTCCTCTGCTGACGGTGGAAGACGCAGTTCTGCCTCCCCATACGACAGGGCTGGAAATGTAGGCCTAATATTTTTTTTTGTTTGTTTGTTTTTTTTTACAGTGAACTTCATTTGCATTATCACAAGAGGGAGAGATTTTTTTACTTTCTAAACTTAGCTCACTGCAAAAACAAGAGCTTTAAATCTAAGGGGGAAATTCATTCAAATAGGGGGAAATTCATTCAGTCTTTCTGGGAACACAGCAATATTTGTTTCATGTGTGAGACATGTGGGTTGAGAGCAGAGATATATAATGTTATTAAGGGTCAGACAGACTGGTTTGGGGTGGAAAGCTCTCCATTAATAAAGCAATTAGCAAGGGAGGAGACGGAGGCATTTGAAAATTCAATTGCCCTGAGGTAGTGTAATGTCATGATGTAGGGTGTCATAAAACAGTAATTACTCTGGAATGGCTTTGAAATTTTGGGTTATAATTATTTGATTCTTTAGCATATAAGGGAGTAGAATTTTAGATTTTACACAAAAGGATTTTTAGGTTGCATTGTGGGAGAAATTGCTGCGTGCTACAGACTAAACAAGAGAGACGGGATCAGGAGGATAATTGCATGCAGGCAGAGTCTCAGGGGAGGAGTGCAACCCCGTCATCAAACACTCATTCTGGCTGGGCCTCATCCTATTACAGTCCCCCAGGAACCAGACTGCACCTGCCCCACAGACTCCTCAATTCCCTTTCTCTCACCATTGCACAAACAGCACCAATAACATCCCAGCGACTTAATCCAAGATGCTGCAAAAAGAAAAAGCAGCGGGTGGAGGTCGGAGGCGGGCAAAGGCCGTGAGAATTTCCACCTACGAGTGAAACGTTGATGCCAGATTTTGTCCAATTACTGCGAGCCCCAACAGGCGCGTCACCAGTGCAACAGCCATGACCACTCCGGCTGGTTAGGCATGAGAAAACATGTTCCACGTGGCTGGTGACACAATTGTGTTTGCTGTCAAATTAACATGAGCGGGCGGTGGTGAACGTTAATGGTTTCCCTCCTCAGCCGGGCAGATAATCGGAGGAGAAACTGAGATTCACGGTAATTGCTGCCACTACTGCTGCTGGAAGTGTTTCAGACATGGAGCTGCTTCCTGTGATCGAAGCACCAGCCAACACTCAACAAGACTGCTGTAAAGTCAACTCTGCGCATTAAATCGAGCCAGACTGTCCATCATGTGCATAAAACCAATGGTCAACACCTTAACCACCACCCCCATGTTCATGCCTGTCTATCATTTCCTCATTGGTGAGAGGGGAGTTGCAGTTGCAAGAGGCTGCAGAGATTTTTCCTGCACACATTCATGCAGAGGAAGATGGAAAACCCATCACATTTAATGGCTGCCAGTCGGTCACAGTGTCACCATGCGTAATGAGGACCGTCAAGAAGCCGGTCAAGCCTCTGATGGTGGACTCCCGCATTAGAGGATGTTGCTCTCATATCCAGTCAATCCACATGACTCATTCCCACCTGGAGAGGCTGAAGGCTGCAGTCAGAATCACAGTCTTTGATGTACCCACAGTCTTATGCACCATCCTGCTGCAGGGGAGAAGCTCAGAGTGATGCGTGCGGACGGATGGGCGCCATGTTGTCCTGAATTATTCATCAACTCACTGACGGGCTGCAGTTTGTCGGCCTCGAGAGCACTGTGTTGGACACGCTGAAGAGCAGCACAGAGGTGCCGCAGAAGGTAATATTGCCTTTCTTGTTCCCTCTATGCTCTTCTGACTACAGATGTAACTGTGGTCCATCAGTTCTCCCGTGACCCCCTGAGTATGAGGTTCAGCTGTGAGCGAATTATTGGGAATTCTTCCATTTGTAACTATAGTTACAATTTAGCACACTGAAACATATACATCTGTTTTATTATGCACTACACGTTTCAAATAAAATTTCTTATAATATACTATTTGTCGCAGATTTTGCGGTGTTTTTGTAACAATTTGTCATTTTATTGACATTTATCAGGTTCAACACTGACAGGCAGAAATTCCCATGTATTTCTGTTTTCTTCATTTTTCCTCTTCTTTTTTGTTTTAGCCTGACTTTCATGCAAAATTTAAACAAACTCATCCTAATATTTCAAATAGTAAATGCTGTTACTGGTTTTCATTGGATGAGAACATCATTGTGAAATAAAGTTGCATTCAGGTTTCACCTTATAAATGCAGTATTACAACTGCGACTCTTTGCATTTATTTCTAATGGTTACTTGTAATATTTATAATGTAGGAATTTAATCTTTTTTTCTAGGGCTGCTACATTATAAAATACATACATTTTTATTAGAATGTAAATTAACCTAATTTAATTAACTCAATGCAACAAATGCTGTGTTTTAATTCAGTGATTTTTTTATCAAACATGAAATACAAGTAAAAAGGGAAACACAGCAATAACTTCTAAGGTAGCATGACCTTTCTCGTCACGAAAATTTATTCTGAACATTAACTTTCATTTGAGGTATTTACGTTTTAAAACTCCAACATGCTCTCGAGTTAAACAGTATTGATTTGTCAGGTGATTAGGTTTAATGCAGGAGCTGCCGGGTCAATAGCTGAATGTGTTGCAGGTAACACTGTCGACTGTGAAGGAAAGCACACAGTGTGTCGCAGGAGTAATGTACCACATTGCTTGCTTCACATCCTCACAATATGTTTCTTTTTCAGTTCAGATCTTTCTTTTTTACGGTACAATCCAGAAGTAAGAGATGCTGCCGAGAGATTTAATAGGTTCATCACACATTTATGAACCCAACATGACACCTCGGCAGCAGATTCTTACGCTGCATATTAAAGTCAGGACTCTTTGTGAAGACAGACAGTGATCCTGGTTTGTAGGGAAGTAAACTCCAGTAATAGCATTAACGTTGTTGTTCTCTCTTCTTTTACCAATTACCGAGCTACAGGGTCCAATACTCTCCACTGGACTCCAGAGACCTCAGCCATTGATTTACTAATGAGGAATGTGGACGGAATCGGAGATGCACAACGCTGATTGGAGATCTGGTTTGGTAGTCTGTCTCTACTCTCTGAGGACTGCTCACCTTCAGATACACAGCCAAATGTACAACAGTGCATCAGCATCAACACACCAGATAAAAAGATGGCTAAGAATGACAAAAACGTGACTTTTGGTTGTTTTGTTTTGTTTTTTATAAAATGATATGAGTATTTTTTATAACACTTTGACATCAACATACCTCTTCATTAAACACAATATTAGAAGCCATAAAATCACATTTATCTGTTTACATAAACTCCAGGCACAAAGCCATTATAGCATCTTTTGGTCATCTTAAACATTCTTAAATATTCATATATTTTAAACATCCTTGCAGATTTCATATAGCAAATGAAGAAAGTGTTCAAAGAGCAAACAAAATCAGGTGGAAGAGCCATCTATTAATTCATGTGGTCCACTCAAATGTGACAATATCAAAGTGTCAATAAAGTACTTTTGGTGACGATGAGAACAACCGAGAAACACCAAGAGATCACAAAAACCTGGTTGTTCATATACAGTACTGCATTCCTCGCTGTCAAAATGCAACAAATATGTCCTGCGTGATGAGCACTAAAGCTGGATTCTCCAGACACTAGTAATTTGTTAAAACACACACCTTAATGTTGATCATCACATGACTCCAAAACAATTACAGTTAGATACAGCAAGCCAGCGTTACATTACAAAACAGGATGTGATGGGTGGCGGCTGGTACACAGAATTTATTGCAGTGCACACCAAACATCAATAAACAATGTCTTCTGAGCAGTCGCCTTCAAAACTCTTTTGATTTGTCTCACATCACGACTGGAACCTGATAATAAAAGTTTGTCTTACTATTCATAATGGTAGAAGACGCCTATCTAAGAACAAAGCAGCAGGCTGAATGGAGACTATCGGTGATCGTGAGGCGGCTGCGTCTGAAACATTGATCTGAGCAAAGTCATGCAACAAACACACACTAAAACTCTACGGTTTCCACTTCACTCACGCTATTTTTGTCATAGTGTATTATAGGCCTCGCTTGAGAAGAAGCAGACCTTTTTTGCAAGCAGACATCTCCCTGAAAAGGTACTGTCCATGAAAAATATGGCCTTTTATATCAATGTTAACACAGATCAACGACCCAAAATCCACAATAGTCTCACAGAAACAGTATACAGGTATATACAGTACATAAAACACATTTGAGAAACAGAATAGAATCTTGTTTTTAGAATACTTATAGTTTCAGTGCAATCAGAGTGGTATTTCAGAGAAAGACCCTATATGATGGTCAACTGCAGTGTTATCTGGCTCATGTTGTTCAAGTAGATCGATGAGGTTTGGGTGCCTAAAGAAGTACAACATAGGCCTGCAGTTTTCTTTGCTCTCTCTACAGTAAAGCCCTACAGTAGGTAGATGTGATGAGAAACACGTGAGACTCTAATGAGGATTGTTCTGCATTGCAATGAACTATTTCTTTACACTGGCTTTTTGAAACTAGTAACCGTTTTACTTGAATACACAGAATGGATTTAGATATCTAAGATAATGCTTATTTGTGCAATCTGTGATGGAGAGTCTGGCTTTGTGTGCAGACTCACCACGACTGTCTGCTTTAAGAGTAGCCGCGCTCAGAATACATCTTCCCTGCCGGCTCCTGCACGTACTCCTCCGTCTTGTCCCAGTCCTGCACCCAGCCCCCGTTGAGCTGTGCGGTGGCCCCGTAGCTTTTAGCAGGGCCGGCCATCGCGCCGTAGCCCTGCGTGATGTCGCCCGTCTCCTCGGCCAGCTCATCCTCGTCAATGAAGCCGCACTTCTCTTCGCTGGTTTCCTCAGGGTCAGCCCATGGCTGTTTCTCCCCAGATGCAAAGATAGCATAAAACACCACGCCTCCGTAATGCACGAGGGAGGCGATGAGGAAGACATACTGCCACTCTTCCCGGGTCTAGAGACAGAAAAAAGCCTGGCTCAGTCACTCCTCAAAGGCCCTGATCATGATCATTTTCTCAACTTACTGAGCGTGGGGCTCCAAAAATTTAGATGTTTCACTTTCCTGTAATTGTTTTTTTATTACTTGCTTCCCTCTCTAGTTTGAAGTGGGTTGTTGGATTAAGGTGCATCTCTGTGCACCGACAAGGATTTAGCAACAACTGAATCAAAATCTGATGATACGTGTGCGGCTGTTTGTTTTGCTGCCTGAGCTTTTAAATGTTTTCGTCCTACATCCATGCGTTAATTGTTCACTTCTTATTACAACCTAAATGTGTGACCAGAAAGTCACGTTTAAGTACTTTTATATCAAATGCTGTGACTTTAAGCTCAGCACATAAGATTTCACAATACTTTTCCCAAACCTTAACCATGACTGTGCACATTTGGGTTGAAATATTTAGGAGATTTATGGAGAAATACTCAAGATTTGAAACCACTTTTTAGGGTGATTTAGAATTTCCTACCTGCCTTAACAGTCACATCAATACGAACGAATAGAGATGACTTACCTTGTTCTTTGTCATGGCTCCCACTATTAGAGGACAGACCATCCCTGACAGGGTACCCACACCGTTGGATATGCCCATGAGGATGCTGGCATAGCGAGGGGCGATGTCTAGATGGTTGACATTGAAACCTAAGGCAAGAAATGGTAAATATTTGTCAGTTTTGCACATTTTTGAAGGGTAAAGAACTGTTTGCTGTCTGTTGTCCGTTGTCTCAAGACTCACCTGATATTGCAAATCCGCTAAAACCCACAGCCAGGACTAAGAAAGAGATGGCCACACCCTTACTGTGAGAGTAACCAACCACTAATAAGAGAGTGGCCTCCATACCAAACCCTAAAAACAAGACAAGAGTTAATTGACAGACGGATGAGAGTATACCATACCATGGTAACGCACAGAAACCTGATAATCAAAGTCTCACCTCCACAGTTCATGATTTTTCGGACCATAGTGGTGGACATGATGTTGTGGGTCCGCAGGTAGTCCGCTAACTGGCCTCCTAAGGGCACGATGATGGTCATGACCAAGTGAGGGAGCGCTGACACTATTCCAACCTGAGAAACCATCAAAAAATGGTCTGAATCAAATGTGACAACTACAAAGAAACTGTCACAGCGAAAGTGATTCTTTCCGTCCCCGATCCAATCTTTGCGTCCATGTCAACCTCTGAGTCCAGTGTCACACCTGAGCCGTAATTCACCTGCAGTAATCACAGCAGCCCATCCTGAGGCTGAATTACACCTGCCAGACCAGCTTGATTCATGCTTCACACTCTCTCCAGTGAGGGTAAAGATTAGGACATTTTTAGATTAACTGGGATCTGCTGCTTTGTCTGACACGTTCTCTCACCAACAGCAGAATGACCAAACCGCTACTCTTTTAGAAGCAGTTTGAAATAATACAGTGTCCTTGTAAATAATACATTTTCAAACCTATTTTCTTAAAACAAGTGAAAGATTCAGTGAAAGGAGTAAGTCTGAAATTATTTGCCTAAGATAATTTTAACCATAAAATGAATAACCACAAAATATTTACAGGTTGAACCAACATAATTTCAATAATATGAAGGAAGCGACATTTTTGCAATGAAGGCAAACTATTTAAACACTAACAGGTCAGTGTAACCTCACTATATGCGCTCATAGTGGAGAGCTTACCACCAGTTGTGGAAATATCAACACTAAGAGTCAACCACATTTAGCTACTAATTGTGAAAAAAGTGGAGACATTGTTAAGAACAATCTAAAACAATAAAAACTGATAAAAACACACATAACATGAGAATTATGTCTCTGAGTCTGTTGCCCCAAATGTTGCCCTAATATTCACTCTCTTTTAGCTCTGTTTTTGGTCTCCACCAACCCCTTAGGGAAATGGGGCTGCCTAATGCTCCACAGCTAGTCACTAACTGGGTCTGTTTGTTGTTTGATGCTGAGCGGGAACCTTGGGATTATCAGAAACTGCTAAAACTGCAGCTGAACAAAGCTGTGAGAGCAGTGAGAATGAAACAAAACAGAAAAGTTGTGAGATGGATAAACAATGAGCAGAAACTCATTTTAAAGTCAAGGGGGCGTTCAGATTCAGGTGATAATTCTGGTTCATCACCACAAGTGACCTTTTTCACATCATGTTCCTCACGCCATGTTTTCACAGTGTCATTTCATAACTTTTCAGTATGTATTTCAATATTTGTCCACCCGCCACTAATTTAATCCATTTAATTTCTCAGGATCTGACCACAAGAACAAAGAAATTATTGTAGCCTGTTGTAATAACAAAACTAATGAATATCAGTTATTAGTTGTGCAGTTATTCAGTTATATTTTTCAACACAGAATAAAACACATCACAGCACTAATATCAAGAAGATTATTAGTACTATCATTTCATACAAATTAAGCTGCACTAAACTTGAACTTGTTTATGCTTATTTATTTAATTAATATCTGATTAAACCTTACTTTGGAATCTCAAAGAATTGATCACATGGTGTTGATTTTTAGGGCTCACACCAGGCATTATAGGGGCTTGATTTACCTTGCTGATTTCAAAGCCAAACACCTCTTCAAAGTATGCAGGCTGGCTGATGAGGAGCAGATAAAAGGTCCAGCTCCTGCAGAAGTTGGCCACAATGATTGCATAGACAGGCATGGAGGAGAAGAATTTTCTCCAGGGGGTCTTGAATTTCTGTAAAAGAAAAAAAAAAACAGAATCAGCCAGATGTACAGCTCTTGGCTGGCGTCACAAACCAAGAGACACACACTATGAGCTCACTTCCATCGCTCCCATCAGCTGGGCGCTCTCGCCGATGCTCTCCTCAATGTAGCGGCGCTCCTCGTCAGTGATGGTCGGGTGCTCCGCTGGGCTCTCGTAGGACACAAGGATCCAGAACATGTACCAGAATATCCCAAAGCATCCTGAGCAGAGAGTGATGATGCCAAGAATGAAAGACTTTGGTCATTACAGTCTTATCCTGCCCACACACACAGTGGGGTTTAGTTTAAATTCTGGAGGAGATCCCAAGTTTTCACAGATCTTAAATGTCTCAGACTGAACTTAAGGAAAATGAATTTAATATGATGGTGCAGCCATAACATGTATATTAGTCTTAGATTTTAATATTTCACAAAGTGAATGTAACAGCTTCACCAACGAGATGTAATGAGCTGATCCAGAATATACGATGCTGTCAGTGAGGAATAAGGTGATTTTTCCAACCTTAAAGATGCTTAAGAGGAACTGATGGGGTGAAATTGTGTGTTAAACCTAGACAGCATGGAATGACAGTCTGTAGTTGAGCAATTGAGTGATAATAGTTCATGCTAAAATGTAAGCAAGGGTGAGTAAAAGATCAATACAGGACAGTGAGGCTCACCATACACATAGAAGACAGAGGACCATCCCGTGTACTGGACCAGGATCCCAGCCAGAGGCATGGCTATCACTGCGCCAGCGTAGGATCCTGAATGAGACAAAAGTTATGACCAGGCAGAATTTGATCCCGCCTGCTGATTCAGAGAGGTGCATGTCATAGTGTCTAGTACTAACTGTGTTCAGTGCATGTTTACACACATTTTAGGAGCAATATTTTGTCATTCTAAACCAGCCTTTGAGTGTTGTGAAGTAACGCAATAATAAAATCTATATGACACTAATCAGCAGACAGCATACAGACTGTGTGTGTAGACTTTGTACCACAGAAGGAGATGGTTGCCAGACGACTTCTTTCCAGCGGTGGAGCCCATTTACTCCAGATCCCGTGGCAGGCCGGATAAGTTACTCCCTGCACAGTGACAAACGATATTACAGTCATGATATGAACACACACAAATAATTCTCTATTAACTTTAACATCCATCCATCCATCCATTTTCCTAACCCGCTTTTATCCTGAGAACACAGGGTCACGGGGTGCTGGAGCCTGTCCCAGCTATCTTTGGGCGCAAGAGGCAGGGTACACCCTGGATTGGACGCCAGTCAATCGCAGGGCTAACACAGATGACAGACAACCATTCACACTCACATACACACCTAGGGGCAATTTAGACTTATCAATTAACCTAACCTGCATGTCTTTGGACTGTGGGAGGAAGCTGGAGTACCCAGAGAGAACCCACGCAGGCACAGGGAGAACATGCAAACTCCACACAGAAGGGCCTGCCTCAACCAGGGATTGAACCCAGAACCCTCTTGCTGTGAGGCAACAGTGCTAACCACCACACCACTAAAGCTGTGCTGCCCTAACTTTAACATGCTTTTTTAAAATTAATTTGAGGCTAATAATCTTCCTGTAAAATGCTTGATTCAATGAATTTTACATCTATTCCCACTTTCAGTCGATAGAAATTACAGGTAAAGGTAATCTGCTTGATTGATGCTGTCTGTTCTTATTTGCCAAAGGCGTACAAGACAAATTGTAGTTAATAATAAACAAACTGATGGGCATTGCAGATGACCTTTCTAATACTGACTAATAGGTTAGGTGTGAGTCAGTGCAAATTCAAGCTGACTACCCACTTCATGAAAAAAAAAGAATTGTTCCCATTAAATCTTCATTACACACTAAGTGGCATACAATCAACTATTGATAGACACAAATTGCTGGGCCTTGCAGTGGGAGACACCCTGAAATGCTAATGTTTAATTTGCAGTAATAAGTCGATGGGCGCTGAACACAGGCGGCTCTCCCTCTCAATGGCCTGCTATTGAAACGACTGTGTGCAGCGAAACAAAATCACAAAAGAGGATGACCTTCAGTCTGATAATAGCATGTCTCTCTGAAATCCTTCCCTCTCTGCTATATTGCAAGAGCCGCCCGCATCAAATGGTTTTTATCTCTTTTGTTCTATGTTTTTTTATGTGAACATGGAGCTGTTTTGGCCAGCTAAACCAACATACGTAAACCCAGCTATTCAGGGTTTTATGCTGCTTGTGGACTAATCTGACAATTGTATACAGTATAGTGAATGGGACTTCCACATAATGGATTTCATTGTGCAGCGCTAATTCAGAAAGAAAACCAGGGAGTTCAGTATGAACAGAGGATTTCTGTAAAAAAACATGGTCAAATACAGGATGTCGAGACGGTTCCATTAAGGGGTCAAGTTTAACTTTCAGACTGAGACCGAGGCATCATTTTTCTGAGTCTTTGAAAAATCAAGATTTGCATCAGTACCTCCACCAGGCCTTGTAATATCCTCACAAAGATGACACATCCGTAGTGCACCCGGGCAGCAGAGGGAATGAACATGTTCAGGGTTGACGTCAGCACGATGGCAGCCCCAAAAACTCTGGATAAACAGTGCGTTGGGATTATTTGTCAGGATATTACATAGCCATCAAATATAGATCAATTTTGAGCACCTGAAATACATAAAATAATCCAATAAGTGATAAAATATCCCATACAATATTATACAGTTTGGTTCTTTACTACACACTGAAAGAATAAACACTTATATAGAACATACATCAACATTAATTGGATGCCACACACACACACACATACAAAACAGGCAGTATTCAGTTTCCAGGGAGAGTGAGGACAGGAGGTGTTTGCAGCAGAAGGTGTCAGTGGGCTCAGCTGACTTGGATCTTGCATCTTATTTAGGCTCCCTTTCGCTCGTGAAAAATCTTTTAATGTTGATGCACAAGGACTCCTGTAGTATCACTGTCACATTCACATGATTTTCTAAGAGGGATTTTTATAGTTTTGTTGTTATGACTTGTCTATCACAGTTGTTTTACAGACTTATTGTCTTTGTTGCAATTTGCTTTGCTCCTTTTTGTCTAATTGTGTCTGAATGAGCATGTTTCAGTGAAATAATGTGTTTTATAGGATCACACTGCAGCTTAGAAGCCTATCTCACACATTTTTTTTTTTTTTTTTGGCTGAGGTGGTTGCCATCCTTGTGAACATAAAGGATTAGACATGGTGGTCCCATGGGAGCTCATTAACATGAGGAGGCACGCCTGGTGGGCATCAGCCAAATCCCCAGTTTATCTGCTGTAAGGTCAGAGTCCTTTCTTCAAACCACGGGCCCCCTCATCCACTCACTGGCTAGCACAAATATTGCATTATAAATTAAAAAAGAAACACCTATATATCTGGGAAATGTTTTTAATTCGTTTTTTTTGTTCGCAGTTTATTTTGAGTCACGATCTGAATAAATTACCTGTTTGCAGCCAGTCTGGAGGAGATGTACCCTCCAGGAATCTGAGTGACTATGTATCCCCAGAAGAAGGATCCATGAATCATCCCCACGGTCTCCGGGTCCCAGTTGAATTTCGCTTTCTTTCAGACACACAAAAATAAAGACACATTTAATTTTTTTTTTTATTCCATTTTTTTTCTCTGCGGTGAACATTTCAGGTGTGACACATCCGTTAAAAGTGGTATTAAAATGCCTTTTTTATCCTGTCATTGGAAAACATGTTTAGAAATAGAATAAATATATTTTATGCGTTGCTTTAACGCCTTTGCAACACACCAGTGGGTATGTGAGGTGATCGATCGACTTATTAAAGCATAAAATATGTTCATTTTTAGGAAAATTGCATGTAAAAATGAAAAGAATATATATATAATCCATCATTTTATACAATTTAAAAGTATGTTAAGACTCAGATGAGGTTCTCCAGGTGTGTTTCACCAAAGCCCATCGACCATGTGGCCAGCTGGTGCTGGTGTGACTGGGGCTGGGCTGCTCGGGCACCTCTTTGATGATGATCTTGCCGTCCTGGTGGATCGTGTGGTTGTTGACCATGCTAACGATGGCCACGCCCAGGTTACACCGGATGCCGAAGGAGATGCAGAAGCCGATCCCGCTCAGCATGGCGATGATGTACCTGCGCGGGAGGCCGAAGCACGTGCAGTCGCAGAGGGGCGCCTTCCGCTCGAGCTCCGCCGCGGGTCTCCCATCCTCCGTCAGCTCGATGGCCTCACCTGTCTGCTGCCGCTTCTCCAGCCGCCTGCACGACAAGCCCATCACATGCTCTTTTTCCCCCTTTTTTTTTATTCTTCTTTTTTTTTATATATAAATTCAACATCGACACTTTGATATCAAACATCCAGGATTATTTTTAAATGAAGCAACAAAGAGAACTATCAGAGGCTAGAAATGTGATTTATTTAATTTTCTGAAAAAAAAAAAAAGACACATAAAAAAATCCCCCATGTGTACTCACCGTACTGTTGGTATTTATTCATTCGTGTCTGACTGTTTGCAGCTGAAACTACCTGACAAATCATCATTCATCTTCACTCTTTGCTCTTTTAACGACAGGCCCTGACAATGTCTTTATTTCCCTTTTTTATTTGGCTCAGGCCCCTTAAAGCCTGCGCCCTTTTAATCAAACTGCATTTTTGCTCAAATTCTTCTCGTTCCTGTGAAAGCGGAAAAAAGGCTGGAGAAGAGAAAATGACCTTAATACCGCATTGCAGCAACATCAGCATGCTCATTCTTCAGAGTTAAATTTGCCCTTTCGTATCGGTTTGAGCTGGCTCTCTGGATGCAGCGTTTGGCTCTCTGCTTTTGACGTTCACTTAAAATGTATGCAAAGAAATCTGAGCCTCATTAAGGCAAAAAAAAAAAAAAAACACTTAACATTAAAATGTGAAGGCCTCGTCCGGTGCCACAACAGGCCCAACACAGCTTCAAGGAATTCAACTGATTTTTTTTTTCTTTTTTGAGTCACAGAAACGTGACTGTGTCTGTGTTGCAGCCTGGAATCGAGTTCAGCAACTAAAAGGCCTTTTAAAACCCCAAAAATAAACGAAAATCACGTCTGTCTGCACAAAGGCTTATCTTGAATGTGTGTTTTATAATAGGCTTCGTGTTCCTAGATGATTTGTGTTAAAATTCGTTTTTTTTAGTCTTAATATTCAACCAAAGGCTGTCTGATCCGCATTTTCAATGAGAATTTTAAAACTGATGACATTTTATACGTGAGAAATCTGTTCCCCCGCATCCTGCTGCCCTGCTCTGGTTTTTAAACTGAACATCTGTCAGTGGCCAGCTTCAGATTTGGACTACATCTCATTTAGGTCTTCGTGACAGGGTTAAGAATGTAGGAGGTCAATTGATATGAAGTCCATCGATCTTGAATTAATACAGATGGATATGTAAGGTAATAGATATCCACCGACCTTGTGTCACGACTCGCTCTGTTACATTAATTATTAAAAAAACACCCACAGCTGCTGGTGGTGGTGGTGGAGGAGGAGGGGGGGTCATCCTCCAGGGAAATATCTGATCCTTAAATATTCGGGCCACACGACTCCGCTTTCAGCACCCTGTCCGTGATTCGTCTCATAAAGGAGAGATTTCCCTCTTGAATTCATTGTAATAAGCACATTAAAAGCAGATGCACGCTTCATGTGTGATGCTGACATCTGGGTTGTTTGCTGATTCTTTGAAATGTCTCACAGCAGATCTAATTCTGTGATTCGAAGACATGCAGAAATGGGGGATTTCTTCGCCTTACCTGTACAGGCTCCCGAGGGCCTTTCCTGCGAGTTGTTTTAGCCCCTCTTTAGAGGCAGGGAAAGCTTTCTCCTTGCCTGGTTCCATATCCAATTTCTCTTTTTTTTTTTTTAAGAAAAAAATCTATGATACTACAACAAAAGGAAGTGCCGCATTCATGAGCATATTGTTAAGATATATTAATCCAAATAACGCGCCTCGGTCAGGTTTCTTTTTTAAGCAGAAAACGTCTCGATGTCCTGAGAAGATGAGCCAGGAGGGAAAAAAATGGAGAAAGAGGGGAGACGCGCTCAGTCTGAAGGGGCTGGTTTCACAGTCACAAAACAGCAGTCAAATAAGTCCGCTTTTGCCTTGCGCAATGTTAATCCATGCAGTGCCATCTTAAGATCCAGCCCGCGATTAGAAATCAGCAACACGGCGGAGAAAAAAAAAACTTTTTCTTTTCTCTTCGCGGGGATTCGTCGGGAAATCGAGGAGGAAGAAAGTGGGGATCTTAGGCCGGTTCTGATGTGAGGTGAGGATCTCCGGTGAGGCGGCGGCAGGAGGAGGATTCAGCACCGCGGACAGCTCCTCCACCTGTCAGCGGCTCCGCACAGCGCCCCTCCTCCCTCCCTGCTCCGCTCCTCTAATTCAATTACTACAGCACAATGTGTCAGCGGCGATGGCTGACAATTGCATAACCTCTCTCCTTCACTCCTATCTGACTGAGGAGAAAATTATTTCAGGATGAGCTCCAACCACTTATTATAAATCACTGGATGCAGCGGGCACAAAGCGGTGACCCCCCCACCCCCTTTCTCTCTCCATCCGCCCTATCCGGTTATTTCCCGGTTTTAGTTTAACCCACCGTCTTTACCCACAGCGTTAAAACTCCAGGCACACATTTACAGAAATACCTGTCTCCACTGATTTGTATAAATTGATGATTGTAATATTTTTTTATTCACTGAATGAAAGAAATAGGCCCACGCGCTCTTTACGCGCGTGGAACCGGCACCGTGCGCAGCCAACCACGCAGAGGCAGTGTTGTGTAAGGAAGTTCAGGAGACCAAACTGATAAGAGATGAGGCGAGATAAAGGAGACTGGAAACCATTGTTACATACAGTGCGTTTATCTGATCCCACCAATTAAAGAGCACAGGTGATTAAACAGAGGACATACAGAGGTTTTCCACACAGCTTCAAACAGTCTCACACAAAGACCGTGATCCGTTTACATTTACTGAGGTGTGGGCGCAGGCGGGGCGCACGCAGGTGAGACAGCGGGCGCCCCCTGCCTCGTCCTCACCGTCATCCGGGTCCTCTTGGATATCCTGGAGGCCACCTGTGCGCCGGGGCACTGCGAGAACACGCCAGCAAAAGTGCAGTGAAACTCCCTGCTGAACTGGCGGCCCATGAAGAAGCTGAAGAGCGGGTTGACGCAGGAGATGAGGCTGCAGAGGCACATCTCCAGGGCGAAGACCAGGTCCGCCCACTGCCAGGAGGCGGGGCTGTCCGGGTACACGGCCCGTACCACGATGGCCGCGTTGCGGCTCAGGTGGTAGGGCAGGTAGAACAGGGCGAAGAGGACGAGCGCCGCGCACAGCACCCGCCGGAGCCGCCGCTGTTTGTGCTGCGGGTCCGGACGGCTGGGCCGGCGGCGCAGCTCCATGAGGCTGCGCAGGCCGCAGTAGCAGATGGAGAGCAGGGGGAAGAGGAAACCGATGACGGAGCAGATGATGGAGAAGGGGAGGGTCTCCCCGGTCTCACTTAGCAGGATGTAGAGGGTGCAGACGGTGCGGTTGCTCCCGGGGCAGGTCTGGATCAGGCTCATAGTGGCGACAGGTATGCTGAGGACCAGGGTGGCCACCCAGACCGCCACGCAGAGCAGGCAGGTCTGCCTCCGGCCCAGCAGCACCAGGTAGCGCAGCGGGTGCACGATGGCCAGGTACCGGTCCACGCTGATGCAGGTGACGAAGAAGATGCTGAGGTAGAAGTAGTTGTGGTACAGCATCCTCACGATGATGCAGAGAGGCAGCCCCAGCCTCCAGTACAGGTGGTCCAGGTGATAGTTGACGAGGTAAGGCAGGGCCAGCAGCCACGAGGTGTCGGCCAGGGTCAGGTTGAAGAGGAACACCGTGCTGCGGGTCCAGCGCCGCAGCCGGTGTAAGAAGACCCAGAGGGAGAGCAGGTTGAGGGGCAGCCCGAGGATCAGCACCGCCAGGAAGAAGGACGGCATCACGTAGAGCTGGACCACCGGGAAAGCCTGATGTGTGTCCAGGTGGCAGAAGGCTTCCTCTGGAGGCTGGAGGGTCGAGTATACAAACGCAGATCTATTATAAGATAGTTTGTACCCTCCTTTCTTCATTTAATAGTAAATATCTGGGCCTTAGTACAAAAACATTAACGATGACTACAGGTGTTTGTCTTCATAAAACCATACTCATAATTGCTATAGTTAAAATAATCTCTAAATATATATATAGTGTCAGAAATCCACACAACCTAATAAAATGTTTAAAATCACAGTGAACCTTTCCAACCTACCTGCACCTGAGTGTTGCCCATGTCCTTGTTACAGCAGTGTCTGTGTGTGCAAACCATGCCAACATATTTTGGTGTAAAACACACCCACCAGCATGAACAAACACTAAATAGTTATCAGTGTTCAGCTCTTGGCCATCTGTTACATGAACAGAAACTTTCATGTCCCCAGCAAGAGAGTCAGTGGTCCACAATATTTAGGACAGAGCCAAACATGCTCAACAACTAGTCAAGTTGAACTTGTACTTTATTTTGGACTTCTCTTCTTTTACAATACACAGTTGGATATAGAACAATTTAAAAAATGACAGAATCAAATAAATTGATAACTTTAGGCATATAGTAAACTGGTTCACCGTTTTTTCCAGGCATTGGTAACAGTTTAGGATACAATATTTTGATTAAGCATAACAAAAGAAGATGTAAAAAAAAAACAAGTTTAAAGATGTACAAGGAAATAAAAAAGCATTAGATGTATTAAGGCATCAACAGGCATGTGTTTAGCTGAGCGCAGGGCACATAAAGGGAAACTGGAACAGTCTAACGTCGCTCTCAGCTTTTGAGAACGACCGGTTTGTAGCCACAGCCAGCTATCTTAGTTAAAATACAGATACTTCTCACATATTACTATGTAGGCAGACTAATAAACAAGAAACATCCTTCATATATTTTCAAAACAAACAAAAGAGTCGCAATTTTCTCCTTCTTGTCACTTCTACCTGAAAATAAACATTAAATCCAGAACAGGCATGTTCTTCTTACCTACAGTGCAACTCTTGTTCCTTTTTGAACGAACAGATTATCACACATTGCTGCTTCAAAACACTGATTATGAATACATAGTGTCAGGACAACAATCTTACTGACGTGTTTATGTTTTGGTAGTCACGTTTCATTAAGTGCTCTGTGCAAAACAAAAAAAAAAAAGAAAGAAAAAG
Source organism: Scortum barcoo (assembly GCA_023238725.1). Classification (NCBI taxonomy): domain Eukaryota; kingdom Metazoa; phylum Chordata; class Actinopteri; order Centrarchiformes; family Terapontidae; genus Scortum; species Scortum barcoo. The sequence continues at coordinate 11,960,477 of CM041536.1, forward strand.
ACTGTGAGTCCTTCCCTCTCTACAGACACAGCTGAGGAAAGCACAAGAATCAGGCGATGGCCAATGTGCTTTGTGTAATGGAGCAAACATAGTTCAGTAGGTAGGGGCAGGCTTTCATTAGCTCAGACATGTTGGTAAACAGAGGCACATTAAAAAGGGATCTCTTCACTCTCTCTGGGCTTTTTTTGCTTCCCATCTCCAGGAACAGAACTCACTGTCAACAGTCAACATGCAACAGCTGCTGCTGCTTCTGCTGCTCAACAACTGGCCAATGCAGGACAAAATGTGCCCTCACTCACAGTAGTAACAGCTGCACAGATTTGTCACCATAAATAGGCTACTTCACATGTCAGATTTAGGCGTGTAGAAAAAGGTTGTCAGATTAAAGCTAAAAGAAGTGAAAAAAAACAATTTGGTAAAAGTGTATGACCTTGACACTGTCAAATAAACAATGCTCACATTTGTTGCAGTAACTGTAAAAACAAAAACAAGTCGTGTAGAACATAAACTTACAGTAAATTACAGGAACCCTTCATACAGCTGTACATACGAACAAGGGAATTGCTCAAACCCAGAATAAGCAAGCTCTCAGTTTACAATAATACCAGCTGTTATTCTACTGTCAAAAGAATCAATAAGTGAGTGATATATTAAGGCATTCAATCTTTGGTTACTCGTAGTGGCACTTAAATAAATAGTCTGGTATAAAACAAGTGTTATTTGCCTGTCTTAGACACAGTGTATATGATTTCTCTGTCTTTTCTTAAAGCAAATTTTGATTATCCTTAGCACAAAGGTTAAAACATGGGGAGAGAGAAGCTGTAAATATGAGGTTTAACTTCATGTGCCTCAAGTTTCAGCATGCATGGAGACGCGGTCTGTCACCTGTGTGCACATCCGCTAGCAGATTAGTAGAAGGATGGCTGTGGATTGAGGAAACCTTCAGCCATTTAATAAAAGTTGTTTGTGTGTGTGTACATTTCAGCAAAGTGATGGTAAGTATTATTATACACAAGCAGGGTAATCTACATCACCATGTCCTCCCATCATGTCCAGCTGACTGACCAGCAGCTCGCTGTGCTACAGACACTCAGACAGCACATCATGTTTGGATAAAGACGGATAGATCATGGGCGCACAGGTGCACTCCTTGTGGCCATTTTGGCTGAGCTGCAGTTTCAGCTTCTCCACTTCATAGTTATGGAGATACTCCTGGACCAGGTAGCGCTCTCGCTTCACCCGAGCCCTCACGTCAGAGGGAATATCGGGGATCATCCAGGCCACGAAGAACTTGACGAGGAACACGATATGCTGTGGAGGAAAAAGAACACACAACCAGGTAGTTTTACATCAAGACTGAGAGCTGCAGAAGAAACTCTGCTTGCATTTGTGTTGTATCTGAGAAATGTGTGTGTGGGAGAAGAGAATGGTTACTATTATGTAACAATCGACTACTGCCCAAGGTAAAAATGTGAGGCACTGTCATGTTCCAGTGGTCAATAAGTGTTGGTGGTGCCGGTGGAAGCACTGCAGCCTGGTTTTACCTCCATGATAATGATGAAAGCCAGCTTGGCAGCCAGAATATGCCAGAACTGCATAGTGTGGGAGTACTGCTTCTCATGGCCAGGAGGGTAACGGTAGTCACGATACCTACAAATAAAGAACATCAGAGATTTCAATTGAATTTCACCAAGGTGATAAATGAAAGCTCTTCTTCTTCAGACTTGGATTCAATATTATTTAATGTCGTTGCTCAGTCCATTGTGCAAAGGGAAAAGGAAGTTATAATTCCTAGTATTATGGAATTACTGAAATCTATAGAAGTGCATTAAAACAATTAATCTGACATTAAATAGTGATTTGAGTAAAGTGCTTGTGCCACATCTGAACAGCATTACTAAGGGTTCAGTATTTACTAGTACAACATACTTAAAAAAAATCCATGTTTGAGACAAAAAAAATCTTGCAGCACTGTGTCCAGAAGAATTATTAAAACTGGATTGTTTCACACCACTGTGACAGGACACTTCATACATCAGTGGTGACAACAAACTCAGCACATTTACTTAAATACTGTACGGAAGTACAACTGTGAGATTCTGCTCTGCTACATTTCAATGGGAAATAGTACTTTTCACTCTACTGCATGTATTCAACAGCATAAGTTATTAGTTACTTTGATTTTACATACAAGACGTATGACTAACTTCTATAATAACATAGCACATTATTATGGATTAAAGGCCCTGTGCATGCCCACACAGGTGTTTTCAACTATTGTGGCTCATTACACCTGCTCAGGTCGCAGCTGTGCAAAACTGAAATTTACTTCAAGTCCCCAAAGTACTAATTAAAGTGATAAAGTTTCAAAAATACTTTGAGGTTGGACCATGTGTGTGCTTTGCACTTTTCAACCCAAGGTTCTAACATAGTTTAATGGTAGTTTAATGCACCTACGAGAACTAATACATACATGATAATAATCCCCTCATATATTATATGAGGGGGTTATTATCATGTATGTGTCATGTATGTATTATAATGTTCTACATAATGAATATAGAGTAGAATTTTTCTTTTAACAGAGTGTTTACATGACTATTCTTTAAGTAAAAGATCCAGGATCCATCTCCCATTCTCTGTATTAACAGAGAAGTGGAAACCACCAACACTCTGCCTCTCTCTCATAAAAACAATCTTGCATACCTGCAGGTAGTTATTGAACTGTTGAACCAGAATGGGTTCTCTCCCTCCTCTGGCCTGTTGTCCAGCGGGATCGCAGAGATATTAAACACTGACAGGCTGTTGTTTATGTAGCCTTTCATATTAATCTCACCCTCTGGCTGGTAGGCATACATGTACACCAGCCGAGGGATCATATCAGAGGTGAAGGCCACGATGAACGCCTAGAAAGCGGGAAAAGAAACAGTGTAAGAAAAACTGGAGACATAACTGGGTAAATTATGAGCAAATACAAAGCACAGAGGTGTAGTCCAGCACTCACATTTGTGACCACAGAGAGTACGGCCATCCCATTGAGGATCTCCTGCCAGGCTCCGATGCTGTGGGCCTTTGCTGCCACGGGACGTCTGAACTGAGTTGTGAGCTTCCAGGCATCAACTCTCACCTCAATGATGTTGTTGAAGAGCGCCAACAGGGGTGCCAGTGGGAAGGAGGCAACAAACAGTGTGATGAAACCAAACTGGACCACTAGGACACAGAGGGGAAGAGAGTTTAGTGAGATACAATGGGATGGAAATAGCACCATCTGCAGAATCTGAGAGGACACTGCATCTATCTATCTCTCCATCTCTCTATCTATCTGTCTACTATCTATCTATCTATCTATCTATCTGTCTACTATCTATCTATCTATCTATCTATTGACTGAACTACTAGACTCCACTAAAAAGCTCTTGACTGCAGCCTAGCTTTCAGGTGTGTATCAGGATCTCTCTCTTCTCTCTGTGTAATGGACTGATTATGTACTGATTGTTTACCCATTTCCAGGTACTCATAGAAGAGGCCCAGCTGTCCAAATCCCTGAAGGTCGTGATCCTGCTCCCAGCGGCTGTACAGAGTCTCTGGGTGGCTTCGTGCCTTCCTGCTGCCCCACCAGTTCATCAGCCACCTGGAGGCCACAAGGGGGCAGTAGAGAACTGTGAGACTACATAACTTACCATCAGCCACTGGCTACAAGGGGATGGCCTACAACCTCTCCACCTGAGGTGAGCGTAAAATTCAAGGTTCATTTCTGTACTTTGTTTTAACTGTAAACTGATTTTGCAGCCACTTATAAGAGACCTTTTAACATCTGAAATTTTGACTTGTCATAGTAGAAGAAGCACGTGTTACTAACAGCATTAGTGATGGCTCTATTATCTATAAGTGTTTTAGTAAGGACCTAGAAAACAGAAACAGGAGACTCAGCCTTAATTATATCATCATTTTACTATTTATACCCATGATTTTCTTAATGTACACGATGAGCACCTTCCTGCCTTTCTTTCATAATCTTACTTATTTTGTGTGAATATTTCCATGTGGAAAGATACAGAAATTCTTGTGTAATCAACAGATCTGAATTCTACACATGCTTATGAGTGGTTAAGCATTGTGACTTCTCTAAATCATCTTGTAGGCCAAAAAGCAAATTGACTCAAACATTGACAGCAAATTGGAAAAAAAGATATTATGTAGCTGCAGAGCTTCTAAAAAGAGTGTAAGTCCAGCTCCTCTGTATTTATTCTGTATGCAGGTGAACTGTGGTTCGGATGATCGATTAGTTTGAGTACTCACGGGACCAGAGCCTCCTGGATGTTGCCCCACACCTGTTTACCGGTCATCACTATCACCAGCTGGGTGGTCAACTCAATCAAACAGCCACCGGGGTCACACTGAAAGGAGTGAGATTGAAAGAGAAGAAGGATGAGAAATAAAGAAACATGAACTCAAATTCAATCTCAAGTTAAGTTGCCAGCGCTTAGACAGTGCTATATTTCTCTGTGTACCTCTTCATTCCTCAGTTTGCTCCACTTGCCAAACATATAAGCATAATCCCCAGGATAGCCGACAAACTTGCCCTTAAAGAAAGCCACATAGAAGCAGGAGGAGTAGTAGTTCACAAACTGGAAGAGGAACATCTTCACCGTCAGTTTGTTCTCATACTCTAGGTGGGTCTTGGGAATTTCTGCCAGATAGTAAAAGGTAATAAAACTGATTTTAAATACATAAACCCAACATTGAACACATTTTCACACTTCAACAACTTCAGGGATCATTATAAAATACATATTGGACACATAAAAACACACAAATTGAATCATCTGAGATTCGCTCTCTATCTCTGACCCTCACCCATGTCAGTGATCCAAACAGCCACTTTCTCATACATGAGGTTGAGGATCATGATGATGACAAAGTTGATGCAGGAGGCGGTGACAGAGGTGGCTAGCTGTGGCGTGATTAAGGGGCCAACCACCTGCAGGTTGGCGGTGGGACTGTCCTTCATGATGCTGGCGAAGGCTGCGTACACCGCCAGGCGATATGCTATCACCCCAATGATGCAGGCAATGATCAATGAGATCTTAGGGACAGAGACGACAGTGACAACATGAAAGACAACTACAAAGCAAGTCACAGGACAAAAGTACAGTGATCCCTCCTCGATCGCGGCAGTTGCGTTCCAGAACCCCCCGTGAAATGTGAAAATGTATATAAAATCCGCGATAGAGTGAAGCCACAAAAGTATAGTGAGGGATTACTGTACAGTGAAAACAACACCCCAGTCATGCAAACATGAAAATACACAAAGACTCATGAATTAAGCAGTGTGAATTATTGCCAACATAGATGTTAGGACTAACTCATGCTTGAAGTGTGCACACATGTCATATTTCTGAGAATGACATAATTTTATTATTATTAGAACATACAACCATGCATTAACATTCATGAGTGTTCTGACCAGGTCTCAGCTACCAATTGATTTATGAGAGCTCCATTTCTTACAGGTTTTACACATACTTGCCCTGATCACATGTTACTGGTGATGAGGAACAGTATGATAGGAAAGACAAAAAGACTCAAGGTGGAGGAACAGGTAGAGGATGAGAGCAGCTTAGATTCATCAAGCGTACCAAAGATACCCAATGCTCACCCAGAACAGGACCGTGGCTCCAGACAGACATGTGCGTGCACACTTGCTTGTTATTGGTAAGTATGGCTCCATTTCCTAAATCATAAGCAAGCAAAGCATTGACACAGGAGTCAGTCACCCTTTGTTATGTCCTGAAAAGACAGCTCTAAGAAGGCTGGGTTCCTTTAATCCTGGCCTCAGAAGCGAGGCAGAGCTAGGTCGCCCAATCCAATCTCTTTTTGTGCGTAGGCTTTTCAGTCCAAGTCCAATTCTTTCATCTAGCGGTCCCCTGGTGAAGCCATACTTTCACAATACTGATCCACCAGACAAACAGTAATGCGGTACAGAAGGAAGCTTGTGCCTTTGAGTCTTTCCAGAAGTGTCTGTTATCCACACAAACTCCACCACACCGAAACCTCTTCCTCACCAATTTGGCATTCCACGTTAAGTGCTACCCTTACCCAGAGTACCACGGTGGCCCAGCACAGAAACAATTTCCCCATTAGATCTGTAGTAGTTCTTTCAAGAACCCACTCCGGTTCCTAAAGACAGGTTAGATGTGGTCAAGGCAAATTACAGCACCCTGTTTCTGTTAATTTTACACGTCTGTGTCTGTCACAGTCACTACCTACTCATTCCTGATTCCCTGAAACACAGATGCTCATTTTTACATAATAATCTTCTCAATCAAAGAGTCCATTAAAACCAGTTTATTAGACCAGGAACTGGCCTAAAGAATGACTCCAACCAACGTAGTGCTTATCTATTAAATGTGACAAATACTGTAATCTGTAAATTATAACATATAGTAAATCTGCCCAGGAAAGCTACACAGACCTAAAGCTGTACATTAGATCAGTATATTAGTATTTCATGAGCACACAAACACCTGAGTGATGCGGTTCAGCTTGCGGTTGGTGCACTTGGTCTCGTACTCTGGCCGAAGCTGCAGCTGTTGTTGTTCCTCCTCAAAGTCGACCAGATCCCACTCGTATTCGAGACGAGCCTGCCGCCTCTTCCAGAACTCCAGAAACAGTGTCACTGCAGAGCATAAAACCCATCACACAGGGGGCAAAATACTAGTTTTACTAGTTTTATTGAATCTGAGAGGCAGAAAATATATCATATTATATTAAATATTTTTATAAATCGTTTTTTATTTGGGTGACAAAGAGAGAATGACTAACAGTGATTTTGCATGAGTCATAACAGTCCCTCCACTCCCACTGGGTGGCACACTTGGTTAGAAAATACAAAACCTAAAGACATTTTTACTCACCCCAAATCCCCATAAATATGGCAAAAAAAACAGTTCCCACATTGTCAAACAGGTGAGATTGCTGAAAGAAGAAGATGTTGACATTTAGCATAAACTACTGTTTAAATGTCACATATTGTGGACAGAACACAAATCACAATGAAGAAAAAAAAAACAGGATCCCTTACCCATGAGGAGTTGCACGTCGTGTTGAGTTTCCAGTAACTGCATTTCTTGTCACACAGTGGGCACATGACAATATTGCCGCCGATTTCCTCACTGCATATTTCTTTACTGCAAGGAAATTAGATTTTTCAATAAAAGGAACAAATACAACAGTAATAAAAAATTACACATAAAACAGAATGACGTCTAAAAGACCAACAAAACACGTTATTATTCTTGGTAAAAAATCACCTCCACTGGTTGTCCTCATAGGTGAGGAATCCGTAGAAGAAACAAATTGTCCCTACTATCGCAGCAAACAACAGCATCTCAGTGTAGAAACCCAGCCACGCAAAATAAATACCTATCTTCTCCCCATAATACTTCCTGTTGAAGGGAAAAACAACAATATTTTTGTTTGTTTCTGCCGCTACATTAAAACTGACAGAATACAAGTCAGATATGACTGCTTTGTTATCAAGTCTTACCTTATGAGATTGAGGGGCTGCTCCTTGAAGAAACAGAGGAATCTGGCCCAGTATTTGTAGAGACTGTATCTCTCACTTTCGCAGTTAGCATCCTTTGATCTTGTCCAGTATCTACACTGCATGCACACAAAAGTACAAACTTAGCTACCACATTCATTGTGTTATTGAAAAGTTATCATCCTCCAGTGCAACATCGAACGCTGCCTCAAACAGGATATTACTGTTGGAAAACAATGAGTGCACATCCCACTCCAGATTAGGTTCATTTTCCCAATGATAAAACAGTGCCAAAAGTTCACTAAAAGACGCTTACATCATGCAGGGGGAAGGCAGCAGTGTATGTGCCGTTGTTGAGTAACCTCTTGATTCCCTTCTTGTCTTTTTCTCCACATTCATCCTTGATGTACGAACAGCGGGACAGGATGTAGTAGACCTGGGCAGAGAGGGAAATAGAAACACTGTGTGAATAAAAATAGAATTATACAGCTGTTTTTGTACAACAATTTAAGATGACAGGCCATTCAATTAAATTCTTATACAATACCATCTAAATTTAACATCTAAAAGTTTTTCAAAAATGTAACTCAAATGCAACATTTGGTAGGCATGCATACTGAACTACAGCACACTTTGGTAGTATTTATAGCAAACTCAGATTTGATGTGAAAGTCGCAGGAATGTTTTCACTTTAAGGTCACAAACAAGATAAGAAAGGGAAGCTCAAAGGATCCTTACTATTCTGTTGCGAGTAGAAGGGGGGAAGAACGTATCTTTGTCATCGATAAGGAAGAAGTCAGACTTGCTCTTGTTAAACGGAGCTGTGAAATAGTCTGGCTCAGGGTGCATGACGTGTTCCGGCAGACGAAAAGGTGTGGACAGCCAGTTCATGGGAATCTCACTGCGATCTGGGATGTCATTGGCCTTGAAGGGGACCTTGATCTTCAGCACGTCTGCGTAGGTGGAGGTGGCCAACACTTCCCATGGAGCGTGAATCTTCACAAAATAAGTCTTTCCATCTTCTGACTCCTGATGACAATGCCAGTTTAATGAGTGTGGGGCTACTGATTCATAAACTAAAAAAATACTTCAGTAAAAGTGCTTTTTACATGTTTTATGTAACATTCATTGCTTTATCGTAAGTAGCAAAAATAGTAGTAAAAAATAAATGGCAGTGTTTGCTTTTGTTGTATTACAAAGACACTTTGTAATACTACTGGTTTATTGTTTTACCACAAAAAACAAATAACAGAACACAATATGGCATACAGGACACATATGTCTGTGTGGGCTTCTACATTCACTTTTACATTAGACATTATCAGATCAATAACTGGACGCCCTTACCAATTTATCTTCTGTCTCCAGTTCCAGGCCGACTTTCTCCAGATTGGCCTCATATACCTTCCTCCTCTCCTTGAGGAGAAAACAACGCATATATGTATATATATTTATTTGTTTCATGTAAATTTGATTCCTTTACTACCACTGTACAACAGCAAAACATACTGCACAACAAAATTAAGTACACACAAACAGTGGGAAAACTCATTACAGACAGGAACTTGAATACTGGTAAACATAAAAACATTAAGTAGCACATATTTAAGCAGCACATAAGACTGTAAAATGTACAGAAAAAACACTAATATGATGGACAGTGTCATCATCATCATCAATCATGTGATAGACAACTGTAACATGGTTTAACACTGGAGATGTTAGTACATCAAGCCAAAAGTAAGTAAAATTTGTGAAGTAGATTACTTTAATCAAGCCAATGTGACATGAAATGTGTAACACGAGTGCACATCTGGCAAGACACAAATAAACAACATGAACATGGAGTCACAGCCAGTGTATTGGCTATAAAAGTGATACAAACCAACCAACAAAAGTACTGTTCAAACTTATGTGGAAAAAGCAGTATTTTCTGTACTTTCCATAGTAGCAGTCACTGAGTGCTAACATGTAGTGAAAGTTACTTGTAGTAGTGCTGTAGTATGACAGAACATTATCACAACAGATTTAATATTTTCAAAAACAGCACGACTAGAATTGTCCATATTGATGAACAAAAGCACCTCCTTGTTAGAGCTGTAATTTACTGTCACACTTTACAACCCATGTGGGTAAAACACAGGAAATGGCCTCCTGTTTGCCCTTCCTCATACAGTGGAAATAATGAGCAAGTTCCTGACCAGGCCTGATTGTTGACTCACTGATGAGGCAGTGGTCGGCTGCGACAAACCCCCAGAGTGGTAACACAGAGATGTGAAGACTAACAGCTCAGTATCAAACACTAAAAGTCTTTCAGCTGATAAAGAGACCAGCCCCAAAAAGACGTGGCCAACAACAGTACAGAAGGTTTATTTACAAAAAAATAAAATGGGGGTTGTAAATTTGTCTCTAGAAGTGAGTGACCTCTTAAAAAAATTCCTTGAGAGGATTACTGAGAATAACAGTTTATCTAACTTTATCAGTGCTGTGGTATTTAGGGTATGCCGCTGACACACTGTGAACTGAGGATATCCTGTCAGAAATGGTTCTTACTGTTTGAATCAAGAAGTGGAAATAAGTGTTCATTTGTGTGATATTATTAGGACTTTCAGATATCATTCTGCTGAGTTTGGAATACAAAAAAACACACATCAAGAAACAAAACATCAGTATGAGAAACATATGCTTGCAGTCAGTAAACTAGGGAGATGTAATTGATATATCCAGTAACTAGAAATTATTTCTTACCTGTTTTCTTTCGCCATCTTTATCATCAACATAGGACAGGACAAAATCAATCCTGCGCAATCCGTCACGGAAAAACACAGAATCTTTACTTTGTTGATGTTTGTCAATCTACAATGAGACAGAACAGAGGTCACAGCGTTTAAACACACACACTCACAGGCACAGTATCAACAAGTCTTTGGATTCATTCAGCACAGCAGACCAGACAGTCAAACTATGTGTCAGTGGCTTGACAGCAAAACCCAAAGAACAAGGCCTTCACACCACATCACATTCGACTGTTTATCTAAAACAAGGACAATACTGATTATCATATTTTCACTCAAAACACAAATGGCATGCTAACTGTAGGGCTCTGCTATGACTAAGATGTTTCATGTCACCCATGTCCCCTTTATTGAATTTACTGAACAAAGAAGAGTAATGACTTTGTTGTCTTACAGAATGAGACATCCAAAATCCTGTGGACTGTGGACACAACAGTTAAACACAAGCTCAGGTTACATGTCATAGCATAGCATGTGTGGGAAGGACTGCAAATCCATAAAAACCATTCTCTACACCACAGTGACATCCAGCAGCCATAAGAGGTTTAACACTCCAATATTGTTGTACTTCACATGCCTATGCTTTTCTGTGAATCTGGAAATACATGTATTGGTGGCTAAACAAATTCCAAGCATGTGTGTCAGCAGATGTTAGCCCTTCAGTGGCTGTCTCTTCAGCAGCTACAGGGTTAAAGAGAAATGAACCATACAGGAATGCTTTACGGAAGGAAAGGAAAGCATGACAGCTCGCTGTTGGTGCTGCTTTAGCTGTTTAGAAAGCTAAAAATAAGCATGTAGCATGAACCTCTGTCATCACTTCACATCACTACAGTGGCTACCTACTCAGGACTGCAGACAATCCAGAGGGTTCAGACATTTAGCATCACAAAAACCAACCACCACCACCGCGCTCAGTCACATCTATGCCTACTGTGCTGTAGTCATGATAGAGTTTGCTCTGTCGATCAGCACAGTGCTGTGGGGGGAGGCAGGAAAGGAAGAGCACTTTACCTCCATGGCCCACTCCCTTATGGTCATGATGCATCAGCAGAAAGGCCGGCTGCAAAATTGCCTCTCTCCAGGGAGCAGTGTTCAGCCCTGAAAGCACTGCTTCTCTCACTCCACTGATCCCCCGGCCAGAGGAGCTCCATCCAGCCTACTCACCTCCCACAGCAAGCCCTCACTTGCCCAAACATCCAGAAAAAGGAGTGGGAGAGAGACAGAAGGAGTACTGGGGGGAGAAATAGAGGAGACTCCTAGAGATGACGTCAGCACAGGGGGATAGCACAGCTGCTACCAGCTAGTTGGCTAATGTAATGAGAGCACAGCATCATGCAGGCCAGAGGTGACTTCACTGAACTGTACAACACTGACCACCAGGGAAGTAAAAGCAAAACAGTTCCATAAAAATGTTGTCTAATATTTCAGATAGCCAGTAAAACCTCAGCAGAAAAGTCCACTGACCACATAGACAAATCTGCTCTGATAAGAGTGGATTCTAGAAAACTGATAACTGGGGCATAATCTTCTTGACTGTCTGACAGTTTGTACTGAATCAGACTTTACCATGATGGTGTAGAAAGTGCAAATGGGATACTATCAAGCCTCAGTAAATTGCATCATGTTGCACAAATATACAGTTAATGAGGCAGCTATTTTTAGCTCTACAGCTGGATCTACAACCCTAGTTCCTACTGTAAAGACGTAAAAAAGCATCTGTGTCTACGTGTTCAACCTTTTTACGGTTTTCTTATCCCAAATTATGCATACGTTCTAACCACTGGCCTGCACTGCCACACGGACTAGATTGTACCATGCTGACCATGGCAGGGTGGTTGCTCTCTTTAACCTCGACATCTTTAACATCACTGCAGAAACTCTCTAATTTTCTGTAATTACACATCAGCCATATGGAATTGTTGCATCTGCTGGAACCAGGCCGCAGAGTTCTATATATTTGCCAACTAACCCCTAACTACTGGGTGTTTAGACATATGCACGTCTTTTATCTTAATTAAGGAGGGTAAATGTGGGACACGGTGCAAGAAAAATAGGCTACTAGTTTCAGGGAGGGGTTTCTTTAAAATATTACCTCGAAAGTATTTCTTTTGGGGGCTAAAAGAGTTTTAAACAGAACTTCTAGAAATTGGTAACTTCTTCGATTTCAAGAATATCATCATAATGTCCTCTTTCAACTTTCCTCTCTACATTTTCCACATTTCAACATTCTGTAAAGTCTCCAATGCACTCTGATAACCGTGCCACAAAATCTAATGGCAAGGGATTCTCAAATTCTCTTTGCTTTTCCATTCTCTCTAAAGGGCAAAGAAGAAGGTCTGTGTTTATTATTATTATTGCTATATCTTTGGATTATAACATTTTAATCCATCATTAAATATAGCAATAAATCACAGCAGTCCTCAAATTTGTTCTAAACAAAGTCAAGACTGTGTTTTTCCAGAGCTAAAAAAAGAAGGCTGAATACTCCAAATCAAGTGAAACTCTAATTTGAACCTCTCAGCTCACACTGCAGAAACACTGTATGCAGCAGAAATGTCTTGTTGTAGGTGGAGGACTCTCCACAGCTTTTGTTTCCATTATTCATTACATATGCAATTTACAGATTTACAGCTGTCTTCCTTCCAAAACTTCTTGATGTGATCCTGCACTCTAAATCGTATCCTTCAATTGAAGGGAGTCAGATTACAAAAGCTAAGTACAGTTTTTTTTTTGCCTAAAGATAAGCCACTGTTAAAAAAGGGTAATGACTCCACTTCTCATTAAAATGGATACACGTTGTTTAAGGAAGACCACATTCAAAAGACGAAACCTACAGTACATTATATGGTTAGCCACAGCAAAGTTGTCCTGTCATGAGCACAGGGCTGGGTCATGATTACAGTATAGACTGTATACACTTAAAGTACTCACACACACACACAGACATAACACACACATACAGGTTGGCAAATACAGTATACAGTGTGTGTGCAACTCAGCATGTACATGTGTGCACTTTCTAATTATGCTGTAACAACACCAGGCTGTTGCTCTCTCTTCAGTGAAGCAGACGATGATCATAGGTGAGAACAAAGCAAGTGAAGGGGCCTTTTCCATTTTTAATGAACTCTCATAATGCAACAACAGATAGCTCATGCCAGTGTGTTTCCATTACTCTCTGCAGAAAAACAACATGCGCTCCAGAAGCCAACACCAGCTCTCTACCAAGAAATGTGTATTGATTTCTGATGCTCAAGATTTATTCTCTGGATGTCTAATGTCAGTGGAGAAACTGAACACTGAGCAGACATTTCATAAGAAGATGAAGAAGAGGCTGGCTGGCTGGCTGGTGGACATCACATCACAAGCCTGTTTTACCATGCCATACCCTGGAACGAAACTTCAGGAATAGTGCCCGCTTTCTCGACAGCTGTGGAGGAACCGAGTGGATAGTGAGGGAAAGCCTAACAGCACAACAAATTCAACAACATACAGCTCAAACTGTAGCAGCAACCTTACAGAAGTGATCAAAATGGATTACAATGTCAGCCACTCCACACTTAAAGTAACTTAATGTATGTTTACACATCACTACACATTAAGTCCCAAAACACTGCATAAAATACACACAGAAAAGAAATAAATGTTTAAAGTTAGGCATGGACAAAGTCAAGTCTTACAGAGTTACAGGTTTGAGTTTGGAGACGATGTGAGGTAATACACAGACGTGCACTGACACTGGCACAGCTGCATGCATGTGTCTCCAAGACTGGTGTCTTACCCCAGTCAAAGAATCAATTTGCTCTAAGGTCTGAGCGCCAAGCTGTGGACTGTCGCTGTGGTCAGAGCAGGCCAGGGAGGCCAGGCTGCCGCTGAGAGACTCACAGGTCTCTACACAAACATGAGGTGTTATAGGAGGCTTTAAGTGCAGTGTGAAGGGGGGAGAACAGACAGGAACATAAGACGTTATCTCTGACTCTCTGATTACATTTGCAGATTGTAAACTATTAAGATTGGATTATGGAAATTAATGCAATCTTAAAAATGAGACTATTCCCACTGAGCAATTTGATACTGAAGACATTTCCGTGATATATATTATACATCTATTTTACATTTATTTTATAATAATGATAATAATAACTTCATTTATATAACACAAGTCATGCAAATATGCAGCCCAAAGTGTTAACAAAACAAGATCGGACTGAAATAAACAACAACAACAACAACAGGTACTAGTAATAATAGCAATAGCAATAAATGAGGAAAAAAACTTTGAGGTAGATATTTGGATATGAGAAAACACAATGTGTGTATATGATAAAAAAATAACCTGTTTTAATGTACGGTGTGCAGGGCTTTTAAATGTTCTCATGCATTTTAAAAATATATATGGATATTTTTATAATACAGTCTAAAACCAGGCTGTATGTAGCAAATAAATCACGGTCTGTATAGACTAAAGTATAGAAACAATGTTGAAATGACGTCTGTTGTTCAGTGGGTTAGTTTTGGGCTCTACTAAAATCCACAAGCAAAACCCCCCGTGCTACATGTTGTTGTAAACAGGTGGGAGATTAATTACAAAAAAAGAGAGAAGGAAGGGAATCTAAATTTTACTTGTACACAATGTACTTCATGCTACTGTGTTTACAGGAAGAGTAAGCTGCAGGTAAAGATATGAAAACCTCTTTTGCATCTATCTCGGAAATCTGAACATTAACATACAGGAGGGACACATTTTCATATATTTAATTATCCTTTATAAAGTCAAAGAATATGCAAACTATTCTGAGCCACATATATATAAAATGAAATGGTATGTTGTGAACGAATTACTTGGAATTTGTTAAATAGAGACTGTCCACAATCAAGGCAAAAGAAGCTGCTTCACAGAAGTAAATGTAAATGTATAAAGATGCTGAGTGAATGTAAGCCAGGGTGAGTTTGGTGTTTACCGCCGACTGTCCCTGCTGGAGGGATCCTGAGCTGGATGAGGCATGTTGATGGTAGCCATTTAGATCATCTGCAAGAGAGTAACATAAGGAACACCAAATCAATAATTACCAACGTTATCTATGGCAGTAGGCTCTAACCACTGTAAAACAATAATGACAAGCAGCACAGTGAGAAGTAGGTTGCTAGCAATAAAGTTAAGGAGCAGCTGCCTGAGTTCAGAGCAGAGCACTGACCGACAGCCAGTGTTGTGGTCTATATTTGAACAGAATTATGCAGCAGCACTCCCACCGGCCAGACGGCATGACTTAATGGGATCACTGTGACAGAGCACACAGCCGTGGTTCTGCGCTGCAATTCTGCCACTACAGGAGTGACTCCAGGAGTGGAGACTCTCAAGTCTGGTCAACGTAACTGAAAATGAAAGCTGCCTCCATTGCCAGTCAAATGAATTCAAAGCCCTCAAGAGTACATTCTGGGAATAAAAGATTTACATAAACAAATTGCAGGGCAGATGTAAAAGCAAGACCAGCAGTCCTCTTGGCACCACTATTGCCCAAAAAAAAAAAAATAAGCAAAAGAAGGTTTCAGCCTCCGTGTCTGTGTTTTTAAATAGAAATGCAACCATCCTAATTGATGGTCTCTCTGAGGTTATATTTAGTTTGGACCCAACACAGAAAATGTGCTTACACAGTCCTGAAACATGCAATCGAACCTTGTAATATGTAAACTTCTCTGTCTCTACGTTATTACACCCCAAGTCAAAAAAGTATAAGTTAGTGGTTCAAAACTGAAATGAATGACACTCATCATAAAAAATTTACTTAAGAACTGGAATACAGCACAACATGTGATGCAGATTGTCCCACTGCAAACCTTGGTTTCTATTTTGCTGGCCTTAATGACTGTTTTTGACTAAGGCTTTACTGAAATGACTAAGCTTGTGGCTCAACAAAATATCATTGTACTTAGAATATAAAAGTCAAGCTTGCTGCATTGTTGCAGATATCCATTGAGTTAAATATGAAAGCAAAGAGGAGAGTGCAGTCACCTCTTGAAGAATCCTATATGGGACAATTAACAGAGGATTTGAACTTAAAGATAAACTACACAGCTAACCTTTATAATAGAGTTTTATAGCAGTTAACAACATTAGAGCCCACTTCTTGTTTCATCTTCCTTAAAAAAAACAGTTATTTTACCAACTTTAATTTGAACTGCTGTCGTTCGTTCCAAGCTACAATTCCTTCACAACATATGACGGTGCCTCTCACACAGCAGAGCATATTTTTGCACAGTTGGATGAAGCAGTCAGTATTAGCTGCTGTGCTACGCCAAGAGTCTTTTCCCACCTAGCTCAGTAGTCTCCACAAATAAGGCTTTGTTCAAGAGAGAGCAGCTGATCACAGAGGAAATGCCACAAGGCTGCTTCTGTTTCTTTTTTTATTGCCACAGCAACCCAACAGACTTAAGAGAGTAAACCTCATGTATGCCTCTATTATTAGTTATTTTACCACACAGCTAAACTGATAACAAAAGGCAAATGCTGAATTTTTAACGAAACAAAAAATACAGCTGCTTTATTGAAATACCAGAGATACGACCACCAAGTTTTTAATACTTTTGAGTATTTTCATATTTCCACTGCCACCTTGAAGGATGTTAACGTACATGGGATGGTTTGTTTGAGTTTCTGCTGCACACATGCACCTGCTTTGACAGACAGGTTCAGATATCAAGGCAATGTTACATGAATTTTACCAATATTTACAGTTAGGTAAGCAATGGTGCAACAACAAGTCAAACCATAACCACAAATAGTTTGGAAATCTGTAACTAGATTATGTTCCATGTGGTTTGAATATGTATTTAAACACAGTGCTCAAAGACTATGTAGGCAAATTGTGAGACTTTCAGCTGCCCGCATATTTGGATTTGTGTCAGCGTGCAGGATTTGGATTTACCCTAAAACAACATTTAGAGATTCTCCAATTATATGTTTTTCAACTGTTTAAATTCTGAATCTGTTCTCTGGAAATGTTACCAGTCTAGGGGTATGTGATGGTAACAGTGAGGCTTTTTTAGTGTAATTTTACAAACTAACAATTCATTTTGCTGTCCCTCTATCACACAATGGGAAAAACAATAGGATATAGTCACTTCTGATGATTCCTGGTGGCTATAAAGAGACTGTTTTCCATCAGCACTCCTCACTGTAGAGTCAGTGTACCTCTGTGTTAATATAATCTGGATTTGGAGAGTGACTGACTACACAATGTGATTTGTGGAAAACACTGCTTCCACTGTTATCTCAACACACCATAAATACCCAGCACCAGGGTAACAGTAACTATAGTTCATGATCCTGTAGTGATCACTCACACCTCAGTTTCAGCTACAATGTGAGTCTCTCTATTCTGCAGATGAAATACAACACTTTCACATCAATTCACACAGGTATGGTTCGGTTCAGAGCCTTTAGGGTGATTCATCCCCCATTCAAGCAACACCATAAATGGCTAAAAACACAGCCCTCCGTCTAAGCGTTTAAAATTCATGCCCAAGCTAAAGCAGTGAGGGATGTGTGGTTTGTGCTGGTGGGTTTAGTGGCTGCCTGTAAGTGACCGAGTGTTTCCAGTAAGCAGGGCAGCTGTCAGAGTATGGCTGGCCGTAAGTCACAGCTGCTCTCATGGAAAGAAAGACTATGTGCCGGTTATGGCGTTAAAGGGGAAATGTGCAAGTTGGTACATTTTTAAATAGTTATGAAAATGGTTTTTTTTAATCAATTTTAAAATATCCTGTGTATATGTGACTGTTATTGTCCCAGGCATGCCAGCATATACAAACAATAGCCTGACTTTAAACTAAGAAATATTACAGTTATGTTGTTTTGTTAGAAAGTTTCTGTTCCTGTAAGCTATGTACACAATATTCCTCCATTATAATGTTTGTAACCCTACTTTTTTTTTTAAAGGCCCTACAGACTGGGGAATATCCACTGACTTAATGAATTTCCCAGTAGGATGACAGCCCAACACTAATGAACATCAACACATTAACTACATAGCAACATTTTGAATGAAAAGGGCTTTGTAGCTACTCACCGTTGATAGAGTCCGTAGGGCTCATCTCAATCAAGCTGTCCCCTCCCGTTCTCCCCGTTATTCGGTGCATGTCGAGTCCCTCGTGTTCCCCGGGCCGCGCTGATCGGTCCTCTGTGTGCCGCCTCCGCACGCCTGAACCCGGGCGTCCTGCTCAGAGACACCTCGGTTGAACTCACCAGGACTTTCGCCAGGCTGCCCTCCTTCGCCCACCGACCGCGGACTACGGCATCACTTCAGGACGGGGGGAGGTCCGTGAGGGGGATGGGGCGGAGGAGTGGCTCTGCAG
This sequence comes from Scortum barcoo, assembly GCA_023238725.1. Taxonomy (NCBI): domain Eukaryota; kingdom Metazoa; phylum Chordata; class Actinopteri; order Centrarchiformes; family Terapontidae; genus Scortum; species Scortum barcoo. Next base: position 11,979,167 of record CM041536.1, read on the forward strand.
AACAGACCAATAGTATGAGCTTGCCCGCCGTCGCGTCAACTACAGTTTAGGCATGTCCGTGATACTTACCTACATAATGTAACATGGACGTACAGAAGCTAACGCTAGCTAATGGGCAGGCTGGAGCTTCCCTCCACGGACTTCATTAAAACTGGGAGTGTATGTTTGCACTTGTGTATTCTGTTAAGCAAGAAAGAAAAGCGAGAATATATATATATATCTAGTTTGGGTCTAAAATGTCGATTTTTTTTTCGTTAGTTTCTAGTCAGTTTGCCTCGTTTTATTTTTCTAGTAGAGGAGAGTTGGAGGAGTGTCGTTGCCATGGTCACCAGCAATTTAAGAGTTCTAGAACGTGAGATGTAACGCCTGTCAGCCAATCAGAGTAGAGTATCCCCCTTGTCCGTGGTTCCGTGAAGTGATGACATGTCAATAAAGTTTAAGGATTTAATGAAACAAGTGGACAAAATGTGACAGAGGTGAGACATTCATAGCTCCTCATAGCTTCTGAGGGATCAGAGAGTAGGGCTGAGAGACCTCAGTCCAAAGACACTTTAATGACCCCTTGTGTATACAGGTAATGGATGAACACAGTCAGTTATGGGTTTGGATGTTTGGTGTGTGTGTGTGTGTAAAGTTATTATTAGTCTTTATTAGCATATATTTTTATATGTACATCAATAACATATCAGTATTGGCATTGTATAAAAAATAAAGTTAATTTAAATTAAATAAACAGACTAAAGTAGTCAAATCTAAGCATTCTGATTTATATACTCATAGTGTGAGTTACATTTGTAACACTGGTTGAAAAATTGGGAAGTGAAGACGGATATATAGCTAGCAGCAACTACTCAGACTATGTGATAACATCTGCAATCAGCATTTTGTTAATATGCAAATGTGGGTATATTAAAACAGGGCTTTTTGTTGTTTTGATGTCCTTTCAGTTGTGTGCTGAGGAGCCCTTTGGAGGCTTCAGACTGTTTACTCCACAATGAGCGGGGATGTTTAGTTTGGTATTTTGTTTTGTTTAAAGCAGTATGATGTTTGGTTTCCCATCCTAGTCGTTCACACATGTGTATATGTCTGTTTCCTCTGTGACCGGGAGCTCAGGAAAGGGTCTATCAGCAGCTCCCCTGCCCCTCCTAGCCACCTCTCCACCCTGCACTTCCACTCCGGGCAAATTTAGCAGCAGCGGCCCCCTCTGTCGCCCTTCAAGTGGTTTGCACGGCCCTGTGCTGGTGTAATTATGTTATCCTCCTCTGCGGGGTGTGGCTGGGTACAGAAATACAGCTGCTCATTTTCGCAACCGCTTTCTTCTCCAGCCTCACATCACCTCTCCTTCTCGACATGTGGGTCTTCTTGGGTGTGCACTGCCATACAAGGTTTCCAAGACTAAGTAAAAGTCATCTTTAATAACAAGGCACGGAGGGCCACCCATTTGACATGTTAGTTTGTCAGAAAGGATGGGAGACAGAAATAGGACCACAGTGAAAATCACATGTGGGATATTTAAGAAAACAAGCTCTCAAATATCAAGACTCCTGTAACTACTGTAGAAAAGTGTCTCCTGATGCAAGCGTCAATCATTTAAAGCACATTCAGATAAAAAAAAAAATCATGGATATGGAAATATGCAGCCATGTTTAAACAGCAAGACCCTCATCTAAAAACAGCCCGTGCAACAACAGTCCTGACAGTCACTATCAATAAAGTATACTTATGTAGCTATATAAAACTTTTACTGTATTATTACTATTTATGTGGCATTTTAATGTAGCAGATGAGCTGAAGTAAAGTTTGACAGTTTCACATTCTGCTGTGTAGTTTATATACTGAATCATGTTGGCAAAATAATTACATAATAGCATAGAATATTTATATGGCTCAAAGGTACAATATTTTTAAAGGTACAGTATTTCTTTGTGAACTGTAATGTGTAAAATGAACATTTAAAATAGGAAGCCTGCTCCTCAGAATTGTATGAGTAAATAAAAAAGTAACTTAACCTGTAAATCTGTAAAATGTCTCAGTATTAAAGTATGGAAATGTCTTTTCATTCACAAAGCTGTATCATTGTTTTAATGACTTTTGTTTTGGTACTTCCTGTAAAAATGTGGACTTGTCTGATGTCAAAAGAGGGAAACTGGGAAGAAAACAGCTGAAACAGCAGCTTGGACAGCTGCTGTCTGTAACCCTGTGTAGTCTTCATAAAGGAATAAGATTTACATTTTCCACATATTAAATGAATGAACCTCCCACTAGAGAACACAGAGTGAGGTGAGTTTAACTTGAGCTCTTACAATAACTGTATTTAACTGTATTAATGTAGCTTGTGGTGGGTTATTTGAAACTGAAACCAATGTTAGCTCCATTGATATAAAGAATGAATTACAACAGAATATTTATAATGAATGTAGATTTTGTCATCGATAGAGAATTTGCTTTATTTTTCTCGTGTTGTGTATTTTAGTCTTGTTTGGGATGATGGAGCTGTTAATGTCCTGCTGCTCACTTTTAAATGGTCATTTCGTGACTCAAGCTGTGGAAGTATTGATGTGTTTTGTTTTGTTTTTTTCCTAACAAATGTCAGCGCTTAGTTATGTGTGTGTGTGTGTGGGATGAATCAGCCGGTTATTAACAGGCCGCCGGTCAATCCGCTGTGTTTGGCTCCATCTAGCGGCAGACGAGCGCCATTTGTCTTCAGCGAGGTGGAGGCATCGAAAAAATATTGTCATTCCAGAGCACCTGGAACACATCGAGCCACAGTCTGCCTTTGTCTGCAGCTCCTGAAACACCAGAGCAGACCCTGTTTTGTTTTAATTATTCTTCTTCTTATTATTATTACTAGCTGGTGCGTTTCCCTGATCGCAGCGCCTGAAGCCGGACTGAAGTGAGGATTAAAAAAAAAGAAGGTGGAGGCCACACAGATAAATGCTGTGACACCAGCAACAGGTAGAGTCGCCTTTTTTACATTCCTCAGCGTGTGATACAACAACATGTTTGTCTCTGGAGGAAGTGCGGAAGTTATCTCCTCAAGAGCGCTCATATCATTTTTTTAACAGCCCATCGGTGAGCTGTCCAACAGGCTGAGGGATCATTGAATGGTGACTGGGGCTTTTTCGTTTATTTATTTTTTTATTTTTTTAATCCGGGGAAGTCTGCATCTGCATCCAGCTCCTCCTCGTCATGCCACACAGGAGGCAGGTAGGTGATCCTCCTCATTACTAACACACATCGACACATAGAGGGGCTGATCTGAGGCCAGATCCCACTCAAAGCCTCTGTTTTGTTGCCTAAGGCCTGCTGTCTTTAACGTGACTGCCACAGTTTGCACCTGTCAGACCGAGCAGCTCCAGCAGAAGCTCATTCCCTTCCCTGGGATCCCTTTTGTAATCATAAAGCTCAGATTGTATCTCGAGGTGTGCCACACCTTCTCTGTGTGTGTGTGTGTGTGTGTGTGTGTGGCCCCACATATAAGACTTAAGTGTGTGTAGGCTGCCTTGTAAAGTGAACAGGCTGGCATGAAGGTGAGAGAGCACATCTATCTACATGCCACACCGCTCAGTCAGGTGAAATTAACCCTCTCCGCCGAGAGTCCTCCACGGTGAGTCAGGAGCACCACAGGCTTTTTTCAGCACAGTGGCATTCACTGACACACCCCGATATCACTGTTTGACAGGATTCTTTTATAGATCGTGACCTTCCTGCACATTTTTGCAAGCTTATTTATACATGTCAGTGGGAAGGTGAAACCAAATGTCTTTTATGTCTCTTTAAAAACCTAATCATTCTGTCATTATGTCTACATTTGCCTTAATTGCCTGATTGACTTCTTGTATGGTGTCAATATTTTGTCGTTTAGCCCAGTATTGAGCTTCTGGAATTAATTGGAGTGGTGAGAGAGAACGGCAATGAACAGACATCTATTCCTCCTGTGGTGAGATTTTGTTGTGTCCCCTTTAACAACATGCTGACTAGTCCCGGCCAGCTCAAATTACAGAGTAAGATCGATCCACGTAATGTCTCTGAGTCTGACTTTGGCATGTTGATTTTTGTCAATCAGCACACCCCACTATCGTATGACTACGTCCTGGTAGCCAAAACGGTTAATAAGCAGGAGAGGGAGATTTCCAAGAAGCAAAAGGAATACATTGAAGAGCTGAAGAAAAAGAACATTAAAGTCACAGTAAGTCTTTGATTCAACAAAGTGTTTTCTTTCACAGTCCTACGTGAACGTGTGTTGCAAAGGTCACGATTCATTTACGCACCTTGCCTCTTTCTGTTTTTGTCAGAAAATTGACGATGATGATCTCGTCTTCTATGGGATTCAAGCACCAAAAGAAATCTTTGAGAAGTACAGGTATCTGCTCAAAGTGTCTGATGCTTGTAACTGGAGCTCAGATCAGAACATTGTGCCGCTCAGCACCAGGTAAATCCGCTGCATGTGACCTTGTCATGACTATTGTACATGTCCTTGTTCTCCCTAAAGCGTTTTTTTATAAACATGTGATGTGGAGATAAAATCGTGTGAGTTTGTGTTGACATGGTATGCTAAATTATCTCTAAGCCCAGCTAGTCTTTCTAATTAGTAAAAGAATAGTGATGTTTTTACCCTCCGTGGCGGCAAGTTCATCTTTCTAACTAATACCTGCCTTTGTTTCAGGATAAGAATTGTCCACTTCATCTTGAATCACACCCCTATCCATTCAGGAGGTGAGAGAGACCTACTTTGTTTACAATCTTGATCCTTCTCAGGTAAACGGACGCCTAATCTCTCTTGTTATTCTTTGCAGAGAATTTGCGTGATCTCATGAAGATGAAGGTTTTTGAGGCAAGGTTCTGCTTGCACGAGGTAAAAGCATACAGTATGAGCCTTTTTCTTGTACAACATCTATTTATCACCATCTATCACAGGTTGTCGTATTGTCACCATATCTGGCCTGAGTTATTATCAGGATTTGGACACAAGCTAGAGAATAAACAGTCGACTCAGGCCTCACGGAATGAAATCAGGATCGACACACCCCTGTGCTAAAAGATACCGACCCTGTTATCCACTGATAAATCTCTTTGTTACTTCTAACTGCAAATGTGTTTTGCTTTTCCTTCGAGCTTCTGAAATTGTGAAGTGAAACTTGGCAGAGGCCCTCCAAAACAATACATTGCTGCCAAAAAAGTATTGGTTCACAGAGACTCTATGTAGGGTACAAATTAATGCAGTGAGTCATTCAGCGTTGGGAGTAAGTGCGCATATGTGTGAACATACAGTGATACATACAGTATGTGCACATAGAAGCATGTACATGTGTGTCTCTCTGTTTACTTAACACCATGGCAGGTGAAGTCGTTTACTCAAATGTAAATGTAAACCAATTTCCGCACCTTATCTGAAATTTGAGACCGCATTTATTTAGAATCTTTTTATGCTATGCAGTATAAAATCAGTTAAAATTGCCACCAGATTTTATTTTACATTGTAAGCTTCTGTGTTCAGCTCGACTGTGTGCTGTGTTACACAGTATGTACGAAGATCTTCTCATGTTGATGATTTCTCTTGATTTTTTTTGTGCTTCTGCTTTCAGAAAAAGAAACAGAGAGAGCTGAAGGAGAGCTGGGCTCGATGGACAGCCTGTCTCCAAGGGCAACCCATAAATGCTGTCAGGTTTGCACTGCAACACACAACAGCCTATTCATTACTCTGCTTTTTTACTGTTGCAGTTATTGAAGCATATTATTGTTTTCCATGTCATCCCACTGTCAAGTAGGTTCAAGCATGAACAAGACAATGTGTCACCCCCCACGCATGTTGCAGCCACAGTTTAGACTCATTAGTGGAAATAATGTATTTAATGCTGGTACAGATTAGAGTTGTTTTTGTCTTTAGATTCACTTGTATAACATGCATAATGTAAAAACTTTTGAGTAAAAAAAAAATATTGGATATGTGTAAACATCATGTCACCTTTATGTTAGCTGCTCTTTTATTGTAGCGCCTACATTAGGCTTATGAGCAAACCGAAGTGACAAAATGCACTCTACACCATCACTCCACATTTTATCAAGTACCAGTCTAGTACTTGTTGTCCTTGTAACTATAATTATTTAAAACAACAGAAACAAACTATGAGAATTGATGTTGTAAAATGTATCATTATTGAATGCTATATATTAATAAACATTGTTTTATGTGTTACTAGATGAAAGTCAATTTTGTACAGATTTTATATATTATACTTTTTAAATTTTTTATTTTGTAATGCTGTTCTTAAATGTATCCTTAAACAGCATAACATGTACTTGACATTATAAAGTATATTTGGAAAGTATATTCAGAAACCAAACACAGCACTTTAATTAAAGTGTGTCACTTAAGATATGTTAGACATTGGTTGTCATTGTATCCTCATATACAATATTTATAAATTGCCAGTGGACAAGTGGATTAGTGCATATCTTCACCTCATTGGTTTTATCGTCTTTTCCGTGTGTGTGTGTGTTCTCATATCAGGAGCTACTTTGGGGAGAAGGTGGCCTTATACTACCTGTGGTTGGGCTGGTACACATTTCTGCTTATCCCGCCCGCACTCATTGGGGTCATAGTCTTCCTTTATGGCCTTGCCTTCTTCAACAGCTCACCCCTCATGTAAGTTCATCCACAACTCCACAGTATCTGTGACACAACAGAGTCTTTACACCATAATAAATAAAGTGCATCTTGTGTTGTAGAAAGGAGGTTTGTGAGGCAGACATAGTCATGTGTCCCCTTTGTGACAAGAGATGCAAAGTGTGGCAGCTCTCCGACACCTGCACTTATGCCAAGGTACAATAAGTGTGTTAACAGCAGACAACTGATTGGTGTACTTGTCTGTTTATGCTCACTGCTGGTCTGGTCTGCCTACAGGTGAGCTTGCTGTTTGATAATAATGGCACAGTGCTGTTTGCAATGTTCATGGCAGTATGGGGTGAGTCTTGCATATCTTTATGACATAATAATTCTTGTGCTGATAGAAATAATCATGTATTTTCAACATTAAAAAATATTGTTATTTATCACAGTCATACTTTCTGCAGGTATTTTCTTCATAGCCACTAAAACCCATGCATGCACACTGAATAAAAAATCAGGGTCCAGAACTCTTTTCCAATACTGTTGTGTATTCGCCCAAACATTTTTGGCTTTATAGGACAAATCACACAAGTCTTTTATCTTCTTCAAATGTATTTGATCCAACTGCTTAGATGTTTGTATGATCAGTGAGACATCACTGCCAAGGAGATGCCACATCACTGAGAAAACCTACTCATCCTGGCTACTCTCATCTTAATCAGCGCTGGCCATCTGGCCGTGGGGGTGGTCAAGTAATCTATAAAAATGTTCTTTCACTGTCCTATTCAGCTTTTTTGCTTTTAACATCTCTGTGTTTTTCTGGATTTTTAAATGTTTACAGGCTGTTTTCAGACCTATTCTCAAATAAAATTCATGCCTGTTGTAGAAAATAAGGATTTGGGCAAAATGACAATGAACTTAGGTTAAGTTTATTTGCACCGCCGTGGGAAGTCAACTAGAACAACCACTGGTGTTTTCAAAGAAAAAAATGGGATTACATTAGTGTATGATAGGAAATGTATAAGGGAAGTGTGAGAAAAAGAAAGAGAAAGAATGCACCAAGGACAAAAAAAGTGGAGCATTGATATGGCAGGACAGAATGTGCCCAGCTAAAAGGAAATCCCCTTGCAATACCGGTTAAACAAAACTTGTGCAAAACAAAAAGTAATACAGTATAATTTTACATTCACTGTCTGAAAAAAATCAACAAGGGCTGCAGCTCACATGATGCAATTAATCACTGAGGTAGTGTGGGTAGTGTGGGTAGTAACTGTAACTGTATGTCTAAGTTGTGTCAGCTCAGTAGTATTTGTGACTTGGTCAGTATCAAAATTATTAAAGATTAGTGCAAAACCGCTGTGAAATATCCCAGAAATGTGAAAAAGTTATGAACACCACAATGGATCTGTGTTTTCAGAAACTGTCTTACAGTTCTTACATGATTGTTTGACTTTATGAACTCATTTAAATCTCTGGTCTTAACAGCAACACTGTTTTTGGAGTTCTGGAAGAGACATCGGGCTTCGTATGTGTGCGAATGGAAAGTGTCTGATTGGTGTGAAGAGGAGGTAGGATAAGTTTTATTCATATATTTCACCATGTCAGTGCTCAGTGAGATACATGACTGTGTGTTTTTTTTTTCTATTATGTTTAACTGTAGGAGGAACTGAATCCTGGAAATTGTGAACAATGCGAACTGTGAACCAAAACAATACAAGCACTCCTATCTGCGCAGCACTCTGGTTTTGATCTGTGTCACAGTTATGGTGAGTGACTTGCCATGCTTACTCTCTTCACATATAATATTTAAAGGGTGTGTACATCATCAGAAGAAGCTGAAGTTGGAGATGGTTCAGGTTTAGGCATGCAAAGTCATTAGGGATTCAAGTTGGAATAAAGTGCTGCAATAAGATTATAGTATAGTAATGTATGGTATTATATAGTAATACAAATGTCAGTTCAAATATTTGTTTTCATGTTTCGCCAGATATTGGTGATCATTGGCCTGACGCATGCATTGGTGGTGTTCAGGGTGATTGCAGCAGTGCTTTTGACTGAGGGATCATGGGAGTTCCTGAGCAACCACTCCAACAGTGGAGCAATGATGCTAGGGGCCGTCCTCCATTACGTCATCATCACTGTCATGACACGAGTACGTCATGAAATGATATGAAATGACATGAAATGTTCATCTGTGTTTGGTTTTAGTTTTATTCTCTGTGACTCTTACCATGTCTCTGTTTTTTACAGGTCAACAGGATTGTTGCCATGAAGCTCTGTGAGATTGGTAAGTTTTATATACTTATTCATTTTTATATGGTACCAAATATCCCACTCATGATTAAAGGTGAAATGAAATGTGAGCTTTAAAATGTCCTCCATTCAATATAAAATACTGGATTAGAAAATGTTAAATGAGCAGTAATTTATATAGTCAGTAACAGGTTTATAGTTGTCGGGGTGGTGAGCAGTGAGAACAGGCAAACAAATGCAGGAGCTGAAGCAGGAACACATGTAACGAGGCAAGAAGCAGGTCAGACACACAGATAACAGACAGATGACTGGCAGCAGGTCCAGACAGGAAAGTAAAGTAGATGATGTGGCCGGGAGAGACTATAAGCTGCCCTCTGTACCGTGGCCCAAATCCAATGTCCACCCTCACAGACTCAAAGACTTCCTGCATGTTTTTTTTTTTTTTGCCTCCGGCTCAGGACCTGTCTCACTAAAAAGTTGGAAAGTGCTTAAGAGCTCTCTCTTGGACTTTTAGACACTTTTCCGTCAGTTTTCTTGGCAGCATTACTCGCAAATCAGCATTCTTATGTTAAAAACAAGGACAAGGGAAATCCAAAACCCTCAAAACTAACTCACAATGACAAGTTTACATATACAGATGTGTGACAAATTAAAGAAAAAAACAACATAGAGTGTCTTAGTTGGGCCACCACGTGGTGCCAAAATAGCTTCACTGCTCCTTGGCATTGATTCTCCAAATCTCTGAACTTTAGTGGATGGATGACCGCTGTTCTTCTAAAAGATATTCACTCATTTGGTGTTTTGATGATGGTGGTGGAGAATGATGTAGGTCTCCACCACGTAGGTCCAAAATTTCCCATAGCTGTTCAAATGGGCTCCAGTTTTTTTCTTTTAATTTGTCACCCTTCTATATATATAACTGCATGCAGAGTGTCTTCATAGTATGAAGAAATAACCATGTCCATGAACAAGCAATGGCATTCAGGGCTTGATGTGAACTTTGTCACCTTAGACACTGATTGGAGAAATGAGGGGTTGTTGTAAAGGTGTGCGATAGGTCAGGTGATATTCAGAGGAGGGAAACTCCCTGAGGGCAGCTAAGAAGAAGGCAACGCATGAGAGGATGTAAACTGTGTCAGGACATACTGTACGGGGAGAACAGAAAGTGAGAAAGAGGTACAAGAGGGAGGTCAGATATTGGTGAAAGTTCCCAACCTAGAGATCAGACAACCCAAACAGTCATAAGACAAATCTGAAAATTAAAAATGAGAAGCTATTGCTCATTTTAACATATTATTATGTGTATATGTTTTTGTCTTGGGGCCATTAGTGACTAACAGACCTTTAGTCACACATATTTGGACCTGTAATGGCAGGAAAAGCATGGGTGTAATTAATACCATTAATTTATGTGCTTTGTTCGTCTGAAGTGTCCTGTGTTAGTGAGGCTGCACGCCCAATATCAGGCCTGGAACTGGCACACCTAATTAAAATGCAGCCTCTGTGAGGTCTGATGTCATATTGGCCATTATGTAGTGGAGTGAGCCAGTCAAGTACAGCTGTGATGTGTTGATTAAAGTTTCTAAAGATTGGTATGGAAATTGACCTTATTTTTTTATTTGAACGATCAAAAGTAGATTTATTGAGATGCTTCAAATTTTTCAGATAAATCAAATGTAAATAGGACGTAATAATGTAATAGATTTAAAATTGAAAGTCTCTAGTGAGGCTTCTTTCAAGTTTGTGAGACTGTGCCATCTACTGTTCAAATAGTGAACTGCATGAACACTGACATGAAATCTGTGTTCACCAGAGAAAACAAGATCGTTTGCTGCCACAGAGAAGAGTTTCACAGTCAAGATGTTCACCTTCCAGTTCTTCACCTATTTCTCCTCCCTCTTCTACGTAGCCTTTTTTCTTGGCAGGTAAGAACTAGTAGACTCTGTGAGGACTATTCAAATATTCAATAATTAAATATAATTATTAACTATTATTAATATTATTAACTACTTGCATTACAGGATAAATGGCCATCCTGGTGGTTATGTCCGAATTGCAGGAAAATGGAGGCTAGAGGAGGTGAGTAACACAAGAATGTATCCTATTCATGATTACTCAATGCTTATTTTTTAGTAAAAATTGCTATTGTATATCCAAATATGAATTTAATCACATTCTGAACATTTCACTCTCCCCTATGCAGTGTCACCCTAGTGGATGTCTCACAGACCTGTTCATCCAAATGGCAATTATCATGGTACTCAAGCAAACCATCAACAATGTCTTTGAGTTCGCTGGCCCGTAAGTATCAGTCAGATTTATGATTACATGCTGTACATGTGCTTTGTATAATCCACTTCATTTAAACTAGGTTTGGGATTTTGAAACATGTCTCTTGTTTGTATCAGCTGGTTCTGCAGGTGGTTGAATAGAAGAAGGACTCAGAAGCTTCAGAGGAAATGTGCCCACTGCTACCTGAAAGATGAATCAGAACTCAAACATGGAGCTGAACTGTGCGACAACTGCAAGCTTCGAGACTGGGTCAGCAACTACCGTCTCAACAACGTTGACTCCTTCAGCCTGTTCAATGAGTTTCTGGAGATGGGTACGCACTGTGACAACAAAAATTAGACATTAGACAAATACGAGATTGGTTTTGACACATCACATTTTTCTTTGATCTCTCCTCAGTGATACAGTTCAGCTTTACCACCATTTTCGTGGCAGCATTTCCTCTTGCTCCTCTGCTAGCCCTCATTAATAATATTATAGAGATACGCTTGGATGCAATTAAAATGGTCACTCTGGAGCGAAGACTGGTTCCAAAGAAAACCAATGACATTGGTGAGGGTCACTTTGGATCTAATTATTAATTTGTTAACTCTGTATAATGTTGCTTGTCTGTTCATACTGTTACAGTTCTCCTCACATCAACATTTTATTCCCCTTAGGTGTGTGGATAGATGTGTTGGAGGCTATTGGTGTTTTAGCCGTCATTGCAAATGGGCTGGTCATTGGTGTGTCATCGGACTTCATCCCTCGATTGGTGTACCGTTACCGCTACGGCCCATGTGCCAACGGCACAACGACAAATATTGAGTAAGGTTGTGTTCCTCTATAAAATGTGTTAAGCCATCTCATCAGCAGCACTAATTTTTAACAAATCCTCTTTTTTTCAGCTGCATGGTGGGCTACATCAACAACTCTCTCTCCATTGCACGAATGGGTGACGAGAACCTTTTTAATGAGTTTTCAGTGGATCAGATGGTGACTCCTGGTGGCGTGAATGTCTCGTATTGCAGGTTTGTCTTTGGATCTTATTTCTTACCGAAACAGTTGTTTAACTGGCATGATTCTGACATTTAGGTTAGGAGAAGCCAAAGTCAAAACATATCATTTGAATAACAAGCAGTCAGATACTGCTCATCACCAGTGTTAATAACTGTTTATTGTTAACAATAGACGTGCTTTATATATATATATGTAATGTTTATTTTTAGTGTCTTCTTTAAACGGTTGCCTGTCGTTGCAGCTGGTAGCCGCAATAACCCACTGTCACCTGCCCTTTCTCGTCTGTCTCCCCTCACAGCTATAAAGACTACCGGAGCAATGAGGACTACAGCTTTACTCCACAGTTCTGGCTAATTTTAGCTGTGCGCTTTGCATTTGTCATCCTGTTTGAGGTAAGCTTTATCCATGACGAAACAAGAAACCACAAGCCACTTTTTCTTATACCTTTCTTTTCACCAAAATCCCACAATGCACTCCCAACACACAGTTTATCTATTTTTACACATCACAGATCAGTTTCAGAATGATGAGCTGAGCTATAACAAAATCAGTCAGAGCTATCTTTAATGGCACCACATTTTCACCAACAGAAAAGGAGATTACATTCCTTGCATTTTCCTCTTTGTTCGCAGCATGTTGTTGTCATATGCAAGTTCATCGCAGCCTGGTTTGTACCGAGCGCTCCCATGCAGGTCAAGAATGACAGACTCTTTGATAAACTCAACAGACTAAAAGAGGAACTCAGGTAAGTCTCATAATATGCAGTTAGACTGGTGTGAACAACTGGTTGCTAAATAAGTATAATCTGGCTCATTTGATTTCAGACTGTTATTAATATAACATGATTCGTTGTGATTTTGCTTCAACAAGAAGGATTTTTCTAACTTTCTGCGATCATGGTCGTGGGCTGATGACTTTGACCCTGATTAAGCTTTCACAAAAATGATCCCAATGAGTTCAAAGCACGGACATAAACCGATTTTATTGAAAAAATAATAAAAAGAGCACTAGCAGTGTATTGTTGGGCTGGTTAATCTCTGGTTCAAATATGAACTGTATGTTTCTCATTTGGTTCTGATTTGCAAATGAAAGATTAAACTTAAGCATCCTCAATGCCAGTTGAAACACAAAAAGACACAAAATGCCCCTCTTTATTTGCAGTCATCTCAAGAGGGAGATAGGCTTCTTCATACTTTGAGATTGACTGAGGCGTTTGAATTAATGACATTGATCATGGCTCAGTTACAAATACTACAATACAATGCCACAAAATGTCTGCTCTAAAAAAAGATCTATTCATTCCACATTTTCCCTTTATATGACCTCTCTGCAATGGCTCTGACTCTCTTTTGTTTGGGAACCACCACATTAAAACTTTTGAGAACATTCCCCTTGACCGGGAAATTTTATCCCACTGGATGAGTACTGTATGATTTGTTCTTGAGTTCCTAAAATAAAGCAAATGAGTGGCTGGGGACAGATATAAAATACAGCCAGCATGACCCTGCCTGACTCTACGTGAATGAATTTTAAGACGCACATTTAAAAAACAAATATTCCAGCCATATTTAATGGCACTTTAAAAACTTAAATAAACCCCAATCACATTAACACAAATAGGGCATTTGTGGTTAATGAGTGCACAAAATTTGGATGTCGTTTTTTTGCTGTGACCTCTTTTAGTTTTCTTAACACAGATGCTGCAACTAACTGATCCTTGCTTTTGTTTCTTGCAGTTCATTTGAAGCGTGATGGCATTCAGACACTTTAATGTTTTTCCCCTGAGGACACGAGCCCGGTGTTGCCTTGTGCATTAAAGTGTCCAGACTATCACAGTGCTGAGTCAACTCCAGAGCCATTAATCATCTCTCTGCAGAGTTCAGACAGAGGGCTCTCACTCCCTTTTATTATTTGCAGTCAAATGTTAAGTGCTGGCTTTCTGGATTCTCATCTGTGAAATGGACAGACTCATTTTTCTTGGACTTAAACAAGTGTACAGTAACTGATTTTACTGACCACATCTTTCATGAGATTATCCTTATTCTTTTTTAAGAATGCACTGATTGCTTACTGTTGGATCTCTATATTTGTGAGATGTATGTGAGTGTTTTTATTGAAAGCCTAAACATCATTTATACTGCTCCTGCACATACAGTACTGATTGTGTGTTATGATGTTGCCTTACACTGTAAAAAGCGCTGTGATGATTGTCATTATTGCAGACAGAATGTGATGGTGTCTTTTGTAAATTGGACACGAGAATGTTTTGCATTTTAATATTTTATATTATTGAATAAAATAAGAAACTTTTGGCTTTGTGTAATGTCTTAAATTAAGTTAGCCAATTAAGTTAGTAAGTTTGTCAATTAAAGGGTATGTCATAGTTGACATTTTGAATTTGCCCCATTACAGACTTTACTGTAGAAAACATTTTGTTATATTGTGTTATGCTACAGCATTTCAGCTCCATTTATGTCAGTGTTGTCTTTGGGCTGTAGTTTTCAGTGAAAACTCACAGGTCATGTCCTCCTTCTCTGTTGTTTGTGAGGTTTTAATGACCTAAGGAGGAGTTTACAATCTGCAATCACTTAAGTCACAAGTGGTGCATTTCTTATTCCCAATATGTTTACATTTAAATTTTTATACACAAAATATAACTAAAATGAAAATGTACCAGAAATGTATTTCTGCCAGTGTGGAATTGGCTTTGAAACAGCAGTCTGACATCCATGTATGTTGATAATATTAAAATAAAATATAGTTGAGCACTATAGCACCCTCTGAGAAAGTCCCTTTTATAAGGGTTTATAAATCATACCTTAATTAATGGTAAGCACAAAGTTTGTGAGTATTCTATAGGTGAGTTATAATCATTATTAAGGACACCTTCTATGACAGCTAAAATCATCTGACTGGTTGGAAACTTGGAAACAGAATAGAGTTAAAGCCACTTGGTCCACATGAATAACTTTAACACAGAAAAAACTGCAGTATTGATGAGTGGTCATGGGAAACCATGAACATTTAGCCATAAATTAACAACATTCATAATTGCAAATAATACCATTTAGAAATAATAAACAACAGCCAGCAGCATTTTTAACAATAAGACAAACCAAACGTCCGTAACTTATTTATAAAGATTGAAAGCAAATGTTTTATCATTTTATTTATTTACATCATTAAAATGTACACATCCTGTATAAAATCTGCCTTACTTGTCATCTTTGAAGCCTTTGAAGACGTGTGTAAAAATAAAAAGTTTACATTAGGATGCTGTCGTGTTTCTTTCAGTCTTCCGGTGCCATCTACTGAGTTTCGCTGAGACGCAGGTGAAAGCCGATGCACACGTCATGTGACCTCGGTGGGGCCAATCAGCAGCAGAGTTTCGGGGCCATCCAGGTGCAGCCGGTCAACCAGAAGCCTGACGGACGTCCGCGCAGCAGGCACCTTCACGTCCCTGCGCGACGTAATGAAACTGTGATAAAGTGAAGAGGTGAACTCGCAGGCAGTAATGTAGCTTCACACAAAACACCAACCGGTTCATTTCTCACCTGAGGAAGGAGGAAGAGGAAGACCGCGGCTCATGGCTCTGATTTTACTTTCTCTCTTACTGGCGTGCGCTGCTGGATGGGACGAGAGTTTCCTGACAGCCGGTAAGGATGAAACGAAACTCAACTTTATTCACTTGAGTCCTCTCAGATACGGTATGTCTGCGCTTTATGGTGAAGTCCAGCTGTAAACACACCGAATGAGTTCACACCTGAAGGATTCACCCTGTTATTTTTGGCACATTAGTTCATTGAAAACTGTGAGTCAGGGTGAGACCTCTGCGTAAACAGCGCGTCAGTGCGCATGTGGTCCGTGTGTGTGCAGGCTCACAGGCACCTGTCACATGATGTTACCTGGCGACAGGAGGGCCAGACCTGGACTTCGGACCCGGATGCGTCCCTATGTTTGAGAAATGGTTCAAAAAAAGAAAAAGAACAGACGAAACCACTAAACGGAGAGAGCAGCCGTGCGGGGTTTTTGTGGTATTTGACACCGTAAATAGGAGCGCATGCGCTGAATATCCTGAAATACAGGTCCAGGTTCAAAAGGGCAGCTCGTATTAGATAACTTGTCTGATTTTACGTTTAAATCTGCCTTAACACAGGGTAAAAAGTAGATGTGTTGTAATTTTAAATAGGGCTCTTTTGCTTTTATTGTCAAAGTCAAAGAGCAAGGAGCGATTTTATGTTTTGTCCAGGTCAGCAAAAAAAAACTCTGCCCTGCCTGGGCAAAAGTGTAAACAAGTTTTATCTTCATGCAACATTAGACACTCACTAAAAGCCACACTGAAGCCAAACACAGTCTTCTATGCTTCTATGCAAAGCGTGTGCATCCACAGACTGTATGCAAAGTGCTTCTCTAAAGGAAGCAAAGCCGCCGTCCATTGGCTTCAATACTGAACTTACTGTGACTTGACTGTGACATTAAATACCCAGTAAAACAAACAACATATGACAATCCTCTACCCTGAGACCCTCAGTTTGAATGAGAAAAAAGCTCCCCCAAAAACCTTTTAACTTAAAGGTTTTTTGGGGAAAAAAACTTAAGGAAACGCAACAGAGGAGGGATCGCTCTCCCAGGACAGATAGATTTATGTCATTATTCAGGCAAGGTTTTGGCAAGGTGCAACTCAGTTTTTAGTGCCACAGGAATCCTTGTATTGACCTTGTATTATTATCTTCTATAAGCATTACTTCCACAAAAGAGCCCTGGTGTAGGATCAGTATTCTGTTTCCCAGAGCTGTGGGATCTGAATCACTTTTGAGACAGAAAATGCTGAATTGTTGCATGCCTGATGAAAAAACTCCCCATGTCTCTATTTACAGCTCAGACTTGTGTGGATGAGAGCAGGTTTGAGGAGCAGGTGCTCTATGTGGGGCAGCAGGGGCCTCCGCACCGACTGATCTGCCCTCTGAAGGTTGTAACCGCAGCAACTCGGGCTGACCTGGCAGAAGGACTGTCAGCAGCTACCTGCCCAGGATGGGAAGGGCTTCATGGAGTTTGGCAGCCTCAGCTTGGAAGACCAAGGCAATTACACCTGTACACAACAGCGCAATAGCACAGCCTCATTTACTGTGCGTCTCATAGTTAAAGGTAAGTGTTATTCCCATGAAGTCATCTTAAACCTGATACTGTAATTGTGCGACTCTTGCAGTGCGGGGGTTGAATGGGCTAGCTGAACGGATACACCTACAAGGCATTTTGTTTCCCTGCCTTCCAGCAATAGTCTCGGGCTGTAGGCGGCATGAAGGCCTCTATTGTCTGGAATGAACACAGATAACATTGGTATGCCTTTACACAGAGTCCCAGTGCTCCAAAGCCCCGGAGTTTAAATCCAACGGGGGCTTGACAGAACTCAGGAGGCCAGTGGGATCCACTGTGAAACTGAACTGCACTGCTCTCCTCTTCTGGGACCCTGGAGAGGAGCAATGTGACACCACGCTGCAGTGGAGCAAAGATGGTCGACCCCTCGGCAATCACACACATTACACTCAGAACACCTCCTCATGGTGATTAGAAGTGTTTTTTTTGTGTGTGTGAGTGTTTTCATTATCATCTATCAAAAAATAAAGTATTCGATAGTAGGAACAAGATCACATTTTCTGTCCTTCTTATCAGGTCTCCTGTTGTCGGCCAGCTGATGGTTAACAGCCTGCTGGTGATCACCCTCAGAGAGCTGGAGGATTTTGGGCTCTACAGCTGCACAGTGAGGAACATTTCCTCTGACTTCAGCCTCCTCGATTCAAGTAAGACAACTGCAGAGAGCTGCAGTCTATATGCTGTGTCTCTTACGCTGTTTTAAACATGTTACCAACTATAATTAACACACAGAAGTGGAATGGAGAAAATATGAGAGGCAAGTCTCTATAACTATGCAGACATTATTAGTGTATATCAAAACTGTTTTCATATCATTTGGAGCAGCTGGAAGTCAGCCAAGTTCGCACACTGTGATACCTGCCTGGGATTTTACTTACCTTAAAATGGAGACTTGTTTTATTACATACAGTGTTTTCCGTGTGATACAAAGAACGTTTATGACACTCAGTTACAGAAACGATCAGTCTGCGTAATTTTACAGTCTTGTTTTGGCAGGAAGCCTAGCCCAGCAGTTAATATGTCAGCACCAGACAGACAGTTCAAAGTCCTCAAAATTCACAACATGTATTGATTCTGATTCATGTTACTTAATCCCTGAATTAACTGTGCGTTCACATCTGTCCAGTTTTATATTCTCTTAATTTTCTTTTAGTTGAAGGGACCAAGGTGAACAGGCACACTCTACTTCAGGAATCCATATTCCTTAGTTTGTTATGATGAATTTTAATCAAGAATTGGTCAGTCATTTTATCATTTTATGTTTTGCTTTGTTTTTGTTTTTTTGCTGTATTCAGATAGCCCCAGTCACACAGCTGCTGTCATGGCAGCCGTCACCCTCCTCCTCTTCCTGGCTTTAGCTGCTGTTGTGTACTCCAGGTGTCACTTAAACATCAAACTCTGGTACAGGAACTCTTATGGAGAATATGAATTGAATGGTGAGTCTTCTGTTGAAGTGATGTACTGTAAAGTTGCTGTATTTCTTTATAAGACTGTAGTTTTAACACCATGGGTATATTTGTGTCTCCATGTCTTCAGATGGCAAATTATATGATGCCTATATCTCCTATGTGAACAATGATCATGACAGGAAGTTTGTCAACTTTATTCTCAAACCTCACCTGGAGAAAAAAAATGGATACAAAGTGCACCTCAACGACAATGATATCCTACCTGGCTCAGGTTAGCTTTCTGTATTTTGTTTTTTATAGGAACATATTTAATCTATTTTTTTGACCATTTTTTATTTCTTGTAATATTCATAATCCGTAATTTTCAGATTCACGTCTTCCTGCCTTATTTCACTAAATGTGAAAACTGATTTTATACACTGCACATCTGTATTATGTGTCTCCAGAACCTTCTGCAGAGCTACTAATGAACATGAGTCGCTCCCGGCGTTTGATCGTGTTGCTCTCATATGCTTATCTTGAGCAGGACTGGTGTTGCAGTAACTTCAGGTCAGAATGCAGAAACAACTGTATTAACAATGTTCAAACAGCATTTTACAAAATACTGTATAAAACTGAGTACAATTACTGTGGCATTTCTACATTACACCACATGAGGTCAGTGTTGCTGCTATACAATGCAGCATCTACAATACAATGACACAGAAGTTGTGTGTTTTCAGACAGGGCCTCTTGCACTTGTTGGAGTTATGTCAGCAGCCCATCCTCATCATGTTGGAGGGTCAGTTCAAACGCATGAGGCCTGAGATCAAGCAGCAACTCAGCGAGTACCAGCACCACCTCACCGTACTCACCTGGAGATACAACTCTGTGGTAAGATCCACAATAATTCTTATTAGTGCTTTAATGATAAAGCAAAAGCTTTCTGAGCAAACCTTTATTTTAATAATCCAATTTTAAACACTGTTTATGTTATGATGTTATGGATCCTGTTTTGGATTCCATAGAAATCATTTATTATTATGTGAAAGCTATCTAAACTGTACATATGTGCAGTGTTTATGTTGTTTATACATAGTGTCTGGGCTCTTTCTGTCCTCTCTTCCACTGGGAGCATGTTGCATACCACTATTACATGAGCATCACATGCCAATCTCTCTGAAATCCCCAAAACTCTTGTTTTACATTTGAAGTATATTTCTTAAATATTTAAGATCCCTGTATCTAAACACACACTCACACACACACACTCTCTATCTAAAGCAAAAGTAAGAGTTTAAGTTCAGTAAAAACATCCTTAAATATAATTTTTAAATGCCAGAATTTAACACTCAAATATATACTCGACCTCCTTCCTTATGACTGTATGGATATGATTTGATCAGACTTGACTGACTACAGTTAGTCACATGTTGATTTATGCTCAAGTTGTGATTGGTGCACATCAGCTTCCAACGGAACCCAACCAACTGCAAACCAGATAGAAGAGCTCAGGAATAGCCAAAATTGTTCAAACTTGTTAGATGATATTATACTTTAAAGTAAGGTGGTTCAGTTCAGTTTGACTCTAAGCATGCTCTGTACTGTGTTCACTGTCTGCAGACTCCCTCATCAGTCTTTTGGAAGGAGCTGGCTTTAGCGATGCCTCGCAGAGTCGTCTTTCACAGTGCGTCTGCAGGCGACCCCCAGACTGTGCTACAAGATGACAAGGACCCCATGCTGACCCTCGACCCCGACTACCTGGACTGCCGCTCAGACGCCGACCCTGCTGGAGATCTGGGTAAGAGCATGTTTACTGGACTAGAGAGTCCTCAAGCACTAATGTTCGGTCCACTCTTCATATAAAGATAAATATGCAAAAAAGTTTGCATAAATGAAAAATGCCATTTGTTTGCACATGCAAATGAAAGAAATAAACTTTGACGCTGCACCACCATGTACAAGTAACAGTGCAGCATGACTGTTTATATTTAAACATTTACATTTTCCATGTAGAGACAACATACTGAGGCAAGCATGCTCATGTTTAACAGCCATCTGCTGACTCTGATCCAGAGATGTAAATGCTTGTCAACGGTTCTGGCATTTCTTGCACTTTTTAAAAAATTAGAATATAAAATGTTATAGCCTATATGCAATCCTCAACCTGAAAGAGATTCTTTTTTTCTACTCAGTGTGCAGTTGAAACCTAACCTAAACCAGCTTGACCTAGTTTGAATTAAAAGAGACACAACAACAGTTAATCTTTAACTTTAGTGTTAGTAAATCATTATATCATGAGATTGCACATATCTTTTTACAGCAACAGCTTGTCTGTGATATTTTGCATCCAGATATGTAATATTTATTATTTGAATTTGAAATGAGCTATTCTGCATTTTACATTTGGTACTTAAACTAAATGTTGTTGCTGATACATTTCTATTTTTAGTACTTTAATTTAAGTACAAGATTTGAGTACTTTTTATGCTAAGTACAGTTTATGCTAATCTAAGCTAAACAGCTGCTGGCTGTGGCTTCATAATGAATGGATAAATATGTGAGTGGTATTGATCCTCTATAATATACTCTACAAGAAAGCAAATCAGCATTTCATAAAATATAAGACCAGTTCTTGAATAAAGGAACACGTATTGTCACTGTATAGTAAAAACATTTTTACACTTTTACACCTTTAAGCTTAAATGTATTACCTGTTTAAGGGGCAAAAAAATGTGTATGACTAAAACCAGAATTTTTAATTTGAAATTCAGGGCAGATCATTCATTTACATGAAAGTTGTAATACAGCTCAAACAGTAAATCAGAACAGCAGCAAAAAATATGTTGCATTCGCGTTGATTAAGGACCCATTTTTCTGCTTTTTTCTTTCTGTTGCAGGCCTTCGCCTCCCTGCGTACAAGGCTCTGGCCTGTACAGCTCCTGTCCTCCCTGCTGCTCCCATTACCGTGCCTGAGCCCAAACCCTCGGATATAGATGTGTCCGACTTGGGATCACGCAACTATGGAGCCCGCTCTGACTTCTACTGCCTGGTTACCGAGGAGGCCATTTGATTTTCACTCACTTCTGCTGATGGAGATCTCCATTAGTATTGCTTAACATTTATCTATATCAGTGTCTTAAATATGTCTCAGTATATGTTTATCTATACAGTGTGTAATCAAATGGTGTTCTGTGTCCACTCACCAAAGACAGATTTTTGATGTTAATGTGTTTTTTACTGTTTTGTAAAATATTTTATATGGGTTATTTTAATATGAGAAATTATCAGAAAAAGAAAGAAATTTTGATTTATTTTCATTTCACAGCCAAGATCTTTCAGTAAGTCAGTAAGATGAGCAGTTTGTCTTGATTTGACAGCTGACACCCAGGGTTGGGATGGAAAAAAAAGGTGACTCATTTGAAGCCAGAATGCCGCTTTCGTTTTGCACACTACAAGGACACTCATGACTGAAAACGTTCTTTTCCATTCCATTCTTGCAATCTTTGTACAGATGGGGGGCTTTGTATTTGATGTTAACAACTCTGATGACAATGTGGCAATCACAATAATAAAGCAATTTGATGAAGTACTTTGCTTATTTCTGTCTGTACCAGCTATATATAATGTTTATCTGCAGTGTGCTAAGAGCCTCAATAAGAGTGCAGCAGGGAACGTCTGGTATTGTTCCTGTCTGAGCAGGAGCAAATATGTAAACAGGGTGTGGCTGACATTTCACCAGGCTTGTGTCAGTCTGCTTCAGTCACAGCAAATGCTGCAGCATGCACACAAGAAATGACATTGCACTTCCATATCTGTCTCTTTATTAGCTGAAAAATATCCAAATAATGTCTGCCTGTTTACAGCACAAATGTTAATATTACAGCAGTCACTGAAACACAAGGCAAGAGCAGTAATAGCAACAATTCAAAGGGTTAATCTGATTTTTTGTGCTAAACTTTTTATTTGAATACCTATAAGTTACAGACATAGAGTGAAACTATCACACTTACCAATCAAAATAATCCAATCTGAAGCTTGTATTTGTTCTGAGAACCAAGTTAGGTTTTTTACACTCTCGCCATTTATTAAAATAGACAAATAGCGCTTATAATAACATGTTAAACTAAACAAACAGACACAATGAGTTCAGTTTGACAAGGCGAAGTCACACATGAGCTTCGTGTATGACAAGACAGATTTCACAAGCCAAGAAAGCACAAAGCTAAAAACAAAACTGAACTTTGGAAGCACAATCACTTAAATCCCAGATTTCTCAAATTTATTAATATCCAGATTCAAAATATTTCTATAAATCTCCTGTGGTTTACAATCAGTTAGAACTATACGTTTTAATTTTGAGTCACTTATAAACATATTTATTTATCCAAAAACTACAAATAACAAAGAATAAAGCTACGGTATAAAAAACATTTGATTTCTGTGTAAAAGACAAAGCAATATCTACAAAATGACAATAAGGCACTAGTGTCCACCATTATTGTCCATCAGCATCTGTGAATTGCTTTCAAATAGCAAAAGCACAAACAGCTGCAGTACATACTGCTCTGACAGAAAAGAAATCCCTGATTCCACACTAAAACATACAGTGTTCAAACAAAGAGAGAAAATGGTTAAGGTGCACACAAATCTATCAGTCCATCAATAATCCACCATACTGGATCCACATTTCTTGAACTGCACCGACGAGTTTTAAGAATACACAGGAAGCCCTTTTCCATTGGGTAGATCCTCCATTATTGGAATGTTTATGTTGTTATCACAAAGTACGGCAGATAAAAGCTGAACCTACGTTATCTTTGAACAGTATACACAGTCTATTTACTCCCACACATCAGGAAAGACGTCCTCCAGAGGGTGCAGGACTGATCACTGTTATAGAAGTGATCTTGTTTTACATTGAGATATCTGCAAAATCCTGTCGTGAATACCCTTTCTGTAACACAAAGAAACAAAAAAGATAGTGTTATCATAACATGTGGACATGAAACAGAGAAATGTTATCATTTATTTAAGCATTTATTGAAATATGAATTACACAGAACACGACAGAGGCATCAACAAGAGCTCCTTTGTTTGACATTTCACTTGGAGTGGCCTCCGAGCTTACATTATGACACAGTTTGCTCTTTGAAAGCCTTAATATATGTGATCA
Source organism: Scortum barcoo (assembly GCA_023238725.1). NCBI lineage: Eukaryota > Metazoa > Chordata > Actinopteri > Centrarchiformes > Terapontidae > Scortum > Scortum barcoo. The sequence goes on from CM041536.1 coordinate 12,003,036, forward strand.
TTTTTGTAACCTGGGCGGTGCAAGAAGCTGAGTGTTTAAAACTGTATGTAAGACAAGCATTAACACATTTTTTGTTCTGCTGGGACTTGTTCATTAGGAAATAAACTGAACGCCACACCCTTTGGGAGGGGCGAGTGATGATCTGCAGCAGGCAGTAAACCTACCTGGCCCTCCCCATGAGGCACTGGGTGTGTGCATGCGTCTGTGTGTGAGTGTGTGTTGAAAGAGCAGCAGTGCGAAGAATTAGAGATATATGGGTTTTGAACATGTTCCACCCAACTGATGACAGAATTGCAGAGAGAGGAATGTCATCTGTCAAACACGTGCACATACACACACACACAAACACACACACACACACACACTCTCTCTACTAGTTCTGTCACTCTCACTCTTTTTCACACAAATACAACCACAAAGAACCACACACACAGACATGCACAGACACATATACATATATACATACAGACATGAGAATCAGGGTGGGGCTCCATGAAGAGAAAGTTTTTCTCACCGAGCTTTAACTTTAATGCGACAGTCGACATGTAAAATCTAACATGTTGCGCTTGCCTGTATTTGAGGCCCAGAGGTTTAAAATATTTGTTCTGAACTGAGGACATAAACATGACTTTGGTGTCTATGTTTATTAATTAAGAATGAGTAAAATGTGAGAGGAATGAAAAACAATAAGATTACAGAAAAAAACTAACAAGATGTCTATTAATATACATTTATATAAGTTGCTAATGCTTCATGATATTATTAAAGTGAAGTATTATGAAAGTTTGTCAACACACAATAATTTGATAAATACGTATAAAGACATCTGAATGAATGTAATTAACACAACTAATCTTTGATAAATTACTGATACAGATATACGACTTTATTTTGGCTTCTCTATCATTAATCCTCCTTTTTAATTATTTCTTACCTCTCTGTAGGATTTGTGCAGTTTCTTGTACTGGAACATGTTGGTGAGAACTGTGGACGCTGCTCTGGCTGCTTTTATCTTCGCAGGGCTGAAAAAAAATCAATTTGAGGTCAACGCTCGATGCAAATAACCTGTTTGAAGATATATGCTGCCATACTTTGTGTAACATTCAGCTTCAAATGTCATGTAAATGTGCATATGTCTACATCGAGGCACACATTCAGCTAGTACAGTATGTTTTGCTGACTGCCACCTTTCATGCAACTCACGTGTTATCATGTGTTCTCTTGATGCCAACCAGTTTTTGAAGGCCATCAAAGAAGGCAATGTCTCTGGCAGCTAAAGAGCTGCCAGTCACCAAGTTGTTGAGAATACCACAGATGTTGACCACCACCTCGCTGGAGGGTTGCTTCTGGTTTCCATCGTCAGGCAGCTTGGTCACCAGGTTGTTCACTGCCTTTGTGGCTGGATGGACCAAAAAACAGAGTTACAATAATATGTTTAAAACCTATTTTCACAATTTTTGTATTTGATGTGATTTTGGTCCACTCTCACACAGTTTTTAATAAATATTACTAAACAATGCTGTTTCCACATTTAAACAGATTTTTGCTCTTTCAATAATTAAAATTTACTGTTACAGGCAGACGTATTGCTTCCATTCATGCTTGATTGGTTATACTTCGTATCCTGGATGTTCAACTTTGAATTTAATCTCAGATTTTGGTGTCTGAATTTAACAAACCCAGTTTAAGCAAACAGATTCTTCTTTACTCAAATTGTATTAATTCATTTGAATTTGACTGATTTTCAAAAATTCATGCAAGTCATATATTTCAGTTCCATAAATTCAGTGGTATTTGTCAATGGTATATATCAACATTAATGTTGTGATGTCACTATTAAATGAATGAATGCGTCACAACCAGGCAGATCACATCTAAATTCAACACTAGTAAGGCGTGTCACTGGAGTTTGTTCCAAATTTTACTGAATATCTTAAAAGATTACTGGATGGAGGTAACTCAGAGGGCATCAAATTATTTATACCCAAAAAGCCTCAGAGAAAAAGAAAAGAAAAACTGACCCATGTCACCCTTATCCTCAGCATGGCGGGACAGATTTCGGAGGAAGCCTGTCAGAGAACGCAGCTCCAGATCACTCTGGGTACGCAGCAGGTCCAGCAGTACCGGCAACATGCGCTCCTGCTTCAGAGCCACCTGACTCAGCACGGAGGCCCACTGTAGGACAGAGACAATTCAAATTTGGGTCAGACTCAGGTTGTTGCATTCAAATGCTTTTACAGGAGAACTCATATACACGCTGCTTACTCTCTTGTCTCCCGCTGTGATGTTCTGCAGCGCTCCAGCAGCTGCCTCGCGGGTGGTGGTGTTGATCTCACACTGCTGTAGGACCTGGTTGTACACCCCCACTATCTGTGGATGCCACAGCCACTCCACACCCTTTGGTATCCGGGAGACCTCGGTGAAAGTGGAGAGATCCTGGTTTTTTCTCTGTGTGGGGAAGGAAGAAAGTAGAAGAAAAGAAAAGAAAAGAAAATAGCATTGAGATGGATGCTCTGGTCCGAGCACACAAAATGCTGATGGGTTAGTCTCACGTGTACGTACATTTTTGGATTTCCTGCTCTGAGGTGAGAAGCATCCAATGGCTTCACCCACTCCTGAGTCCTGACTTCTGGTTGGTCCTTCCAAGCGCATCAGAGAAGATGGAGCTATCTCACTGTAAAGTTGGTAGGAGAGGTTCCTCAGGACACACACTGCATTTTCCACCCCCTACAAAGACACAAACACACAAACAAGTGAATACAGAAGACTTGGATTGAACAAAAACAGGCTTAAATTCAGCTCTATCACTTCTCGACTCACCTTGTCCTCTGCCTTGCTGTCGTTAAGAGATGCCTTGATGTAGCTCACCAAAGAGTCCACCAGCCCGTGGGTCCCTCTCATCTGGCCACGGGTCTTCTCATTTACAGAGCTCAGATTCCTGAGCGCACAAAGAGACAGTGAAAGGTCAGAGAGCCATTCAGTCAGGGATCATGCATGTCACTACTTTGACCAGATGGTGCAAATAAAAAGGAGTGTGGGAGTGTTTCCACTCTTCTATGTCCAACAGGAAGCATTGCAAATATTCTCTAAAGGACAATTAATTTGGAGATAAAAGCCCTTCAGGCTGGACATAAACAGAGAAAGACCAAAGCAACTGGAGGCTGTTGCAAACAACAGTGAAAAGAGATGGGTGTGGTGAAAGCGCCAGTAGCTGTCAGCTGACACAAACGGTAAGTTGGAAAGTCCTGCCAATACAAGTTCCCAAAATGCAAATGCAGTCATGGAAGAAAAAGCAGACATGGAGAGAAATAAATGTTAATGAAAGAGCATGCTGAAACCACAGAGAAGACACAGATAAGTGAGGCGCACCTGAGGCATCCTGTGGTGTTGTAGAAGATTTCTGCCTCAGAGGGGGACTGCTGGATGGTATCGTTGCCGAGGCCTGACAGAGGGATGAGGATCCTCTCAGTCAGCTCAGCAAGTGTCTCCTTGGCCAGTTTCTCCTTCAGGTTGTCTTTGGATGAAAGGTTCCACAAGATACCTGCACAAATACACAATGGAAAAGTGTCAAGAAAGCTCACGTGTGCTTCATTTTCCATATTGCTTTAGCTTCTTTGACGTGTCATTTCTCAGACAGGATGTCAGGACTTTTGGACATTTTATTTTCAGTCTTTTTATGCAGTGACATCTATTTAAAGAAACAGTTCAGCATTTTGGAAAATATTATTTGCTTTCTTGCAGAGAGTTAGATGAGAAGATTGATACCACGTTCATGTCCATTCAGTATAAAACTACAAACAACATCTTTTAGGCTTAGTTTAGCGTTGAGATTGGAAAATGGGGGAATAGCTACCCTGGATATGTCCAAAGGTAATAAAAACCACCCAACAGCACCCCTTAAGCTCACTGCTTAACACACTGTTTCATGCTTTTTTAGTCTCCACAAATAGCTGTTGCGTTGATTTAGAGTAAAGATGTGTTGGGGGCACTGTTGGACAGTGCTTCCCCCCGTTTCCATTCATTGTGCTAAGCTAAGTGGCTGCTGGCTTTGGCTTCATATTCAGTGTACAGATGTGAAAGTGGGATCAATCTCCTCATCTAACTCTCTGTAAAACAGGAAATATTTATTTTCCAAAATGTTGAACTATTTCTTAAAGGATTAAATTGTTATGCATGAGTCGAAAAAACTCTAAAACACTTTCATTCCTTTCTAAACTTACAAGCAAAACTCAAATGGCAGCGAAGCTAAAACATTAGTAGGCACTGCACAGTGTGGGTTAGATAAAATTGCAGATCTGAATCATATTTTAGCACAGGTGCACGGGTAAAGTTGTTCTGGTATTTATTACTTCCCCAAAGTTTGTTGATGAACATGTGACACCTTCCAGCAGATATAAATCAAGGCGTAACGGCTCAAAGGAAAGAGTGACAAGGCCAGCACTCATAAAAGGGAGGGGCTGACACACTTTTGGTCCACAGGCCCAGACAACTCCCGCACCCGCCCTTACAGCTCCCGCACATTCCCTTATACCCCTAATCGCACACCCTATAGAAAAGACCTGGCAGGCAGATCTGCCTCCAACACATGCGCTGACACACTAAATGCCTTTCAAATCTCCTCACAGTGGAGTTGGAGTTACAACATCCATTTTCTCATTAATCTTAAGAGAGAGTATGACTGCCCATTCTGCTGACTACAGATAATTGTGAATGATAACAGTGAATGAGCTTATGAGAATGTGTGAGTGCTGAAGGCTGAGTCAACTGGAAACAAACCTTATTTATACTTGTGTGAATGGCCAACAGACATTAATGTCAAGTAATGAGAAACAAAAACAAAGGACTACTGTTTCTCACATCTCTTAAATGAATGAAACTAACTCAAACTGTGATTTAGTTACAGTAAATGCTCATAATCTGTGGATTCTTGTAAAAAATGTTTTGTTACAGCTTGCCACTTTTGTCCTATTTGTCTGGTGTGGAGTAATATCAGTTTCAAAGTTTACTGCTAGCTCAAAGAATTTCAAGGACACCTCTGTCAAAATCATGTTGCATCCAAATCCTTTGCATTCATTTCAAATTGAGGCAAAACACGCAGTCTGAGATCAGCTCTGCTTGTTGTGTCATGTTTTTTTTTTTATTTATTACAATGACAGTGAGCAGGATTTTCCTACCGGTGATGTTTTTGCGGAGCTCATCGTCAGGCTCCTTAAGTGCCTCCACCAGCTGTGGGATGCCACCCTCATCGATCAGGGCCACCTTGTTGTCCATGTTCTCATAGATAAGGTTGCGTGTGGCACCCGTGGCGAAACGCTGAACTTCTTGGTTGTCAGAGTTGAACAGCTTCACCAGTTCAGGAATTCCGTTCAAGAGGCGCACCTACGGACGGAGTAGCAGGAAAATTATTCTGTAGATACTTTTGTGATTTTATGATTTATTTATGATTTTATGTTTTAAATTTCCTTTAAGTTCTTTTGCTTTAGAAAAATTGGGACCTGTCCCGAGGTTGGATCAATGGTGCATAACATTACTATTACTGTCAGCCTCACGCTTTTTTTTGTTGTTGTTGTTGTTTTTTTTGCCAAATTCTGATATAGTAGCTTTAAAAGAATAGTTCAATATTTTGGGAAATACACATTCACTTTCTTGATGAGAAGAAGGTTGAGGCTGAGATGATTTTGTTCCCTTTGGACAGAGCCAGACTAACTGTTTCTACCTGTTTCCCATCTTTATACTGAGCTTGGTTAACTGGATGCTGGTTGTGAAGACACAACCATTAATCTCTCATTAAACTCTCAGCAAGAAAGTGATATGCCTACACAAAATGTTGAAATATAACTCTTTAATATGAAATTATCTGCATCTATTTTCAAAAAAAACTTATTAAACACAGACAGGTGTTAAACAAACATAAGCTGTATCCTCAGAGCTGACCTTCAACAGCAAGAACATCATAATTGAGTGCCACATAAGATAAGATCTCTGCTCTAATCTCTGATGTATGTTGTTCAACCATTGCCATTCAGCACCTATACAGGGCAGAGTCCAGATATGATTACAGCGATGGCAAAAACTGAGCAATATGTGGAACAGTTGGAGCACATACCGGACAACAAGCAAAGCTATAACTTCTTCTTTGTTACCAGCAAGGGAGAAACATCCATCAATGCACTTTAAGGAAAACAATTTTCATGACCGAGTTTCTCAATAACTGAGACTGCAGAGAGGAAAGACTGAGAGGGATTTTAACCACAAGTTTTATCTGTCTTAAGTACCTCATCTTTGGCGTTGCTGTCATTGTAACACTCATGTTGAATGTAGGCGGCACCCAAGACCTGCAGTTCAGGGTCGGACTCTCTCAGGTTTTGCACTGCTGCGGGCATGTTCAAGGTGGCGATCCTACCGAAGAAGCAAATGAACTAATTCAACTAAACAATATAAAGCACTTCATTATGTAATTACCCTGTTGTTGTGCATGGTAGCACAATATGTGTCTTTATGTCTGTATGTGTCTTTTGGATGTTTGCATGAAAAGCAACAGAATGGCCACAGTAATTACTCAAAGATGATTTGTGTCTTGTCTGCAAAGTTCAGCTAGTTGAATTTCTTCCAAATCACACAGTGGTCTGCAAACCACACGCTGTGGGGTGTGTGAAATGCGAGGCCTGAAACTGAACTGCCACACCCAAAACCAGTCCTGCCACTATGCAGCCACCTCCCTATCCACAGCTCTTAGGAAATAGACTGTTCACATCACATACTCCCTCCCTAAAAACCTCTTGACACATGAAAGTTGTGACACCATCATACTGGTGTATCACACTGACATTCGGGAACAGACTGACTTTAGCTGTCATCTCTGTTATTTAGAATTATAATCGAATTAAAGGATAAAGCCAGCATTATTCCATAATTTTCTTATTATCACCAAATCCCATTAAAAAAAACAGAGGATTAAGCTACTGTGTATCAGGCTTAATCCTCCACAGGCAATAGTTGTTAGCTGGATCAGTTCATTCTTGATTATTAGGATTTCACCAGGCATTCTTTTCTTCTCATATCAGTCAACTTCATTATGTAGTTGGTTTTCATCAAATGTGAAGAGGATTTTTTTTCAGATACTGATTTCCATGTCTAGCCTACCATTACACAATGAAGATCTGTCAGTAATAGGAACATGTAATATACCCATATATTTCAAATAAAAATGTCATTATTGTGAATGTGAGCAAAAATAACAGGTGACTTTGTTAGTCATGTGAGGTTCTCACCCGCTGAGGTTGCCCATGCTGGCTCCCATCTCCTGCACACCATAGATGTCCATGCCTCTGCCTACACTCTGCATGCTTTTGATTGACATGGCACGGGACAGGGTTCCCTGACGCTGCATAAATAGGTTTCCCTGGGAACTAGAGGACATGCCAGGTGTGATGAACCCTGCATCCACTCTGTCGCCCCCAAAGGTGCTCCCACCTGAGGACATTTGAAGGGTCCCAGGCATGGAGCCCATGCTCATCCGGTTCCGGTTTGTTATTCTGCTGATGGTGCGGTGGGCTGGTCCCTTAAAGGAATGTTGTTGGACAAACTCCGCTTCTCCCCCTGTCATTCCTCCACCACGGGTAAGAGTGGCACTAAGAGATCGTTGCATAGGTGACTGAAAGGTCATGGTGCCTCCTCCTTGCCTCACCTGGCTGGTGTAGCCATTGATTGCGCTCTGAGCGTACTGGCGGGTGAAGCTGGCATCCCGGTCGGACACAAAACTACCAGCATCGCTGCCATCGACCATCCAGGGTTTCATCTGCGCTGTCTGCTGCCGCATTGTATGAAGAGAGAGGGTCTCTGGGTCTATTCGCCTGGTGGTCCCTTGGTAGCCGCCCATGCGTATGTCTTCACGATAGTAACTGCCACCACCACCGCCACCACCACCTATTCCTCCACCCCCAACACTGATCTTATGTAGCTGGGTCAGGTCTGGGCCAGCAGACTGGCAGCTGAAGCCTGACCTCTGGGATACACGTGGACCCTGAGGATGGAGAGAGTGACTATTACCATCAAATGTGTAATCAGAGTTGCTCATAATGCTCTCATGAACTGGATGTATGGGCGGATATGTTGTAAGTCACTGCTTATCTTCAAGATCAACATAAACTTGACCACAGGGGTGGGACTGTCATTCAGGAAACAAATTCATGCCCTTAGTATTTTTTTGTCACAGTCATTTCCATTTCTCATATAAAAACACATTTACAGAAAAAGGCTTTATCATTGACTCAAACAAAACGCTTGTTGAATGTCTCTCCTGAGCGTGGAGCTCAAACATCTGTGGCACATAGCCAGAGTCTTTCTGTTAAATCAGTAAAATGGAGGAATCTAGAGGGTGCGCTTGAAAACCCTGAGCTGATCTCATCACAGCCTACTGTGAAATGCCACACCTGCTGTGTCCTGGGTGAACCATCGTGTCACCAGCAGAGGGTCAGTGTTGGTATTTGTTTTTTTAAGAGCATCCAGTTAAATGACCCATTACATGATCAAATGAATATCTCCATTATATGTGTGAATAGATGCTGAAACAGTGAGGTACTCACCATTGTTTTGGAGCCTGAGTACATATAGGATTTAGAGCTGAAACTTGGGTGGTAGGTCTGATATTTCAAATCAACAGAACCACCCTGGTCTGGAAGGAAGCAGAGAAACAGAATAAGAAATAAACACCACATACACCATGACACTGATATCAGTGATGGCTATACATCTGCTTAAGATTCAGAATAATGAAATAGTTTTGCTTGTTATACATAATCCTCTTGTTCATAACCATCTTAACATGTTTCTAAGGAAAGTGATGGGCGACCAAATCCACAGTCCTCATTACATGCAAAAAATATTCCAAAGTTATCTGAAATTAATATGAGAATCACATCAAGTTGATACCCCTCAAAAATTTAAAATGTTATTATACTTCTGAGTCCATATTAAATATGCCATAGATAAAAAGTGACATAACAAGTGCCCACTAAAAAACTCATAACAGAGTTTATGTGTTTATTCTGTAAGCAGTAGTGTCATCGTCAAATACAGTGACTACTGACAGATCCAGACACAAATAACAAAAGGCAACTGGAAATGTTTTGTTGTTATGTTAGAGTTACTCCCTTTGCCTTTTTGTTCTATGTGCATTTATGTTGATAGAACTGTATGCATCAAGAGTCTTAATAAATATTCAAAAGTTTTGCAAGCATGGAGTTTCCAAGTGTCATCTTCAGCTTGACTCAGCTGCTGACTGAGTTGCTAAATTACTGACCAAGAGGTCAAGAGTGCATAGAAAACCTACTTTCAATTGTCATTTTCAAAGTCAATTATTATAGTGTTGTTTTGATATCACATAGAAGCAGAACAATATCGGCTATCCTAACAACCTTGGCCAATATCAGTTTTTTAATGGTCTTTGTTGAGGTCATTGAGCTCTGTCACATACATAAATAATAAAGCATCCCTGACCTATTGTGGTGTTACTGTATGTAACAATATAATCACAGAAACAATGAAAAATGTGTCTTGCTAACTTTCACAAGCTTATTGTTTCCCTTCTGTAAACATTGAAAAGTATAAAAGAAAATCCTCAAAATTATCAAGAGCATTGTCTGTGGTAGATCTAATCACACCACGGCGGCCTTAGCGAGGTGTCATGCCTCTTTCATTTACAACAATGAAAGGCCGTTTGAATAGCAGGGGTCCTGTTACACTGAAGACTGAAGGTTCGACTGCACACACAGTCTGTAACAGCAGGACCTGTAGCGGTCAACTCAGGTCCAGTGTCTCTGGTTTCCCTTCACTCTGTGAAAACTTCACATCTAACACACAAAGACACTTGCTCGGCTCTTTCCGCAGAGAGATTGTGTGAACGTTTTACTCTCAAACCAGAATTTAGAGACAATTAAAAGGTGAGCTGTGAACATGACGAAAGGCGTAATGAAAAATCTTCACTAAGCTTTATGGATTAAGTGAATGTTTATCATTTCAACAGTCTAAACTAACCGAATATGTTGCAAAGCAACAAATCACCATTGATTATGCTGCATGTTTTTAAGTAAGTAATTATGTTTATATCATTTTTCATCATGTTCAAAAAGCTTTTCTTGGGAATGTGTAGCCTGTCACTTACTTTAAGAAAGCTGAAACAGACTTTCAGATAATGAAAGCAGCTTGTGGCTTTATAAGGCTGTACTCACAGCTGAATACTAACATGTAGTTTTGTGTGCTAGCATGCTAATGTTTTCTAAAAGTAAAGCAGAGGATGATGGGAATATTGATAGTTTTGCAGGTATTCTGTCGTAAAAGCAAGCAAGTATTGAACAAAATTGCACTTTTTATCCAAAGATGTGACTTTAGGAAGTTTTAAAGTTAAAATTAATTAAAAAAAAACTGAGGGAGGATAACTGTCTGCAGTTCACAAAAAAACCCAAAACAAAGTGGATCATAGTGGGAGACTGACTGAGCCTCACACCTGGCATGACTTAACAGGTAACTTAACAGTCAGTGTTGGTCACATCTTAAAAACACCTTGAATGTTCTGACACCAAGCCAGCCATCAGTCCTTAACCCAGGTGGCACTGATCATGATTCAAATGTAACTAATCCCTTGTCTTGAGGAAGCCCAGATGCTTAATGATTACAGACTTCTACTAAAAGAGCCAAAATAATGTAAAGAAATTTTATCAACAATCCAAAGAAAGGTTGATGTATGAGTGTACAGTACGTATGTGAGTCTGTATCTTGAACAGTTAATAATTTTACTGTCCCCATGTGAGCAAAGGCAAGGAGGGTGGACTGCCTTTATTTCCATGAAGCACACACCCACACACACACACACCAGACCAGTTGCTATTAAGGAGAATGACTGATGTGTTAATTGGCCCGGGCCCAGCCCAACCCTGTCAGTGCCCAACACACCTTTGCACAGAGCCACACCTTGAAAAGTCCTTCAACAAAGAAACTGCCCTTTGATTTTTCTTCTCTGTTTTCTTTTGAAAAATAAACTTTGGTGATGAAGCCAAGGGTTCGCACATGTTCTCACTTTCTGTTGAGGCTTGTCTACCTGTGAGCATCAATTAGTCATTTCCATAAACGCACAGCGGTTGTTTCAGCATTTAGATACGGAGGAGGAGGCGTTCCCTGCAGAGTCCTCCTGTTGTTTTGCTCATGTGTGAACAGCCCTGCACGCGTAATGAGCTTCTCTAAAGCCACAAACCACTGAAAGCATTCTCTGTTGTGCTGTCAGGAATTCTTGTCTCCTTCTTACACAGGTTTCAAAAGAGGGCGAATGTGACGTGACGACAATTTTATGACTATATGGTATGTTTCAGTCCAGGCAAAGCCCGGGGCAAAGGAGGGTCAGAGATAATAATAAAATATCATGCACAGGTTCATTTTTCATACAGTGCTGCCATGTTTCTGTAAAACTGATGTCAAAACAGACCCATTGACCCATTTAGTTAGCATGATATATGCCCCTCATAATTCCAGCCGTTAAAAATGGCATGAACAGAATGTGAAGGTATGGACAGCGCCTCGGGGAAACTGCTGAAACTAGAAGAGTGAGAAAAAGTTTCTTCTTCTGCGACCACACAGCCTACAATTTAGAAGTCATCTAAATGATGGTGACCTGATGTGGAGTTGCTCTGCCTGTTCCATGTAGTTTGGGGAGATGTAATGAATTATGGCACATAAAGGAATGTCTTTGTGCATCCAGCAGGTGCACAAGTTTTGATGACCAGACTGACTCCTCAACCGCATCAAATCATCAAACATGTCTTTACAATCAAGCAAAGTAGATCCAGACTCTCCTGGAAACCTTTAAGTTCCCCTGTGGGAGCTTCACTGACTATGTGTGTCAACATGCAACGTCTCTGACCAGACAACATAACAGCTGGTTCTCACGCCAACGTCAACTCCCAGGTACCACCTGAACCCTCCCCTCTTAAAGCTGAGAAGGAATTGAAACCCAACCCCACAGAGGAAGGCTTTCACCTTAGCCTGCTATTAGGGGGGTTTATGAAAGCAGCGCTTGTTTGGGCCTGTTACACATTAACTCTTTCTCATGTGCGAGTACACCACAAAAGATCACTCCAGCTCAGGTTCATCTGCTACCAACCTGTGGAGCAGCTGATTGGACAAATTCTCAGATGAGCTGATAAGTCTTCAGGAATGCAGCAGGGCCAACGGTGCACATAAACACACACAAAATAAATAAAAGAGAAAGTAACCTCTAGAGCTCAAACTATTAGTCAATTGATTGAAAGATAATCACTCTTAGACTGATCATTTAAGCAAAAATGGCAAAAATCCACACTCGCTAGTGATCTCCATGTTCACTGTCTGTGAATGTGTGTGTGTGGTGTGATTGAAACAGTGTCAACAAACTTTACAGGGGGTTTAAATTTTGATATAAACAGGAAAATAACAGCTACATGGGGTGTTCAATACTTATACTAACACGGCTCTTAAGCCATGTTAAATGGAAAAACTTAGATTATTCTTATTTCACTTATTTGGAGTAAGGCCAAAGAAAAAAAAAGGTCAGATAAGAGTTGAAATTCCCAGTCTGCTGAGAGTCTATTACTCAGCTATATATGTGCCATAAAGTCAGCATTACAGTCACTGACACCTGTACCCTGGGTACCTGGGACCTTTTACCTCAAACAGTCCCACCCTGACCGTAAACCCTTCGTCAGCTCATTGTGCGCTCCTCACACGGAAATACAGCCGCGGAGCCGAGCTTAAAGTCGGTGTATCTGTTTGTGAAAGTAAGCTCAGAGACTTGTTGGTGTTTACCTGACATGGCGTAGTGCGAGGCTGATCCATTCTGACGCGGAAGGGTGGACTTCTCCGCCAGTCTCATCTGGACCTGCTGCTGGACGCGCCGCGCTCTGGACACCTCGTCCGACACGGAGCTCCCGTTCCCGAGCTGGATCTCGGACGGGAGCCCGTAGGTGGTGACCGAGCTGTTGGGCTGTAAAGCGGACAGAAACACGCTTTCAGAGACCACGGTGCTCATGGCGAAGGGTTAAGCGTCGACAGTAAGGACGAGGCGCGGACGGAGGACAGCTCGCTCCTGCTGCTGAGGGAGTGTTTGAGCGCGCAGAGGGAGCAGAGCCGCGCAGCAGCGGGAGGTGGAGCCTCTCTCAGCCCGTACCACGGTACCTGGCTCTCACAGGTGATCGGCTCCTTCTGGGAGCCTACGTAGCTGGCACCCCTTAACTTTGCATTAATGTCTCCCCCTGGATGTGGCCTTGCTCAGTTTTCCTTTAATTTTAGTTTAATTAAAAAGAGCTCCGGACGGACAAACAGCCAGTTTTCCGCCCCCCCACACACACTAACCCTTTACGCACGCCTCTACTCGCCCTCTCTTATATAACCGAGTCACAGGTGAGTTTAGATAAGGAGATTGTTGGATGCGTCACACTGTCTGCTAAAACACTTCAAAACATTTGAGTTTAGTGTTCATGAGCAACAGATGAGATTGTGATCTCCGACAGATAGCTCAGTTGGAATTTAACGATGAGGCACGACTGGGTTTCTGAATTATTTTGTTTTTTTTTATCTTACTGGAAAGTACTTCAGTATGACTTATTTTTTAAAACATGGTTCACCAGTTCGTCAGAGGGTTTAACTCTCTATGTTCTTAGTCATTATTAAGTTTCACATTCCTGTTTTCTGTTGTTGCATGACCTGACTTGTGTTTTTTACTAGCAGACGACCTGAAGATTCTGGTCGAAAGTAACTAAGTACATTTACTCAAGTACTGTACATAAGCACAATATTTGGAATTGTACTTTACTTGAGTATTTACATTTTATGGTATTTTATATTTCTACATCAGTTCAGAGGGATATTTTTTCAGTTCAGTTCGTTTGTTTGACTGATTAAGTTACTTTTTAAAAATGTAAAATAACATTTACTGTTACAAATTAAACTACATCATTATGTAAAGTAGTTAGAAGTATCTCAACCAGTTTCAACAGTAAAATGTTATTCATACATTAATGCATCAGTATTGATAATCTCATAAAAATAAATAGGTAGTATACTACTTATAGGACTAATTGTTCTGCACTGAGTACTAAATAAGTATTTAGCTGATAATACTTAAATACTTTTAGTTAAAAAAAATCCAGGTCCTAAGATTGTAATTATTTTCATACATCAGGTTTGCTGCTTGTACGTAAGTAAAGGATGTAAATTCTTACTGCGTGGATATTATGTGGATGTTTTCTGAGACAGCAATAAAAAGGATTCTCTCTGTAGAGTTACAGTATGTCATGTTTCAGACGTCCCAGCTACATTTGACAGCAACTTCTGTTCAAAATTTCATGTAGAGGAAAGGTACTATTGAAGGTCAGATAACAGTCCAAAAGATAAGATGAGGAGGAGGTACAGTGATTTGGTTTGTGTGTGTGTGTGTGTGTGTGTGTTTTGTTCCTTTTTAAAGTTAGCCAAAAAGTACAAAAAAGCCCCCCCCAAAAAAGTATCTCCTTGGACTTTGTTAGACTTCTTTTTTTTAAATCTTACAGTATATTTCAGTGTAACATTAAATCAAATGTTAAACATTCAGATACAGACAAATATCTGTATCTGTATATGTCTTGTGATAGGATTAAACAGTGAGAGTGAACAAAGTTGACAAACCAGTTTAAACAACTTTCAATCATTCGGTCCTGTTTAACAGCCCAATGATCACAATTAGTGGAGTCGATTCTAATTCATAATGAGGTTACATATGACAGAGACAGTTAAAGCTAATTCTAATTCCTTGTTGTCTTCCAAAAGTGATGTTTTCAACGGTGGAAACTATGCTCATTTATTCAAGTCGCTAATGGCTCCACCTTCACCGGCTGCAACATTAATGATGCCAACACCTCATCATCCTCAATATTTTTACTGTGGTGAGATTTTGAATGCAGGGTGTTTACAGAACACTTGTACACTGTGGAATTGCTACCTTTACTCGAAGTAAAAGATCTGAGGTTGTCTTCTATCACTGGTTGTTTACTTTTGCAAAAACAGTTTCATGATTTTCCTTGTTTGACAGGGAGCACACATTGTTACAGATCTACCACATACGCGGCATCTAACTAAAGCTCATTTGCAGCCCCCAGCTGAAGTTTCTTACTGTAGGCTTTGTTCCACAGAGGTGATGCACTAAGTCTGAAAAAGGCAATCAACTAATAAAACAACGTAAGGTGTTCACATTATTTTGACCCCCCTTCACCCCTCACATGCAGCTCTTTACCACAGCTAAACTGATGCTAACTGATGTTGAATCAGCAGACAATGTTAAATACACTTTACACTGCAATTATATCTTTCTCTGAAAAAAGGTAGAACAAACTTTTATCTATAAACCCCCATTCATTTTTTTGTAGATTTTAAAACATATCTCAGTAGATTCTGTATTTTTTTAAGTTGTGTATGCTGTTACTGTTATTTCATAACTGGATATTGCTGTTGTTTTAAACTCTTGTAATAATTAGATCAATACATGTAAATCCCATAAACATTACGCTTCAGTTGCTTGCAGCCATGACGGCCTTTGAGCTTGAGGCAGTTAGAGAACTTTGGTGTTTTTACAAATTGGCATGATATAAAGTTCAATCTCGTAAATGCTGTTTAGAATATGAATGGAGAACTGTTACCAGGTGTGGCACAGTCTCACTCTATTATTATGTCAGAGCCACACCTAAGTTTTATCTGGTTTGTTTAATTTGAGCTTAGCAACAGTGAGTCACTGCAGCGAACATGAGAGCGATATGAAGTGTGGGAGCACTACATGATGCATGTCTGTGTTTTTACCTGCCTGAAAACAGGGTGGAAGATTGGAAACATTATTATTATTATTATTATTATTATTATTATTATTAAATGTATTTATTTATTAAGAATTAAGAATAAATAAATATCTCTCCACTATTTGCTTTACTTCTCGGGTTCCTGACTGCCTTTAAATGCATCTGAGCAGGCACACAAGAGAAAATCCTCAGCCTGTCTAAATATTATTCAATCAGCCAATCACCAAACAATCAGCCGAAGACTTTGTTTTCCCAATGCAGATCAACCTCAGTAGTTTTAACACCCTGGACGGGATGCAGATCTGTTGACGCAGACTTAACCCTCATTGTCACAGCATATTTGTAAGAAGGAACAATCAGAGGAGAAATAAATTCACATGTGGGCACTGAATGTGACTCAGTGAGTCTGAGGTAGAGGCAAACGTTCACAGTGAAATTATTTTACTTTATAACACAAACAGGAATAAAATAGATTAATCTGGTACACATTTTTAAAAAGAAGCATAGATTTTGACTCACCATAACCATTGTAGCTGAGTTGGTAGGTGTTCTCCTCTCTGATGTTGTGCACCTACTTGTCTGTGCAGGTGAGCTGATCTGGCTCAAGTAAGAAGTTAGAAAGTATTAAAAAGTTATAGTCGCAGACACCGCCCTGAAAATTACAATTCTTCCGTCCATCACAGGTAAATGCAGAGCATACACAAAACAAAGAGATGAGTCAAAGGAGAGTATGACACCACAGGGTGTGTACAGAGAAGGGGGGGCGAGAGTCTGACTGCGACATCCAGTGAAGGAAACGCAAAGTTCACGTAACAGCTTGGTTGTTACTCTTCCAGTGAGAGGAATGTCTGCACTGGAAGTGATGGAAGCTTTTGATTTATAACCTTGCAAAATTCTTTTTATTTATAGTGTGTGAGTCGATATCAGCGCTGAATTTCATATAGGATGTTGCAACAATTCGTTGATGACTCACCCCAGAGAGACAGAAATCAGGTTACTGACTAAAGGCAGTGTGTGTGTGTGCGTGTGTGTGTGCGTCAGAGAGAGTGATTGCATGGGAGAGTGAGAGAGTGACAACCTTGTTCTGCCGGTGCTCTGATGCGTCAGGAACCAACTGTCAGCCTGTCAGTGGTAGTGCTCTCTGAAACGACACTACATGCTAAAAAAAATAATAAAAACTTTCACGTTCTCCATATGTACATAGACATTGAAACAAACACCTACAGAGGTTTCAAAGCACATGTCGAAGCAGGTGTGAACGATAATGAGACAGTGGACCACAGACATTGAAAAGGCCCCTCCTTTTTCAAAAATCCTTCCTTTTTTCCTCTCTTCAAAAAAAAAAAGATCGCCAAGAACACTAAAATAAGTTTTTTTTAAAAGATAAAAACAAAGACAAAATTAAAACAGAGGCCAAATGCACCTTATGAGGTTAAGTCATATCTCATAAGGTACACCATCACATTTACATTTAAACATGATGCAATACTAGATTTCAAACATGGGTGGAGTTATTTTATCTGATACAAATATATATATATATATAAATATATATATAACCCAGATAGAAATATTTGGCATATTACTTGTTTTCCAATTCAGAGCAATAAATAACTTTGCTTATTTATAATTCTATATTCTTCTGTGTATAAGGAATTTCAGCTCTTCAAACAGAGGCTCTGGCATCTAGGGGGCAGGACTCCTTCGATTGAGGTGCGCAGGTTAGATTAAAAAACTCAACCAACACCTGAGGAAAATATCTGGCTCTTTAGCTCCTAAATGCTCCACTGTGTTCACTAGCTGGTCATTAACTGTGTCTGTCTTCTGCTCGGTGCTGAGCAGGTAGTGTGCTACCTTTTTTTTTTTTTTTTTTTTTTTACCGAAAACAGCTGCCACTATGAGAAAGACTGAGTGAGTAAGAATGAACCAATACAGTAAAGTTGTGGGCTGGGCAGCTAAACAAGGAGACGAAACTCTATATAAAGCTCCGTAAAGTCATTTGACACATTAAAATATAAATATTATATCAATAAAATATTGATTATCCTAAGCACTGTTGCCATTGCACTTAGGCCTGGATCTCAGGACAGACAGGAAGCTTTTGTTAGAGGATCTGTGGTGGGGTGATATGAAGACAGGAGTTCAGTAATGTGAGCAGCAGGCTAGACCATTCAAGACTTTGTACAAACTTAATTATATCGTTAGTAGAGAGGGAATGAGGTGAAAATGGGAATCACTGAATCAAACATTTATGCTCTTAAATATTTCTTTCTTTTGACCGCAGATATAGATGGGTAGATATGTTGATATGGATAAAAATATTAAACTTTTGATGAAATTTACAAAATATAGAAGTTATTAGTAGTTATTTAACCCAAGAAGGAAAGATTTTGTGTTTAATGTGTTTTATGGGCTACCCACAAACAGAGAAGTGACTCACATACAAATAAATATGCAGTATGTTATGCGACATAGAAATGATATATATGTTTGAGATCAGAGAGGTTTATTTCCTCATGAGATCTCCAGATACATTTATTTGGGATCAGGGTTTAAGGCAGCCCTTTGTAAAAGGTACAATTAAATCACAGATAAAGAGCATATAAAAATTATATTTAACCAGCTGTGAAAGAAGTAATTCTCCATTCTCTGTAGCAAACTAAAGCTGATGTTTATGTTTATGAGCACTTCTCTTAAAATTAGTCAAAGTTGTGAATGATCAAACTAGTAAAAAATGTTAAGTATGTTTCTGAAGCCTTTAAAGAGGCTTCAAGGACTCCACCACCCCAAACACAACATCAGGGTAAAGATGTTGCTGCAGCAGGAGACCAGATGAGTGAAGCCAAAATATAAGGAGATGAAGGTGTTTCTCTAGGTCAGAGATCTGGTATGAGCTTAGACTGAATCTTTCCCAACCTGATTTATCCATTCGTGAAACTTCAAAGCTGAATTTAACATGACTCTGAGATTTATAGCCCATGTGTGATTGATGAGTGTTGATCACAACCAGATGTAACTGATGAACATCTCCTCACAAAGCCTTGGGCATGAATATGCAACTATAACAGTCTTCACTCTTCTGGGAAGACTATCTGCCACGCCTGCAGGGATTTGTTCCCATTAAACTACAAGGCCACGAGTGAGGTCCGGCTCTGATGTTGGGTGATAAGACATGTTGGATGCTGGGGTCACGGAAGCTGTGCAGGCCAGACACATAAATCTAAGAAGATCTCCTCTGTATAGACCTGGCTTCGTGCATGGAGGCATTGTCATGGTGACACAGGAGAGAGGCTTCCCCAAATTGCTGAGCACAAAATACCATTGTCTAAATGTCATGGTGTACTGTAGCATTAAAGGCAAAGTTCAAACCATGAAAACAATAATGCAGTACTGCCAAATTTTAGATTTTCTTTGCAGAAGCAGTACACTAAACACCAAATATGGCATTTTCTACTAAAATTCTTAATTCAAATATACATTCAGTTGAGTTTATTAGGTACAAACAGTCCTTTGTTAAAGCCTGAATTTATGAAGGTTATTTTTTCACTTACGTTTAGAAGAGATGTTGATTCAACTTTATGGTTGTTTTGGAGGCTGCAGTTTATGCTGCTGCTGAGTTGCATGGTTTTGCACTGAGAAGTGTTTCTAATATAAAGTCTAGCAAGGAAGAAACGGAAGACATGAAGGTCACTGAGAAAACAAAAGACCAGTTGTGTATTGTGTTGCATTTACTTTACATATCTTGTCCAGGAACCTGCACACCTGCTGTGCTGTAGTTTCATTCTACAAAGCTTCGTCCTCAGAACACCCTCACGAAAATATAAGTAAATATGTTTGAGCTTTGGGGCATCCTGAATTAAGTTTTAACTTTGTCAACAGTGACAACAGCTGTGTTGTCTGAGGAGAAAGTAAACCTGCTGGCAGAACAAACACTGCGTGCGGAGGGTGTGTCTGCTGCGACAGTGCCAGAAATACAAGTCAGATGAGTTTTTAATGTATTCAGCTGTGCTGCAGTGAAAGAGAGTGTGCTGACTGAGCAGACGGGTGTTGATATCACACTGCCTCCTTGTGGTGACACACAGATAATACTGGAGACTTGTTGGGATAGAGATGGTTATATAGATTGAACAGCTTATTGTAAAATACAGATCTTTTACAGCGTGTGTCACAGCCAAACACTAAGCCTAGTCCTTCTTTTAATACAATCTGAAGAATGCAAAAATACAAGGCATTTTATTTGAGGATTTGGATTATTATGATGGATTATTTGGATTTGGATACATACTTGAAGCTGTGAAAAATCTTAAATTTTGTATATTTAACTCCTTTGAACATCTGGGTGGTGCAGTGGTTTCCAAACTAAGGCCTGTGACCCCTAGAGAGGGTCACAGGAATGTAGTGGGCTCCAGGATGATTTTAGGAAAAAACTCACACTCACTCAACTCACTTGGATACACAAAATATATTTATTTGCCTGGCCTTTTCTATTTGTTGCTTTTCTTCAAAATACTGTAAGTTTTTTCTCTTCAGGACGAAAAAGTACTCAAATGAAAAACTGCTAAATTTAAGGAACACACAAGCAAAGTAAAAGGTTGATTAACACTGGTGTAGAGTGTATGCTCCACCAAAAATAGAAAGGTGACATAATTTATTAGCATTATTAAAACATGTTGAGTCAGAAGACATAACTGTTTTTGTCATTATTCAAGGACAGAGGGTTTCACAGATTAATAAAGGTAAGAAAGCATGAGGATGTTTCATAAGGCACAAAGAAGAGACATAAAGTCGACTGAAAAACACACAAGCTAACTTGTCATCCTGATTATTATTAGAGTAAGACACTACATTACAGTAGAACACTGAAGCCCTTATGCTTAAATTATATTATAACACTGTAACACTGCAGCAAGATGCATCAGGGAATACATGGAGTCTCCTAAGTGTTATTAACACATGACAGGTATATATATACAATTTATACATCCATAAAAACAGCATTTAGTTCAATGACTTAAGAAAACTATTTCACAACACACTGTACGTATAAAAGATTCATGTGAAGTGTAGCATGATAAATAAAGAACATCTGACAGATAGAAGCTAAATAACTGTGTGAGAAAGACGAGTGTGGATTAGCAATATCAAAAACAAGCAGTATTTTCTAATCTAGAATAAAAAGACAGATATCCATCTTGCTATTTAATCATAAGGAAGAGGAGCTGATGCATAGAAACACATAATTAAGTAATTCTATTGTGATAGTACTAGTCCTAGTACACTCCGGGGCTGTTACGGATCCCACAGCAGAGCACCATAGTGAAGATCATCTCGAAGATCTAAATGGGGAAAAAGGACAGAGCAGTTTAATTCAATAAGTCTCAGGTTCAAGCACCTGCATCCTTATCACAGCTGATAAAAGCAGGAGCTTCGGGGGGAATGTCGGCCATGTTGTGAGAGTCTTTTTCACATCACAGCTGTGCTCACATCATCTCCATTTCCAGTGTGACACTCACCATGATGACGGCGACCACCAAAGCAGCCAGACCAATCAGGTAGAGCTTCTCGGAGAACAGCTCGATCAGTTTGTCATGACAGCTCTGAGAGGAGACAGAGGCAGAATAAAGATGCTGACCATGCCACTGCGATTAATGAGCCTTTTTTTTAATGTCTCGCACCGCACATGCACGCAGTAATGGATTACATGTAATGGAGAGCTGCGCCTGCTGTCATAACAAGGTGCTGAATACTGCCTGCCTCTGACCATACAACTCTGAATAATAAATAATGTAATATGTCATCTGTTAGTAACATGCTGATAAATAATAGATCAATTTCCTCTCTGTCTGTAGCCACTGAAATATATATCAAAATGGCAGACCGCTATAACAAGCATTGTGTTCATGAATTTCAGTAAGAATTTGTGTATACCAGAGGCTGTGACAGAAACTCCTCTGGAGACTTTCTGGGACACAAGGTGCTGGCGACTTGTTTGAAGAGAGGGGTGTCATCTCCTTTACCACAGCAGTCGAGCTGAACACCAGAAACAAGAGGTCACACAAAAATGCAATCAAAAGAGATTTCTAATGCTCAAGAGCCAAGTGGAGAGAAGATTTTCCATCATGATGTACCGTAGTGTGGAAAACATTCAGCACGTTGATGGCGGCATCTTTACTGGGAGACCCTGAGACGTCCACAGCCTTGATGTACGCAGAGTCGTAGAAGTTGATCAGCTCTTTGGAGATCTACGGACAGTCGGTAGTCGGGCAAGTTGTGTTAGTGACATGACAACAAAAAGGGCAAGTTCGCTGGAGCAGAGGTGGAAAATGCAAATATTATGCATTCAAATGCAGAGTTGAGTGTGTGTGTGTGTGTGTGTGTGTGTGTGTGTGTGTGGTGCTTGTGCCCACCGTGTCCCTGTTCATGAAACCCCAGATTGCTGCAGCCACTTCACAAGCAAACAGGATCACCAAAAAGAAGAAGAACTGACAAAAGAAAGCAAGGGAAATGATTTGAACTTAAGAGGAAAAAAGAAAAAGAATTAATTATTAATTGAAACAGTAAAAAGTCAAAAACAGAGATACTCACTGTCCCCAACAGGCACTGAGATTCCTGAATGGCACCGTAGCAACCGAGGAACCCCACGAGCATCATCACAGCCCCAACAGCAATCAATATGTACACACCTGTAAACACAGAGACAACAGGGAACTAAAGGAGTGTAGGTCGTCAACCTGGTATTGGGTCCTCAGCAACACTAGGGGGCAGCAGAGTGAGAGCAGTGTGCTGCCCATTCATCGATCCACACGTTGTTTGGTAATGGACTTCCTGGATGTTTCTCTTGCCTTTCCCGTAGGATGACATGACATTATTGACATCCTGGAAATAAACAGCCCCCCAGATCCTGAGAAAGAGGGGCGGGGACTGACTCTGTTCAGCTTCCTGGCCAGGAAATGCCTCCCAGACACCCCTAACCCACCATGAACCCCCTCTGTGCTGACTCCTGACCTTTGACCCTGGACCATTATGCTTTCCCAGGAAACAGAGGGAACCATGTCACCACAAAGACAACCACTCACATGTACACACACATCTTTGTGTGATTAACTTGAGATAAAGAGGAGACTGAAAAAATTTACACATCATCTGTGGTAATGAAACAAAATACACAGTTTCCGCGAATTCTAGTGGCAAACAGAAGCGTTCAACAGGCTCCAGTGCAGGTTACCCTGCTGCAAGAAAAAAGTCAATGAATAGCAATAAAGCTCCAGTTACAGCCGAGGTCTGACTTGTGTTTCATGCAGCTTCGAGAAAACATTCTGAACACAGAGTGAAGGTTAAAGAAAAAATCTATTGTACTAGATATATGGTGAGTTTAATTTAGAGTAAAAAGAAGAGCTGGTGACATTAAGGCTTTCATTAGTAGATTACAAAAGGTAACGTTAATTGCTGCATGCTAAATGCATCTGTCACTGGTTGTTGAGCTGAGGGAAATGTGTCACAACGCATAGTTTGTCATATTGTTATTAGCAGTGGTGGAAGAAATATTCAGATGCTGAAAAGTAAAAGTAGGAGTAAAAAACTATTAAGATACTCAGTTACAAGTAAAAATCCTGCACTCTTACTCTTTTTCTAATTAACAGTACAGACATTTTATTAGAAAAAAAATTAGTATCACATCACCCAGGAAATCTCTTTTCTTAATGTACTATTATAATATTAGTTTCTTTGGATAGTTCTCCATCAATTTAGAATTGTACTCCCACAACATTTTCAGATTTATATATGGGCTGTTTATAAAAAAGAGGATCAAAACTGATGCAGGAGAACCAGATAGATCATATTTTTTTTATTCCACATATTTTTTCCCTGTCAAAATCTGGCACCTACATTACAACTACAGTCCAACTCAACCGTTACATCTCACTTGCTTCATTCGAGTGTGTTATAGTGGGGGCAGCTAATATAAGAGCTTGAGTTGTGGGCCTCAAGCAGAGATATGGAGGTTTGATAAGATCCCTTTTTCTAAACCCAGACCCCAAGAATTTACTTTTATTTTCAAACTTGTAGTGTTCAGCCCCAACCAAAAATATATCACCCAATCCAGATCCACTGAAGCCACTAAAGGCTTTATACAGCATGTACTCCCCAAAATTGGTGGAAGTCCTCTTTAGTTTACATAAATACATCATATTTTGTAAAGTGAGCCTTTAGGTTGTATTTAAAATCTTTATCTGCAAAGTAACTGTAACTGTCAAACAAATGTTGAGTAAAAGGTAAAATGTTTATCTCTCCCTGAATTATTTAGGAGTCGATGTAGATGAACATTTAATATTATAAAAAACAATATAAGCTTATAAAATAAAATACCAAAATGTATTGTTGAAGTTTGTGGTTCCTGACATTTCTGGCTTGTGACCTCTCACAAAAAAACATATTTCAGATGGATCTGAGTTTGTGAGCAGAAATTTCCTCTCTTCACTTCTAAAATGGTTTCATTTAAATAATTGTTGGAGACCCAAAGAGGTAAAATTATTCAATATTTCACTAAAAAAAGCAAAGATTAAAGAACAGTCCAAACGGTGATTAAAAAATTTTATCTCAGCGCTTTCTTTCCTGCTCCATTAACTATCTCACGACTACTCCGATTTATCTATCAACCTTTGAAAGGGGGCCTGAAGCCACTGAAATAAACTCCCTGACAGTATATAAAGTAGTGTACAGGTACTTTTACTTAAGTATAGGATGTGAATGCTTCTTCCACGGCTGCTTTTAGTAAGACGGTCTGGGAGCAGTCTGTTTTTGGGTTTTCTATTCTAGCACGCATGCGAACAAAACACACGCAGCCTTTAATGTAGCCTGACAGGGCGGCCTGAAAGGGACAGACAGGCCATAATGGCCCTTTTCCACTAGTACCTACTCGGAGAGAGACTCTGACTCTGCGGGCCTCAGACACCTCACACTGTACCTCACATGTCACGCACAACCCTCCACCATACTCATATCTACACTCTCGCTCTCTGCCTCAACACTCTCCTCCTTCACCTCCCCCTCTCTCTTTCTCTTTCAGGACTCGATGTTTGCAATGCGGCAAAGCAGGCATTATTTCCACTGCCTTCCATTACTATGACAACACCCTTTGAGGTTTGAAGGCCATTGAGACTTTAAGGGAGACAGGCAATTTTATACCACCGGGGAAGTTCATTTATTTCTTGTCTCCCAGTGTAATCTCCAGGGCAAAAAAAAAGTGGGGGGGGTCGGGGGGGGGGGAGACCAGCTAAAAGCCTCACTTGGACTTTTCCCTTCTTTTTTCGTCCAGTATCTTAAACAAAGAGCTGTGAGGCCATATTCACACTGTTGGAGCATGACACCTATAAACTGAGATAACCCAGTCATACTGTATGTCAGTGGATGAACGATGAGTTGAGGATCCATTAATAAAAAACATTTCTCTCTCATAAAAGGGACAAGGCAGACATGCCTCTTGCCCTGAAAATTAGAAATACTTGTTAAAGTTACATAAAACTAAGGAGAACTAGCCTGCCTGTCAAAAGGTAACCAAATCCTCCTACAAGCACATCTACATCTACAGCATAAAGACTGAAAACATAAAGAAACAATTCGCTCTCTCCGAAGGCATTGTAACAGTAATCAGTTTACTCTTTGTCTTTTGGACAGATTAAACAAACAAAATCTAACGTGTTAATTTACGTCCTTTAGAGGTGCTGCTAGGTGACAGAGGTGGGCTCACTGTCTCCCCCTGTTTTCAGACTTTATGCTAAGTTAAACCAAGCCTCTCCTGGCTGTAGCTTCACATTTACCTTACAGACATGAGAGTGGTATTGATTTTCTCATTTAACTCTTGCCAAGAAAGTGAATTAGCCAAAACTATACCTTTAAATGTCAGTTAAAGTGCCAGTTAAAAAGAATGGAAATCAATTGAAGTGTTGGTTGACTCGCAGAAAGTAAAAGCAGTTTAATTGTCAGTTGAAGTGAAGAAAGAATAGTAGCTGACATTTCCAATGTGTTTTCACTGAAAGTAGTTGAAGAGTATCAGCAACATTCTCTCATTTACGCAGAGAGAGTCAAAGCTACTGGAGCCCCAGTCTAAGTCTTTGGTTTGAACTTAAATTAGCAGCATTATTACTGACAAATACAGCAAAAAGAGGTGCTGTAAGTGTGACTTTAAAACCTAAAAGATCTTTGTTTATTGACATTTTCATGTGGGAGAATTTTCCTGTTAAGAGAGCAGTTAAAGTATCGGCAGAGCAGGTTTCAGTAGCTGTGAGGCTTGATGCAATTTATTTAATTAATTTTGCCCTCCTTCACAGCCTGAACATCCACGACGTAAACTTCTTGATTATTTCATGCAGATACGTAATTATGCAGAAAAGCTTTTCAGGCCAACACTCTGCATTAAACATACAGTGTAAAGCAACTGAAACATCTTGTGTAACAAAATCTGTCACACTTACTGTATCTCCGGCAGTATGAGAGGCGGCAGCACTAACCAGACCAGACTACTGACAACTGCCACCAATAATGATTTCATGCACTGGATGAGAAGTAGGAGAATGTGTATTTTCAGCCTTACATAAATACCACTTTGGTGTGCCAGCATGCTAAAAACATCCACTCTAAACTCTAATTTGAGGGGTAATGTGCAGATGTACAAGGTTATTGGAATTATGCAAGGGCGTATGTTCGAGGGAGAAGGGAAAAAAAAAGAAACATTCCCTTGATCTCGCCTGGGTGGGCCTCTCTTGCCGCCCTGCCTTTAAAATCACAAGTGTGCCTTCCTCTCTATAAAAAGCCCGGGTTTGTATTCGCTCTGTATACTTACTGAGGAGTAAGTATGGGAGAGCAGTAGGAGCCCAAATGTAAATTAGTGGGCTCACTAGAGTTCACCACCACAACAAACTTAGATGATGGACCTTTGAAATGTTTGACTCACATCATGTATTGTAGGTTTTAGGGCCAATCTGTGGATTGCTGAGGGCAGCGAAGGAGACATGAGTCTGATTTATGACTTTAGTTCATGCGGTGAACACAGCAGAGGAACATATTCTTGTTCATGAATTTTTACAAAGATATACATAGAGCATGTTGCACGGCATTAAAACTCCGGAGAATTCCCCAAGATCAAATACTTGAAAGTGCGAGTGACAGACGGCACATGATGGCTTTATTTGTGCACCACGCTCGCGGACCGTTAGTTTTCTCAGAGCCCACATATGCCTCAACATCTGCCTGAAGCATCTGGCCTCTCTCTTGAAAGAACCTCGAGACTGGGACTTTTTGAAGCAATAAACATGTATATTCATCTGAGTGATAGGACACCAACTACAGCATGCAGCCATCGGTGTCAGAGTGACACCGAGGTGTAGATGCCGACTGTGCCACTCTTAAGGCATGCTGCGGATTTACGCAGGTCCTGTTTCCTGGACCTTTCTCAGAAGTCACACCGCTCCTGCTATTTTTGGATGCTACTCACATGGTCCCAGCAGACAGGTATTTCTGTGAATTAGATGACTTTCATCACTCTGTTAACGGTGAACTTCCTGTCATGTGGAGAACAAGGAATGATAACAGGAAAACATCAGAAAGTGTGTCGGGGGGGACTTCTAAGGAATAAGGGGAAATACAACATGATGATGTAGCAACTTGCAGGAGGGTGGAGAAACTAACAAGAACAAAATTCATATAGTAGCCCTTGAAGACTATAATCTGTCTTTGCTTAGAATCTGTCAGAGAGGAAATGACATTTATGATAATTTCAGACCAAAGTTTGTTGTTAGGTAACTGTATTATATTGTAATACATGCCAGTTATGTTGTCCACCATGTGTTTGTCCAGAGTGAGGCCTCTACCTTCATTTAGCACCGAAGTAAAATATTCACAGTTTCCCACTTTTAAATAACATAAATCTAAATTAAAAAATATCACTCGACTGTGAATATGCTTACTTTCACTAAAATGTGTAATGACCAACTCTAAAATGCAGACTCACATTATATCTTAGTTGGAAAACAAAAACACTTTCTATGCTTTTTAAACATTGGAGCAAACGTGAAGCTGTGCTGATGGTGTATACTTACTGATGTAGAAGGTGCCTGGTGCCTGTTGGCCTTCAAACTGAAGTATGAGGAGGTTGCTGGTTTGACTGTCATGGCGGAGCCACAGGGCCACTCCTAAGATCACACCTCCAGCCAGCTGTCCCAAAAAGAAGAAGCTTTTCATTATTTTCTTTCATGTGTCTTTACTTTGGTGAAACGTCAGGAAGGATCAGAGCCAGTTAAAATGTCTGATATTCAAGAGAGATGTTAACATGAATATTAAAACTAACCTGTACTTATCAATTTTTAAGATTTTTAAGACCCATCAAAGTGTTTTTTACATGATGGCAAGATAGAGAGTGTCATGACATCAGGGACGGCACAAAGTCTGACACTCCTGAGATCAAATCAGTGTCTGAACCTTTGTGCTAATGTTTCTCTCTGTCCACCATGAAGGAGTGAACTGCCTGCCGTCCTTTATGAGAAGTGATGAGATCACATCCTGGCACCTCTGTGACCTACGGCACGGACCAGTCCTCACGAAATTGTTCGAAGCCAACTCAAATTTTTGTTCATCCCTCGATTTCTCCTGTATTCTGAATCAAATACATCAGAAATATCCAGCTAAAAGTGCTATCGTATGAAAACAC
Source organism: Scortum barcoo (assembly GCA_023238725.1). NCBI lineage: Eukaryota > Metazoa > Chordata > Actinopteri > Centrarchiformes > Terapontidae > Scortum > Scortum barcoo. The sequence continues at coordinate 12,031,584 of CM041536.1, forward strand.
TTCTGAAGACTCAAGTGCAATTATTGTTTGCATGTTTTTTTCCTTATCCCAATGTTTATTTTAATATATCTGCACATTTAGCGCCATGACAGCACTCCATTGTTCTCCAAGAAACAGGAAACTGAATCCTCAACATGAGAAATAGCAAAATGAGGAAGAGAGGGCCCGGAGTTTTCACAATGGCAGGCGCAGCAGCAACACCAAAAGAGGAAACACTCCATCAACTATGGCGCATCCAGGATATGTTGATTTTGCACTTACCTAAAAAAAGACAGCTACTCTATACAGACAAACCAAATGGAAATTCACAAACAAGTCACTGTTTTTCTGACTGTCTGTGTGAGCAGATAAAGTTGTTAGCACATCTGAAGGAAGTCTGATGTGATGTAATGAAGTGTAAAAGGCAGACAGCTGCATTAGGCCACTGAACTTCACTGGGAAGTCCCTTATTACTGAAATAACGTTTCAGAAGACAAGACGGACTCGAGGAGAGATCCGTTTAATGAGAAAATGTACAATGGATGAATTATAATAAAAACTGCACCATCCGTTGAGGTGTTTCCTACGCTCTTTAAAGTTTCAAAGGCAGAAAATGCCACAGTCGCTTGACCAGGTGGGAACAAAGGAAATGTCAGTGGGAAAACAGCTCACCCCTCCCCCAGAAACTCTATAACGAAATAACGAGACACAGTCCAGTCATGAGGAGAGTTTTGTTTAGTTTCCAATCCACACCAACCTAATAAATCAGACCATCCTGACTGGGGTATCTGGCTAGCATAAATAGAATGGATCTAAAGCAGAGTTAATTCTGGGGGGAAAAACTGTAATATCCCAGTGAGAAGACTGAGAAAACTGAAACCCACCCAGTCTGAAGAGCTCCTTCTCTCTCAGCCACCTTGCACTGGTGCTCAGCCATGCAGAAATACTGATGAGGGCTAAGACCACTTCAGCTCCTGCCTGTCCCTTCCCCACTCATGCTGCTCTCTCCTCTCAAAGTCACACCAGCACAGGTAATACAGCAGGGCGGGAAACTCCTCCAGAATTAATCATTCATCAGTTTTAAGCCCTGATCTACACAGACGAATATATGTGCATCAAACAACAAGAAGACAGAAGGTTTTAAGAAAGAAAAAGGTTGTTACTTAAATGTTAAATAAAGGTGCAAATGAAAAAAGCAAACTCGGAGTAAAACGTGCTCAACTCACCCAAAAAATAAAATTAAAGAAAAATAACATGTATTTAATGCATTTCGTGCAGCCTGCCACAGCCATGTTGCCAGTTGTTTATCAGCTCGTCCTTTAGCCCAAATCAAACAAAGTTTTTGAGGCCAGTCTACTGTCCCGGATCACACACTCTCTGCCAGGGGGACTCGAGTTTATTCAGGCCAGTTGGGGCGGCAGCGCCTCTCCTCTACGCTGCAAACTCCTCCTTCATAATCAAGAGTGAAAACCGAGACGGTACACTGCCCACCAAGTGGAGCGCACAGGAGAAGGAGACTGAGGGAACAACGAGCTCCCCTTCCGCAAGAGCGAGCAGGGAGCCCTACTTTGTCCCTCCGCAAGTTCAATGTAGGGCAAACCCAGGACCGAGCCCATGTTTAGAAATAGGAGTGGAAAGAAAAAGAGAGAAAATAAAACTTAAATTTTTATTAATGAAATACGTTTAGATAGAAGTGTATTTACTTATGTGAATAGGTGACGTATTCCATTAGACAAATATGTAAATTAAGCTGTGAACATTAAGGAATCATTCATCCTGGATGCGGATCAGCACCAAAACTTAAACACCCAGACTTTTAATTTTCTATATTTTTTCGTTTGTTGGCAAGTTTAATTAACACACACACACACACTAAAGAGGGACAAATGGATCTTCTTTGCAGTGAGCAATGGCGCCCTCTTCTGGCAGGTTAAACACAGGTGGGGGTAATTATCACTCAGATCAAGTGCAGCACAGAGAGCAGCGTTAAAAATAAAATAAAGTAAAAAATTTAATTCCATCAACTCTGTGTTACCAGATATCTCCACTATCAATGCGCACACACACGCACACACACACACACACACACATCATCATGCAGACTGTCAGCAGCAATGAACTCATGGAGCTGTAACAAAGGTGTATGATCACACTCTTGTTTTATTGATGAAATGGGCGGATCTGCTCCGGGGTCACACTTTCTATCTGAGCGAGCGGCCGTGCGTAAAAGACGCCGAGCCCTCGCTGACCACACCGTCACCCTGCAGAGCCCACGACCCCGAGAGAGAGAGAGAGAGAGAGAGAGGGTGATGACAGTTTGAGCAGCCTTAATTGGAGAACTTGACAGCTCGTTTCAGCAGACGCAGGGTCCCTCACTGGGCATGCTCCATCTGATCTGAGAGAGGAGCTGCGCACCGTGTGAATAACAGGCAGTTTGGGCGTTTTTTTGGAGGAGCTCGGTCGCCCTCGCATTTTCTTTTTCCAGTTTAATCACACAGCACAGAAACAACAACACCACCAAAAAGAAAAAGCATTTTCATCCTCTCGAGCAGACTGTGGATGTTTTCTTCACAGTAAAGCTTGAGTGAAAGGGAAACTCCCTGAGCAGGAGAGCGTCTCTCTCTCTCTCTCTCTGTGCACGGAGACAAAGACCTGCTGTCGTTAAACGCAGAGAAGGAGCGGGCTGAGCGTCGGTGTGAAGGAGGTGAGTCTGTAGGCAGCAACAGAGGAGGGACCGAGTCTCCATCGGACAGGCGCTGTCCGCTCAGCACCACCGCAGTCACCTTGCTGTGAAAGTCATAAACCCGCTCAAGACCGACCTAATCAATTACCGCTACTTGTGGTGGGGGGAGAGTCCAATGAGCCGGGTTTATTCCGCCGGCGAGGGGGGACAAGCTGCCAGCGCTCGTCCTTTAATCTCGACATCTTGGATTTACCGACGATGTGACGTCCATTCTTAATGTGATTGGCTGCGATCATTGTTTCTTGTTTGTTTGGATTTCGCCTCAGCAGCCTCCAGTGTGTCGGGCAGCTGTATCCTCCGGTTGCATGGCAGCTTCCTGCAGAAAATACGGGCTTTAGAAGGGGGGGTGGGTTGCAGCTCGATGCGCGTCAAGCTTTTCGTCCACAGTTGGTGAGACACGACAGGTTGCTCCGAGCGCCGCCTCTCCTCCCCGGCAGTCGACACGGTGCGCCTGGACTTACCTTTGCGATGAAGGGAACTTATTGGAGAAATGCCTAAGGGACGCGATGGGCCTGAGCGACGACAAGGATCGCATTGTGATAAACGTGGGAGGGATCAGACATCAGACATACCGCAGCACGCTGCGCACTCTACCTGGCACCCGCTTGTCCTGGTTGGCCGAGCCTGATGCGCCCAACCACTTTGACTATGATGCCAAGATCGAGGAATTTTTCTTCGACCGCCACCCCGGCGTCTTTGCACACATCCTCAATTACTACAGGACAGGTAAACTGCACTGCCCGGCTGACGTTTGCGGGCCCCTCTATGAGGAGGAACTGGCCTTCTGGGGCATTGATGAGACAGACGTGGAGCCATGCTGCTGGATGACCTATCGCCAGCACCGGGAGGCAGAGGAGGCCCTTGATAGTTTCGGCGGGGGGGGCCTGTTAGACCTGGCAACTGATGATCAGGAGCCAGAGCCGGAGCACCCTGAGGATGATGTGGATGAGATGACAAGGAGGCTGGCGCAGGGGGACACTCCTGATACCAGGAGCGGGAGCCTGTGGAGCCGGTGGCAGAAACATGTTTGGGCTCTGTTTGAGGACCCTTACTCCTCTAAATATGCAAGGGTGAGTTGCTTTTATGTACTAAGATGTCACGGCTTTGTTCTTCCTGTTGAACTTAAGATGTGAAGGGAGTTATCAGGGGCACATTGCAAGCTAAAGCAAATCCTCTAAAAATGTGTCATCGATTTGGTTTGAAACAGTCAAAGCTGCATGAACAGGAGTTCAGCTGCCTACGTGTCTGCTTTTGTCCCTTGATGGTGAAACAAAGATTGATGGATCTGGGAGGTTTAGAGAGGCTTTTGGTGACCTTGAAATTGCCCTCCCATGGGGTCTCCACAGCAGGGGTGTGACTTGTACAGTGGAGAAGGGAGGAAAAAAGAATCAACCAAAGACATCATCTGTCACAATCATTTACATGCAAATGTCACACAGGAGGAGATAAAGAAACTCATTGTGACTCTCACAGGTCTTCGGATTGATATTTCCAGGACACGAGGATCCCTGAGTAGGCGGGCAGGCTGGCCGGCTCTTTGGTTAAATAGGTCAGCTACACATTAGGAAACCAGATCTTTGGCACCACCGGAGTTTTAGTGGCAGACCTCCAGACAAAAATGAGGTTGCTGTTAGAGGTGACATTTTTGGCCTTTGTTGTGGGCACATTTCCATCTGGGCGCGATGCCTCTCGACAGTGACAATGAAATGACTTTACACCTTCAGGTTTTGGTGGGGTTTTTTTGACCACTGCTCCCTACAAAGACCGCTGAGCTGCACGCTGGTTTGACAGCTGTAGCGGACTGATTGGTGTAATTAGTTATCAGGACCGCATCCAGCAAGTGTAAACTGTATTGACATGTTCTTACTCTTACTCTTAGAGCAAAGCATTAGCAAAAGTGGTTTAACCTACACACACACAAACACACACACTTTTTTTTTTTTTTCAAATTTCACTCTCTACATGCAGGGACATTCCCTAAAGCAGAAAACTCTTCGGATGTGTCCCATATTTAACGAGACAAAGCAGAGAGCGAGGATTGACAGAGTTCCACCAAGACTGGCAAGAAGATTAATTAGAACTGAGCCTCAGAGTTAATTACGGCCTCTATTCACAGTGGATACATCAGTGGAAAACCCTTGTCACTGCATATCACTGTGGGCCTGTGGTTTGCCAGCAACAGTGAGAATTAGCCAATAAGGAACAAACAATCTTCGCCTGTCACCCTCCCTCCAGGCCACACTGTTCCTAACTGTCACAAAGGCACATAATTTACTGTAAGAGGCGGTCTGATAAGATGCAGCGTTTGTTTAACAGTTTGAAGGGTGGGATGTTCAGAGGGCTCAGCCAGCCAGTGTGTCGGGAAGAATCAACGGCCGACATGAAAGTAGTTCACAAGACTGAGGCTTTCTCACACCGAGGCGTGCCGCCAGCGATGGTAATGTTTATTTTTTTTCACCTCTCTCGCTAAGTGATGTGCACGGGCTGGAGAAAATAACAAAAGGGACCTGTCAGTTAGGGCTGCCACTTAGGATTATTTCATCATCATCAGGGTACTTAACAATTATTTTCTCGATTAATTAGGTAACAGTTTTGGGCCAGAAAATGCTAGAACCCAGATTTCTGTCTTGAAACAGGTTGTTTTGTTTGGCCAAAAATAAAAAAAATTCTTGTTCCATTCTTGTTTTAGAGGCAGTTCATTTTGGGACATTTCTGCCGAAGAAGAAAAATTTAAGTGATTATTATGCTGTGCAAACTGTTGCCAATTCATTTTCTCTTTAACTGATTGGTTCAGCTCTATTATCAGTAAACCTACAATATAAAAATGTATAATTTAATCATACTGCATCAATGTGCTGTTGAAAGGGCTGTATTGAGTTACTAGGAAGGCAAATGTGAGCAGTGAGTAAATCACCCTGTGTGATTCAGGTAGATACAGTCCCACACAAATCTGCGACTAATCAAATTAGCACAATTTAATAAATCTGTTGATTTTTGGGGCCCCTGTAGGTCTGGGCCCCTCAGGGCAGTTGCCTGCCTCTCCCAGTTGGTAGTCAAGCATTTGCTGTTGATTCCAATCTGTTATTTTGTGAGGTTGATAGTTTTCATTGTTGTTGAATTAGATGGTATCATATTCTTGGGTGTACTTGTTATTTTGCACAGTACATACTGTAGAGGGGGTGGACAAAACAATATTATGCAATCCAATACAACAACACCACATACGCTGTACGGTTCTAATGCCTCAAAAACTGACACAAAATCTCCTTTTCACTGTACCAACAACAGCTGAACATCATTAGCATTGATCAAAGGTACATTTTGAAGCAATTTAACATTTGATCACGTTAAAATGTCAAGTGTCCCTTTTGTTAACACTCTGTGTATGTTTTCAAGAAATATGATCAGACAGAGTGTGGTAAAAAAAAAGAGAGACAACTCGCTGAACAAAAAGGACACACAATGAAGATGGAGCATCATTACAATTTACTGGGAGGTTTACTGGTGTGTGTCCTCTTTGTTCGGTTTGTTCGGACAGAACAGAAGTCAACGTGCTGTAGCCTCTGCTAACACGCAGCTTCCCTCCGGACTGTCATGCTAACATGGATGGGAAGCAGACAGTCATAAGCAGCAGTGATTTCCTCAGCACAATGCGATGAATTGCCAGTGATGAGATGATATGATGAGGGCCTGTTTTCCATCTCGTGCTGCATGCCAGCCTTGGTGACACACTGTGAATCGACTTGACTGACTATGGCACTGTGTTTCCTTTGCTCAGTGGAATACGTTTAAGACTTCCTCGTGCCCAGACATGCCTCGCTCCAACTAACTTCCTCCCTGATGCCATTCACTACTCCACCCAGCTGCTTAACAATGCTGTGCATTTGTTTGGGAAGCACTACAGAGCCTTGCTCACTTTCATAAAGACATCTCCATGCATGAACAAACTGCTATTGATGCAATGTTTGTGATTCATAGGATGATTAAGTAGCTATCCACTATTCCCGTCTGCCTTTGTCCACCAACTCTGATCTATTGACTTCACATTCCCATTGAAGACACAGCTGTTTTTTCCCCTCAGTTGAACTACAGCAAAGTGCATGAGCTGAAACACACACTGTAAACCAGTACAGTACGATCAGAGGAGGATAACATGAGGACAGGGTTGCGATCAATACCCAGGAGAGACTGCTGTATCTGTTACATTCATGTAGTATGCATCAGAAATATCAGAGCCTAAATGTGATGAAATGTGATCATCTAATCAATACATAATGAAGGCTAAAGTACACTTTTGCCATTAAGGGAAATATAGGTTTCTAATAAAAGTCTATCCTCAGCTCTGCAAGCCTCTCAGCTCACTACGATTCCCAAGAGTTGATCATCTGGATAGTGTGACCTTGTGTAGGGAAGACCTACTGTAGTGTAGGTGCTGAAGGGAAGAGTCCCAGCTAAATTTAGTCATGTGGGTTGACACTAATGTCCCGTCTGCTGCTGCTGCTCCGTGCTCTTTGTAATTCTGCATGCAGCATACCCGTGAAAATGCCATGACCTTGAGATACAGCAGAGGGAAGAGAAGCAAGAACGGTTAGCTCGCATTGATTGTCCCTTTTACAATGACACTTCTGAATCAAGACACACACCGAGCAGAGAGAGAGAAATAGGGGGTGGAGGGGGTGGGGGGGGGTGGGGGGAGGCGATGGAGTGTGTCAATGCCACTGTCACTGTCAAAGCATATGCCACCGTCTCAGACAAAAGATTGAATTGCATTGTGTCGTGCTAAGAATGGCCACTAGGCCATCGAGCTTGATTACGCTGCATGACTTACTGTGCATATTCTCCTCTCTGTCCTTCCTCCTCATCTCCACCTTCTGCCTCCTCTCTCCCCTCTATTTCTTCTCCCATACCCTCTATAAATGTCCTGCTCAGTGGGTGGCTCTGGCTTCGCTGTTCTTTATCCTGGTGTCCATCACCACCTTCTGTCTGGAGACCCACGAGGCCTTCAACCCCATCATCAACCGCACTGAGATGGAGGTGGTGGACAACATCACCGTGGAGCACACCTACCAGGAGACTGAGACTGCGCTCTACCTCACCTACATCGAAGGCGTCTGTGTGGTGTGGTTCACATTTGAATTTCTAATGCGAATAACTTTCTGCCCAAATAAATTTGACTTCATTCGGAATGCCCTGAACATCATCGACTTTGTGGCCATCCTGCCCTTCTACCTGGAGGTGGGCCTCAGCGGGCTCTCTTCCAAGGCAGCTAAGGACGTGTTGGGTTTCCTGAGAGTCGTCCGCTTTGTGCGGATCCTGCGTATCTTCAAGCTGACCCGTCACTTTGTGGGGCTGAGGGTGCTGGGCCACACGTTGAGGGCCAGCACCAACGAGTTCCTGCTCCTCATCATCTTCCTCGCTCTCGGTGTCCTCATCTTCGCTACCATGATCTACTACGCTGAACGGATTGGAGCTAACCCCAACGACCCTCGAGCCAGCGAGCACACACACTTCAAGAACATCCCAATCGGATTCTGGTGGGCCGTGGTGACAATGACGACCCTTGGCTATGGAGACATGTACCCTCAGACGACTTCCGGTATGCTGGTCGGAGCCCTGTGCGCCCTGGCAGGTGTGCTGACCATCGCCATGCCTGTCCCTGTGATTGTCAACAACTTTGGAATGTATTACTCGCTGGCCATGGCAAAACAGAAACTACCAAAGAAAAAAAATAGGCATATCCCTCGAGCACCCCAACCAGGTTCTCCAAACTTCTGCAAGACAAGCATCAGCTCCCAACATCAGAGCCCCATCCCCCACGACGATGTTTTTGAGATAAAGTTTCAAGGTAAGAAACAAAGGCAATATTCTGAAATGTTGTTGTCTCATCACTCCTCTGTCCTCCTGAGGCAGCCATATCACTATTCAGCTGTTTCATTGTTTGTCTGTTCCCACACTTCAATCAGCTGATGATTCAGGCATGAGATTAAACAAATGAGTTTCCCACCAAAAACGATCAATAAAATATGTGATGAAAAGCATATTTTACTAAGAGAATAGAGAGATACTCACAGACCGTGAGTAATCCTACTATTGATTTTGCACTTCTTAATGCAGTGATTCATTCCTCCTCTCTCTTAAGACTAACTGAGAGTCTGTAATCATCATGTTTGGTAATGTTAAGAACATGTAAGTAGATGCAGGAGCCACTTGATCTCCTCTCAAATTCCTCTTGTGGCATTAGCGCAAAGTTATATTGGCCTCTGATACAGTTTGTGCTGGAAAACATATAGAACAACAGAGTGCAAAGCAAACATTAGGCAGCAGCTGCACATACAGTATTATTGTGCGAGTTAATCCCTGTGTGCATTCAGTTTGTGGAACGTGAAAGCGGAGGATGTATTAAATAATGCAGCACTTAAGTTCTGAAAAAAGCTGGTATATGAAACCAGATTTTTTCGTTTGTTTTGTTTTCTTTTCCTTATTGTTTTCTTATAAGATTCCAAGCTGAACGGCGAGGCAGCTAACGCAGCTCTGGCCAACGAAGACTGCCCTCATATAGACCAGGCCATATCTCCGGAGGAAATCTTCAGCCCCAGTGATAGAGAGCGGCCCTGCTTCCTGGTCACCACTGCTGAACGCCCCAACCACACAGGGGGCAGAGTGAGGAGGGGTACGTACAGTAACAGCCAATCACAGGCCCCCGTAAGACACTGACACCCTGTAGAGCGTAGACAGCACACGCTTTTCCTTTTCCCTTTCCCTCTTTGCTGAGTGTTACACCTCAGTTTTTCACAGGCACACACACACACACAACTACGAACCTCTTATTACACATTTTCATAGCAGCTGCTTCTCTTAAATCATCCCTCTGGGAATTGTATATATTCCAAGTCACAATGACATCTGTTAAGGCCAAGCACAATCACCACAAATGTCGATAATAATTGTCCACATCTACATAATATATTTTTTGATACCATGCATAATGTAATACCCCTATTTATTTACAAGCAAGAAAGCTATTTTCGAGATTTATATGATCTAGAATGTGTTGTCTTAAAGAAGTATTTATGTGCTATGCGTGTACCATGTATGTATATGTATTTTAATGATAATGACCATGCAGGATCCTGACTTATGAGTACATTTCTCCTGACCATAACGGTGCATGAAGTGTCTTGCTGATGGGTGCTATCAGTATGGTGAAGGAGCACAACACAAATGGAGGAATGCTATTGTCAATTGTAATTAAGGGCCAAATTCTAATTTACTGATTTTTTCACTTTAATACCAGGGTTTTTATTTAGTATTAATCTGAAAAACATTCCTTTTAAGACAGTCACTCCAGTTATCTCCAGCTGTGTGTGCAGCCAGCACAGCCACAGTAATAGTATGAAATTCTACCTGTAGCCGAGAACACATTCCCTGCCTGAGGTGCCTACCTTTTCAAGTCTTTAATAGTGTTATACTCCAAACCATTCCAGTACCACCCGGTGCATGCTGTTGTACTCCTGATGCACTCAATGCATGGAGAATAATAATCTGTCTCAAGTCTGTGTTGACCTGTTTCTTTTGGAGACAAAAACAAGAAAGCAACAGGTGTAGTGTTACAAGTGAGGAACACCAAAACATTTTTGTCATGGATTCAGTGCTGCAGTGTACTCAGAACGTTCTCTGTTTTTCAACTGAAGGTTATGAAAAGCCTTGGAGCCTTAACAGCATGTCTGGCATGAGCGGGGATGCCTCTGGAGTGTCCTCAGTGTCCGCCCTGCCCTGCAGCCCACCCTGTCTAATGCAGCACTCACATTCTCCCATCCCATCCATTATGTAGCATGGTTGAGTAGCAGACACAATGCCATTGGAAGGCCAGTCCACACTCCTTCTTATCTTTCCTGTCAGATTTTGCTTTTACACTTGCCTTCGCTCCTGCTTTTTTTCATTTTTGTTTATTTTCTTTCTCTGGAAAACTGTATCTTAACTGTGCAAATACTCAAGCCTCCCAAGTGTTCTCCTTGGGTGTGTCATCATATCCTAGACTAGAAAACATTGGCACATGCCACTCTGCATGGGTCACCTCAATTGCAGACAAAGCACTGTTCTACTTCTACCACAGGCTAAACCCACTCTTTCCCTGTGTGTACATCATTGCCTGTTGCTCTGTTGCTTTTGATCTCGCATTTTCTTCTGCCAATAACTTTTATCTCATCTGCTTTTTACAATTTTGTGAAAGAAATTTTCATAAGATGTAACCCCTGCTAATAATATGCTGGACATTAACAATACATTGCTTTTAATCATATCCGAAAGGTATCATTGCCAGCTGTTAAGGGAACTCCTCTTAAGTGCTTTGTACGTTGCAAAGTAGAGACGTTATCAGTCTGAAAGTACAGTCCAGACCAGACTCAATGTTATCTGAGTGGCCATCAAAAAAAAAAAAAATTCTGAACATGATGTTCATGATGTCCAATGCAAAATGGAGATGATGACAATTCCTATGATACTAGTGATGAATACATCTAATGTCAACAGAACTAAAACTGTTTTGTTCATTTGCATGAACTGCATGAGAAATTATGTTCAACAAGAAGCTAACTGTATCACAGTACCTGTAAGAAGAGAAAAACTCGTTTTTCTTTCAAAAGCTTCTAAAGCTTTGTCATTTTTTATGCATTTTGAGACAGCTTTACAAGAGACTCAGTCATAGCAGAGATTTTTATGTAGCTGCCATTCTTTGCCTTTCCCCAAATTCATATATTTATTTTCTTGAATTTATTTGACTGGGGCCTCCGACTAAAATAGTGTGATTTAACTTGAACAACCTGTCATAAAGCCAACTAATGCTGTTATGAGCATAAATAGTTTTTATACAAATATATTTACTGGTAGTTATGAGTTTTTAAAACAGTATCCGTAGTCTGCGGCAACTTCTATATCTGCTGTGATGCCTAAATTAAGGCAAGACTCATGAATTATAAAACAACCGTGCCTTCGTACCTGGTGAGGCAAAGTAAAAGTGAGAAATAAATTGACATGATATCCCAGTGTAGCATCAGTACACTTTTTATCATGCTCATAACAGTGTAACGAAAGCTTTATTTTATAAGGTGCACTTTGTACCTTTTGCACCACTCTAATACCCTTAATCATAGTAAATCTGCCCTCTTGGTTACTATTATTAAACCATCCAACACATACTAGGATTTAACCTTTAGATGGATGCATAGCTCCACACAGAAAGAGAAAAACTTTATAGTCTCATCTCAAGAAAATTTTTGTATGATAAAGCACAAATTATTACTAAAGGGGACCAGGCAACTATACAGAGCCAAAATATATTGAGTTATGATCAACCAGAGATGTAACGATGACTCCTGCAGTATGTATGTCTGTTGATTTAAAACATCAATACAGTTACTGTTACATTTATTGATCCTGTCCCAATAATTATGCACACTTTTTTCAGGGCACTTTAACAAATCTTATGTTGACCAATCAGAAATGTTAGTTTCTAGGAGAAGATATAAGTATAGCAACTCATCTAAGTTTTGTTTTTATTCTGAATGAGCAGAGTTTTACATTTTCGAGTCATGTCTCTTGTGGTAATTAATGGACGTTCTATATTTAAAAAAAAAAAAACCTTGTGAAGATTTGATGTGAAGAGATGCAGGTGAATTATATACTCATGCAATTCAAGTGGAAAAAAAAAGTACAATACAACACAGTATGGGATGTGGGTCTACTTGGGGAAAGGTAAATGCATGTATTTTACATTTATGCAAGAGAAAAGTATTCAAATAAAATATGTAAATATAAGTCCTTGCATGAAATAAATTTTATACACAATGAGCGTTTAGACTCCGTTTTTATTCAACAGCACATGCATACATACATCTTTCCTTTCCCACTAGCGTGCGGCTAGTGCTTTCAACTGCTGTTTGACCCTCTGTCTCCCTGTGTACGGGTCAAAAAAAGCATAATAAACGAGGTGACTGTGAAAGCATGACGCAAAGTATACAACCGCATGACACTGACCGAACTACTGTACATCAACTTGTAAAGCGCAGCATGATCAGGCATGTTTATTAACCGACTGAGAGTCCAACCACTGCACACAGACAGTACATCGTTGTCTGATGGCTTGGCTAAGCATGGGAAATACATGGTAAACCTGTCGTTTACCATGAGGAACTAACGGAGCACATTTTCTTTACTCTCCAAGCAAGTGTCATTTCTCACCTCTCCCCCGTACCTCAGAGGTATCCATCACCGCCATCATTTCCACCATTAATCATAATTTGTGTAATAATTTATTTTTGTTATTGTTTTTTTATATGTTTATAGAGACCCAGCGACAGCACCGGAGCAGACAACCAACAGAGTCAGTTTGTGTTATGAACCATGGTGTACCAACCACTATGTGTATGACCCATAATGGCCCATCACCCACCTGATAGTGCTGTAGCATTGTTGTGTGTATTACTTAGTATTTTTAAATGGGTGTGACAGTGACAACCTGTGCATCACAAACTCAGCATAGATGTAGCACTGAGGAAGTTTTGTTGTCAAGCCTTATGTAGCTCAGTATCTGTGACTGGTTACTGTGTTGTAATTTGTGTGCCTATTTTTGGTGTGTGCCAGTGCTGTAAATACGCTTTTTTGTGTGCTGAAGTTGTGTGTACCAATGTTTTTTGAGTGATCATCAAATATCTGTGTGCTTCTTCTGTTGAAACAAAAAAAAAATGTTGCTCCGATTTTAATCACCCCCACACCTCCCCCTCAGCAAAAACCTGTCACTTGTCATGTCAGCCAGACTAAACAGTTGAAAACAAATCGTTAACTTTGCACTGTCATGGTCACATCTTTGTAGACTTTTGCACTGTTTTGCACCAGTGGACTTTTGACATTCCTTTGTATATTTTCAGTTATCAAAGAGATAACATCCACAAAAAAATGAAAAAAGGGTCATACTTAAAAACACCACTCTTACCTTGACTTAATGAGGAATGAAGTGTGCTGTTAGGAACTAGTAAATAATTTAGCTGGTAAAGCAAATCTGATATAGTTATTCAGAAAAGAATAACAGACATTCAACATTAATTGAATGTTGATATATCCTCATATGTAGGTACACTTTGATAAACAAAGATATCTCATATATAATACATGAACTCATGTCACAGCATTGGTAATTATTCTGTAGTACATTTTAATCGACACGTAGGACCGGATTCTTATTCTTTTTCTACACACATACAAATTGGAACAGGAGGATATAACACTAACCAATGCTAAAACATTAACACACATCATACCGGACAAGTGCCTCTGTTATGCAACATCATGTTGGTACAGCTTAACCAACACGATGAGTTAATGTATATTTTATTTTTAAATTAGTCATTGGTCACCAGCCATTGAAAAAAAAAACATTCAGTCCTCAAAATGCACAGAGATACAATAAAGACCCCCGTATGGATCAGCTTCTATAGGCAATAAGCAATGAGCATACCTAATTAAAACCATAAAGGAGAGCCATTGAGTATGAAGAACAGCTTCACTGTTGGTGTGGAAAAGTTGATGAAATGGGACCAACTTTTTACCAAACCACTGCAAACACACTGCCAACAACCTACTGAGATCTGTGTGCAGTCAGGAACAGCAGATCTGACTCTGCCAATAGAGCTGAGGACAAATGGGGGGACAGTGAGCTCATTGTCCGACACAGAATAAAAAAACAAACAAACAAACAAACAGCAGCTGTTATTCTTAAACAGAATCAACAACGCAAATATGAGGTAACTAATGTGTGCCGTTTAGTGAGACTTGAGAGTGTGTGTTTTGAACACCGTGCATTTTGTGGTTAGTTATCTCAATAAGGTGGTCAGTGATCGTTTTTGATTGGTTTGTTGTTTAGGGATTTTTTGTGTCTTTTTTGACCAATACAGTTCAGGCTTGTACAATAAATAGTGATAAATAAAAAAAAAACACAGAAATGATCATTTTTTCGATGAGTGTTGATTTATTTTATTTTTTCAAACTAATCCAGGTAAAAGCACATTAATTTAACTTTCATCAGTGCATAGTTTCAGTGACACAGATGTTTTTACTATTTAATTTGCATAAACCATGAAATAAAATTAAAGGTTTTAAATAAAAAAGGAAACAAAACGCACATAATATCATCTAGGAGCAATTCTGAGTGCGACCACAGCACTGGCTTCAGACCTGCAGTTGGTCCCCGGGTGCTGCACTGCGGGCACCAATAGCTTATAAATATGTAAGTTGGGTCAAATGCAGTGGACGAATTTCCCCAAGAGAGATTAATTAAGTATACAGTGTGAAAAGTGCTGCAGACAAACAGAACATCAAAGTACATGACACAGACTGGCTAGAATATAATTAAATGATGGACAGTTGCCAAAGGAAAAACATTGTTCTTTATGTGTAAGTGGTAAATCATGAGGATGACCGAGAGATTTTCAGTATAAAGTGCAGAGATTGACTGCGTCCTGACACTCAAGATCACAGCAATAAAACCTCTGACATGGGAAGATGGAGCTATAGCACCAGTCTAGCCCATCGCTCATATGATCCGTAATGGATGCGTTCAGGAAGACAAACACTGCAGGTGGACCAGGAGCCATAGGCATGGCCATGTGCTGCAAAGACATCGGCCACAATCATGTCCATCAAAGTGATGGGCTGGTTGGAGAAATGATGGCCTTTGCCCGCACATAACATAACTCAGCCTGCGTCCATCCACACAACAGTATTTATGACGTCTGACCTTTGCAAGGAGCTCAAGTAGCAGATTACAAGGTGAAAGTTACTATTTATTCAAAGGCACTTAAAATGATAGTTTGTGGGCTTTGAAAAGCACCAAGAAACCACCAAATCAGTCAGAAATATTAATTCACAAAGTCTGATTGCCATTTGCTGAGTAAACGTCCCTGCTCCGCTGTTACTGAAGTGGAGTCGGTGCAGAGTTTTGGCTCGAGTCAGTCGTCACAGCGCACACTGCCATAGAGTGTCCGGCTCCGCAGCCAATGAGAAGAGGTCTGAAACCAGAAACGAGCTGCGGCTTAAAGATGTCGGTCTGTGAACCGTCTCCGCACATTCCATGTTCATTCCAGCCCCAGGAGAAGAGACACCCCCCTGAAAAGGAGAAGGGTCATGGGTCAGTGGAGCTGACAGGAGAGAGACGGAGCTGCAGTACTGTAACATGTAGGCTAGAATTAACAGCCGGCAGGAAAAAATGAAAAAAAAAAAAAAAAGAAGGCACGCAATCTCACATGCACACACACCCATGTAGACACACACACGCAGCTTCTCTGTTCCCAACACTGACACTCAGCCAGTAATAAAGCCTCCCTGCTCTTCACAGCTGGTGAGCTTGTTGGTGGGTGTGGTCAGGTCTGCATCACCGAGGAGACACGTGCCATGGCAACACAGTTACCTAATAGGCTCCATTGCCATGGCAACAGAAGCGAGCTTGCTTTCTCAAGGGTAACACATCGTCAAGCTTTCCCCATCCTGTAGTTGTGTGTCTTTCATGCCATCTTTTCACTTATTTCACCGAGGTTTCTTTGTCTTTCTGCGTTTCTAGCTCGCCTTTGAAAATCTGTGGCATCAAAGATTTGGATAGGCCAAGTGACACATATGCTTTCGCCAGTTAACAGACAACAGATATCATGCCAGCAGCTTATGTCAGTGTGACGCTCTGCCAGATATGGCTAGATAAGCCCTGTCTTTAAGATACACCATGTATCCATAACTGGACTGCATTCGATTCTATTATGACTATCGTTATTCTGTAAATATTCAGTGCTCATTTATTAGTGAGCTTAGTGTGTTGAAACATTTTGTTCTTTGGGGAAAAAGCCTTATTTTGGTGCTGTGCTTAATTCATGGACTCACAGACTGGAGTACAGCACATCAGTGTTTCCATGGCAACAAAGTGCCTGCAAAATATTCTGCACAACTAAAGGCTAAAAATCAAGACGCTCAAACCAAAAGCCATTTCCTTGTAAACAAATCCTGTCATTCGGTTTTGAATTTGACAGTTTAAAATCTTACTCCTAATCAACGACACCACAGTGACACAATCTGCAGGAAGCGTGTTTTTTTGTTGGGGTTTTTTTGCTTGACTTACATCATACTATGGGTACAAGTTAAAGTAGCATCTCATCCATGGTGTTTGTCCTTATACATTCCTGTTTCATTCAAAATGTTCACATTAACAAAAATCTTTCCTCAGATTGGATGAGCTGTGCCCACAGCGTCTTTGGCCTCTCTCCCACTTCTGACCACCGATGATGAATTTCATACATGAGGAGCACTTCCTCAGGTGAAAATGGGCAAAGGCTGAGCAGGCAACAGATATCATAAGCAGCATGCAATGCTCTCCGTTCCTTTCTGCCTGACCTACTTCAGCACCAGAAATAGCAGCACTCAGGTCTCTGCTTCCAATCCTGTTTTGCTATTTCATTGCTCCTGCCACCGCGCTCCAGACAGGAGGAGGAAAAGAGGAGAGCATGGCACAGGAGGGAGGTGCACCAGGTTCACATGAGCTCTCCCTTTACTGCCTCTGCCTTCTCATCACATAACTGAACTTCTGAAAGCACAGAGCAGCGCATTGTGAGAACTGTCATTATGATGGACAGTCTGTGTTAACAATTTCCTCATTATGATGGCATATCCAGTTAACTGTTCAAATTGGTCAGAGGAATTAAAGTGTTTACAGAAATACCAGCGTTTCCCCTCCACTGGAATTCTGTGCACGTGTTTCAATGCTCATCTGTGGTATTTATATTCAGGCTGATGTAAAAAAAAAAAAAAACTGGGTCAGTGTTCAAAATTTAATGCGAAAGATTTTACCTCCAAAATGTCTTAAAGCGCTAGCCTGTAACTATAGGAAAGCAGGAGACTTTAAGCAAACCTGCAAATAATAATAATAATAAAAAAACTGATCTCTTTGTAAATCTGATGAGTAATCAAACACTGAAAAATGCCTGTGTTTGTTTAGTATTCTTTGAGGGATGTGCGTGTGACTGCAATGTCTATATTCTGTTCTCATGTGGACAATGTGAGCCTGCTCTCCAAACACCCTGGAACTGGAAAAACATGCCTGTCAATGTGTGTGTGGTTCATTCATCTCTTTTACAGGCCTGTTCGGGTAATTGCCTCTGTCAGTGATACCCATCTATCCGTGCTGTAATTACTTCCTGATGCAAAGGCCACAGAGCAATGAGCTGACCTCAGAAATCCTTTGCAGCATTACCAGAAGGATTAATATTTCACACTGATGTTTAACTGTAATGTATTAGACAATTCCCTCTCTGACTCTTTCGTACAGAGAGGATGACTTGAAATAGTTTTGTCTCAACAATCTGTATTCCCTTTTCCTTCATATTCCTTTATGCAGTTAGAGCCAGAGTCTTGTCAGGCCAAAAGTAGAGTCTCTTGTTTCAGCCACATGCACTTACTGAAACCAATAAGTTCAACATATTTCTGCTTAATTCCTCTCAAACCTTTTCTGGAGGGATCTTTTCAGTGCAGTTATGCATTATATTGTCAGGTTTTTATGCTTTTATGCCTTTATGCTACCTTGTAAAAATAAAATACAAAAATAAAATGATAAGAAAAATGTGAGGAAACTTTTAAGAGAATGCACTTACCTACAACAGGCAAGGTTATGTTCAGATCCACATGCAATCTATGGAGAAAAAGATTTGTGTTTAAATGCATGCTCAAGGCAGACAGCCAATTTCAGTAATGTCTGCAATACTGAGATACTTTGTAACCAAACCTGCTCTGAAACTGTAATAAAATTTAATGTGTAAAGATGTAGTCATCCAAGTTTTATTTAAAACTGCATAAAACATGAGGGTTTTTTTTCTTTTTGAGACGCTACAGTATAAAACCCCTCACGCCACAGTGTAACATCAGTAAAGCCAACTTATTCATAAAAGCTAGAACACCCTGCTGGGCTGTCTGGAGAAGTTAATGCATCTGTCTCTGAGCGGCTGTGTGCGCCTGACTTTGCTGACCAAAACCTTTTACAATTTAATGGCCTTTTTTCTGCAGTCTTTCCCCTTCATAACTGCTACAGGAATTGAGAGGACACAGTTAAATTCTGATCCTGAAATCTACAAAGCTCAACAAGAGTAAAAACATGAGACAGGGCTCTTTAGATGCCTGTTTAGATTGCTAAATCTTTCCTAATAGCAATAAAAGTCACTGAATTATAATATATCCTTGCTAATACAGTTTGAAATACTTTGATAAAGCAACATTTTTGATAAAGCATTAAGCTGTGTCAAGCCCACTGATTACTGAACCACTGACAGGAAATGTTCATAGGCCTCATAAAAATGTGACAGTTTACTAAATATTAACTCTGCAGCTTTATATGTACAGGAGGACCAACATGGTAGGGTGGGCTGGGAGATTCATAGCCCACTCATCTAATCCATCTCGCCTTCAGCGTTAACACACAAGGTGACTACGCCTTGACATACGCCAGCACTGCTGCAATAATGAGTGTGCAGATCCAGAGCTTGCCCTTGCCCATCCCTGACATTCACTTTATCAGCAGCAATCTTACAAACCTTACAGCTGCCATTTATACTATAGGTTAACTGCTGCAGCTCCGTGATGCTCACACATAATTGCCCTTATGGGAGAAGAGGCCTCTCCCCTGAATGTTACTGGTCCTCTGGGAGTGTGTGTGTGCTCTACACGCTAGATGTAGTGATGCAAATCATGAGGAGCCTACTGTTAGTGGTCCTGGCTTTCATTCAGTAGCTCTGTGTTTCATCTTATACAAAACAATTCTCAGCTGTTTTATTCGTGGTTGTCTGCTGTCCCCTGCTGGACTGACACAGACATGTTCTACTGAAACACAAGGATAACAGCCACAACAAGAAGAACCGATTAAAGACAGCTTTAATACGAATTACTTTATCTAATATGCACCACATGCATGAACATTTTCATTCACCTTCTAGAGTTTCAGTCTGTAGAGGTGTCAAATAAGTCTTACCTGTGTTGCTCCACGGAGGACTTCAACCTCTGCAGGAAGCCAAGCTTGGTTTCCACCTTCTGCTGAAGGACCAGCTGACTGCCGCTCTGGGTTTTGATTGGGCGATGCTTGTCGACCAAGCTGTCCGTAATCTCCCCTGCCCCATGTGAACACTCTCCCAGTCTCTGAAATGAATGATGACCTTGTTTAGAGAGGGCAGCTCTCGCTTAAATCCTGCTAAAACTGGCGAGTGTCACAGTCATAATACGTGCCATTACATTTCACCTGTTTGAGCAACGATGTGTGTCCAGCCGCTCCACGCATGGATAACTTTCTCTCCGCCCAGCAGTGAGTGCTTCACAAGAGTGGGAGAGGACAGGAAGGGCTCTGGGGTGGTCAGCTGGCCGTGCTTGTTGCTTCCCCACAGAAACAAATCGCCGTCGCCTGCACACACGACAGGAGCAACATTACTCTTCATCCAGCAGACGCAGCAACAGAAAGGCAGAGCAGTAATTGAGTGATGCTGGTCAACTAATTACAGGGCAGAAGGGAGGCCAGACATGATGTATGAGCACAACTTGGAAGGTAACTAGTGCAAACTGAAAGCACACATGCTCCCTAAGGAAGAGCGGCACAAAATGTATTACATATCTGCTTTAAATTATAGCCTATCGTGTTTGTCTGCTGCTCTTTAAGCCGTTAATCAAATTATACACTTCCAAAGCATCAATAAAAACTCAAATGGTTGAACTTGAACTGAAAACAAGAGACTGAAGCACAGCAGTGTTGAAACGTTGGTCTGTTGCCCTATTTCTGTAAATCAGATCACAATGCTCCAGTCCACTTTTTCCCCTTGGAGGAATTGAGTGAATTGAGTGTTTGGAATCTTGTAACACTTTTGACATGACTTTCTTGCATCATCCAGGATGATATGAGTGTTTTTTCTTTGCCAGAGACTCATATTAATATTAACTAACCCTAATATGACATGAAAGCATGCTGATCATTGTCACATATGCTGTTGTCATACCTGTAAGACAGACACAATGTGCTGAGCCCGCAGCAACCATGTGTGAGGTCTTCTGATCCAGACCTGAAACATATGCACACATATCTGATCACATTTATCAATCAGCGGAGGTATTGATATGACCTAAAAACTTTTCTATGACTATTTCTGTTCAGAGTTTCACCTACGTGGCACCAGAGAGGGCACAGTAGAGCTGAGGTATGATGGGACAGGGTGTGGACTGAGTGCTCTCTTAGCATGACTGAAAAGTCCCCTTCCCCACTGATACACACAGCCCGAGTCTAAAGAAGGAACAAAAAAATTAGGATTTGTGGATTGACCGCTAAATGAAAACCCTCTGAGGAAGTTATGGGTGCAAACTTGCCAGTAACAGCGAGCGAATGTCTGAGCCCTGCTGCCACATTCACCACGGGCTCCTTCAGACTCTGAAAACAAACAACACGGCCGGAATCGGCCGAGAATGTGTGTAATGTACAGATATATAGTCCAATAGATGTGCAGTAATGTTTTGCATTGAGTCAAATGATATTTGACATTTCTTCAAAAAACTGATCAAACTGATCATGAGGAGAAGTTGTTTTTCAGAAGTTTCATTCACTTGGAGTCATCAGATAAAGGTATGAGAGGCTGTGCTGTGTTCATTTGAATATTTTAAATACACAATGCTCGTGTTCTCACCTCAACCACCAGAGGATCTGCAGAGTGTGTGGCTCTCTGTCCATCACCAAGTTGTCCAAATGCATTGGAGCCACATGCCAGTACTCGGCCACAATCTGTCAGCGTGACATTAAAAGAAAATAACTATCTTAATAAATTACACCTGCAGGATGGGTGAAATATATAGTTTTAAGCGTCCTGATTTTAAAAGTACAACTCTGATCGCCTGGAATGTGACTCTAACACTGTATTTACATCATGCATGATGACAGTCAGACATGAGAAAGATTCTCATGGTTATAACATGCAAGCATTTGCGTCATCTGACAACACAGCTGTATGATCACAGAGGTGGCTGCATGAGGATAAAAAAACTATATGCATTGACAATACAGCCCTATATTCATAAAATGTGTCTAAGAATAGACACATTCTTAGACACATTTTGCCTTCAATCGCCTCCACCAGGACAGATATGTCAGCGCTTTCAGAAAAAGCTTCCAGTTGTAATTACAAGCTGGATGTTGGCATCAATCGTGTTTACAAGACAATGACTGGTGATTACACTTCCATATGACACAAATACAGCATACTGGAAGTCTGTGGGGAATGCTCCTATTGTTCAATCACTGCCATCTACTGTAATGTAGTTCTTGTATTTATCAAACAGTTACAGTCATTTCACTCTATTGAACTAACCTACTGCACTATTTTGCATTACAAACTGACTGTGGAAGTTGTATTCTTACATATAATTAATTTCTTCTTAGGCATTTCAGTTTCTGTGCTGTCTCATTTTTAGGTGCTGTGATGTACAGATTTACCTGAAGGATCCATAAAATATCCTATCATATCCTGTCATATCCATTGTGCCTAAAGGGAACTCTTTGGGGAAATGCTCAATCATTCCTCATGACAGTATCATATCCTTCTGAACCTTGCATATGTGTTACACACAGCATCACACCCTGGCAGGAAATTGTTCTCACCAGTGAGAAGAAGAGTAAAATCCCAACCGCAGGCTACTTTTGTGACCCTCTCGCTCGGGCTAGGACAGAGTTGAAAAGTTGTAATGTCTGCATTGTGGCCAAGTCCCAACTGGCCCCTGTGATTCTGTCCGCACACAAACACCTCTCCATTCTCTGTCCAACACAAAAAACACCACAAAGATTTGGGAACCATGGAATGTATTATTTAGTGAGACAAGTGAGACAACAGACATTTTAAAAACGGACAACATACAAAGACTGAGTTTGTTATTCAAACACATTCCAGTCAGACAGTTTTTTGGAGCCTGTTATATGAGGAAAAAAAGCACTAACAGAGAGAGTAACACCTGCAAACTGGCTCCAAACCATAAACATATTTAAACAGACAATGGATCAAATTGCTTTTCTCTTTCTTTTTTGGCCAGCCATGCAACTACATGTGACGTAGGTTATTATTATTTCTTTTAGCTGAATAGGTTTTCCAGACATGCAAATGCATCTTGCTCAGTGATGTAAAGTACATTTACTCAAGTACTGACCTTAAGTACAGTTTTGAAGTTCTTGTACCTTATTAGAGTATTTCCATTTCCTGCTACTTTATATGCCTATGCAACTAAATTTAAACTTTTTACTCCACTACCTTCATTTGATAGCTTTGCTTACATTGCAGATTCAAATGAGAAAACTTCTCTCTGAGAATATATTCACAGACTCGCCAGATACAGCAGCTGATATTTTCTCCATTTCTACCAGCTGGAGAATCAAAGTGATGAACTCATTCTTGAATCAATAATTCTCATCCAATAATTAATACACATTATTCTGAAAGGGGCCATGATGCTGAAAATGCATAAATGCTAACACGTTTGTACTTGACAGTAAAATTCTGAATTCAGGAGTATTTCTACACTGATGTAATATTACTTTTACTTAAGTACAAGATGTGAGTACTAATTCTACGTCTGGGCTAGCTGTATATTTTTTTACATACACTGGTGTCTTATAATCATCTGAAGGATGGGCTGGGTGTTTGGTGTGACAGGGTTTAAAAGCAAACCAATTAATTGGATTAACTCAACACAAACATCATTAACAATCCCGTTGTTTGTCCAGGAGGAGGCGCCACATGACCTGTGTCCGGTTAAGACGCGGTTCACATCGCTGGTCGCATGTAATGAGGCGGACAGAGGCTTGCTTTAAAGGGAAAAGTGCAGTTCAGGAGCAAACTTGACTTGACGTGACTTACCGGTGATGAGCACTGAGTGGCCGCCGCCGCCGTTCACCGCCCGGACCGCCTTGTTGTGTAGGGCGGCGGTGTCAGAGAGCCGGGGGTCCGCCTGGTCCTCCACATGTCCCTGCCCCAGCTGCCCGTAGCTGTTGGCCCCCTGACAGACACCATATCGATTACTAACACCGTTCAGACCAGACAGAAAACTACTAATGCTGATTGAACCAAATGTAAGCGGCTGTTTGTTTTCAGTACACTAGTGTGGTGGAGCTAACGTCAGCTAAAGTGCCGTGTTAAAGTCTCCTAATGAAGCTGGTGGTGAGTATTTTAATATAATTATACTACACGGCCACAAATACGCTATAAAAAGCGCTAAAATAAACGCTTTACAGGAAAAACAAACACTTTAATGTTGAAGACTACAAACTTACCCACGACTGTAAACACTGCTGCCGTGAGCGCGTTTCCATGGAGCAACTAGCGACAAATGAAATCAGCACTATTTACGACAGTGTCGTGAAGTGTGATAACACGATTTGACTGTCAACATAAACCGTATTGTAGTATCAATATAATTATTATTTAAATATAACGTGTATATATTTATATTTATATGTATTTATATCAATTTATATATAATAATGTATTAATAATGTAGATATAATAATGTATTATAAAATTAATATACTGTTTTAAAAGATATTCATATAATTATACACAGCCATAACCTATTGACCAAATAACACTGTATATAAATGTTAATATAAATATCAATGTAATATTTATATAAAGTCTATATTTGTTATCTGATAAAATCAGACTTTGTTTGTTTGGTGGCTTCAACAAAAAAAGCATTTATTTAAGTTTTGAATGGTGTTTTATAGTGTGTTTTTATGAAATGCAGCTGCAAATACATTACATTAAAGAAATTACATACACTGAGTGCGTAAGTGCATAAAATAGACAGAATGAGCATAAAAACTTGGATAGCATAGCTTTATTAATTTGAAATAAGATAGAAAATAAAACCCACTTGATAAGAATAAGATAAAAAATTAGGATGAAAAAAGAATAAGACATGAAATGAATTCATTTCAGCCAGGTGTGACAGTTACCTGTAAACAGTGGTGGAATTTAGATCCCTTACTTTAGTACAAAGTATTAATGCCACACTGTACTCCACTACAAGTTAAATTCCTGCATTCAAAACCCTGCTTAAGTAAAAATATGTCAGTTGTTACTTTAAATTTACTTAAAGTATTAAAGGTAAGGTACTCATAGGCAACATATTGGTTCCTGTTAGTGTGTTACTATTAATATTAATGCTGCATTAATATGTGAGTTGCATTTTCCTGCTGTAATTGTTTTAATGTTGAGCTCATTTTAACAATTGTATGTACTGTTTAATCTTCATTAATGCATCATGGTCTGTGCAGGCATCATTTGTAGTGTCGTTGTCCTATGAGCAAAAAAAAGTAAACTTTTCACAAGAAAAAAACAGCCAGTTTTCAGCTTTTTGAAAAATGACAGGATTTTGAATAGTTTATTTAGCTGAAGAAATAAGAACATTTTCTTAACAAATAAAGAAACTCTTGATCATCCAGTTTATTAGAAAAATTCAAAATAACCAAATTTAGAGATATGTGGTTTTCACTGGACAGAGAGGTTATGCAAAACTACACAACTACACAAGACAACTATCCAACCAATGTGTAGTAGAAAGTTCAACATTTCCCTCTGAAATGTAGTGGAGTAAAAGTATGAAGTAGCATAAAATGGAAAAACTAGAAAGAAAGTAAGTAAGAAAAAGTACAATACCTCGAAATTATACTTAAGTACAGTACTTGAGTTAATGTGTTTCATTACACTCTGCTGGGTTTAGAATTAAATCAAGTGATATTTCAAACAAAGCTACAGTGGTGTTAGTGTAATAATTTGATCAGGTTTCTTTTGAAGCTGGACATGAAGATAAAAGTTATAAGAGAACACAGAGATTTTCTACTCTGTCAGTCCTGCATTCTTTACGAGCCCGAAGAACCAGTGACCAATTCAATGTCCAAGAAACCAACTCCAAAAATGTCACTAATTGTCTGCTCTCCATCTTAGGGCATCGCTTGTTCATGTCAGTTCTTTTTCATAATGGATTATTGTGATCAGACAATGATGTGGTATAGCTCTCTGGTCAAAGGATCATTATTCTTACAACAGTTAAGAGAGAGTACAAACTCCAACAAAATAAAAATAACTATTATCATCAGTTTCAGCGTCCTTGCTCTTATCATTCTGCTTCATCAACATCTCCCTCCGCATTCAGTATTCACAACCAAATCACCTCTATGTGGACATTAAATAACACACTATTTAACACAATGTGAAGACACAATGAACATTTTATTGTTGCTGGGTTTTTTTTCAATAGTTTGATACAGACTACTCATAATGTCTATATTCTTTACAGTAGAAAAATAATGTTTTGATTTGAGGAGTACTACAATTATAGTCACTTCAAGAGGAGGTATTCAAAATCATCAATGTAAAATAAAATATGTCAGGGTACAAGGGCCAAATATGTCATAATCAGTTATGAAAACATTGTTATAACACCAGTTTCACTTTCATAATTTCCCTCAACAGCACAGAAAAAGGAACATGATACATACACCAAAAGGATACAAACAAGGTACATTTTATACATATCACTGAAGTGAGGAAGCTTAAATCTGAAGAAGAAGAAAAAGAAGGAAATGAAATAAAAAAGAATTCACATAATAATGTACAACAGCAGTTAACAATAGGACAAGGAATCCACAACTGTGTTTGTAACAGCTGGGGATGTTTTAAAAGGGTACTAAAGTACCATGAAAGCGCGTTGACTGTTGGTCGCAGTACAGGTACAACTGAAGCAAAACTGTGTTAGGTTAAGCAGCTCTTTGGGTTTGTGCAATTTACCGATATCAGTGACTAAACATTACTAAAGCGCCTCTGTAAATTGTGTAAGCCATACATCATGCAGCGGAGACAACAGGGCGTTTTGCCAAAAGCAGTGCACATTCATCGTACTGACAAAGGGCGATACACAAGCAGTATCTCTACAGCGGTGGACACGGTGAGCATTGATGGACTGCAGAGGGATAACTTCATGTGGTATGTGGGCGGTCAGATGCCCAGCTGCTTGTTCAGCCGGCTGAGGGCGTCGCCAACGATGTCGAGCTCGTGCCGAAGCTCCTCCACCACGCTGTTGATGCTGGTAGTGTCTTTTAGCACATCCACGCTCTGGGTGTAAGGGTTGTATCGGACTGTGAAGGGGCGCTTGATGGTCTTGGCAAACTCCCTGAAATTAAACATAAATATCATCACTGAATAATATGTAGTAGATCCTTAATTTAGTATAAAACAACAACATAGTTTGTAGACAGTTCTCATATATCCATGCAGGATCTGCCATTATGAATACCGTATCTTAGATGACTGTAAGCAAGCTCACCTCATCTTGACTTTGGCCTCCTCAAAGCTGTCTGACACAAAGTAGACATCCTGAAATGTTGTGATGATGCATTCTTGTTTGCATGTAACTTTGGGGTCAAAAGGCATTATCCTTGCATTGCCAGAGAGTGCGTGCTGTAAAAGGGAAACACAGCACAGATGTTGGAACAACTGTATGCAAGCACAAGCACATGTATCTGAATAAACACAAATCAATCTGTATTTTGCTGCTTCAAATGAAAGACAAATCATGTAGTTCTGCATTTTAAAATATTCAAATATAACATTATATTAAAATATAAACCTATAGTGACATCTCTCTTTGCTTTAATATAATTATTTTAATGGATTTAGCTGGTTAAAGGGAGCATGTATACAGCAGGGAATATAAAGCTGTTCAGGTAGTTTTTTATTTTATCATGAGCTGATACATTTAATGTTGCCTAATTGTGAAATATTAGGAGAAAGACTGTGTCAACATGTCCACTGTACTGTTCTGTTAAAATGTTCTTACCTTAAGCTCGCTGATAGATGACAGCAGCCCCGCTCCGTATGCTCGCAGCTTCCCTTCTTGTTTGCATAGGCCAAACTCCACCGTAAAGAAATAGCACTATAACACAGAGGCAGAATCAGTTGTGACAGTTATTCTAGATATCTGTTGGAGCATGTGTTTCTGGAATTTGATTTGATAAAATCAGCTTGTAGGTGTTACTCACTGTGGCCAGTTTCTGGACTGAGTCATCTGATGCCCCGAGTGAAGCGAGGCCGATCTCCTGAGAAAACTGGGCGAAGCTGGGCTCTGCCAGCAGCGGGACGTGGCCCAGCAGCTCATGGCATGTGTCCCTTGATAATGAAAGATAACCAAATATTAGGACTAGTACATTTCTGTGAACACTGTTTGCCCTTTTCTAAATATAGCAGTGTGTATTACTTACGGCTCTGGGGTGTACAAGGGCTCGGAGCTGTGGCGCACGTATTGGGTACAGTGGAAAACACGGAAGGCCAATCCAGCAAGGAAGTCCCGCGGAGACAGATAACCTGCCACGGGCCTGATGGTAAATCCAGTGCGTTCTGAGAAGATTTGAAAGACACATGAGTGAGCTCCAGTTTTGCATTTCTAGCATGAGAAACCTGTTTAATGAGGGAAATTAAAACTGACCCCTGAGGAAGCGCGAAACATCTTCCAGCTGAGGGATGTTGTCCTCCCGAAATTCACAGTATTTGGACAACAGCGGCAGGTTCTTCAAGTATTCCCGGCAGGCGTGGGTGGGGTACAGCTTGTTGAGCTCCCTGTACACAACTCCCCAAGTCTTCACCTCCTCCTCTGTGAACTCAACACGAGGGATGGGATCCCCACTGAAACAAAAACGAATATTCTCCTAAGTGTCAAGTAAAAATTTTGCACATTTCCAACATACCCATTAAAAATATACATCAAGAACTCACTGTTTGAAAGCCATGGCAAGATCAGCAAAGTACTTTCGCCTTTTTCGGTAGACATTGTCCTTGAAACCCTGATGGAGAGGAACATGGAGGGTCATGAGAACAATTAAAATTTAAGGATTTTTTTAAGTCAACCAGTAGGGTGGTTTGGGTATACATACAGGATGATCTGCATCCAAATCAGAGCCGTACATCAGGACACGGTTTGCACACTTGTCCAAGTCAGAAATCTTCTTTGGGAACCAAGGTACATCAGCCATATCTGAGAAAACAGAAGAAAAAAAGAGTTGTTTACTGTTACTATGGCCTAATATGACATATTTTTAATAAAGTATCTGCAGGATTTCATTTACCATCCTCATTTAGACAGGAGTTATCTGGAGGCTCCATATCCACCACGTTCACATGCTTTCTCAGGAGATGGATGATTTCATTCAGTTGTTCGTGGTTGCTGTCGCAGTCCACAAAAATTTCAAATTCAGAGTTGCGTCTTTTGGATTTTCTGGACTCTATGTGGACAAGATTGACATGGTTTTCCTGCAAGAAACATCAGGAATAATGTTTAAGTTACAAACATTTGCTTCATCATCAGTCAGAATGAATGAGTCACTAGATACATGAAATAAATATGTTTTCTATAAAGCAGACACTGTGTTCCAAATGAATACATTAACTGATAGGAATAGGAACCATGAGTGCAATAGTTTTGTTCATACTTGGAAGAGTTTGAGTGCCTTTACCAGTCCTCCCACTTCATTCTTGAGGGAAAAGATGATCGTGGCTCTACCTTTCTCAGACGTATTCTTCTTTTCGGTGTTTTCTTCAATTTTTGTGAAGGTGGATTTGTTTATCTGAAAAAAGTAATCAAAGATAGTGAGATTTCAATTTGTGTAACACCAAGAAATCACCATTCAACAAGCTCTGACGGCCATGTACAGAGATACACAACATTTATCAACTTTTATTTCAATGCACATGTGGTTGATTTCACGTGAGGAAAAGTTTTGGAAATGTTAGCACTGAACCCTGAAAGTAAAGACCTAATTGCAAACTACGCAAATAATTTCAGAAATGTGCCACCAACTTTAATAGTACTGTGAAAACACCACTTTTTAATAAAAGAAAAACTGATGGGCAGGTAATGACGTGAATCCACAACTTCTAATCACTTAAGAGCATCTAGCCGTCCAAGCATCCTCTGCACGTCCTCTCTAATGAGCATGGCAACACTCGCAACAAGTGGCAAGTAATGATGCTGCACAAACGTTTCAGCCAGCCTCGCTTCTTCACACGCATACTGATAAAACTAGTCACATCAATGCAGCACCGCAGACAGGGGGCTCAGATCGCCTCTGCTCCTCCTTCAGCACCTCGGACAGCGCTCTCACGTTGACGCACGGCTCTGCGCGCTGCACACGCGAGGGGAAAACTCGTGTAATCCCGCACCAGATTTCACAAGCGGGGCTCCAACACGCCAACAGCACACGACGACTAATCTGTTTTGACTGACAGCGACGTGTGTTTTTTTTTTTTTCCTTCTCGCAGTACACGATGATTGATTTAGACGCCACGTTTTTATTCCCGCCGTGCGCAACCACACCGGGCTTTGCTTTCTCTCAGAGTATTGCATCTACAGAGTCTGAGGGGGTAAAACTGGGGTGTGTAAAGGGGGAGTGGGGGTAGTTAAATCCAGCTCTGCCTACCATAGTTCGCCCTTCGAGCATGGTGCAGGCAGCGCGGCAGAACAGTTTTCGGTGGACCCTGGTCGGCAGTATCCCTGACAGCATTAGTGCATGGAGACTGGATCAGGACGCTCCCCGGGGTCAACTCTTTGCGTCTCGGTTTAACGAAGATGAACTTGTCTCTGTCTCAAGGAATCGCCTTACTGTCAATCTCATTTGCGCCGCGGGGAAGCCTATTATTAGCCCCCCTACGAGTGGAGATCTTAGCAGACATTAGGCAGCGTTTAATCGCCGCAGCGCGCAGAGTTTTAGGGCTCATTTTACGCACGCAGGCTCCCCAGGCCCTTTTTAAGTTATCATCTTTACTAGTTTATCGCAGGCAGCATTAGATTGTTTTTTGTTTAATTGCACATTAAAAAAGAAAAATCAGTGTGATTATTCTACAGATTAATTTAAAGGCAGGCCTCACTACATCTGCGCAATTTAACCAACTCCATTTGTTTTTCCACATCCATTCACTTTTAATAGAAATCAATTTGCGGCCAGCATTTTTATAGCATTGCTCTGCATCAGAAAGGGGCCAATGACGTGTTAAATATAAATAAAAATACAAAGGTTTCAGCTGGGATCGAGTACAGATTATTAAGATACAGAGGTGTAGTCACAGTTTAGAGAAGAGGAAAGGCACAAGTCTGACGCAGCACGCACAAACTGGTCCAACATAAAGTGCAAAGTGATGTCAGAAGTCATGTAGGCATTAATGCAATCTTTTTATATCGAGTTCTTCGGTCAGCACGGTTTCAGGAAATGGTTTGTCCCCCGTCTCTGTGCCCACAGCAGACTCCTCTTTTATCTCGTATCTGTCTTTTATTCTGGACATCAGAGGAGGAAGCGCAGATTGAACAATGATGAGTCTTTAATGACTTAAAGTTCAGAGGTATACCACTTTAACCCTCTTAACCCTTTGACGTAAATTACACTGCAACAAAACGGCTTAAATTAATCTGCGCTGACGGCAAAGTGCGGGCTTATTTATTAAGATGACCCAGACCCGGATCTTCCCACCACTCTCAAAAAAAAAGTAGCCCTAAAATATTACAGGAAAACCTCTCCACCTCCATGATTTTATAGCCTCAGGGACGGGAAACACTTTAAAAACAAGACAAAAGCAGTGAAAAAGAAAAATCTTTCAAAGTAGATCAAAAACTACTTTCACCTTGCATCGAAAGAAGTCTTACCTCATTGTTCAGCAGCTTTTCTTCAAAGCCAATGTTCATGGAGTCAAAAGATCTTCCTCTACGCGGTCCTTCGTTTTTGTTTGAGTACATGTTAAACTGCAGTTCGCTTCTTTTGCCTTTTTATGCAGCTCTTCCAGGCGGATTATCTAGATGATCTCCGCTGTGTAAAGTGGGCTGTCTACCCCGAGGAGCGGCGGCGCTTTGCTATTTAACCACAGAGGGAAATAGGAGGGGGCAATAATCTACCCGACGGCAGCAAATGGAAAAAGAGCAGCACCGCCCACGTTAGGGAAAGGGGTATCTTTTATTTCACCCAAAGGCCCGAAACAGCGTCACTGAGATCAATCACGGCTTGTGATTTTTCTAAGAGCATGAAATATTAAACTGTTTCATGACAAAAGTGTGAGTGACTGTTTGAACAAAAGTGAGAAAATCCTCAAAAAAAAACCCACCCGAAACAGGACTTTATTGTTTGACTTTATGATGACTTTATCTGAGATTTTGTTTAACAGTTTCAAACAAATAACGAAAATGTGCTATCATGTTCATATTGAACACTTTTAATTAGGTGCAGGTCTGATAGGCCTAATTCACCGTGGACCACCTGGTGTTGGCACAAGCAGTTAGTTCTTCTTGTTTGTTGACACTTTGAGACTGAGAAGAGGTCAAGGTTTAAGAGGATTCGAGCGTAGCCCACCTTGTACATTAATCCAGACATGCCCCCCTTTCAAAATCCATTTCTCTGCACTGTAAGCATCTCTGGGTTCTCGTGCACATAGCATGAATAATCTGCATGTTTTTCTGTCTTTAACACCACAAGCCTTTTAATAAGATCAAGACAATCAGTGGAAAAGGCCTCAGAGGCCTCTAAAGTAGAATCAAGGTGAGGAAGCAGCGAGTTTAAGAGACCTCATTACTTTATACAGATAACCCCACTGTTCTCTAAGCTTTACTCAGCTCACAGAGGGCGACAGGTGAGACGTCTTTATCTGTCTGCCCCTGTCTGTCCACACAGCTCTAATGCAGTGATACATGTGGCTGATGCACATGCTGTTTGTCTCAGGTGGTCCTGGCCTGTATCACTCGTGACATGGACAGATGCTTTACACAACAAAGGAGCCAGTGAAGGGGACTTCCTCTTCCCAGGGACCAAAACCACATCTGCTCTCAGATAAGATTGGAGCAATTTAAAAGCACAATTCACCACTTGACATGTGGACATCCAATCTGTTCAGGTAGTTTATATCTAATAGATTCAATTTAACAGAAGAATCACACTCTCCTGCACCTGAGCCTCTCCAATGGTGACTACGTTTACCAGTATGCATTGCTCATAAAGTCTGCAGCAACAGAACCTTTCCTCAAGATCAGCAAAGCTTGAGTGAACATGTTTACCTGACTGTTAGCTTAAGCTCCTTATCACCTACAGAAGGCAAGCATTTCTGTTTCAGTGTGCAAACACTGTATTCACCACTGCAGCTACAAAACAATACAAATGAAAAGTGAATATTCTGTCACATCAGGTCTGCTTACAGTTCGTGACAGTGTTGGTAACATTTGGTTAATATATTGCCACATAGAAACAAAGCCTGGTTCCCAGAAACACTCTTGACTTTTTCTTTTTTTAAAAAACTACAGAAATAATTTAGAAAACAGAAGTCAAATTGGTTACAGTTTTGAATTTTAATTATTTCCGTGAAAGCTATAGATGAAGCTATAACCATCTGGTTATAGCTCCTTTAATGTGAGGACTTTTCTATTTGCTATGTAATTAAATAGAAAAATAAAAAACATGGGGATTTTAGACCTTTGTTAAACTCAAGACAAAGTTTGAAGACATGGGAAATTTTGAAAATTTAAACATTTTATATCCAGACTAAGGTGGTATATTGTGCATATTATGACAAACAAAATGAAGCATCAAATCAATGAAAGAAATTAACACACTAGTAATGTTGGTATTAGTATATGAAAAGAAACTTAAAATGGTAAAAACACAAAATAATTCTAGACTGTTAAAGTAATAAAAAGTCATCTTTCATATATAAAAACAATTTTTCATCAGGTTACTGAGCTGAGAAATCTGATATTAGCTGCTATCTACGAATAAAGTTACACACTACTAAAAAACTGCAGCAACACTGGAATTCAGTAAAGTTTTTAACTTTTTTGAATTGGCACTTGTAGGCAGCTGGTGCACAAATTACTACCAATTGGCTTCTAACCTCTGTCTTAACTTCTCCCAGCTTTCTGCTCACAGCCGACATCCTAAACCTCTGATTGTCTTCTGATGGATGAAAACACATTTGATCCCGGTAAAGTTATTTGACGTTGTCCTCCAAAATGCATCAGAGAACGTCACAAGTGAACAAGCTTGCTGCTTCCTTAAGCAACACAAAAAGGCATTGATAAGCACTGTGGGCCCTGTAGTAACATCAAGCCTAATTTGTGGAAAAGGGATGAAATCTTTTTCCTACAATAGGTGTTGTGGCTCGCTCTTTCATCAAGAGGAGAGAAAAAGCAGGGGAAAGGACAAAGCAGGCTGAATGCTACGGCCGTGGTATTGTTCCTGAATCAGTAATGAACTGTTCTTTTCACCAACACTGTGGTGGGTGTCAGAGCAGGATCAAGCACATCCAAATCTACTTAGAAATACATTTTCACAGACAACACTTTTATGCTGCAGATGCTCTGGAAACGTCTTTGATCTCCTAGCGTGTCTCGGCAGCTCCTGGATCAGATCTCCTTTATTTAATGTTAGAGTCAATTAATGTCAGAACTCAAGCTGAAGCCAGTTTCCAAATCCTGTATTTTATTGCTGCTAACTGATGTTTTCTGCAGTAAGTATGGCTCCACTAACTACTAGTACTCAATACATTCACACTTCACACTCAAGACATCCTTGACTACTTTAGAGGAAACCAGCCGCAGAAATGGGTGCACATGATACATCTGTCCATCCGTACAGCTGTCTAGGCAGTTAAACTGTCTTTAATAGTCAAATTACATTTTGAGGGAATAAATGACATTGGTTCATAGAAAATTAATTATCGTATAATGCTCTTATTTCTGATCCCTCTCTGGAAGTTTGTGAAGAGGAGATGCTGTCTGAGATGCATGTCTGAGCGTGTGAGAGCTGCCAGTCTGTCCCAGTTCTGTTCACTTCAATCAGAGGGATTTGCTCACAGTGTCTGAGCATCAACCTGCAAGACATCTCTTTGGATAATCTCACCCATGGTGGTACGTGTCACTCATGGTATTCAGACTCAGTCTCTTACGTCTCTTACTCAAAGACACTTCGGCAGGTTGGATGCCACCTATCATACAGGTTTGAAAGACTTGGTAATGTTATCATGTTCTTGATTAGTAAAAGAGTGTGAATTTCACATTTAATTATCAAAAGTAACTGTAACAGGGGAATTAAATGTTACAGGACCACAGGAAACATGATGCAGAAAGACTGAGCTGGCTTTTAAATTAACAAAACAAATAAAACATGAAACTATCAATATATAAACATATGGATACTAATAAGTAAATAAAATAAAAACACGTGTAAGCTTTACTTCTGTATATTCAAATCCCATCTATTGCACAGTGCAGACTTTGTGAAGTTGGAAATCAAATGAAAAACATTTTCTACTTGAGTGGGATGCTCACTTTCCACTCCTGACTGTAACACTGCTGTTATTTGAATTTCCAGTGAATTCAAGGTCTTCCAATAGCACTTCATCAATAGCATTCCAGTCTTTCACCTGACCCGGAGCCTTGTTTGAACAACTAACTAATCAGAACAGTGAATGGTCTGCTTACGTACACTTCCTGTGGCAGGACTGCACCTCTTTAATTAGCTTCGATTCTCTCAGTGCAGAACAAACAGCAGCATATGCCACTTGGTGACAGGTGTCAGCGCACACAAGGACAGGACAGGATAGAGCTGTGCCAGTAAACACCTGCAACACATTTCAAAATAGAAACGTTAAACGAAAGGCAAAAAAACAATAGAGATTAAAAAAGGGTCACTAAAAGTATCATGTAATTTATCTTGAAAGTTTTCTGGGTGGCTTCTGATTCTGATTACGTTAGGCGATTAATTAAGAGTGCATTTGCGTATTACGCAACCAGTATATTAAGTCAATCCCTCAATGCCACATGATTTCACCAATAAAAGCTACTGAAATAAAAAATAAAAGTAGTTATTTTACGGAAAAGGTCTTTTGGAAATACATGTAATTATTCATTCAGTGTATTTTTATTAATTCAATTTCATGCCTGTAACCAAAGAGTTTTGGTTACAATCTCTTACTAACCAAAGTAGTAATTGACTGTCTTCATATATAGGATAAACATTTCGTGTGTTGGGTATATGGACACATTGTCATACTCAAAACATTATTTCAGTGCTATATTTAGATGAGTAACCTTCATCTGACAGTTGAGAAATTATATTATTAATGAATTAAATGTAAAAAAAATTCCAGTTTTTAATGAACTTTTTATATTTATTCAACATTCATTGATTCTTAGTGACATACAACCTTGCTGCCACTACATAAATAAGATTGGCGACAATGCCAGAAAAATGTGCACTGCCACTAACAGTGAATAGCTTCCTTGCTATCTAGTTTATCATTCAACTGTCCTAACAGATAAGGTTGCCGAAG
This sequence comes from Scortum barcoo, assembly GCA_023238725.1. Classification (NCBI taxonomy): domain Eukaryota; kingdom Metazoa; phylum Chordata; class Actinopteri; order Centrarchiformes; family Terapontidae; genus Scortum; species Scortum barcoo. Next base: position 12,067,743 of record CM041536.1, read on the forward strand.
ATGCACAACCAGCGGTTTAGACAAATGCAAACATCTATGTCACCGCATCACTTTTTTTAAGCAGACGTCAGTGTCTTTGATATTCAGGGATCACGACGGGGAAAGTTTCATTGTCATTCTGTTGACAAGAGATAGAAAGCCAGGGAACTCAGGAAATGAGCTGAAGGGGGCTTTGATTGCACCCAGCAGCATCATGTGTCTTTTTTAACACGCCTTGACCAGGTGGTTGTGAATAGGCCGGGCCTTGGAATCAAAGGAGGAGGGAACGTGATGCTGCACACGCATTCTTCATCCCTTCATTATCCCTCCTGCTCACCCAGCAACAGGTACTACACCAACGTCAGAGGGGGCTTACTTTGAAAAAAACTGCTTTTTCCATGAACGTGTTGCTTTAATCATTCTGGACAGGTCAGTCCACATCTCGGAGCGTGACACAATAACACTTCTAAGCAAAACATGACGTCCTCAAGAAAAAAAAAATCTGTTCATGTTCACTTTCACTGGGCTATCCAAAGAATTCACTTGATCCCATTTTATCATCCATTAAAGCTCATGTCTAGTTACAGAAGAGCTGTAAATTAGCTCTCAAATCCCTGAATGAACCATAGGAAACTCTAAATATCTATCAACTTCATGAGTATGTCATGTGTTACATTCCTTCCAAGTTATATAAGTACTTTGATCAGATGTGCGTTTCACACAAATAGGCACACAAAAATAGAACACATTTCACTATAAGGCAAAATGTCAGGTCATTTAAAAGCACAGCGAGCTGTGTGGGCAGAGGCAAACAGAGGAACAAGTAGCTGACATCCAGCATCAACATCAGACAGGCCTGACATGCCTCAGCGTCACCGATGTGTGTGAAGCGCCAGCCACACGAGGAACAGCCATATCAAGTCAGATCATATCAAGCTGCTGTGAAGACTGGCAGGCCGACAATGAAGCTTGGCAGGGCAGGAGGAAACATCTGAGCTCTACCCTGATCTCTGTGACGTGACACGCCTGGGAGCGAGGCCTGAGGGCAGAGCACCCAGTAAAGTACAAGTCACTGGCCACAAGCAATCTTGAAAGGCCAAGCATGGGTGCATCTGCATCATTCTAGCCATTTACAACACAAAGAGGACATGACTCGCAAATTAAGGCACCGGCCACCTATGTGCATAACATGTCTAGTCAAGCTTGTGTGTTGAGACAGCCGGAGCCAAAAGACAGCTTTTTTTCCCCCCATAAGGTGATCTCTATCTCACATACACTCTGACCATCTCAGGATTTCCATTAGAAAGAGTGTTCTACATATCAATTCAAGCTTTAATTAAAAAGCTGCTATATTCACAGAGCCTTCGTAAGGTTGTCCTTCTCTTCTCCATGAGTGGGCGAAATGGTGCATTTGGAAACCAAATGAGTTCATTGTTGCCAGGCTCAAGCCTTTCATCTAATTTTATTGTCGTTACCGAGTGACTGTCACCCTCTGGTAAACACTTGATGTTTTCATCAGCATTAGTACCATTACTCATATGCTTGAAACGGTGACTCAGTTTACATTTAATGCAGTTTCATCTTTTATAGAAAAGCGAACACTTTAATCATATTTCAACAAATAATAATATATACTGTGTGGGCATATTTCATGTTTGAGCCTTCATATGTATATAGCTTTGCTCATTTTTGTTTGAACACCACACTGCAGTGAAGGCTGATATAGTTACACCTGCCTACACATGGCAAACTGAAGGGAATGGAAAAAAGTAAAGCCAAAAATAATGTAAATATAGAGAAGAGATTATAAATATATATTTGCAACTGTAAAATGCACAGCACTGCAGTAAAATCTTCATTGTGCAAGGGTTTTTTTTATATTATCAAATTAGGAGAAAAACTGTTACATGTGAATGATCTTTGGGCCTTCATAGAAAAATGTTCTGAAAATGTCCCCTGACTTTGATGAGTGAAGCACCATATGTATGCAATATGCAGCGAAACTTAGAAAATTTACATAATACATTACATAGATATTACTGTACTCCAGCAAGACTCCACAGAATTAAACTGATGAATGATTCGTGGAAAAAGGGGAACTTTCTCCCACTGTGTTTAGGAGTGTACATTAGTGAGACTATTCTGGTTCAAAGTTGTGGGACATTAGTTTGGTTCAGCAATCACTACTCCTGTTTTGTTAAATTAGAGAGCAAATCTCAAGAATAAAACAAAAAATGTGCATTTTCAGTTATCATGGTTACTCAGGGACTTTTCTGCTAATAGTCTAAAGCTTTGCACCAAGCCAAGATGATAACTGTGATTCAGTAACAGTACAATCTTTTTAATAAAAAACAGTCAATTGTTTACTACAAAAATAGCATTCACAGAGCAATTACGAAAAAAAAAAAAAAAACTTAAAACAGAAATGCAACTGAATTTTACCAGCTCAAAACATTTAAAAAAAAAAAAAAAAAAGTTTGGTCACACTGTCCGCCATTCGTGATTGTGTGACATCCACATTAAGTCTTTCCAACGGAAATCCAAACAGTCTAACCTGAAGCAGGATCTTGGGAGGGGAAACAGAGGCCACTATAAAAAGCAGTGGTGAGAGTCTGAATAAGTGCTGAGCCCTGATCTGCTGGGCGCCTCAGACAGGAAACTGCTTCCTCACTGTGTCTGCCAGTTGGGGATCAGCCTCTGACAGCATGGACTGCAGGTGCTGAAACTGAACAAGAGGAAGAAGGGTGGGGTGGAAAGATAATGTTTATTTTCCACAGGAGCTGGAGGTGTACAGCTGCAGTCCATCACACATCTTAACCTGAAACAGGCTCTAAAATAAATCCATAACACTTTTGTCAAACAAAGACAACGTGGGCGGTGGTTTGTACACACAAGGATTAAGCCACTCATGAACGAATATGCAAACAAAAAATTTACAGAAAGTTCAAGGTGTGGTGAGCTAGAATCCATAAATCCAGTGGTCATTGAGTCTACAGAATTTTGTCTGTATAGACCTATTTTGTCTCAAAAACAAGAAGATATACCATTTTACAAATATTTGAAAATCAAGAAAAGCGATTTTTTTATTCAACCAGGTATCTGATATTCGTGCCTAATAAAAGTCTTTGATTAATTGTAGTGACACCTTATTATACTGTTTCACAGTAATTAAATTACATGAATAATTTGATATGAGATTTAAAAAGTGTTATGATTCTATGATTAAGTTTATTTTACAATAAAAAGCAGACAGGAATCTTCTAACTGCCATTAGAATAGGTTTTTACAACAGTAGCCTCTCCCTTTTCTAACAACTGTTTTTGAAAAAAATTTTTAAAAGACACTTTCAGACTAGTCCTTTTGGGAATAGAGATAAATCAGGTCCTCATCCTTGAAGCTTTTACTCTTGAAAAAGTAAAACATGACAAATTTCCATTAACGCATAGTGTAAAGTCCATTTTTCAGTCCTGTGGTGTGAAAGGAACACATCACCAACAGGATGTTGTGTTCTTGTGAAGAACAGACAAATAGGTGCCAGCAGCACAAACAGGATTTTTGGCCTCTGAGCCAGGTGGACAGTAGAAAAGGAGGACAAGCTTGTGGAATGGCAACAGTATAAGTGCATGCTTATTGCCTCATGCAAGGCTACCACAAAAGAACAGACTAGGAAAATAGTTTTTTCCTGAAGTCCCATTTATGAGAGTCTCTGTGAGATCTCAAGTCTTTTAGTATAAACCAACTGTGTGGTCCTGCGTCTTTACTGAGTGGTCTGGTGCGTGTGTTCTTAGGATTAATAATAGTAAAAATCAGTTAAATCCACATTATATCTGTGGTCTCCTGTGTTCAGTTAGGATTTGAAAATCCTCTAGTGTGCACCAGGCATAAGGCTCTTGAGGATTTTCCTTGGGTTGTTCGTTTGATCTCCCTTTCATGACATTTATGTACACGTGTAATTCTTAGTGGGTGACGTGATTCTGTCCATCTCTGCAGTAAAGCTGTCGGGAGGTGGTTTCAACCATCAGACAAACGGCTTCCAAATACACTTTCTGTATTGGTTTATACGATATCTTTCTTGACAACCTTGGGGTCTGTGAATCATCTGTGTATGTGGCCTGTTCAGTGTGGGAGGTAAAAGGAATAAAGCGTCACTCCTCATGCTTCTATTAGAAATGTTATATCTTTCATTCTAGTTACTCCCGAACTGTAGATTAATTTAGATTGAGACTGTACTTAAACCATTTTAGAGAAAGTACTTACTGAAGTCTTAAAGTTTGGAAATAAAATGCCTGCAGCTGTGAGAGAAGTCTTTTCTGTGAGATAACCGTTCTTCACCAACTCTGCCACGGTGCCCTACAAAGAACAAAAAAACCCCCACAACTTAATAACTAGACACTTCAGTGGCTATTGAAAAAGTAAAGATCTGGTTCACCTTTTTCTTAATAATTGAACAGTTGCATTCAAGAATCTCAGTAAACAATCTGAACCAACAGGAAGGTTAGCAACGCCTTCCTTTGAGATTACCTTGGGAATCTGAATGCAGATGTCAGCTAGAAACTCAGCTGTGATCTCTGCTAGAGTTTGGAGCTGTTCATCTTTTGTGTCCTCTTTGCTGGTATTGTCATCTTTGCCCTCATTGTGATACTGGAGCACTCGCAAAATGGTTCCAATCAGAGGAAGACCTAAAGGCAAAAGATAACTATTTAAGTATGTGCACACAACACATCAAGTTATTAATAAGATTATCAATGGGAGATATCTTGATCATTGGAGAGTATGATCCTATTATGAACTGGGAATGTCATTATATTTTTTATTTCACTGCACAATAAACACTAAACATACAAAAAATGTTCATCTTTGAAAATCTTTGACAAACAGTTCTGCATTAAGAAAATCTAGCCTGAATCACAGATTTCCTTTCCTGGTTTTCTATATTAAAGACACAATAGGTCACACTTATTCTCTAATTGTGTTTCATACTGTATATATGTCTATTTGGACTGCCTCTCTTCATCCCTAGCATACACAAAACAAAGTTTAAACGCAGTTCTCAGTGGCACTTCAGAGGTGTTGTGCTTCTAAATGTTGACAAAATGACCACTGTTTTAAATGCAAGTGCTCGCCTTTTGTGTGGATTACATGAAAGACAAAGTGGCTATTTATCTGCCTATAAACCTCGGTCACCTGCAATACTGTATATTAGCAAATGGTTTCAAAGTTAATACTGTTCAATACCAGCGATGGTGTTACAAAACTTACTCGCGTCACCTCCGCTGCGCCACTGCTCCCGGCATCTATACAGAGCCTGCAGGACTGCAAATGCCTGAATCAAAATGCCCTTCTGCTCTAGCAGGACAACTGGGAGATCATTAGGTTGGCAGAGGTCCTCACACACAACATCACAGACAAAGTCCCACACTGCTTTGCCAGGTCCAGCAGGGGCAGCTAGAAGAAACAAACAAATGAATGTCTCATCTTTTGAGGTCACTTGTGTCTTAAGTTAGATTTCACTGACAACTCTGGTAAACACTTTAACCTTTAACTTCTGTAATGATGTGCCCACAGTGCAACTCTTACCGAACGCCTGAATGCCCTCATCAATGGTGGTGAGGAGTTGAAAGGCGTGAAGGTAAACCTCTAAACCATTCGGACTCTCTGACCTGTGAGAACAATTTATACTGAGGGTCAGAAAAGTCATCAATGTGAAGTACTTGGTTTAAACTCTGCTGTACCAGAGCAACAATAAATCATATATCTAATCAGCGAAACAAAAGAGATACACGAGTGCACTGCATCAACTAACAACTTTCAATCTGACAGTAATTAAGATAATTCAGTTGTTTTATGTACACAGTGTAATTGTACATATTTACAACCTTTGATCTGTGGACCATTCTCTAGAATTGCAATTTCAGATCCCCACCTAAGCTGCTTGGCTGCCTCAAGAAGAGATGAGGCCACATCCAGACAGGTTTCACGATCCTCCTCCTTTTCCTCCTCCTCCTCCTCACTTGGCTGAGTGGTGATCCAACTCTTCATCAGCTCTTCATCAAGGTCAAACAGTTTATCAACCAGCTCTCCAACCTTCTCAAGCAAGTCCGCTGTAAACACACAAGACTGCTTATAATAACCATGTGAAAGCACACAAACAGTCAAATGGACTCTGTGTGGAGTTTTCTTGTAAACAAACAAAAGTTATTTTTACAGTCACTGTTACTAAAAAGTCATAGTGTGTATCTTTGAAGCCCAAATAATTTTTCCCTCTCAAAATTCATTTTCAAAGCTGACTGGTTTTTAAATCTGGCATTTTTCTATGTATATTTACTTGCTGGCAGTCTTCCCTGTTTTTGGGGTGTATCTTGCGGCATATCTTGACTTACTTACTTAGTGGAATAATGTGAAAATACTGGCATGGTTGTGCATTGTGTGTATGTGCATCCTCCTGCACGTGTCACAAAATAGAGACCTGCTCATTAAAAACACGGCTCCATATCACAACTAGAGGTCAGGTGCTCCACAGGGAACCTTAAAGATAAACAGCTTACAGGGACTTTGTATTAATGTAAGTCACCTTGGTGTGTTAAACAGATATTTCATTTTCAAACCGGAGTGACACTTTGTCAGCTTATTATTCAAAAAGGAATGATTAAAAGCACCGTACGGTTGGTAGAGCTGCACATGATGAAACAGAGGTTGGAGCGCACAGAAGTCTGCTTTTGTATTCGTTGAAGCCACAGGGAGCAGACATCTTTCTGAGAGACACAGGTCAGCAGCAACCTGCAAACATCATCAGAAAAGATGAATACTTCTCTCTCAGTTTCTCTGTCTCACATGTCTACAGAAAATGCAAATGTCACCTGCTTGTTTCCAGCAGGGTCAAAGGATCTGTGTCTCCAAGAAGAAGCAACAGCACAGCCCTGTGGACATGCAAGGGGTTGCATTAATTAGAGCAAATCACAATGTGCAAAATCTACTCAAGGACAATTGCAGATGATGACTTTTACCCACCCTAAATCTTCATTTTGGCTGAGAGTCAGGCATGTGTCAGGAAAACAAGCAATGTTTCCAAGGATTCCCACACAAATTTCCTAGAGAAGCAAGACATTTAAAAAATCTATGAACTGCCTAGAAAGTCCAGAATAATAAAATGAAAAAGATACAGTGCATAGGTTAATATTTTTGACACAGAATGCTTAAGATATATAGGGTTCCACTCACTGTGAGACGTGGACAACGAGATTTGGCTATCACCCCAAGAAGGATATCTGTAGCTTTGAATTCCTGCAGAAAACCAGCCACATCCTGCAAACAGTTGATAAGAAAGTCATAAGTGAACATGTAAACCTTTACATTATTCACTTCTAGTTGCAATATACACTCAGGTTTCAGTTTATTAGGTGCACCTAGCAAATACTAAAGCCAGTGGTTCAATAAACCCTCCCTTATAATGCTCAGTTTTTTGTTGAAACTGTTTTAAAGAGGTGTAGAGGCAACTTTATGATCATTTTGGATAAAGTAGTTTGTGGTGCCATTGAACTGTTTGGTATAAACTGCCAAGGCAATGCAAATAAAATCATGCCTAACCAAAGGATGTGAAGCCTTTAAGATGCAGAGACAGAACTTTACCTTATCCATCGCCATATCCCAGACTCTACAGAGATCTTCCTCATCTTCATTAGAGAGCTGCATCTGACCTTCAGAGTCCACCTCCGAATGTTCTGTGACCATCTGCAAGACATGACCATTTCGCAAATATTAAGAAATGTTAGTTTCACTGGACAGTGTGCAAGTGTAATGCAGTGAAAACACTCCCAGCAATGAAATATCAACTGCAGTTGGAAGATATTTCAGATATACTTTTGTTCATAGGTCAAGAAAGTAACTACTACGACATCATATCTCCATTTCCTTTTTAAGTGCTTGATGAAATTTTCATGCCTCAAATTTAGACTTGATTTTTGCATAAAGAGCCTGCCTACATGGATGAGATGAGTCAGGGTGCTGAAAAGCCAGTGCTTGCTGTAAACAGTGTCTCCGATGGCGTCCAAGTCTTCATCCTCCTTTCCATCAGCCGTGTCTGGGGGTGGTGATGGGTTACGATCCATTATAGGAGACTGTATTCCAGGCGGAGATGAGGACCTCTCAGTCTCTACTTCCTTGGCATCATTAACACTACAGTCTGAGGGGGAAAACAGGTTAGGTTCAAGACATTGGTTGTCATGCACACAACAGTTATATCGAAGCAGTTGTTGGCAATGAAATTCTTGAATCTCTGGCTCGCTCTAAAAACATGTATAAAGAAAATCACACAAGTAAAAGAGTTGCATAAAATAGTGCAACAGCTCAAAACATAAAAATAGAGTAAACAATAGAGTCTAGCATGTAAAATAACATAGGAAATAGGAAAATACAAAAACAAACATAACAGAGAGAAACATAATACTTTGAAGGCAGGTGTGTGTAAGTGATGAAATGGATAACCTTAATAAACTTTAGAAAAAAGTTAGGTTATATGACGATACCATGAGGTGATAGAGATACAGTGCCATGAATATGTATTTGCCCCCTTCCTGATTTCTGTGTTTTTTGCATATTTATCACTCACGGAGGTTTCAGATCATCAAACCAATTTTAATATCACACAGAGACAACCCAAGGAAATACAAAATGTAGTTTTTAAATGTTGATTCCATGTATTAAGGCACAAAAAAAATCAAAACGTATCTGGCATTCCTATGTGAAAAAGTAATTGCCCCCCTTGCTAAAACTCAAAGTAACTGTGATTAACAACAGTTTTTGGGAAAGCTGAGTTCAATTCTACAAGCCACACCCAAACCTGATTGCCACCACCTGGTTTCAAATCAAGAAATCACTTAAATTGGATCTGTTAGACAAAGTGAAGTAGGCTACAAGATCTCAAGAACATGCCACGATCCAAAGAAATTCCAGAAGAATTAAGAAAAAAAGTAATCGAGATCCATCAGTCTGGAAAAGGCTACAAAGCCATTTCCAAGGCTGTGGGGATCCAGCGAACCACTGTCAGAGCCATTATCCACAAATGGAGAAAGCTGGGAACAGTGGCAAACCTTCCCAGGAGTGGTCGACCACCTAAAATTACTCCAAGAGTGCGACGGCGGCTAATCCAGGAGGTTACAAAAGACCCTCAAAAAACATCAAAGGAACTGCAGGCCTCGCTGGCCTCAGTTAAGGTCAGTGTGCATGACTCCACCATAAGAAAGGTACTGGCCAAAGGTGGCATCCATGGCAGAGTACCCAGGCGAAAACCACTGCTGTCAAAAAAGAACACAAAGGACCGTCTCACATTTGCCAAAAGGTATCTCGATTATCCTCAAGACTTTTGGAGAAACATTTTGTGGACTGATGAGTCAAAAATTGACCTTTTTGGAAGATGCACAGCCCGCTACATCTGGCGCAAAAATGGCACAGCATTTGACAAAAAGAACATTATGCCCACAGTAAAGCATGGTGGTGGCAGTGTGATGGTCTGGGGTTGCTTTGCTGCCTCAGGACCAGGACAACTTACTGTGATTGATGGCATAATGAATTCTGGTGTTTACCAGAAAATTCTGAAGGACAATGTCAGGCCATCAGTTCGTGCCCTCAAGCTCAAGCGCTCTTGGAATCATGCAGCAGGACAACGATCCAAAGCACACCAGCAAGTCCACCTCTGAATGGCTCAAGAAAAACAAAATGAAGGTTTTGGAGTGGCCAAGTCAAAGTCCAGATTTAAATCCAATTGAAATGCTGTGGTCTGACCTTAAGCGCGCGGTTCATGCAAGACGACCCTCCAATATGGCTGACTTGAAAAGATTTTGCAAAGAGGAGTGGGCCAAAATCCCTCCACAGCATTGTGAAAGACTCATCACAAATTATCGCAAACGTTTGATTTCAGTTATCGCTGCCAAAGGTGGCCCAACTCCCTATTAGGTTCAGGGGGCAATTACTTTTTCACATAGTGTTAGATAAGTTTTGTTTTTTTTTGTGCCTTAATAAATGGAATCAACATTTCAAAACTGCATTTTGTATTTCCTTGGGTTGTCTCTGTGTGATACTAAAATTGGTTTGATGATCTGAAACCTCTGTGAGTGATAAATATGCAAAAAACACAGAAATCAGGAAGGGGGCAAATACATATTCATGGCACTGTATGTCACCAAATAGATTTTGTGATATTCTTTCTACTCAGGTTACTCGTATTTAAGGTCGTATTAGACCACAAATGACAAGAGCTTTACGGAAGTATTGGATTTACAGGATCAATCAGTGTCACAGGCATCCTATCTGGTCCTGGCTCTAATTTAATCCTGGAAAATGTACCGTGCTGTGATATTATGTCCATCTGGTAAAAACTAATGCATCCGAACAGAACAGCCTACAATAAGTGTTGTGTTTATGAAGGTTTAATGTAGCTGTGCAGCTGTTTTAAAACACTTTTGATTCAACTCTCTCATTCTCAATTTGGACGATGTAGTTTGTGGTGGTGTTTTCTTTTTTCTTTCTTTCTTTCTTTATATAAATAAGAGTCAACTAAACAATAATAACACCTGAACAGGTGCACCTACAACTCGGTGACAAGCTTTATCATGACACAAAAGTTGTTGTCCAGAGGAAACATGTCATTTCAGCACTTTAAACAACCAAGTCCATTAACAAACTCGGTAGCAGATGCACGTTTCTCTATTAACTGCATGTTTCTATCTATCTCTCATACTTTAAACAGTACTTCTGACATGTCAACTCACCCATAGTCACCGCTCTTTGTAAAGTAACTAGCAGGTAAATATTAAATATAATATAATTTCGGTTTTTACATCGTCACAACAGAGTCGACATTTCAAACAGCTTCCATTTACTACACGGAAACCAAATGCGCATGCGCGAACTCTTCTTCTTGTGGTCGAGCACCTCAAGTTGAAGTGAATGTCGCCCCCCGCGGTGCGCAGAGGAAACTACAGGCTGTTAATGGAAACGATCATCTAATCTTATATCTTAACATATTAGCTTATATTTCAACTTTCAAGTTCTTTGTTGTCATGTGCACAAAAGTTACTGTGAAGCAGTCATTAGCAATGGAATTATTAATTCACAGGCTCCCTCTAACAATGCTCAAATAATAGGTTTAAAATAAAATCATGCTGGTAAAAGTAATCTAGAACTAAAAATGTAACAGTGCAAAAGTTCAAATTCAATTGTATTAACAGCTAGTACACCCAAATAATTAACACAAAAACACATTTTTGTGCTAAGGTTTGATATATCTGTCTCTGAGGTGTCTGCTACCTGTACATATGAAGTACATGGAAGTTTGTTATTTGTTGTAACTTATTCTAACTAGTTCTCAGAATAATGCTTATCAGACTAATCATTAGGTAAGACTAATGCTACATCCACAACAACTGACTTGATCTGAAGTCATCTGCTTTCGGAGTTGGGGTGAAGTGGGGACAACATGTTACCGTAATCAGCAATAACTGTCAAGACATTTTTCAGTAAAAAATGTCATAAATTCCCAGGTAACAGTTTCTAAAAGTGAAACATTTGCTAGTTTTCTTTAGCTGGTCTTCTATGATAGTTAAGTGCATCTCTTTGCCATCAGCTGCCAATACATGCATTAACTAATATTAAAGGCTGTTCCAACCAAACTTTCCCATAAGGCACATCAAAGTAAATATTGTTTGTTTTCTGTGTGTTGTTACAGCAGTGTTGTCTCCATACAAACAGAAAGTCTATGTTAGTCATGGCACAGTGCAAGTTCGCTGGGACAGAAAATTGGGGTTGTTTAAGTTCATCGTTCTGGCAGAAAACAAGTTTCTGTTGTATCTAAAATAATAACAATAATTATAATAATAATTAAAAAGAGAGCATTTTATTATTTTATTACTATTATATTTATTCTCTGTTATGTAAAACTTGAAGCCCAAATTTTAAGTGAGTTTGACTGAGTTACAGAAAAGTTGAATGAAAAATGTGTTGGTGAGAGTATAGGCCTTAAGTAAAGACTAATTCTTAAAATTTGAGTGATTTAATAGTGAATCACTTCAGCTTCTAGATCCAGTCCTGTTGTCAGATAATCACATCAAACTACTTTAGCCTAATCCTCACTAATGGTACTTACATAACACAACCTTTGTAAAACTTTCTGAGGTCATTTTAAATTAAACTCTTGAGGATATTTTAGCCCATGTAATGTAAAATAGAAATATATATAAAAAATATATTCCAAAATTAAAAGGAATCAATGTATTTGATCACTTTGTGTTTACATTTGCCCCTGTTCCTCTGCATTGAAGGCTGCGTCACATTATGCCACACTGCCTTGTTTAAAGTGTCGCTTCAGTGTGTTTTAACGGGAAGTGATGACAAGGATGTTAAATAGTGTTATGTCAATGTGGATTACAATATCTTTCAGCTAATCGTTCCGCAGCCCCGCCTCTAATCAAAACTGTCTCCGAGTAATTTGTGAGTGCCCTGTCCTCCCTGAGTCAACACAGCAAATGGGCAGGCCAGGCAGAAATAACTATGCATCTTCCTCGGGATGCAGCTGTCCTTATGTGGGAGAGGTCCACTGCCCTGTTTGCACTTGGAGGAGCTGCCACTGAGTACTTATTTGAGAGCATGTTTAATAACTTGTTTGTTTTGTTTTCAAGATATAACCACAGATAAAACAAAAGAGTAAACAGGTTACATGAAAAAGCTGAATGTGCGTGATGGGCTATTAAAGGTCAAACTACCAACTGTAATTGATAATCTCACAAATGTTTAAAACGTATTTGTACATGACTGAATACTCTGTTCAAATGGCTGTTGACAAGTAATGAATGGGGGTTTATTTTGGTGTTTGATGAACTATTTACTGAACTTGGAGTAATCTTGTGACTTTTAATCTTTTAAAGAGTTTTAAGGAGTTTTCAACCATTGAAATTGGAATTTGATACACATGGTTACTGTAATCACAAACCTATTGTCAAGACTTTCTCTGGAAAGTTGACATGACGCCAAGTATTGTGTCAATGTGTGACACTACAGACAGAGCATGATCGTAATCAAGGATGTAGTGCAGGTCAGTTAAGTTACACATCCTGTGCTTTTAATAATCTAGGTTTAGATAATACAGTACGCTCTCTCACCACTTTAAAACAAATATTGACTTTTAGTAGTATCATTTTATATTTTTTGAAACATTGGTTGATTTGAATCACAGTTTTCCTTTCAGTATGATTTTATTTGTCTATACACCCTGGACTGGATGCCAGTCAGTCACAGGGCTGACATAGAAAGACAGACAAATCACTCACACGGCAATTTAAAGTCGCCAATTAACCTAACCTGCATGTCTTTGGATTTTGGGAGGAAGCTGGAGTACCCAGAGAGAACCCACGCAGGCACAGGGAGAACATGAGAACTCCACACAGACCTCCACACAACCAGTGATTGAACCCAGAACCCTCTTGCTGTGAGGCGACAGTGCTAACCACTACACCCATGTACTTCCCATGGTTTCATTCAGTTTTTTTAAATACAATACACATAGACCCACAAAGACCCTTCATATCTGAACTAAAACAAAAGTACAAAATTCAAAATTTATAATATTATATGGTAATTATGTAATTTATGTAAAGCCCCTCGGAGGGCTTTACAGTCTGTACAGTTGTGACACCCTCTGTCCTTAGACCCTCGAACCGGGTCACAAAAAACTTTAAATAAAAAACTTTGGTACTGGTCCTAATATTTGGTTAACTTTCATTATCAAAGGACACATGCCATGAGCTGCTAGACCACGTCCCGCTGCTGGCAGAGCCTAGCTTCTCCCAGTTTTCTCAGGAGATCGGCCTCGCTTCACTCGGGGCATCAGATGACTCAGTCCAGAAACTGGCCACAGTGAGTGACACCTACAAGCTGATTTGATCAAATCAAATTCCAGAAAGACATGCTCCAACAGATATCTAGAATAACTGTCACAACTGATTCTGCTTCTGTGTTATAGTGCTATTTCTTCACAGGTGGAGTTTGGCCTATGCAAACAAGAAGGGAAGCTGCGAGCATACGGAGCGGGTCTGCTGTCATCTATCAGCGAGCTAAAAGAAAAAAAAAAGAAAAAAAACTTCAAAAAAACCTTTGTGGGTAAAAAAAAAGAAGAAACCTGAGGAAGAGCCACAGCTGAGGGATCTCCTCTCCCTAAGGACGGACAGATGCACCGTCTGTCCGTCCTATGGAGATGATGCCAAATGTACAGAGAACATCATCATCAATCATATTTGGAATTATATATGGGTCGTAATGAATTGTAGCTATACTGAGTTCATGGGTTTAGTCCATGTATGAAAGATACACAGTCCTAAGTGATACAACATCACATATCACTTAGGATTGTACATACAGTGACGCACTCTTCATACACTGTATACACACCTCATCTCTACTGAGTAAACATCCATTGAAACTTAAATATTTTGATCAGGGTACAAAGATTGTGGCTTCATTATTATGATCCTTGCTTATAACACAGAGGTTCTAATTACCAATTTGTAACCTGGGATTTTATGTATGCCATCCCATAAATATTTTGTTCTCATGTTTTTGTATTTGGTTAGTTCATTCTTTTCTACAGCTTATGGTCGCTTTCATATTTAGATGATAATGCATTTCTTTTTTCCAGTGCTGTAATGACTCAGGGTACATTAATGTCCAGCTCACGTTTCTAAAATACAGTTAATAAAAAAGGACTAATTCAACTTCCTGGATTCTGTAGACTTGATACCAGTCAACATTATTGCATAAAGTTAACAGGAGAGTAGAAAATTATATGATTAATTATCTTATAATTAATTAACTGATGGTTTTACCAATCAAAAGAACAAGATCCTTAGGGGAGAGACTGGTTCCTTGAATTTCTTTGGTATTCATTTATTATGTTTGCTTTGTTACTGATCCACCTGTCTGTTAAATGTACAGCAGATGGCAGATACAGTGACGCATGTTCTCTTCACACTATTGCTTCAGTATGCACAGTCAAGGATTGAGGTTGTTGTAGGTTGATCATTCATGAGATCTCTTCTTTCCTCACAATTTTAAAACTGCACCATGCTTGTGCCTTTTTGTATTTATGCACATTGAATTGCCATATCATTAGGATTTCTTTCAATTTGACATTATTATAAGTTGTAATCCTTATTATATTATTACTGTTATTATCATCATAATTATTAAATGTGTGCTGCAGTACTTATTGAAAATAAAAGTCAGTTATTTTGCATAGATGAGAATGAGGCTGTTCATATAATAATTTGAACTACAGTACAAGTAAGTAAGCATACATTTTGACTCTAACCAAAACATTTATAGCTGCTTATTTTGTGTTATTCTGTGCAGGCTCAAGCATTTCCCAGATGGCACTGAATGTTAAACAATAATACAGTAATAAATATTTTTCAAAATAAGAATTGTGTTATGATATTCAGATTTCCGTTATGGTTTGATATGGTTTAACAGGATATGGTATGATATATATATATGATATGGTTTAACAGGAAGTTAAATCATATCATAACACAATTCTTGTGTATAGAAATTAAGAGGTTGAATTTCACAGACACTGCTCTTGCCGTGTCACTGTTTAAAGAATAACTTTAGAGGGAGGAGCACATCGTCAGTAAAACTGGCCCATTCCTGTTAGGAAAAAAATATCTGAATTGAAGTGCAAACATTGTTTTGCTCGATTAAGTGATAAGCCAGACATTGGAATGATTATATTGGACATGTGAAGGGTGCCGGACATCAATTAAGCACATGTTTGCTTTGTCAATAAAACGTCAGTTCCCCCTCGAAAACAAGGTGTGAGCAGAGATAAAGTGTGATCTCAGTATAAATGGCTGCCAAGTGCTGTCTGACTATTACCTGCTTTGGTGACAGCAAGCCCACTGTGGCCACGATGAGGTGGAGATGTGTGTGGTTGTGTGTCCTGGCTTTGTCTGTTGCCAGTGTCATTGATGTCGAAGCCAGACTGGGTAAGACTCAGATTGTTCTGGATACTTTGGTAACACTTTTTAGGACTGTGTGGATTGAATTATTCTACATTTTTTAAAAATTTTATAAATAAAGTATTTATCTATATAAATTGATAATGCACAGTATTGTTTCCACTGACACTTAAAGGTTTAAGTAACCCAGCTGTTTTCAATACCATGAAATTTCCCACAGCTCACAACCATCTCAGCAGCATCTGCAGCACATGGGGCAGAGACCACTTTCAGGACATTTGATGGTAATATGTACCAGTTCCATGGTATGTGTGAGTACAACCTTGCCTCAGACTGCCACGAGTCCTTCCAAGGAGTTCTCTGTGCACCTGAAGAGGGAAGAGAAAGATGGAAACCCCACAGTCAGCTATGTTGTGGTCACCATCAATGACCTTTCATTCCACCTCACCAAAAGCCTGGTCACTGTGAATCACCTTCCGTAAGTAAAAAGCCATATAGCCTGTCTCTCTCTTTTATGATATTTATGCATTATAATGAAAAACATACTCTTTTCCCAGTGTTAAAATGCCATACTACAATGGAGGGGTGCAAGTGGAGAAAAATGCTGTTTACTTCAGGCTCCAGTCAAAAGTCGGCATCGTTGTCATGTGGAATGGTGATGATGCAGTCATGGTAAATCATTTAAAGAAAGGTTTTCATTTTCTGCACTACATCTGCTAAAAACAGACTGTTTTGTCCTGTTAAGAACATTAGAGCATGTATGGTATGAAACTTTAAAGCGTGCACTCTAATACACAGATAATTTAAGACGATTATAACAGATGTTTCTTTCATTAATGGAATAGAGCGACCACCAGGGATACATGTCATGTCATGTTTATGGATACTATTTGAAAAAGTCTGGTTTCTGGGAAGACATGAATTACACAAATTACGATATACTTGGAAGAAACAAAAAACAGACACAGTAGTGGTATTAAAAATCAAACTCAAACTATGATAGCATCAAATCACAAAATGTATTTTATTCATATTCACTCATGAGGTATTTACAAATCACTGGCATTTGTTAGCTTTTCAATCTTTTCAATAGTACAATGTGAGTGTTCAAATTGTGAAGCACTAGAAATACCCTGTGTACCCTATCCTGTGCTGTAGGTGGAACTTGGATGCTGATTATGCGAAATCGTACTTGTGGACTTTGTGGAGACTTCAATGGAGATTCTGTCGAACAATGAGTTCATTCATGATGGTAGGAATGGTTCTTCACTTTGTATATAAATGCATTTCAGCAACTGTCTACTGTGTCATTGATATTTGACTTTGTATTTATGATTAAATGCCAGGTCGCAAAATGAGCCTCATTGAATTTGGCAACAAACAGAAAGTCCATCGTCCAAATGATGACTGTGAGGACCCCTATGAAGAGGAAGATGAATCTCAGGAGGCTGTGATTTTGCCAGATTCGTGCAAGGAGTTTGTGCGTTTATAACACAGCTAGGAATGGCAATACTTGATCTTAGTAACATATAGGTAGGATCTGATGAGTAAGTTTGTTTCTATTAACCACCTCTTTTTCCCTTTTAGGAAACCATCCTGTAAGAAGATGCTGCATTCGGAGTCCTGGAGCTCTATGCACTAAACTGATTAACCCTGAACCTTACATCCAGGCCTGTGTGAGGGACATGTGCGGCTGCACAAACAGCACAAATGACCTCTTGTGTCTGCAGCACACTGTCTGAGTTCTCTCGACAGTGTTCCCATGCAGGAAAGCAGCCTCCCAACTGGAGGACACCTCAGTTCTGTGGTAAAGTTTTCCCTCCTCTTTTCTGTTTTATTATCACGTATATATTCTTTACAATATAGGGTGGATAGAATAGTACAACATTGTAAATCAGTGGAAAGCAACTCATTTTAATGGTTCTTTGAATAAAAGGTTACTTTCTTAATATTTGCACATGATTTAATTTCTCATGCAGCTCTAGCACGTGAAGATGACTTATATTCTGTTAGAAAGATGTTTCTACTTTTCTACTGACTTCAAAGTGTCAGAGGTCAGCATCATATCATTTCCCAGTTACTTGTGCTCACAGAGAGATGAAAAATAAGTTCTGTGTAACTGAATGTAATTAAAATGTAGCCAAAAAAAACAACAACAACCATAAAACAGGTAAAACTATGTAAGTGCAAATCATTAGATATTTACCATTTCAACACTTTAGTAATTCACATAAAACACCTTCCTCTGCTTATTTTATTTGTACCATATCTCATCAGCTAAACAGTGCCCATACAACATGGTTTATGAAGAGAGCGGTTCCCCTTGCATGGATACTTGCACACATCTGGACACAAGTTCAATGTGTGAGGACCACAAAATGGACGGCTGCTTCTGTCCTCCTGGTTAGTGCTGTTTGCTCTTGTGCACTATAGTTTTGGTCTCCGGTTTCACTTTTTATTACCTTCAAAGATCCATACCTTATCATACTAGTCTGTAAATGGTCACGTTCAAGTCACGTCTGTCTACTTCAGGAACTGTGTTGGATGATATCTCCAGCAGAGGATGCATTGCTCAGTCTGAATGTCAGTGCAAGCACGACAAGATCTATAACCCTGGTGAGATTTACCAACAGGACACTGAGGAATGGTATGTTGAATATTTCAGAATGTCAACATAATATTTTGGTCCCCTTAATTGTGTGTTTTCTTTAATAAGATAAATTATTTGGGTTGTTTCAGTACATGCCTTCAGGGTAAATGGGCTTGTAAGAGCCTGCAGACACCTGCTACCTGTGCAGTTGAAGAGGGTTCACATATAACTACCTTTGATGGGAAAACCTTCACCTTCCACGGAGAGTGTTACTACACCTTAGCCAAGGTGGAAGGCAAGGTAAATGAGTCATTGAACTGTACAGTTAAATGGCAAAAAACATAATCAGCTGATGTAAAAACAAATTATTTGATGTATATTTAATTGTGTTCACATTCTATATTTCAGGATGATGCAAGTCCAAAGTTTACCATCCTGGTTCAGCTGATGCCTTGTGCAAATCAGAAGTTTGACACTTGTCTTAAGACCCTTAAAATCCTGCTGAACAATGACAAAAACAATGTGAGTTGAAAGCCTGTCAGTTAACAAGACTGTAGTCATCAATCAGTTCACTCTCACATCTGCAACACTAATGATCAATTCTTGTTTTTATTCAGGTATTGATGTTCACTCCTGATGGCATAGTAAAGCAGAATATGCAGACCATCAGTCTGCCATACCACTCAGGTGGGTCAGTCAGTGAGAAACTCTGAATGAAACATTTTACTGTCATCTTTCATTTATGTATGACAAATGTTCCTACTGTGTTTGTACTCCTCTTTACTCATAGGTGACATCAACATATTTCACGCTTCATCCTTTCACATATTTGCTCCAGACCACTTTTGGGTTGCAAATTCAGATCCAGCATGTGCCTGTCATGCAAGTCTATGTCAGGCTTGAACAAAGCTACAAGGCAAAGACACGTGGTAAGTTTTACATTTGTCTTAACATGAACTCTCATCAAAACATATCTGAAATAATACAGTACATTTACAGAAAATTATTGTTTGTCGTCATTCATTTCAGTAAATACTCTCCAAAAGAGTAGATAAAATACATAAGTAAATTAAATAAGGGATGGGGGGGATTTGGGTTCAAATTGACATCCCTTGTATCTCCTACAAGGGATACTCTCTACACGAGAACTGAGAAATCTCAATTATAGCACCACACTGAAATACCCCCAATTCTCAGAGTATGTATCAGTTTTTATTGTCTTATTTTGTCCCAGCTTAATTAATAATAATATTTTTCAGGCTTATGTGGAAACTACAATATGGTCCTGTCTGATGACATGAAGACTCCTCAGGGGATTGTGGAGGGAATTGCAGCAACGTTTTGTAACTCCTGGAAAGCTAACCAAATGTGCCAAGACAGAGAGGAAAGACTTGATGACCCTTGTGCCCTCAGTGTGGAAAATGGTAAATTGCACAGGTTGATTATTCCACTGTTCATGTGCTATATTTTTATTTGTGTATTTCTCAGCTTTAAACACTTCCTTTATAGTCTGCAGGTATGTTATGTTTAAGGCTATTAGACTGTACAACAGAACTGCAGACCTAAAAAATAAAAAGATCATTCTTTCTGCACTTTCAGAGTGGTACGCCAAACACTGGTGCGCCTTACTACTCAGTGGAAACAGTACTTTTGCACAGTGCCATTCATTTGTGGACCCTCAGATGTACTACAAGGTACAGCAAACATATTTTTGTTTTGCTTTGCTTGTCATTTATTGAATTACGTTTTCATAGGACTGTAATTCTCAAAGTGTTTGCTGTCTTCTGCAGCGATGTATTTATGCCAGCTGTAACTGTGAGAAGAGTGAAGCCTGTCTGTGTGCTGTGTTCTCCTCCTACGCACGAGCTTGTGCATCAAAGGGAGTGTTCTTGCCAGACTGGAGAGAGAACGTGTGCGGTAAGGATTTCTTTCATTATGTTGTGGTAAAGTTTACTGATGAACTTCTTAGCTTTCATTAGTTCGTCACAAAACTAATCACAAAACCAAGTAACCACCCTCAAACTGTGCACAAAACAGATAAATACACAAAGAGCTGTCCAGCATCTCAGACCTTCTCAAACAAGCATCAGAGATGCCAGTTGACTTGCAGATCTCTGGGCTCAAAGCAGCAAAGCTGCACCTCTGACTTCTTGCCTGTGGATGGCTGCTCCTGCTCTGAGGGTCTCTACCTAGATGAAAACGACATCTGTGTCCACATGGAAAAATGTCCCTGCTACCATAACGAAGTCTACATTAAGCCAGGAAAGTCTATCAACATCAAAAATGAGCACTGGTAAATCAGTTATTTCCAATTGAACTTCAAATCAGTGATGTTAAATTGAGGATTTAGTATTAATGCCCACAGTATACAAGATATTTCAGAGAGTAGTTACCTTATTAAGTTTTTAAGTACCTTTGTGTTGCATCTTATATCTTTGGCCTCTGTTTCTAGTTTGTGCAGCAATGGAACGCTTCATTGCCATTCTTGGAGATCCCGCTCCCTCAAGTATGTTTTATTTGAGATTTTTTCACCACAACACAAGTATTTGATTTATAAAATGTGTATTAAATCAGTTTCTACTTCTGTTACAGCATGCCCTTCTTCCAAAAGTGTTCTTCAACTGTTCCACTGCAAGCACAGGAGGGATTGGACCGCAGTGTGCTCGATCTTGTTTAAATTTGGACAGTGATGATTGTGTGAGCTATTTTTGCTGCTGTGTCCAATTTGACTTCTTACTCTCAGTAACCAGATGTACTTCATTTTTTCACATTAGTTTCTACGGGAGGTCACAGAGAGTTTAGAATGATAACTTTGAACAGTTTAAGTAATGTTTATTACCACTATGTGATCCTCCTCTTTTCCCAGGACTCCACAGAGTGTGAATCTGGCTGTCAGTGCCCAAGTGGCCTCCTTGAAGATGGCAAAGGTTCCTGTGTAAAAGAACATGAATGTCCATGTCAGCACGATGGGCGTCTTTATGCCCCTGGAGTAAAGATCCCTAACCAGTGCAACACCTGGTATGACTTGTTTTTTTGGCCACACGTTTTAAATAACTGAATTGCATTTAATTCATTAAAAAACATTGCATTTTATTCAACCATTCCTCATCTAGTACCTGCAAAAGTGGAAAGTGGAAGTGCACAGAAAAAAAATGTCCAGGAAGTTGCGCTTATTTATGGGAGTGGTCACTACAATACATTTGACCAGCGGACATATGGTTTTAATGGACACTGTGCCTATGTTGCTGTTAAGGTAAACAAATCATATTGAAATCATCCAAATGACACACTGAGATTGAAATCACTCACTACCTTGTTCTTTCTATATAGTGTGTAGTGGACACTCAAAAATTTACTCAGAAGTGAGCAGTTCAATTCATTTAGACGCTTACCTATCCTCATCAACTGAGAGTTTTGCCTCTAAAATGCAGCACATTGCATTGTGAGATTGTAAACAGAAATTAATGCGTACTTTTTTTTTTAATTTTCATAATGGATAACTACAATACACACATTCTTTACCACTACACATAAAACCAAATAAAATGGGGCATAGTAAATGCAAATGTACACCATGTAATAAATAGGGAGTCATTGGACACAGCTGACAGTAATGCTTTTCCTTATTGTGTTCTGTCAGACGTCATCTCAGAAATTCATAGATATGATGTTTGTAATCTTGCTAATCTTGAACATCATGAAAGTCAGTTTTGGTTTTGGTTCGGTGGTTTTATGTGTTGGTTGGTATTGCTGGCTTTCTATGGTATGTTTACCTCCATTCACTTTAAAATGACTGCTTGTGATTATAATGAATATTATTATTTTAAATTGTATTTGATGTTCTAGCTTTTCTTTAACATCATTAAAGTATTGTGGACCAGTAAAAGGCGAATCTGATGTTTGATTTATTCAGTGGTCTTTCTAAGATAAAGCAAACATGCAAAATGTTAAATGATTGTCTTTCTTTATAGAACAAATGTGGCAATAAAACAGTACAGGACAACTTTGGAGTCATCACAGAAAATGTACCATGTGGATCTACAGGCACCACATGCTCCAAAAGTGTTAGGATCCAACTGGGGGTAAGACCTCATATAAATACCTGATATGTATTCTGTGCCTAAAGTATTAAACATAATTAAATAAATTATATCATATCAAATTTTTACATGAAGATTAAAGTAACAAAAATGTCATTAATATTGCAGCGAATGGAAATCAAACTATCAAGGGGTAAATATGAAGAGGTGGACCTTGAACATGGCACTCAAATTCAATACAAAATAAGGACGGTTGGCTTGTATCTAGTGATAGAATCTGCCATCGGTCTGGCAGTGATGTGGGATCGCAAAACAACTGTTCGCATCCAACTGGAACCACAGCACAGCGTGAGTCACACTAATTATTTAGTGATGATGATGGAAATCTCTCGCAGTAAGAGTATAAAGATAGAGTTTTGATATGGTTTACAATTTTTGCCCATCTGTACTCAAGCTGTGCTTTCTGATCATTCCTTACACCATTTATAAAGATTTGTGGTACAGGGTAAAAACAATACTCTGTTTGTCAGTATGATACAAGCATACTACTGCATAGAAACTGTGTGTTTCTTTTACTGATATGGAATATTGCTTTCACATAATACAAGTCACTGATTCCTTTTGTCTGACTAAACAGGGGGAGGTATGTGGCCTGTGTGGAAATTTTGATGGTGATGGACAGAATGACTTCACCACCCAAGGTCAGCTGACAGTGAGCAATCCAATAGAATTTGCAAACAGCTGGAAGGCGTCAAGCAGCTGCTCAGATGTGGAAACAAATGTTGACCCCTGTGAAGTAAACCCGAATCGGCATCACTGGGCAAAAGCTATGTGCAGTATTATGACTGAAGTTAACGGTACTTTCAAAGACTGCCACAGTAAGGTAATGACAGATTTGCTTTAATTTGTTATGATTTAAAATTCCATGGCTAAAAACATTGAACACAATTTGTATATATATATATATATATATATATATATATATATACTTTTTTTTTTTCTTGATAACTGAACAGGTAGATCCTCGTACATTTCATGAAAACTGTGTGAAAGACTCATGTGCCTGCGACACTGGAGGAGACTGTGTATGTTTCTGCACAGCAGTTGCAGCTTATGCTCAAGCTTGTAATGAGGCTGGTGTCTGTGTTGCATGGAGAACTCCAGAAATCTGTCGTGAGTAAACAACTTTTTTCAAGTCATTTCTGGCCAAAACCCTGTTTTTAGACCTCCAGATTCTTATGATCCCAGCATTTAGAAATTTGTCAAGATGATTTGTGAAGATGCAAAATGTGTGTAATCACAAACAAGTATAGTATGCTATTCTTTTCTTGAAAAACTGGATGTCTAATATTCTGCCCTGTTTAATAAAATTAAGTTTGTAATGAGGCTGTAATTGTAACTGTAATTAAAGCATATACATACAGAGAGGGCCTAAAATAAAGATAATGAAAGAATATATGAGGTGAAATTTAAGTGTAATTTCTCCCTCATGGAACAACATTATACAGATGTTAATGTAGGTATTTGAATACACAGTTTCCTTTATTTAAAACAAGGCATAACCTGTATCTTTTCCTCCTAGCTGTCTTTTGTGATTACTACAATGGCCCAGATGAATGCAATTGGCACTACAACCCGTGCCACACACCATGCTACAAAACCTGTTTAAATCCACAAGGAATCTGTAGCAACCCTTTACCAAACCTGGAAGGTAAGCGGTAGACTTACAATTTCTCACTTTACCTCTGAATAATATGCTAGTTGAAATCCTATGGGTTAAAATGATCCAATTACTACTTACTTACTTGATGTGACAAACTAAGAAAAGATCTGACTGGCTTGAGTAAATAGTATGTAAATAATTATTTTATCAGAACATAATGTATGGTGTTTTACAGGTTGTTACCCTGTATGCCCTGAAGATAAACCCATATTTGATGAGGAGACCCAAATGTGTGTGGAGGAATGTTCAGGTTGCTTTTACAACGGGACAAGATATCAGGAAAATGACATTATCTACAATGTTACTGACAATTTGGGGATGTGCTACTATGCAAAATGCATTAATTCAACAGTAATCCATGAAAAAGAAATCTGCACTACTACAACTCCACCACTACAACTATACAGGGCCAACCACAACCACAACCACAAAATCAACAACCACAACAACTAGAGAACCTACAGCTCCAACTGCAGGGCCAACCACTACAACTTCAGGGCCAACCACAACCACAACAACTGCAGGGCCAACCACAACCACAACAACTCCAGGGCCAACCACAACCACAACAACTGCAGGGCCAACCACAACAACAACACCAACCTACAACTCCAGGGCCAACCACAACAATCCACAACAACTGCAGGGCCAACCACAACAACTCAACTGCAGGGCCAACCACAACCACAAAATCCACAACCACAACAACTGAAGAACCTACCACTACAACTGCAGGGCCAACCACTACAACTCCAGGGCCAACCACAACCACAAAATCCACAACCACAACAACTGAAGCAACCTACCACTACAACTGCCAGGGCCAACCACAACCACAACAACTGCAGGGCCAACCACAACCACAACAACTCCAGGGCCAACCACAACCACAACAACAGCAGGCCAACCACAACCAGGGCAACAACCACAACAACAACAACAACCACAAGGGCCAACCACTAACCACAGGGCCAACCCAGGGCCAACCACAACCACAACAACTCCAGGGCCAACCACAACAACAACCTGGGCTGCCAGGGCCAACCACTACAACCAGGGCCAACCACAAAATCCACAACCACTACAACTGCAGGGCCAACCACTACAACTGCAACTCCAGGGCCAACCACAACAACTGCAGGGCCAACCACAACACCATGTATTCCAACATGTGAATGGTCAAAGTGGTATGATGTACATGATGCAAAAGTGGACAAAAGTGACTGGGAAACTTATGAGAACATCACAAATAGCGGTGAAAAAATATGCAAAAATCCCAAAGAAATTGATTGCAGAGCAACAGATTTTCCTGACAAAAACTTTGAAGACTTTTTGAGTGAAACAAAACAAGTTGTTAGTTGTGATGTGGGATATGGCTTGATATGTAGACAAAAAGATCAGTTAAGACCACCAAAAAAGTGCTTTAACTATGAGATAAGAGTATGCTTGTGAAATATGTATAAATGTGACTACAACTCCAGGGCCAACCACTACAACTCCAGGGCCAACCACCACCACCACAAAATCCACAACCACAACAACTAGAGAACCTACAACTACAACTGCAGGGCCAACCACAACAACTGCAGGGCCAACCACAACAACAACATCCACAACCACTACAACTGCAGAGCCTACCACTACAACTGCAGGGCCAACCACAACAACAACAACTCCAGGGCCAACCACAACCACAACAACTGCAGGGCCAACCACAACCACAACAACTGGCCTCAGGGCCAACCACAACCACAACAACTGCAGGGCCAACCACAACCACTACAACTCCAGGGCCAACCACAACCACAACAACAACTGCAGGGCCAACCACTACAACTCCAGGGCCAACCACAACCACAAAATCCACAACCACAACAACTGAAGCACCTACCACTACAACTGCAGGGCCAACCACTACAACTCCAGGGCCAACCACAACCACAAAATCCACAACCACAACAACTGCAGGGCCAACCACTACAACTCCAGACAACCACCTGGTCAGGGCCAACCACAACCACTACAACTCCAGGGCCAACCACACAACCACAAAATCCACAACCACAACAACTGAAGCACCTACCACTACAACTGCAGGGCCAACCACTACAACAACCAGGGCCAACCACAACCACAACAACTCCAGACAGCCAACCACAACCACAACAACTGCCACACAACAACTGCAGGGCCACAACAACCAACCACAACAACTGCAGGGGCCAACCACAACAACACCAGGGGTCAACCAACTTCCAACTGCAACCCATACAACCAAGGCCAACCACAACCACAACAACTGCAAGGGCAACTGCCAACCACAACCACTACAACTGCCAGGGCCAACCACAACCACAACAACTCCAGGGCCAACCACAACCACAACAACCACAGCTGCAGGGCCAACCACAACCACAACCAACCACAGAACCCATAGGCCACAACCACAACCCAGGCCAACCACACAAACGGCCAACCACAAATCACAACCACTGGGCACCACAACTGCCAGGGCCAACCACAACCACAACAACTGCAGGGCCAACCACAACCACAACAACTGGGTCAGGGCCAACCACAACCACAACCAATCCACAACCACCAACAACTGCCAGGGCCAACCACAACCACAACAACCACTACAACTGCAGCAGGGCCAACCACTACAACTCCAGGGCCAACCACAACCACAAAATCCACAACCACAACAACTGAAGCACCTACCACTACAACTGCAGGGCCAACCACAACCACAACAACCACAACAACTGCAGGGCCAACCACAACCACAACAACTGCAGGGCCAACCACAACCACTCAACAACTGTTCCAGGGCCAACCACAACCACAACAACCAGGGGCTAACCACAACCACAACAACTCCAGGGCCAACCAACCACCACAACAACTGCAGGGCCAACCACCACAACTCCAGGGCCAACCACAACCACAAAATCCACAACCACAACAACTGAAGAAACTACCACTACAACTGCAGGGCCAACCACAACAACAACAACTCCAGGGCCAACCACAACCACAACAACTGCAGGGCCAATCCACTACAACCACAACAACTCCAGGGCCAACCACAACCACAACAACTGCAGGGCCAACCACAACCACTACAACTCCAGGGCCAACCACAACCACAACAACTCCAACCACAACCACAAAATCCACAACCACTACAACTGAAGAACCTACCACTACAACTGCAGGGCCAACCACAACACTACAACTGCAGGGCCAACCACAACACCATGTATTCCAACATGTGAATGGTCAAAGTGGTATGATGTACATGATGCAAAAGTGGACAAAAATGACTGGGAAACTTATGAGAACATCACAAATAGCGGTGAAAAAATATGCAAAAATCCCAAAGAAATTGATTGCAGAGCAACAGATTATCCTGACAAAAACCTTTGAAGACTTTTTGAGTGAAACAAAACAAGTTGTTAGTTGTGATGTGGGATATGGCTTGATATGTAGACAAAAAGATCAGTTAAGACCACCAAAAAAGTGCTTTAACTATGAGATAAGAGTATGTTGTGAAATATGTATAAATGTGACTACAACTCCAGGGCCAACCACTACAACTCCAGGGCCAACCACCACCACCACAAAATCCACAACAAAAACAACTAGAGAACCTACAACTACAACTGCAGGGCCAACCACAACAACTGCAGGGCCAACCACAACAACAACATCCACAACCACTACAACTGCAGAGCCTACCACTACAACTGCAGGGCCAACCACTAACAACAACAACTCCAGGGCCAACCACAACCACAACAACCACCAGGGCCAACCACAACCACAACAACAACAACAACTGCAGGGCCAACCACTACAACTCCAGGGCCAACCACAACCACAAAATCCACAACCACAACAACTGCACCTGCACCACAACTGCAGGGCAACTGCAGGGCCAACCACAACACAACCACAACCACAACAACTCCAGGGCCAACCACAACCACAACAACAGCCAACAACAACTCCACAACCAACCACAACAACTGAAGAAGCACCTACCACAACAACTGCAGGGCCAACCACAACAGGGCTGTGCACACACAGGGCCACAACTCCAGGGCCAACCACAACCACAAAACAGCAGGACAGCCTCCACAACCACAACAACTGAAGCACCTGAACAACAACTACCACCTACAACCCAAAACTGCAGGGCCAACCACAACCAACAACAACCACAACCAACTCCAGGGCCAACCACAACCACAACAACCAACCACAACCACAAATACAGGGGCCAACCAACCACCACAACCCAGGCCAACCCCATCAGGGCCAACCACAACCACAACAACTACAGCAGGCCAACCACAACCACTACAACTCCAGGGCCAACCACAACCACAACAACTGCACAACAACTGCAGGGCCAACCACAACCACAACAACTCCTAGGGCCAACCAACCACTACAACTCCAGGGCCAACCACAACCACAACCACAACCAAGCAGCACAGGGCCAGCCACCTCCACAACCACAACAACTGAAGAACCAACCACTACAACTGCAGGGCCAACCACTGCACAACTCCAGGGCCAACCACAACCACAACAACTGCAGGGCAACCAACCACAACCACTACAACTCCAGGGCCAACCACAACCACAAAATCAAACTACAACAATTACCACAACAACAGGCAACAACTTCCAGGGCCAACAACAACTGCAGGGCCAACCACAACCACAACAACCACAACCACTAGCAACTCCAGGGCCAACCACAAATACAACCACAACAACTTCAGGTCCAACCACAACCACAACAAGCTGCAGGGCCAACCACAACCACTACAACTGCAACCAGGGCCAACCACAACCACAACAACTGCAGGGCCAACCACAACCACACAACAGGCACCACCACTACAACTGCTACACTCCAGGGCCAACCACAACCACAACAACTGGCAGGGCCAACCACTACAACCCCAGGGCCAACCACAACCACAACCACAAAAGCCACAAAATCCACAACCACAACAACTGAAGCACCTACCACTACAACTGCAGGGCCAACCACTACAACTCCAGGGCCAACCACAACCACAACAACCACTGCAGGGCCAACCACTACAACTCCAGGGCCCAACCACAACCACAAAATCCACAACCACAACAACTGAAGGCACCTGGCTACCACCACAACTGCAGGGCCAACCACAACTAACAACAACCAGGGCCAACCACAACCACAAATCCACAACTACAACAGGGCCACCACTGCAACTGCACCTGACCAACTACAACTGCAGGGCCAACCACTACAACTCCAGGGCCAACCACAACCACAAAACACCACAACTGCAGGGCCAACCACAACAACTCCAGGGCCAACCACAACCACAACAACTGCAGGGCCAACCACAACCACAACAACTCAGGGCCAACCACAACCAACTCCAGGGCCAACCACAACCACAACAACTGCAGGGCCAACCACAACCAGGGCCATCCACAACAACTGCAGGGCCAACCACAAAATCCACAACAACTGCAGGGCCAACCACAACCAACAACAACTGCAGGGCCAACCACTACAACTGCAGGGCCAACCACAACCAACTACAACACCAGGGCCAACCACAACCACAAAATCCACAACCACAACTACCAACCTGAAGCAACCTACCACTACAGGACCACTACAACTCCAACCACCACAACTGCAGGGCCAACCACCAGCCAACCACAAAATCCACAACCACAACAACTGAAGCACCTACCACTACAACTGCAGGACCAACCACTACAACTCCAGGGCCAACCACAACCACAACAACCACAACAACTGCAGGGCCAACCACAACCACTACAACTGCAGGGCCAACCACACAACCACTGCAGGGCCAACCACAACCACAACAACTTCAACAACCAGGGCCAACCACAACCACAACAACTGCAGGGCCAACCACAACCACAACAACAACTGCAGGGCCAACCACAACCACAACAACTCCAGGGCCAACCACAACCACAACAACTGCAGGGCCAACCACTACAACTCCAGGGCCAACCACAACCACAAAATCCACAACCACAACAACTGAAGCAACCTACCACTACAACTGCAGGGCCAACCAACCACTACAACTCCAGGGCCAACCACAACCACAACAACTGCAGGGCCAACCACAACCACAACCACAAAATACAACCACAACAACTTCAGGGCCAACCACAACCACAACAACTGCAGGGCCAACCACAACCACTACAACTGCAGGGCCAACCACAACCACAACAACTGCAGGGCCAACCACAACCACAACAACTGGGGCCAGGGCCAACCACAACCACAACAACTGCAGGGCCAACCACTACAACTCCAGGGCCAACCACAACCACAACCACAAAATCCACAACCACAACAACTGAAGAACCTACCACTACAACTGCAGGGCCAACCACTACAACTCCAGGGCCAACCACAACCACAAAATCCACAACCACTACAACTGCAGGGCCAACCACAACAACTACCACACAAAATACAACCACTGCAGGGCCAACCACTACAACTCCAGGGCCAACCACAACCACAGCAACTGCAGGGCCAACCACTACAACTCAGGACAACCACTACAACTCCAGGGCCAACCACAACCACAAAATCCACAACCACAACAACTGGAGAACCTACCACTACAACTGCAGGGCCAACCACAACTACAACTCCAGGGCCAACCACAACCACAACAACTGCAGGGCCAACCACAACCACAACAACCACCAGGGC
Organism: Scortum barcoo; assembly: GCA_023238725.1. Lineage (NCBI taxonomy): Eukaryota > Metazoa > Chordata > Actinopteri > Centrarchiformes > Terapontidae > Scortum > Scortum barcoo. The sequence goes on from CM041536.1 coordinate 12,098,869, forward strand.
CAACCACAACCACAACAACTGCAGGGCCAACCACTTCACAACTCAAGGGCCAACCACAACCACAACAACTGCAGGGCCAACCACAACAACTGGCAGGGCCAACCACTACAACTCCAGGGCCAACCACAACCACAACAACTGCAGGGCCAACCACACCACAACCACACAACAACTACAACTCCAGGGCCAACCACAACAACTGTGGGGTCAACCACAACCACAAAATCCACAACAACAACAACTGAAGAACCTTTCACTACAACCGCAAGGCCAACTACTCTTTCTACAACAACAGTTCAAACGCCTGTCACTGGTCCACCTGTATCAACAGTAAGACCATCAACTGGCCCTGTTATCAGCAACACTACAACCCCTGAAACTTCACCGTTAACTACAACCACACTGATTTCTACTACAGAGTGCGTCTGTGTAGTTAATGGCAAGCATTATAAGCCGGGTAAGAAAAGTATAAATACATCAGTTATGTGGCTGATTTCAAATTTTTATTTAAATGTTTTTTAAAAAAAAAAATTTTTTTTTTACATTTATTTTTTTTTCATTTTTAGTTTAATCTGTTCTTAATTCTTTTCTTCATGTCTAGGCACTTTAATATTGGACAAGGAACCACTTGGATCTGGTTTATGTCTGACAATGATATGTTCAAATATTTGTGAAATTCACAACAAGACAGAATTTTGTCACTCCACAACTCCACCTACAGCCACACCTACACCTATTCCACCTACCTGCCCTGAGTGGGACGTAGCAGTAAGAATCTTAATTGTATTTAGCACATTACTATTTTGTTTTACGCTTAGAGCACATTTAATTACTGCATGTGTGCATAAAAAGAAAATTATCTGTCTTGATTTTTTAATATATTGTATATAATTCAAGATTCTAATGATTTTCCCCCAATTCTTTTTCTTCACATCAGCAAAATGAGACCTTCTTACTGTGCAACTGCACCATGGCCAGATGCATTGAGAACAATACAATTGAAATAATTCCATATGAATGTCCACCCCTTAAGAACATCACTTGTGCCAATGGAAAGAAACCAGTTCTTGTTTATGATGAGTACTACTGCTGCCAATATTACGCTTGTGACTGTAAGCCATTTTGTGACATATTAATGGATTCATGGTTCACTTGAAGACATTTTGGAATTTTAATGTTTTTTCTTTTTTTCTCAGGTGTATGTGAAGGCTGGGGAGATCCTCATTACATCACATTTGATGGATTCTACTACAGTTATCAAGGAAACTGTACTTATGTCTTGATGGAAGAGATTTCACCAAAACATAACTTGAAGATTTATATTGACAATGTCTATTGTGATCCCACTGAAGATGTTTCTTGTCCACGATCAATAATAGTATCATACGGATCAGAAGTTTTCACACTCAAAAATCATAACCTTATTGGAGCAGCACAGTTAGAGGTACATATGGTCATATGGAAACTTTATTGAACAATATGAAAAACTCACCTGACAAACTTTAAGTAGATTATTATTGTCAATGTTGATATATATATATATATATATATATATATATATATATATATATATATATATATATATATATATACACACACACACACACACACACACATATATATGTAGAGAGACAGATTTATATAGATAGATAGTATATAGATAGATATTTGTCATATTAAATATTACATTTTCCCTTTAGGCACTTAAAGGTGAAGAAAGTCTGAGGCTACCTTACTCACAAGGAAGGGTTAAGATCTTGAATTCTGGCATTAACTTGATTTTGGAGATTCCTTATCTAAATGTTGCCATTACATTTGGAATAACTGGCTTTAGTGTTACCCTTCCATATCAGAATTTTGGCAGCAACACACAGGGTCATTGTGGTAAGAACAGCACTCTCTCCAGTGGCAGTATTGGTAAATATTTTTTTAGATTAGACTGTAATATTAACTGCTTTCTAATTCCACTGGCAGGAACCTGCAATAACAACCAGGCTGATGACTGCAGGTTGCCTGGAGGCGAGTTAGTAGAAAGTTGTGCCATGATGGCTGACCATTGGCTTGCCAACCACATTTACCAACCCAAGTGCCAGAAACCATCTGTGCCACCTACTATTGTAACTGAACCACCGCCAACTTTGACTCCGTGCAAACCAGACTCCATATGTGACCTGCTTAAGAGCAGGTAGACACTATCTAATCCATTGTAGTAGTTCACTTTCTTCTCAATTACTTTGACATATTACAGTTAAAACAGTTGCAGTTTTTGTTTGTGTTTTTTTTTTTCACAGTGTCTTTGCACCATGCCATCCCTTCGTCTCTCCTGAAAATTTCCACCGAGGTTGTGTCTTTGATAGCTGCCATGTTTCCAACCCAGCAGTGGAGTGCATAAGTTTGCAAACTTATGCTGCTGCCTGTGCTCAGGCTGGGGTCTGTCTGTACTGGAGGAACCATGCCAAACTGTGTGGTACGCAATACCTCATTATATTACTGCAAATTTACCGGCAACTAATTTAATTTATTTTTCTTTGCTTATCTAAAACAGTTTTAACAGGGTACTGCATATTTTTTAGATACAGCAGGTAGGCAGTATATATATTACAAACAAATTACAACAAATTAAAACAATCAAGTTTTCTTTTCTTCATTAACAGCAAGTGACTGCCCATCAGACAAAGTTTACAAGCCATGTGGTCCTGCACAACAGCCAACCTGTGAAGACAAGTAGGTTTCCACAAAAAAATTGGGGTATTCATTTAACAGATCACTGTGTTTTATAGATCTGAAACTAAATATGTAAACTACTTATTAATTCTTGATTACAGTTCTAATGAACAAATCATGAACGTTCACTACTGAGGGCTGCTTTTGTCCAGGAAGGAATGAAACTCTTTAACAGAGACTCTGGGAAATGTGTTGATAAGTGTGGTAAGTGTGGTGTATGTCTTCAAATCTTATCATTAAGGTGACTATATCATATCAATCATGAAGTCCTACAGGATTGTTTATTTTTCAACAGGTTGTCTTGATCCTGAGGGCATTCCTCGTGAGGTGAGCCAAGTCTTCTGTTCATGTTCAGTTAAAATCCTAACTTGTGTTGTTTACTTGCAAAAAACAATCGAATAACTACTGTGGTTTATTCTTTCAGTTTAATGAAAGGTTTGAGTACAAATGCCAAAACTGCATCTGTATGGAGTCCACCAAGACTGTCACCTGCAAGCCTAAGGTGTGCCCAGCACCACCTCTAACAAACTGCACTGGTCCAGGGTTTGTTCTTGTCAACCAAACTAATCCATCAGACCACTGCTGTTTTGCCTTTGTTTGCGGTAAGAAATGTAGCATCAATGCACAGTTATCTTCCAGAGTTTTCAGAATGCTACACATTGACAATGGCTCTTATCTATTTACTATCACTGCACAGAATGTCATAGCAACACTTGCCCAGTCACCAGCATGAACTGTCCGTTTGGATATATGCCAGTTGTCAGTGTCCCTGAGGGGAAATGCTGTCCAGAACATAAATGTGGTGAGCTCATTAATTCATAGTTTGAATTCACATAAAACCTAATGATGGAAAAGTGACCCTTTTCATGTAATTTCCATTTTGTTACTCTTTTCTAGAGGCTAAAAGAGTTTGTGTCCACAAAAACGCTGAGTACCAGGTAAATAAGAAATGGAAATGTCAGGATGATTTGTCACATGATTTGTTAATATATCTCTGTTGTCATTTAACTATCTCTGCTTTGCTTCAAGTTCTGCATGACTAGAAATACATGAATGATTTTTCTTTATTTGCCAGCCTGGTGCTTCAGTTCCTGGGCCTATGTGTCAGGATTGTTCCTGTACCAATGAGATGGACCCTGGTTCTGGTCTATTCAAGATATCTTGTGAATTTCAGCAGTGTCAAAAAACATGCGACACAGTAAGAGAAATTACAAAAGAATTACAAAATTACAAAAAAAAAAGAAAACCCTTAGAATACCCTAATAATACCTTTACTGGGAAGGTGAACTTGTAAAACTGACCTTGGCCTTTCTCTCAGGGATATAAATATGTGGAACCTGATTCGGGATGAATGCTGTGGGAAGTGTGTACAGACACACTGCATTCTCAATTTTAATGGTACCCAGCATTTCTTGATGGTAAGTTGGATCATCTTTGTTGGATTTCACTCAAATTTACACACAAAGGTGTGTAATAGTGTAAATGACCTCAGGATTTTGACATCCATGTGTGTGACATGTGTATTGGCTTGTGTGTGTGTGTACCTGTAATATCCATGTCACTGCTTTCCAGCAAGGACAAACCTGGTCACCACCAGAGAATAAATGTGAGCATTACACTTGCTTTAAGAGTGGTGAGACTTTAACAACGTTCATTTCACACGTTGTCTGCCCGCCGTTCCAGCAGAGTGACTGTCAACCTGTAAGTGTTACTTCCAACAAACGAATCTGGATTCATTGTGTATAATCAGGACGCAAGTTAAAACAGACTTTGTTGATGTTTATATTTTCTTTCTTAGGACACAGTTCAGACTGCAGCAAATGGCTGTTGTAAAATATGTGAGTATAACATTTTCCTTCTACTTTAGGGAAGAAGGTATTTAAATGAAAGTTAATTGTGTGGCTTTTTTGAAAAGGTGTGGAGAGGGAGAAGGCCTGCAAGATACGGTCCATGAAAACACATGTTAAACACAAGGACTGTCAGTCTTACCAGGAGGTAGATATTCCGTATTGTGAAGGATCCTGCAACACTTTCACCAAGTAAGGATGATATTACAAATATTTTTCATTCCTCTAGAAAGTCGCAAACCCATTTAGAAATGTTTAGGTGTATTTTGTGCAGATTTTGAGTTTATTAATTTATCCTGCTTCTGCTTTCTTCAGGTACTCTGAGAAAGAAGCTACCATGCTGCATTCCTGTTCCTGCTGTAAGGAGACACGCTCCAGCAATCGCACTGTGGACTTGCACTGCCTGAATGGAGATGTGGTTCCCTTCACATACACCCATGTGGAGGAGTGTAGGCTGTAGCAACACAGACTGCACCAGAGCTGCTGGACATTATGCTCGCAGGAGAAGAAGCTTCACACTGGTGTAATAAAAAAAAATGTCCTCACATTAATGGATGTGGGATATAAAATTATCTTTCCCTATCATGTTATCAATCATTATATCTCTTACATTAGAACTTATATTGTAGAGAAAGTATTTATTCACTCAAATAAAAATCTGCAAGTCTGTTTATGTCTCATCTCCATCAGTTATTTTGTTTGTGCCAGTCCAACATTTATTGCTTGCTTTTTTTGTATTTATAATGATGATTATCATAAAGGGCGGCACAGTGGTGTAGTGGTTAGCACTGTCGCCTCACAGCTAGAGGGTCCTGGTTGAGGCAGGCCCTTATGTGTGGAGTTTGCATGTTCTCCCTGTGCCTGTGTGGGTTCTCTCTGGGTACTCCAGCTTCCTCCCACAATCCAAAGACATCACTAATTGGCAACTCTAAATTGCCCCTAAGTAATTGAGTGTGAGTGGTTTGTCTGTCCTTCAATGACTGACTGGCGTCCTGCCCAGGGTGTAACCCGCCTCTCACCCAAGATAGCTGGGACAGGCTCCAGCACCCCCTGCAACCCTGTGTGTGCTCAGGTAAAAGCATGTTTAGAAAATGGATGGATGGATTATCATAAAAAACACTATGTTTGTTAATAATACATTTATTGTTCATCTTACATATGCCAAAAAGATAAATATTTTGTGGTCCCCTTCAAAAGGACCAAGCATGGTTGGCAAACTGAATAACAGAACTGAATACAACAGGATCTTGCCCCGTAGATGGAGAGTGAGACCAGTGGGGTTTCTCTGAAGTGAAGATCCAATCCATGCATCACCTTGAGAGTGCTGTCCAAGGTGCTGAAATGGAAAGGGTGGGCTTATTCTGTTGAAGGTGTGTGTGTGTGTCACGTATTAATGCTGTACATCTGCTTGAATATGATTGGACTTAACTAATCATCTGATAGCCACATAGCTGTGAATGAGCCAGTGATTGTGAAGCATGTATAGGAAGAGTTTCATGTTAATAAGTTGGAGTCGGATCCATATAGTCTGATTGAAAAAGAGATCTTTCAGGGTCAGTTAAGATTGCTATTTCTCAAAACGCAGGTCCAAAGAAAGATGACAGCCAGAGGTGATGCATCTCTTTGCTTGGTTTGTGCAAAGAATCAACTGAGTTAAAATGTTTGCTATCGGATGCATCTACCTATGTCAGTTTTATTTTCCCATTATTTTACTTTTACAATTGGTAGGGTTTTTTTTGTTTTGTTTTATACATAACAAGCACAGAGATATGTCCAATCATCCTCAGACATTGTCTTTTTGGATTAAGAATAGAGTCACAAAATTGGAAAGAAGTTAAAAATCAAGCAATATCGAGCTGTACAATGGGGAGAAACTTTCTTGGCGATTTTGAAAATTCAACAAAGTAGTAAATTAACCATCTGTTTATTAAATAATTAAATCCATATTTAATGTACATCTTTAAGTTTAATATTGCAAATCAAGAAGGGAAGAAGATCTACATGAGCTTGTCAACTTGAGAAATGGTAGAAAAAAAAAGAAGTGACAATGCAGGGGAACATGTTTGAATAGATACAGTAAAAAGAGATCTCTATCAAATTCTGTAACATGTGAAATACAGTACATTTAGTAGGTTATGAATCCATCATTACTGCATTTCAGGGTGCTTACTTTGACATTTGCAAAGACGGCAAAGTCAAGTAAAGTAAATTTGAATCACTCTGACACACTTACGATGACACACTTACGACCTTACTTGATGTGTTTTCTGTTCACTCAACCAGTTTGGTCTAAGGAAATGATGCCAGTTTTTTTGATGACGTCTAATACAATCCTCCTTCCAGTGTGTATAGTATTGTAGAAGCTTGAACCTGCTAAATGTCTCTTTACTTATTATTTCATCTAGGATTCTTGTAAACAAACTGAATATGAATGTACTCATGGTAGACAAACTGCTACTCACTTGCTACCTCCTCCAAAGGCAAACATTGAACCACTCCCAAAGTTGACTGCTGTGTGACAAAGACGCTCTATTTTTATAGCATCCATTATGTAGATTCAAGGAGGATGGTCGCTTTCACCAGATTACCCAGAAACAGTTTATAGACAGTACTGTTTAAAAATGTAATTCATATCAACAAGATATTTGACTTCCAGCACTTTCAAACCTTACTAACCATTACACAAACAATTTGAAATGACTGTCACAAGGACATAGTTGTGTGTTAGAATACTGCAGCAGCACACAGAGGCACAATAAAACAAAAAAGACAAACAAGAATTTATACAATACATGAATATGCTGTTGTATTTTTCTGTAATATCTATTTTATCTCGGCAGTGGCCCAAAATATTTAACTTTTTCAAATGTGACTATAACCTATGATGCTATAGTGGCTTAAACATGAATGTTTTACTGTATGTACATTAGACTGTATTAGCTTAAGCATTTGTAAGTTGAACAGTTATAAGTTAAACAAACTAAAAATACTGAAAAATGATGAACAAATCCAAAATTTCATAATAAATATAATATACTTAATAACACATATAGTGAATCTAAGATCACAGGCAGCCTGACATGATTAAATCACCAGAGGGGCAGATCAGCAAAGACATATTTTTTGAGGACATCTTCCATAAAATCCCATGTAAAATTTATATTTTATCTCTGTTCATATTAATGCAATTATTGCTTTTTCTTCATCTCAAATGAACTCCTTGCTTGCTCCAACTAACAAACTCAATCACTCACATATATATATATACATATACAAATATATAATATTATGTATGTATCTATAATATTTTTTTCTGTCATCTGTCAGAACCTCAGAAACATATGTGAAGTTTCCAGAAAGGCTCACACATATCCCAAAAAAATAGCTCACCTGCTGTCATTAAGCTCTAGCTAAATTTTACTGTGTCTGTGAGTCAAAGCAGCCCTTTCTGTTTGCTATGTGTCACAACACAGTCTTCTGTTTGCATGAAAGTAAGCAAGGACAACACTGCATGAGCTGTTACAACACACATAACACCATGTACTGTGACATGCTTTGTGGAGAGATTTTATTAACAAAACTAACATCATGTTAGCTCTGCTACCTTTAGCAGCCAGTGATACTGGAAGCAAACATATAATGATTACTGTACATGACCACATAAGACAAGAAGATTATTTTTGTTTTTTGTCAAAAAGAAAATGTGATTTAAAATAAAAAAAGAAATTTAAAAAAAGCCTATTACCTGGGTGTAGGATGATTTGCCAGATCCAAACAAGAACACGATCAGTCTGAAAGAAATATCCCTTTACTGACACCCTTTGAATTTTGGCCGTACCTCTCTTAATACCTCTCTCATCTTAAAATGCCAAAATGGATATATCTAACCATGCTCGATTCAGATATGGACCAAACAAATTGTTTGGTTTAGACCTGAACTGATTAAATGAAACAAGTGAAAAGGTGAGGGGTTCCTAAAATAGTTACTTTTGACACATTTTATGTGTTGCACATTTAGCTATTGCTATTTCTTTAGGCTTCATCATAGCATGCAACAGTTTCATTATTTGAGCATGATGTTGTATTGGAGAACCATCCGTTTTCTTAAATCCTCTGTTGTGACACACATTGTGTGCATATCAACCAACGCTCACAGCTCAGATCAGAATAAACCATGCACAGTCAATGAAACTCACATTTACAACTCTCAACAATGTTTAAACCAAATAATTATACTCCATCAATTAACTAAATGCATTAAGTGGTCAGTCCGTTGCCAAGCTTCTTCTTCTAAATAACTGCAACATATAGCATCTTATGTGTATGTAGACAAATAGATATACCCTATTAACCTAAAATTGAGAAATATTCTTATGATAACTTATAAGTGAAAACAAACTAAATACACATCAACAATAGTGACTATAAATTAGTATATACACATATGTTTAAAAGCAGGCATTTGCTAAAAGAGTTTGTGGATAAAACTGCACTGGCCTTGATCAGTCTGGGTTCAGGAGCTGCACACACTGTCATCAGCAAGCCTCAATCCATGTGACACACTAGCCAGCTGCCTTCTCGTCTGGGCTCCGTCTCCTCCCCAAGCTCTCACACAGCATAAGTGGATAAAGGAAGAAAAAAAAAGAAAACAGGCAAGAGTTCAATATCTTATGAACCCACTACAACACAAAAACAATTCAATGTGATTTATGCATGTTATCTGCCAACACTTGGTCATTTTATCTACAACAGATATTTTTTCTTTTTTAGACTACAATAATAAGTTATAATTTCATACAATACATTATCAATTCAGATATTTTAGTTTATTTCACTCTAATATCATCTTAAATCTTATATTATTACTCCACAAGCTGTATTGCCTAATACTCTTTTATTTTAGACAAGGAGACAAGGGAGGAAGGACCCTCACCGCACCCCTTGTCAGAATGAGCAATCTTATTTGCGTTCTATATGGGGTATCCCCCCCTTGCTCCGTCTCTTAAAATCTGCAAGAACTTCCAGTATATTCTAGCTCTCAGAGAGTGAACATTTAGCCCAATCTCTGCATATCTCCCCAAGATCAGATAGACTCCCTATAGCAAAACAGCAAGTCAGAAACAAAGAACACACACACAACCTGAGCAGAATCTCAGACACACTCACACAGACTCACAGACAAAGAAAGAAAGACAAAGAAAAACTACACACCTATTAATCAACCAATCAAATCAAAATTAAGAACTTTATCAAAGAATTTATTTATTTATTCATCCTTCCTATGCTTATGCACACAAAATATCCTCACTAATCTCTCCACTTCTCTTCAGAATCACAAATGTCCTTCTTGGGGGCTCATACGTTCTAACAGATTCTAAAACGTCCCCTCAAAAGAGGCTCATAAATCTTATCAAATCATGGTTTTAATCAAATTTATAATGTCCTCACTTTTGAGGCTCATATGCTTCAACACAAGACAAATTATCTTTCTTTAATAAGTTACCAAACCCCCTGTTCTTCACCTAGAACCTATATATATACCTATTCAGTATGAAATCACATTAACGTAAACCACATAAACCAACTCATTCCACAGCCTTTCACACACAGCTGGAACACAGCTGAGACAGCGCTCAACACACAGAGAGAGAGAGAGAGAGAGAGAGAGAGTGACTGGTCATCCGACAAACCAAGACACAGAATAATCTCACAGAACAAAAACACACAGCAAATTCAACACCCCAAAAACACAAACTACACTCAATCTTAAATTCTGCTGCTCCTTTTTCTCTTTTTCCTTCTAAATTTATGCTACCTTTTGAGGTGTAGATATTCAATGAGAGGCTGCTTCAGACACTGTTCATCAACTAGTGTTCGAGTGGGAACATACAATTGAATTTTTCATTCTACACCTCCAGTTCCAAGAACTGACCTGAAATTCGCCTAGTGATTTTCCAGGTTTTTAGGCCCGTCTAAAACCACCAGAGGGCTTTTGTCCAAATCTGCGGCTTCCTTCTCTTTTAATTTTATTCTCTCTTTTTTCTTTATTCATTTTCTTCTTTATTCTTAAACTCTTATTTTCTCTTTTCTCTTTATTTCTCTATTGTCTTCTTTACTTTTTACTTTTTACCTTCTCTTATTTCTCTCTTACTCCTCTGCTTCTCTTTTACCTTGTCTCTTTTTTTCTTTTTTCTTTTTTTTTCTTACCAATCTCCCCTGGGCCCACACACAAACATTTTCAGCATCACATCTTACATGTCTGTGTGTCATTATGTGTGACACAGACACACCCTGACACTCATATCCCTACACCTATGCACACAAGTTGCATTAGACCAAAGTAACTTACCAATCACACCCTGAAATTACTGTACTGACTCCATTTGAAATGCAAACTCATCCTCACAATCCTCCTGTTTACACAGAATAAACATTTATGTTTTTAATATTTGCAGATAGCACTAATAGGATTAGCGTAATGGTAACCTTTGAGAATAAACGTCCATATAAATTGTAGAGTTGTTAAGTAAACACAGTATTAACTCACATATAGAAGGATTTCATATTCCCATTTAGATCTTGTGAAATAGTTCATCTAGTCAACAGTCAGACAGTTTTCTTATTATTATTAATGTTGTTTTAGAGCCTTATATGGAAGTTAATATGACCTAATAAGGTACCAAGTCTCAAACAGTTATTTGAAACATTTTTTAAAGAATGCAAACTAGAACAGACAAACATTTCTCACATCTTTTTCTTTAGACAATGCGCATTGGATAGTGGCTTTACATGTTGCAGAGAAACTACTGCACACTGTCTAATTTGATATATAGCAAAATATTCATTTATTGATTGTTGATTATCACGGAAATGTCAGGCAGGAAAGAGTAAGCGTTTGGAAATAAGACGGAGAGCCTAAATAAGACGAGGAGCCTACAATGATGCTGTTAGCTCTGTTAGACTGTACTTTGAGTGAAATGCTAACATCATTAACATGTTCACAATATCAATGCTAATACATTGATATTTAACATAATGATGTTATGTTCATCCATCTAAGTTTAGCAAGTTAAAATAAAAGTCAGGGGAATCACCAAAATCATAAGGATTCATCATTTGGGAGCTATACATGCCTGTACAACATTTTGTGCCAATCTAAATATAGAGATATAAATGTTGACCTGCTGATTGCATTAGAGGAAAAGTCAGAGGATCCTCAAAGTCAGGAGTATTCGTTCTCTGCTAACCATACCTGTGCAAAAATGTCATGGCAATTCATCCAGTACCGAAGATATTTAGGTCAAAATCCAAACTAAAACCAAAGTAGTGTGGAGCAACCACCAGACCAACGTTGCCCTAGAGTCATCCCTGATGGAAAGAGAGCACTTTTGGCAAGGAAGAGAATACTGCTAGACTGAAAAGATTGAAACATTAAATAGGTGTGTAAGTCTTGCAAAATGATTGTTCAATGTATGAAACAGTGACTTCTGGATTTACTTTAAGATTTCACTTCATATCCGTGATGGATGTAGAGGAACAACCCACAGCTTAAAATGCTCTGGTTCAGTGGGAAAAGTAAACAATTCTTGTTTTAATACGTATACACACTCATCTTCCTCTCATGAAACCCAGGATCTGAACAAAAGTGATCCATAATTAAAGCATACTGTGCATATATTCATCAACTGCAGATGAATGGCAGTTCTGCTTAAAATATTTCTCTTACCTTATAGGATATTTGTGAATGTTTTTCCAAAGATTAACATAAGTAGAGCCATGGAGAGTGACTGAAAGGATGTTTCACAAGACAGATAAATGGAGATGAAGTGTTGTTATAAGCAATCTCCTTGTGGGTGTGAGCTTAATGAGAAAAAAAAACAAAATGGTTGACACTACGTCTGTTTCACCCCTCCTGAAGTGCAAACACTCAGTGAATTATATTACATGACATCAGTAGTATTGGCCAGTTGGTGTAACCATCCCTCTGAAGACTGGTACTACTCAGTGATCATGAGAACAGCCAGGATGCTGCTTGAATGGGTGATACCGTGGCTGACCCTCTGCTTTGGATTATCAGCGGCATCCACTGGTATGTACATTCAACAGGGACGCTGCATTTTCTTCAAGCGCATTCTGAATAATACAAATATAAACAGCCTGCTTTTGTCTGACATTACCAATGATGTGTAGTGACTATATCTGTCTTTCTTTTTTAAGTAATGGTTCAAACCATGACCAAAATGCCAGTGATTACAGGTAATTCGTTTTTTTCCAGAGAAATGAAATTTAACAAACCAAAAATCCTGTACAATTTGAACTACATTGTAATGAATGTTTTCTTGCTTTTTGTTTGTTTGATTAACAAAATAGAAGTGAGCCTTTCTCACAATGAGCACTTCTGCAGTACATGGGGAAACTACCATTTTAAAACCTTCGATGGAGACTTCTTCCAGCTCCCCTCCACTTGCAACTTCATCCTTACATCGCAGTGTAAAAGCAGCTATGAGGATTTCAACATTCAGCTCAAGCGGCAGGAGATAAATGGGGTTGTCACTATTGAGAAGGTTACTATGAAACTGGATGGGGTCATTGTGGAATTAGCCAACAGCTCAAAGTCAATCAAAGTCAATGGAAAACTGTGAGTCTGTTTTTCACTCTTTATTACAAGGTGATGTACTGGTTACAGTGGCGGTTAATGTTTTATCATCTTACTGAGATGATTATTTTTGTCCCTATAGTGTCACTATACCGTTCAGCCAGAATGGCATTTCAGTTGGAAGAACTGTCTCCTATGTCAAAATTGAGGCAAAGCTGGGTTTGGTCGTCATGTGGAATGAAGAAGACTCCCTCTGGGTAGTATTATTCATATTTGATTTCACTTACATATGAATTATGTCTGATATTTTTGTTACTATTATGATAACTTAGATTTTAGCACACATACTAAACATAATAATAACCAAAATATGTTATTATATATATTCTTATATTTGCTATTTGAAAGATTAGAGAATTGACTGTGGTGGCATAACACATCGAAAATTTCTTGAAATGTCTTGACATTTTTTCTGTTGATGACTAAACTAAACATGGCACGTGTTTATGAAAAAGGCTATAAAGCAGGACCAAATACTTCAAAAGTGTAGTAAATTCAGAGATGTTCTTAAAAAGTCTTAAAAAATACAAATGCTTTAAGAAATGTTAAACAGAACTATTAACAACTATTGACAAAAAAGCACAAACATAACTATTGAATCACTAAAAGACAATATTCAGGCTGTTTTCAGGCTGTTTTTAAAACAAGTGACAGTCTGATTACACCCCATGTCCACAGTGAGGCTATTCCTGAAACTAAGAGCACAAAATCTAGGAGCATAAATTTAAGCACAACTTTTCATTCTTTCAAATGACAGTTGTGAAAACAATCCTCACCGAAGATCCTCTTCACCAAATCACACAGCCCTCATCAGCCGTTGCTGCCAATCCTGCTGAAATTTTAGATTCACATCTGATAAAAAAAAAAATCAGGCATCTTCAAATTATTATGCAGAAACTGTACCAATATTTTAGTTAGTTTTTTCTTCTCTTCTATACTTTATTCAAATCTAATTTTCACCTGGTTTAAGGTCGAGTTGGATGAAAAATACAAGAATAGGACCTGTGGTGTGTGTGGTGACTTCAATGGAGTCCAGACGTATGGTGAGTTCATTAAAAAGAGGTAAAATAAAGCACAAAGCTTAAAAAAAACTGCATCAGACCAGCCTTTCCACTTCTTCACCTCTTCCATCTACAAACAGATAATTCTGTAATTGATGATTTGGCTGCCTGGAAAGTCAACGGGCCTACAGAAGAATGTGAAGAAGTATCTACACCCACAAAGACCTGTGCAAATCGGGTATGTGAAAATTGATTTGCTTCATATAACTCTTTATATAACATTTAAGAATAACTGAAATACATCATATACTTTATACCAACAGAAAGACCTCTGTAAAGACATCCTGTCAGGACCTGCATTCCTCAGCTGTCAAGATCTGATTGATAGTGACTCCTTCATCACAGCCTGTGTGGATGACCTGTGCTACTGTAATAGCAGCAGCTCTTCATGTTTGTGTTCCACAATATCTGAATACTCCCGTCAGTGCGCTCATGCAGGCGGGAAACCAGAGCAATGGAAGACTCCACACCTGTGTGGTAATAACTGTTCAAGTCTCTATGTTTTCACTGTATTTATATCAATGTCTCTCAAGTGTACATTCTTTGTGTGTTGAGTAGCAAAAAGATGCCCTTTCAATATGGAGTATAAGGAATGTGGTAGTCCCTGTACTGATACATGCAGCAACCCTCAGAGAAGCCATATGTGCGATGATCATTGCGTGGATGGATGCTTCTGTCCATCTGGTAAGTGTTCCCATTTTAAAACCAGCACAGATCATGTTTGTACACGATTCAGCACATGTTCATGCTATAAATGGGATAATTCATTATCTCAGATAACTTGATTCATGTTGAAGTTATCTGCCCTGTCCTATCTATTTGTATAGTTAGGATGCTACATTGGATGTAGTTTTGTCCTGCAAATTAACAGGGAAAGTTTCCAGACCGTGGACAGTGAAATACAAAAAGACATTTTTTTAACATAATTTTGAAATTACGTTAGACATCCTTTGACCATATATATTATATTATATTATATTATATTAATTGAGAACACAAATGAAACAATTCACTTGGGACATTCGAGTGGTACAGTAAGTGGTAGACTAATCATGTGATGATGTTTCTCCCAAGGGACTGTTTTTGATGACATTACACAAAGTGGGTGTGTTGCTGTTAACCAGTGTTCCTGCATGCACAATGGCAAACCTCACAAACCAGGGAAGTCATACTTCCAGGCCATGTGAAAAATGGTAATCATTTTATGATCTTTAGCTTACATTTACAACATCTTGTCCAGCTGAACTGACTGAACTCTGTTTACAGCACCTGTGCCCAGGGTCAGTGGATCTGTGTGGATAAGAAGTGTCCTGGTATCTGCCACATACTGGGTGGCTCCCACTTCTCCACCTATGATGATAAAACATACACTGTCCACGGAGACTGCTCTTATGTTCTTACCAAGGTGAGAGAAATTTAAATGAATTTATTCTTTAATTCACAAACAAAATGAAAGCATATGTAAAGAAGCAAACAGTTTGTGACTAACTGTCTATTTATGTTCTTGACTTTAGGAAACTAATGGGACATTCAGTGTCCTTGGTGACCTGGTCATGTGTGAAAAATCAGATAAATCAACTTGCCTAACTAGAGTCACTCTACTGTTGCCTCAAAAAGTGGTAAAAATAGAGTTTATTATCATAATAAACACCATATTTATTTCACTATTTAATATCTATTGAAAAGTTATATATATGCATATATGTATTTTCTATGTATGTATCCATGTATATAAATAAACACACACACAATATTGTTATTTTTTTCCCCACAACAGGTGATTGTAGTTGAAGCCAACGGACAGGTTTTATATAACAAACAGATCTCTCAACTGCCTCTTTTCATAGGTGAGTGATAGGTTCTTTGGGGGATTCATTCTCCTATGAAATCACAAGATATGATTTAGTTTCAATATAAAAATTATTTTCTCCCACAGACGACGTCAAAGTCTTCAGCCCATCAACATTTTTCATTGTCATCCACACCACCTATGGGCTTCATCTTGAGATTCAGCTCACACCCATTATGCAGGTCTACATCAAAGGCAGTGTTTCCAATAAAGGAAATCTTGAGGGTGTGTTTAACTTTTTGTGCACTTTTGATGATTTTTGATGCAACATGTCCACCTTTTATTAGGCATTATGTCAAACTATACTTATCCTCATCCAGGCCTCTGTGGAAATTTTAATGACGTGGAAGCAGATGACTTCAGAACCACAAATGGACTGATTGAGGGTACGGCTGGGACATTTGCCAACACATGGAAGACCAGAATGAGCTGCCCTGATGTGACAAATATACTTAAGGACCCCTGCACTTTGAGCATTGAAAAAGGTAAGTGTCAGACCTTCTGCTCCATATTTTGATATCACGCTTCACAATACTTTGCCATTAAACATAGCTATATGTTTTTGTAGAGAAATACGCCAAACACTGGTGCTCCTTGCTGTCAGACCCAAACGGGACTTTCTCTCAGTGCCATTCTGAAATAAACCCAAAGGAATATCAAGCTGTAAGCAGTCATTTCTTTTTGTATGTAGTCTAATGTGTGTGTATGTGTGTGTGTGTGTGTTTTACATATTTGTGTTATTTTATTTATTTAATAATATTTATTTAATAACCTTGTTGCTTCTTCTCTCCACAGTCTTGTATTTATGATGCATGTGCCTGTGAAAACAGTGAGGAGTGCATGTGTGCTGCCATATCCTCTTATGTTCATGCATGTGCTGCTGGAGGTGTCATTCTGAATGGATGGAGGGACACTGCATGCGGTAAGTTAAACCCAAGTTTTAAAAAAAGTATTTTTTATTATCACCATTATTATATTCACACACTAACAAAACCTGTTTCCCTTCAAAAGAGAAATACACAAGTAGCTGCCCCTCTACTTTTGTGTATGACTACAAAATGACAAGCTGTGGTCGGACTTGCCGCTCTCTCAGTCAGTCAGACTGGACATGTGACATCAAATTTACCCCGCTTGATGGCTGCGGCTGTGCTGAAGGAACTTACTTAAATGAGAACCATGAATGTGTGTCAGCCTCGCAATGCCCCTGTCATGTGGGAGACACCACAGTATATCCCAGTCACTCCACTGAGATCCACGGACAAACTTGGTAAGGATTTCCCTATTTCCAGTAAAATTAAAGTAGAGCAGTTATTTTTTTCTGATTATTTTAAGGGCATTTAGAGAGCTACCACAGAAATTAGAGGAGATGGAGGAGGAGAATGACATGCAACAAAGATCTCTGGCAAGAGGTTAACTGGAGATGTTAACACCCAGACTATCAGAGCTCACCTAGAGTATTTATTTTTAACTAAAGAAAAAAAATTATCTTAGTTTGTTGAGTCCCCCCAAGTTTTGGGTTACAGTCCCTGGAACAAATTCAGATTTGTAATCTTTTAAAGTGCAGCGGATGTCTGGCATATTGGATGTATGGCCCCCATTACTTTGCCCACAGCTTGTTTAACATGTTTAACAGATGTATGATGAAGAATATATTAAGTTATATTTATTGAATTACAAAACAACCTCAGTAAGCACAGAGAAACCAAACATACCTGAAGTCTAGTTTGTAACTTTTTTTCTCTTTATTCTTTTCAATAAAGCAAATCTTCATTGTTCTGTTCTTATTATAAGGTCAACTGACATATAAATGTTATTGTTTTCTTAATATATGCACTTCTTGTTGCAATGTTTCTTATTTAATTACATTTTAAGCTTCATTTGCAGTTTGTTTATTTTGATTTTGATTTTGTTGCATAAAATTGAAGGAGCGGCACAGTAGTTCAGTGGGCAGCAGGAAGGTCCTGAGTTTGATCTCTTGTTTGCATGAGTTTCCTCCTGACGCGTTTGGTTTAATCCCCAGTACCTCCAAAAACAGTGTTCAGTGAATTGGAATCACTAAACTGCCCATGGAAAAATGAAAGTTTGTATGTGTGACAGACAGTCAGGTGTACACTGTTATTTGCTCAGTATGTGCTAAAATAGTCTCCAGCTCCCTGCCACACCCTCAATTGAGAGAATGTACACAAAATTTAATTACTGTCAAGTTAGCCCACAGTTTGTTTGTGTACATTGACCAAATGACAAATAAAAATAACAATAATAATAATAATTTTA
Organism: Scortum barcoo; assembly: GCA_023238725.1. Lineage (NCBI taxonomy): Eukaryota > Metazoa > Chordata > Actinopteri > Centrarchiformes > Terapontidae > Scortum > Scortum barcoo. The sequence goes on from CM041536.1 coordinate 12,117,280, forward strand.
GGTTTATTTGAATAGCACTTTTCATGTAGGGAAAATAATCGATAAATTATATAAAATCCATAAAGGATATAAAAAGGAATAAGATAAACTTCAAGAACAACGAAATATATGTACACAGTTAAAAACAGAGGAGAATTACAGATATTAAAGGCTAGACCTGCTGGGTACAACGGTGCTAGATTGCTTTTGCTTGAGCAGAAGATTACTCAATATCTAGCAAGAAATAACAAGAAAATGCATTTCTCTTCTTTATCATCCTTGATTGTTGACTGTTTCTATCTATTCAGCTCCTGCCATAATGGAAAACTAAGCTGTACAGGAAGTGATACAAGTGAATGTAGGTACAAAGCACTCAGCTCATCATAGTATTCATTTTGTAGCAAAGCACAATATGAACAACACCAAGCATACAGTGGGATCCCTTGTAACACAATGTCATTGTTATCAGCATGCACCGATCCAATGATTTTCTTCAATTGCTCAAGTGCAAAACCAGGTGTTAAGGGAGCAGAGTGCCAAAAAAGCTGCCAGACACTGGACACAGAATGTGTAAGATGGAGACTCTGGTTCAAGACTGTTGTTGATTCTACATATGTATACTAAAGCAGCAAGATGATGTGTTAAATACATTTTCTCTTACATTGTTTAGGACAGTCAACATTGTATCTCAGGCTGCGTATGTCCTTCTGGTCTGCTGTCAGACGGTGAAGGAGGCTGTATTGAGGAGGAGCACTGTCCTTGCAACTATAATGGAGAATCATATCACTCTGGGCAGGATATCAGTGTGGACTGCAATACATGGCAAGTCCTTCAATTTGTTACATGCTAATGCAGTTCTTTGTCACAGCTGTGTGTTTCTTAAACTGCAGATGTGTAACTTGATTGACTTCACTTCATCTGTTTCAATTACAGCACTTGCAAAAGCAGAAAATGGGTATGCACAGATCGTGAATGTGATGGAACCTGTACCATATATGGCGAAGGCCATTACATCACCTTTGATGATAAGAAATTCTCCTTTAATGGGGACTGTGGCTACATCTTTACTCAGGTAAAGCACAAACTTATGTTTGGTTTTTGTGATTATACAGTCTTGTGATACTGACACCAGTATCTTGCAGGATTACTGTGATGATAATATGAATGGCACCTTCATGGTCCAGACTGAGAACATTCCTTGTGGAACAGCTGAAAGCATCTGCTCAACTGCCATCAAGCTCTACTTAGGGGTACATAACACTGTTACATGCATTTAAAAGGATTTTTTAAATGCTGAAAAATGATACAGTATTACAAATGACCATGTTTTTTTCTTTCAGAATAATGAAATTGTTCTCTCAGAGGAAAGTATCAAAGTTATCAAGCAAAGCAAAGGGGTGGACATACCCTACCAGGTCCACACTATGGGCATATATCTTGTCATTGAGGCAACGAATGGTCTTGTTCTCATTTGGAATAGGAAGACAACACTTATGATCAAACTCAGCCCTGCATTTAAGGTGGGTGAGCAAGTACACCAGGATTCAAGCAAATATTAACACAGTTGCCGTTTTACAAAGTAACTAGTTCTCATTTTATCCCAGGGAAAAGTCTGTGGTCTGTGTGGGAATTTCGATGGGAATATCAAGAATGATTTCACCACCAGAACCAAGGAAGTTGTGGTTGAAGCCCTTGAGTTTGGAAACAGCTGGAAAGTATCATCTACCTGCCGAAATGCACAGACACCACTGAATCCTTGCAGTTTATACTCATACAGGCAGGCATGGGCATCAAAACACTGCAACATCATCAACAGTAAAGTATTCGCTGCTTGCCATTCAAAGGTAAGAAAACTGCCAAACAATGGCACATGACATAGTGGCACAATGACATGCAGAATAAACTAGGATAATCTAATTCTGCCTCAATTTGTATTTACAATGGTATCTTTCAAAAAGGTGAATGCACAAAGCTATTATGATGCCTGTGTGGGAGACACATGTGCCTGCAATACAGGAGGAGATTGTGAGTGTTTCTGTTCTGCTGTAGCAGCCTATGCAGCAGCCTGTAACAAGGCTGGAGCTTGCGTGAAGTGGAGAACTCCCACAATCTGCCGTGAGTATTTTAATTTGAGTTTCTGTGAGGAGCAAAACAAAAGGTAAAACCTTTGGTTATAAATAAGGCACTAAAGCAATAAAATGTCATATTATTATGAGACTTGGTACACACTTAAGTAATCTACTCTCGTATCTTGTATATTCCTCAATTTTGTGTCATTAGCTCTATTCTGTGATTTTTACAACCCTGATGGAGAGTGTGAGTGGCACTATGAGTCATGTGGAAAACCATGCATGAAGACATGCAGGAATCCCTCAGGAATATGCTACAATCAAATTCCAGCATTAGAAGGTACAAACAACATGAACGTTATGTATGTATTTTTAATGTTAGAATTATTTATGGAGAGTTTATTGACCAGAGATGAGTTGAGTTGATTGCATGTTCTTTTCTATTTAAGTTCAACAGTTAAACACAATTATGCTTACCATCATCTTCATGACTTTTCATTCAATTTTGCCATTCAGAGATTTTCATGTGATTTAGGCTGGACATCCTAGCTGTATCTATTATGTGCTACTTCTGCAATTTAGACTAACATTTAACTTTCTAAGGCTGCTATCCAAGTTGCCCACCTGAACGATCTTATTTGGAAGAAGTTACCATGAAGTGTGTGTCAAAGGAGGAATGTGGCTGCTATGATAACGAAGACAATCATTATAAAGAAGGGGATCCCATGCCTCCAAAGGAAAACTGTCAAAACTGGTAGGATACTTTCCACCTTGGTAATGCTGTAGTTAGTGCAAAAGTCAATGGTAGCTATCAGATGGTCTTTACAAAATCTGTAAAACTATATGTATATGATTATAACTGTATTGTATATAACTGTAGCATTAGCAATCCTTATATAGAATATATATATATATATATATATATATATATATATATATATATATATATATATATATATATATATATATATATTTATTTATATTTATATATATGATCTTACTCTCACTATGTTTTCAGTGCACAACTCCAAATAAGTCTGGAGTTTTGAAATTCCACCACCATTAAACTCTATCATATCATGTTGGTCACCTCAGCTTCACATCTTTCTGATCAATAAAAATGCAGTCAGACTCTTAAACAATGATGACATTTGCCACTCCCATAGATATCTGTGTTAACACCAGGGAGTTATTAGCATAAAGAGACATTTTAATTGATATGTAATTTTCATGATTGACAGATGACCGTAAGAATCAATCATTGATTTTTATCTTCTTTTCTTGTCATGACCCATGTCAGCAGGTTTATTTTGAAAAAAAAAGACATTGGGGAAAAAAAGTAAAAACCACAAAATAATTTACAAAGATATGAAACTAACTGAAGGAAAAACTTACAAAAAAACAGTCCACCTGAAGAAAAAATACCAGTTTACTGGTGCACTGTATACTGTGTTTAAACTTCTATTCCTTTATTTGTCTTTCAGTTATTGTTCTTCAACAACGGTCAAATGCAGCTTTGATGTCCAAGGTGAATATTTTAATGATATTACTGTTGATGTGACTGGCATGCAGATCAATTGAAAGACTGTAGTATGAATATATTGAAACAATAAGGATTCATATAATTATATACGATTTTATATATTCTTGCTTTTGTTACAGCTTGCACATGCTCATATAAGGGACATATATACAAATATGGCGAAACGGTGTATACAACACATGATGGAGATGGAACCTGCATCACTGCTGCTTGTGGAGTAAATGGAACTATTCCCAGAATCATGAACACATGCTCTACAACTCCAACCATTCACACAACAACAACAACAGTGTTTACTTTTACCACAACTGGTAAGAATAAGAGATTTTCTGAATCCACAGTGATATTGACCTCTTGAAAGATAACATGATGATCTAGTCATTTATCTTTTTATGCATACCAGAAAATCCCACAACAACATCATCTCAAATATCCCCTATTGTAAGTATTACCACTGAGGCTGTAACAACTATTCAGACCTTCTCAACACCAACGGGTTCAACAAGGTCGAAAACAACACCAGTGCCATCGTCCTCATTGCCTCCATCCACAACAACATTCCCTACACCCACTACCACAATACCCACAGAGAGGTCCAGTACCCCTGGAACAACAGCAAAACCCATCACAACAACAACCTCAATCACAGAAAAATCTACCACAACCCCTGAATTCACAACACCCACAGAAAAATCCACAACGATTACAGAAAAACCCACCACAACAGCAATCACTGAAAAGTTCACCACGACACACTTTAACTGCACTGTTTGTAAGTGGACAACTTGGATCAACAACCATTATCCTGACCTACCAAGCATTCCAAATGGTGGAGATTATGAAACCATCGAAAACATTACTAATCAATATCCCAGTATTTGCGGAAAACCTGTTGAAATAAAATGCAGAGCAACAAAATTTAAAGATTTACCTCTCAATGCATTAGAACAAACCGTGACATGTGATCCAGAAGTTGGACTCATTTGTCGAAACAAAGACCAAACAAATACCTCCTGTTTGTTTAGACTATGAAATACAAGTCAAATGTTGCAGCAACAGCATTTGTGAATCTACAACTACAATTTTCAGCACAACAGCAACAACAGAAAAGCCAACTACCACAACAATCATTATCACTGAGACATCCACTAACCACAAGAACCCCTGAATTCACAACAACCACAGAGAAATCCACCACAACAACCACAGAAACACCTACCACAACAGCAATTACTGAAAAATCCACCACAGCAACAACAGAAAAGCCAACTACCACAACAATCATTATCACTGAGACATCCACTACCACAAGAACCCCTGAATTCACAACAACCACAGAGAAATCCACCACAACAACCACAGAAACACCCTACCACAACAGCAATCACTGAAAAATCTACCACAGCAACAACAGAAAAGACCATTGACACAACAACCCCTAGAGCCACAACAGTGACAAAAAACCCCACCACAACAACCTCTGAATTCACAACAACCACAGAAAAATCCACCACAACAACCACAGAAACGCCTACCACAACAGCAATCAATGAAAAATCCACCACAGCAACAACAGAAAAGCCAACTACCACAACAATCATTATCACTGAGACATCCACTACCACAAGAACCCCTGAATTCACAACAACCACAGAGAAATCCACCACAACAACCACAGAAACACCTACCACAAAACACCTACCACAACAGCAATCACTGAAAAATCCACCACAGCAACAACAGAAAAGCCAACTACCACAACAATCATTATAACTGAGACATCCACTACCACAAGAACCCCTGAATTCACATCAACCACAGAGAAATCCACCACAACAACCACAGAAAAGCCAACTACCACAACAATCATTATCACTGAGACATCCACTACCACAAGAACCCCTGAATTCACAACAACCACAGAGAAAATCCACCACAACAACCACAGAAAAGCCCATCACAACCACAGAAATGGTAAGAACTAGTACTGCTGCAACAACAGAAAAATCCAGCACTACAGCAAAAACCACAGAAAAGTCAACAATTGCAACTAAAACTGCTGCGACAACAACTAAAGAACCAGTCACAACAACCGCTGAAGTGGTTACAAATACAGTGACTAAAATAACACATTCAAAAGCACCCCAGGTTAACACTACAATGACATCGGTCACAAAAAAACCTACCACAACAACAATCACAGAAAAATCCTCCACAATTACCACAGAAAAGCCAACTACCACAGCAACAACAGAGAAGACCATTGGCACAACCCCTGAAGTCACAACAGTGACAAAAAAACCCACCACAACAAACACAATCACAGAAAAATCCACTTCCACAACAACCCCTGAATTCACAACACCCACAGAAAAACCCACCACAACAGCAATCACTGAAAAATCCTCCACAGCAACAACAGAAAAGCCAACTAACAACCACATGACCAGCCTACCACAACAATCATTATCACTGAGACATCCACTACCACAAGAACCCCTGAATTCACAACAACCACAGAGAAATCCACCACAACAACCACAGAAACGCCTACCACAACAGCAATCAGCAACAACAGAAAAGCAATTACTGAAAAATCCACCACAGCAACAACAGAAAAGCCAACTACCACAACAATCATTATCACTGAGACATCCACTACCACAAGAACCCCTGAATTCACAACAACCACAGAGAAATCTACCACAACAACCACAGAAACGCCTACCACAACAGCAATCACTGAAAAATCCACCACAGCAACAACAGAAAAGACCATTGGCACAACAACCCCTGCAACAACCACAGAGCCACAACAGTGACAAAAAACCCCACCACAGCAACCTCTGAATTCACAACAACCACAGAAAAATCCACCACAACAACCACAGAAACACCTACCACAACAGCAATCAACTGACCACAAGTTCACCAACGACACCACACTTTAACTGCCACTGTTTGTAAGTGGACAACTTGGATCAACAACCATTATCCTGACCTACCAAGCATTCCAAATGGTGGAGATTATGAAACCATCGAAAACAAAACTTACTAATCAATAACCCACTGAATTGCACGGAAAACCTGTTGAAATAAAATGCAGAGCAACGAAATTTAAAGATTTACCTCTCAATGCATTAGAACAAACCGTGACATGTGATCCAGATCCAGTTGGACTCAGTTGGACTCATTTGTCGAACACAAAGACCAAAAAATCCACCACCTCCTTGTTTAGACTATGAAATAAAGTCAAATGTTGCCACAGATTTGTGAATCTACAACTACAATTTTCAGCCAACAGCAACAACAGAAAAGCCAACTCACAACAATCATTATCAGAAATCCACTACCACAAGAACCCCTGAATAAACAACCACAGAACCACCACAACAACCACAGAAACGCCTAGTACCACAACAACCACAGAAATCACAACAACCACAGAACCTGCCACAACAGCAATTACTGAAAAATCAACAACAGCAACAACAGACAACTGCAACAACAGAAAAATCCACAACAATCATTATCACTGAGACACTACAGCAAAAACCACAGAAAATCCACCACAACAACCACAGAAACGCCTCAACAATTGAAAAATCAACAGCAACAACTAGAAAAGCCAACTACCACAACAATCATTATCACTGAGACATCCACTACCACAAGAACCCCTGAATTCAACAACCACAGAGAAATAAACAACCACAGAACCACCACAACAGTCACAACAACAGCAACAACAGAAAAGCCAACTACCACAACAATCATTATCACTGCTCCACTATCACAAGAAGTTCACAACAACCACAGGTCCACCACAACAACCACAGAAAAGCCAACAGAAAAGCCAACTACAAATACAGTCCACTATCACAAGACTAAAAACAACCACAGAGAAATAACACAACCACAGAAAAGCCCATTCAAAAGCACCCCAGGTTAACACTACAATGACATCGGTCACAAAAAAACCTACCACAACAACAATCACAGAAAAATCCTCCACAATTACCACAGAAAAGCCAACTACCACAGCAACAACAGAGAAGACCATTGGCACAACCCCTGAAGTCACAACAGTGACAAAAAAACCCACCACAACAAACACAATCACAGAAAAATCCACTTCCACAACAACCCCTGAATTCACAACACCCACAGAAAAATCCACCACAACAGCAATCACTGAAAAATCCTCCACAGCAACAACAGAAAAGCCAACTACCACAACAATCATTATCAACTGAGACATCCACTACCACAAGAACCCCTGAATTCACAACAACCACAGAGAAATCCACCACAACAACCACAGAAACGCCTACCACAACAGCAATCACTGAAAAATCCACCACAGCAACAACAGAAAAGCCAACTACCACAACAATCATTATCACTGAGACATCCACTACCACAAGAACCCCTGAATTCACAACAACCACAGAGAAATCCACCACAACAACCACAGAAACGCCTACCACAACAGCAATCACTGAAAAATCCACCACAGCAACAACAGAAAAGCCAACTACCACAACAATCATTATCACTGAGACATCCACTACCACAAGAACCCCTGAATTCACAACAACCACAGAGAAATCCACCACAACAACCACAGAAACCCATCACAACCACAGAAATGGTAAGAACCTACCACAACAGCAAAAACCACAGAAAAGTCACTGAAAAATCCACCACAGCAACAACAGAAAAGACCATTGCACCCCAGCACAACAACCCCCACAACAACAATGAAAAATCCTCCACAATTACCACAGAGCCACAACAGCAACAACAGAGAAGACCATGACAAAAAACCCCACCACAACAACCTCACAGAAAAATCCACTTCCACAACAACCCCTGAATTCACAACAACCACAGAGAAATCCACCACAACCATAGAAACGCCTACCACAACAGCAATTACTGAAAAATCCACCACAGCAACAACAGAAAAGCCAACTACCACAACAATCATTATCACTGAGACATCCACTATCACAAGAACCCCTGAATTCACAACAACCACAGAGAAATCCACCACAACAACCACAGAAACGCCTACCACAACAGCAATCACTGAAAAATCCACCACAGCAACAACAGAAAAGACCAACTACCACAACAATCATTATCACTGAGACATCCACTACCACAAGAACCCCTGAATTCACAACAACCACAGAGAAATCCACCACAACAACCACAGAAACGCCTACCACAACAGCAATCACTGAAAAATCCACCACAGCAACAACAGAAAAGCCAACTACCACAACAATCATTATCACTGAGACATCCACTACCACAAGAACCCCTGAATTCACAACAACCACAGAGAAATCCACCACAACAACCACAGAAACGCCTACCACAACAGCAATCACTGAAAAATCCACCACAGCAACAACAGAAAAGACCATTGGCACAACAACCCCTGGAGCCACAACAGTGACAAAAAACCCCACCACAACAACCTCTGAATTCACAACAACCACAGAGAAATCCACCACAACAACCATAGAAACGCCTACCACAACAGCAATTACTGAAAAATCCACCACAGCAACAACAGAAAAGCCAACTACCACAACAATCATTATCACTGAGACATCCACTATCACAAGAACCCCTGAATTCACAACAACCACAGAGAAATCCACCACAACAACCACAGAAACGCCTACCACAACAGCAATTACTGAAAAATCCACCACAGCAACAACAGAAAAGACCATTGGCACAACAACCCCTGGAGCCACAACAGTGACAAAAAACCCCACCACAACAACCTCTGAATTCACAACAACCACAGAAAAATCCACCACAACAACCACTGAAAAGCCCATCACAACCACAGAAATGGTAAGAACTAGTACTGCTGCAACAACAGAAGAATCCAGCACTACAGCAAAAACCACAGAAAAGTCAACAATTGCAACTAAAACTGCTGCGACAACAACTAAAGTACCAGTCACAACAACAACCTTTGAATCTACAGCAACAACAGAAAAGACCGTTGCCACAACCACCCCTGAGGCCACAACAGTCACAGAAAGGCCTACCACAACGTTCACAGAAACAACAGGCACAACAACTTTATGTTTCTGCAAGTACATGGATCAAATGTTCTCTCCTGGTAAGCAGTGGATTCATTTTAGTCATTTGTTGTTATCATTTTGTGGTTATAGTTACACCTGCCCCTACAATGTAATCTGACACACTTGATCACATCAAACTGCCTACACTGTATAGTGTGTTTGCTCTGAAGTCAAATCCATTTTTCATTAAGATCTGTGAACAAAATCAACATTCTGTGTTGCCCTTGCTTCTGATTGGTCATGGCACTTAAACAGTGGGGAGGAAGGGCAAAGTGAGGGATAAGTGACCTCAGTGGAAAAAGTGAACAAGTGTAAAGATAATTGTAACAGTGACTTCTCATGGTATTTTTCCGCACATTACTATTTATTTATTTTATATATTTATCTAACTGCCTTGCTTTTATCCACATTTAGGAAGTTTCTTGTACAATAAGACTGATGGAGCAGGTTGGTGTTTCACAGCATATTGCAATTTGACATGCAATGTTGAGAAGGTTGCTAAACCATGTCTATCTACTACTCCACCGACTCCTACCACCACCACAACAAGCTCTGGCACTACACCACAAACTGTCTCAACAACAATCAGTACAATTACAGAATCCACAGTGAAGCCTTCTAAAGACTGTTTATTTCTCAAACCACCCAGAAAGGTATTTTATTTATTTATTTATTTTAAAGGTAATTTATTTATATAAATATGTACTTTAAAGGAAATCTCTCTCTCTCTCTCTCTCTCTATATATATATATATATATATATATATATATATATATATAATTCATTCATCATGCAGAATATTGGAAAACAAATCAAAATGGTTGTTTAATTTTATAGAATTGAATTCATTAGCTTTATTAAAACTCACAATATATAAAATCAGACAAGTGAATATTGATACATAAATGAATAAATAAACAAAGTAATATAAGATTGCTATATTTCTCATATGTAAATCCAACATAACAATTATTACAGAAGTTTAATTCACTGTTGGAATAGATAACACCTGTGCATGAAGCTGTATTTCATATAAGCCTCGTATCTACATCTTTCCTTGTTTCCTGAATAACATAAATTTTAGATGTATTTGTTGCACATGTGTGCACCTGGTGTACTGAGACACAATATTTTACTTGTAGTACAGTGCTAAAAGTATTACTTCACCCCTTACAGGATGGTGAGTCCTGGAGATCCAGTAACTGCACTACAGAAACATGTGACAATGGAAGAGTAATAACAGATTATGTGCCATGTAAACCAATAATCACTCCTGTGTGTGAAAATGGGTACCCACCAGTTAGGGTTTATGATGAAACAGGCTGCTGTTTCCAATACGACTGCAAATGTAAGTTCAAATAAAAGCATTTAGAAATTTTACATCCATGCAGCATTTTGCTACACATGTAAGCAAACTACAAAATATACTGTTTTTCTCAATCTAATATTTGCAGGTGTTTGTAGTGGCTGGGGAGATCCCCATTATGTGACATTTGATGGCCAGTATTACAGCTTTCAGAAGAACTGCACATATGTCCTGGTCAAAGAGATCATTCCTCGACACAATTTTAAGATTCTCATCAACAATGAAAACTGTGATTCCTCTGGAACTGTGACCTGTGCAAAAGCTTTGACTGTGTATTACAAAAATTATGAAGTTAATCTTACACAGGATAGAGTCCCAAAGACAGTAAACAAGGTACAACTTATATTATATATATTACATATAGTCTTTAAAGATATTTTTATTATTTTACTCAAATATATTTGAATGATATTCATTGATGATAGTGAAAAATGTAAACAATGTTGCAATTGTTTAGGTGTACATCAATGGCAAGCAGGTATTTCCAACTTACTCAAATGATGACCTCATCATAACAAGCACAGCAATTGAGCTGCTTTTGAGAATCCATGCAATTGAAGCAGTTGTGATGTTCAAAGGGCTTTTCTTCTATGTTGACATCGCATCTTCGCTTTTCCATGGCAACACAGAGGGACAGTGTGGTAAGCTGATAATTAATTTGCTGTTGTAATGAAGTGGGGAATGACAAAGCAGGCTCCATTTTACACTCTGCTGAAAATATGTAAACATTGCAAGACTTAATATAAAAGTGTCAGTGGATATACCAAATATAGTAACAAATGGATTGTAATGTCTGTCATATCTCTCTTCACTTTCACAAGGTACCTGTGACAATGACACGAAAAATGACTGTAGATTACCAAATGGCCAGATTCATCCCTCATGCTCTGAGATGGGACATTATTGGCAGGTACCAGATAAGAATAAGCCATACTGTGATAAACCTCAACCAACCCCATTGGTACCAACTATACCTCCACGACCCTGCAAACCTGATATTTGTGAAATTTTGAACAGCAAGTAAGAATTTACAGAATAAACATTAACACAATAGGTCAATTCATCATAGAGTACCACTCAGATTAACAGAGTACTTTCTTTTAATTTTTACATTAAGGGTGTTTGAGAAGTGCCACAAAGTAATCTCGCCACAACCCTTTTATGAGGCCTGTAAATTTGATGTTTGCCACATGTCAAATTCCACCGTCGGGTGTTCCAGCATGGAGGCTTATGCCGTGGTGTGTGCTGAAGCATCTGTCTGTGTACCCTGGAGGAATGCCACTAAGGGACAGTGTGGTAGGAGGGTTTTGCTACAGTAGAAAGCAAATGATGTTATTTTAAGATGTCCAGAATAATTTTTTTAATCATTTTGATGTTTAATCCACTTTCTTTCATAGAATATAAATGTCCAAAAAATCAAGTCTACAAGCCTTGTGGGCCAACTGTTGTACCAACTTGTAATGCAAGGTAATCTAGATCTCTTTGTCACTGTGTTCACTCCAATAGCAACTTGGGATTGCTATCGGAGGGAAGACTTACTGTCAAACTTTCTGTTTTCAAACTTTGTGTTTTTCCACCCTAACTACCAACTACTTAGACTCTTGACCACCAGCGATACAGAGACACATGACACCAGTGGCATTTTATGTACTAAATGTCAGACTTCTGACATAGAGATATATGAAATATTCATTTTGGATGCATCCAAATTAAATTATTAATTTACAATCATAATATTTTTTTAGGGAAAAAACATACTTTTATTCCATATGTTTTCAATTATTCCTTTACATATAAATGTCATCAATAACATCTTTAGCAATGCTACAGCCATGTTACCTGCTCTGGAGGGCTGATCAGAATGTAATTAGTTTTGCAGTATTTTGTCGTAAACCAGAGTATTGAACAAATTCCGTTTTGAACTTGATGCTAGGTGAAATGTCTAAATGAATGTCTAAATAAAATTCCATTATACACATCACTTTATTTCTGAAAGGATTATCTGTGTTTTTAATTCATATTTAGATACAATGAGAAGTTTGTTCAGCAATGCCAGGGAGACACCCTCAGCAAGAGTCAAACTTGTGATAGATTCATGGAAGGATGTTTCTGCCCAGAGGGGACGACTTTGTTCAATACAAAATCTGACCTCTGTGTCTCCTCCTGTAAGAGCATTTTCTAGAGTAAGAAAAATAAAAAATCAATTAATTATTGTACAGTTACAGATAAATAAAAAGCTGTTTGTATTGTTTAAGGTTGCACTGGACCTGATGGCCAACCTAAAGCGGTAAATACTACTATATATGGCTTATTATCAGTATCTGTAGTGTATTCATTGCTGTTATGACATTAATTCTGTTCCATCACTGAAACAGCTTGGTGACACTTGGCAGAGTGGCTGTCAGCAGTGTGTCTGTGATAAGAACACTCTGAGTGTTCAGTGCAAGCCTGTCATATGTACCACTCCAGAACCAAAACCCTGTAACAAAGACGGCGAGGTATTGGTGACTCCGCACAGTGGACTGCTGTAACACACTGGCATGTGGTGAGTAAGTCAAAGTGTTACATCTACACCTGCTTACATTAGGCTTTAACACACATTTTACATGTATTTACTCATCAGTTTCCTCATCATGGGGAGTACTGCTTTTGAAACACTTGTATAATAGTTGTCTATAGCCTACCTTATACCTTCATGAGATACCGTGAAATACCGTTTTTTGGTTGAAAGCTGCCAGTGAACTGTATTGCATTATACAGAGAGGTGTTTATGTAGTTTTGCCTCCCCTAGTTACATAAACTGAAGGGGCAAAACAATTGAAACTTAGTATGACACACTATGATAATTCAACAGCCCAATGAACTGCAGCCTCCAAAATTATCATACATTGTAATTAGGAATCTCTGAAATACATTCAACAAAACTGAACATTACAACATTTATGAAAGAAAGATTTATTGCAGTTTGCATCAGTTTTAACAAGGTGGACCAAAATTTTGACCATTCTCTCACAAGTCTTTCACAAGTCTCAAGCTAACAGTAATACCACTGCACTGTATTTATATTTGCTAAGAATTTAAATATGCAAGGGTTGAATGGGCAGTAAGGACATATTACCAGACACTATAAGTAAGACATGCAACTCAGTTTCTAATCATGCACAAGGGCTATCTGCATTAAAATTAAAAAAATGGGAATTACATGCACACTTATATTTAACAACAGGATTGGAGTTTAGGATAAATAAAATTGCTCCCTTTAAAACAAACAACATAATACTGTACAGAGTGAAATGTGGTAAGAAAAGTATGGTGTGCCAATACTTTTTAGATGTTTTAAAAGGAAATGTAAACAGAATAGTTTAGTTTTGAATATACTGTTTGAATATACTGTGTGATTAAAGATGACAGTGTCTGCTGCTGTCTATGATGAACCCTTCAGTGAAAATGGTGTTTGTATCACTTATTCTACCATTTAAAGATTTTTGATTACAGTGTAGAAACCTATTTTTATTTTGAGATATGTAAGAAGTAATGCATCTAAAAATACTGGTAATCTTGGTTTCATTTTACGTTATGTTAACCAACCATGGAAATGTCTTACTTTTCAACCAACAGAATGTGATAAGAACCACTGCCCACCAGCACAGAAATGCAAGCTGGGATTTGAGTTGAAGATCATCATCTCAAATGACAGTTGCTGCCCCTCTTACAACTGTGGTAAGCTTAACACACAGATTTTAGTTACATTTATTTATTATTTATTTTTATTACTGTGAGAAAGACTACAACTGAACTAAGCATACACTGACCTTTTTTCATCTAGTGCCCAAAGGTCTCTGTGTTTTCAATGATACTGAGTACAGGGTAAGGAGTAATATCTTTTATATATTTTTATATATTTTTTTATATATTTTGTGCTCTGTTTCTGTGTTGTTTCTGCTCTACCAGAGTGACATTTGTTTTGCTGATCTTTATATCAGATTGACTCAGACTTTACATTTTATTGTTTACAGCCAGGTATGAATTTCTTTAAAAGCCCATGTGAGTTATGCGACTGTACTGAAACTCTTGATCCCAAGAGCATGTTGAACACTGTTGAGTGTCATCTGATGCAGTGTGACGTGTTTTGTCAAGAGGTACTTTTGCATGCTGTTTTTTATGTTTTTAATTTGAATTTGAAGCCAGTTTTGTAATATTGTACAAAATGTTTAACATGAAAGCACTTCTACAAGAAGTGTACAGCTGATCTGCGTAACAGTTGCTGATGCATAGACTTTGAAACATTTTTCTCTGAGATTTTCTGATATTTCAAGAATCTGTCCACATTGACCATCTATTCTATAGATCAACCAGAGTAGCAGGGACATTGTCTCTGGAAACTGATGCTACTGTTAAATCTTTTTAATGAAAGCAACAAACTAAACTGTGTCAGAATTCTCAGAGGTAGCTAATTCAAAACTTTGGACATCAGAATGACCATAGTGATTTGTGTTTTTTTCAGGGCTATGTGTACAAAAATCAACCTGGACAATGTTGTGGAACATGTAAAAAGATCAGCTGTGTTTTGGAGGTCCCAGGCTTAACTTCTCCAGTAATTATTAATGTAAGTACCACATCATGTGAACACATTCAGAATCAGTGTGTGTAACCCAAAATTGTTGTATTTATCAGAACTGTGTTCATTAATTAACCTCTTCTACACCTCTGACAGCCTTCTCAGTCTTGGTCACCACCAAATGACAACTGTATCACGTATGAGTGCCAAGAGAGAGGATGATGAGTTTATAATCTCTAAAAATCAAACGACATGTCCTGAATATGACCCAGCGAACTGCATTCCTGTGAGTATAATCTAATTATTAAAGGAGAATAAATGCTTTTTTCTTAACATCTTTGTTAAAAACTCTAAACTGATGGTAGCTTATCTTACAGTGCACATTGTATCCGATCAGTGTCTGAAACAGTTTCACATCTGTCAGATAATTCATTATTATCTGTATAAATAGAGTGAAGAACTAAAATCTTTAAATTTTATGACATTGTATAGAAGGAAAATATAACCACTGCAAGCCATATACAGATAAATGTATCTACAAATGGGGTTAAGCAATGAATACTTTGAGTTAATATATATAAAGTTAGAGAAATATACGGGATGTAAATACACCAAATGTGCTGAAACACTCAAACGCATAGTAAAGAGGAAATAGGTTTAGATTGCCTTGTGCAGAAGCACCAATACCACAAGTGATTTGTGTGACTGTATATCCATCAGTATTGTCTATATGCATATGTTACAATCCATATTATTTATATTACAGGGAACTGAGCAGAGTGACATGAATGGTTGTTGCAAAACTTGTAAGTATGAGTTAATAAAGTAAACTGAAATTACACAATACTACAGAATAGTTTGATAGTTTGAAAATGCCATTACACATTAATATAGAGCTCCGTAAGCAACATCATCTATAACTTTATAAGTAAACATTTCCTAATTTTAGTTATTTAACTTATACTTGAGCCCTTAGTAATTTGTAGATTTTTAAAAAATCTACAGCTGTAAAAAGATATTTTTACTGTCATCCTCTGTTACTCGTAGCCTGTGTCGGTGATGGTAAGAAATGTATTCATATTTATTTTTTTAAATGAACTGCTAGTCTAGAAAATGTCCATAAAATAAATAAATAACATAAAATCTATCAGAGCCAGAGATTATGTCTTTAAATTCTGTCTTTTGTCAGATCAACAGTTTAAAATTCAACGTTATTCCACTAAGAATGATATTAAACACAGAAAAGAAGCCAATCCACACTCACTCACACTGACTTTTGATTGAATTGATACATTTTCTGTCTACTAACCAGTTCTTTTAGCGCTAAATTTCTCCATGTCAAAGGGTGTCAGAAATATACAAATTAGTTAGTTTTGCAAACATCTGTGGTCAATTAAAATCTCTATTGATTTTTTTCCAAAACACATTTTAACAACTGAAATGATAAAACTTCTCATATTAGATTCTTGATTTTATTTTGGTACTGAAATGATGATGTGTGTGACATGCCGTTTTTGCAGCAGGATGAAAATGATGCTCATTTGTCCTTTACAGGTACTCCACGTGACCAGTGTCAAATGAAGAGAACCACCACCTATCTGCAGACAAAGGACTGCAAGTCAGTGAACCAAGTGGAAATCACATCCTGTGAGGGATCCTGTGGAGCGTCCTCATCAATGTGAGATTTATAACATCTGAGGGATAAACAGCAAAAACTACTTATTCAATCTACAATACCACCTGTTCAGTTTTCATGTGGAAAGTGACTTAAACTGATCCTGTATGAAACTCTCTCTAATTACAGGTACTCTGCAGAGAGCAACAGTTTGATGCATTCATGCTCATGCTGTCAAGAAATGATCACCAGTAAGAAGGAGGTGGAGATGAAGTGCTCTAATGGCAACACGATAAAACATACTTACATTTCAGTTGACAAGTGTGGTTGCCAAGTTGCTGAATGTCCTAAGAGCACCACAGACTAGTGTAAACATTTTGAAAGACAACATTAAAAACTAAGCTTTATTGCAGGGAATGTACTTTTATACTTTTATAACAATTCTTCTCCAAAATCTATTAGAGAATCAAGACCCTATATGCAAAGATCACCAGAGACACACCCCTGTACTTGCCTGTACTTGGGTCTGTATCCAGCAGGCCCAAGTAAAGGCAAATAGGTTAAACCTCTATTCAGCAGATACTTTGTGGTCTCATATGTCCTACACATCTGGAAACTGGCTCTTTGTACTCTGACAATACTTGTCATCACCCTTTCATTTATTGTCAGGGAAGCAGGGAAGTGCCACGTGATAACAGCACATATTTGTGTCATGGTGTCTCTTTTAGCTTTGGAAGAGGTTGTTTCTTTAATTGATGTGGTGTTTTCAGTCTTCTCTTCTTCTCTTTCTCTTCACTTTACTGCAAATGACCTGAGAGATAATAAAATATACAAGAATGCACACTTTTCACTGTTTCTTGACTATTTTTACATGACTTTGATCTTAAGTGTGGCTCAGGAGTTAGAGCAGGTCGTCCACTAATTGGCAGTTCGATCCCCGGCTCCTCCAGTCACATGTTGAAATGGCCTTGGCCAAGCTACTGACCCTCAAGTTGCTCCCAAAAGCATACCAAATAATAATTCTTTTACCCATGGCAATGATTATATGATATGTTATGAACCTTTTTTTCTTTTTCCACAAAGTACAATAAGCAAAACATAGTCTGTGTTCACGAAGTAATGTACAAAATTAGAATGCTCCATTGAAACTTAACTGGAGCATTGTTTTGTCTTGGTTGAATAAACAAGGTGCTGGATCATCCTATAAGGTAGTCCTGGGGAAATATTTGCTTTGCCCTAATGAATCTGAATAAGTACAACTTTATTTAGGAATCTGAGTCCAAAATTAACTTAAATAACAAATGAGATAAAATTGGACTTTTACACAGGGCCAGAAAATGTTTAATGTGTATGAATATATGATTGTGATGATATGATTGTGCTTTAGTTAGTAATTACACCACTATAAACTACCGTATTTTCTATATTTTTGCTATAAAGCGCACCGGGTTATAAGGCGCAATATCAATGATCTACTGCTAACGGGTCTATTTTCATACATAAAGCGCACCGGGTTATAAGGCGCATTAAATGCACAGATCGTATTACTCCGCGAGGATCCTGACTACGGTGGCCGTAAAGCTCAATCCATCAATCAGCGCAGCTTCGTAGCTTACCAAGGCCGTGCTAAAACATTTAGACAGATTTTTGAGCGCCGTGTACCACATAAAATCGGTTCTAAAGCCAGAGGTTCTAAAGGTCAGAAAGCACAACCATAATTAATTCATCCATTAGGCGCACCGCATTTTAAGGCGCACTATTGATTTTTGAGAAAATTAAAGGATTTTAAGTGAGCCTTATGGTCCGAAAAATACGGTACGTGACGAACCTGGGCTTTTGGGGGCTCCTGGGGTTTGGAGCAGTTCACTGTGACTAATTGGTAATCCACAAATGGTTCTGTACTGTAAATTCAAATTGGAAGGAAAACATGGACAGAAAACCAATAACAGATGAAAACCCTCTTTGGCAACATTGGAAAAGGGTGGTGCATCTGAAGCCAGGTTAAAAAAGAGAAAGGTCTTTGGTTGTTTGTATTGAGAGAGTGAGATACTGTCTGAAAACTTCAACCAACTTGAACCAAGAAATTTAGCTTTCTGAATATATATATATATATATATATATATATATATATATATATATATATATATATATATATATATATATATATATATATATATATATATATATATATATATATATATATATATATATATATATATATATATATATACATATATATATATATATATATATACATATATATATATATATATATACATACACACACACACATATGAATGAATGAATGAATGAATAAATAAATAAATGGGAATTAAGGTCTGGAGTCTGGAATCAGCTGCAACTTATATGCCATCACCCACCCCTTTGGAAGCAAAATAAATAAATAATGATCATTTATGAATATAAATTAGATGTATTACATAAAAAGTCAATACATTATATTGTCATTGCATTACACACAGGTCCTGCATTCAGAAATCTCCTTAAGAAAAGCTCAAAATATGTAGCCCATTTCAGAATGATTTATATAACATTACTTTAAGGTAAGTACTGATGCATATTGAGATCATCACTTTAATGCTCCAGCTCATAAAAATGGGGCTAGTTTCAACTACTTTATCTGCTGTGTAGCTGCTGTAATTTGTCCCCCAGGATATAATAAAGCATTTTCATAATCATTAACATTACATCATTTTTATTTATTCATTGCACATATTTTGCATCATTAATCCGAATCTGCAAAGTAACGAGAGACTGAAGTACAAAGTAGCAGAAAGTAACTGCACTTAATAACCTTCCATCACTGATAAATATTAATATGTCTGCATTAATTTAATTAAAAATAAATAATACTGCGGTAAACTATGTAAAATGTGCTATATCAGTGGAGTTTGAGATCATAATTAATCATATTATGCTGTAAATATTATCCATATCTTGTGTGTAAAGATAGGGTTAGGGTTTTAAATTATATGACGATAATAATTATAACAAATAACATATGGTAACATATAATAAAATATACATAAAAATACCAATTCACCAAAGACGGAGAATCAGTGGGAACCCTGTGCTTGTTTCTCTGCAATGAGCCGGTCCCACCGAGGGTTAACTTTGTCAAGCGCGCCGAGAGGAACAGACGGAAGTTAGTAAACCAATATCCGGTAAATAAAATAAAACGGTAAACAAAATGGAAATATAACAATTTCTTTATTCTTTCTTCGCGGCCCGGTACCAAATGACCCACGGACCGGTACCGGTCCAGGGCCGGGGGGTTGGGACCTCTGATATAAAGACTTCTGGGGGCTCGGGCCGGAACGACTCTTCATCGTGTTCTCCAGCCCGGACGTGTTTCACTGTAACGCCCCGCTTGGCAGTCATGTCGGTGCTGAAGTCGGGGCGCCCACTGTTAGAGTAGTCAAATTTCTCTTTAAAATAACTCATCGTGTCCCATTTACATCCAGGAATACATTAGCTGGAGATTATGCGTTGAAGGACAGCGGCGTATCGGCTGCGATATCGATTTATTTTGAGGTAAAACTAAGTTTATTGTCGACTTCTCGCCTCAGGCTTTCTCCTCTTGACTGTTAATGTTAGCTAACGTTACGCTGAGTTCATGTCATTAAATAACGCTCACCATAACAGGGGGCTGCTTTTGTGTGTATACCTCATTACCTAAGAGACAACAAAAGAAATGTATAGTTAGGACGTTGTTGTTAAATCAGCTGAAATAGTTTGCATCTCATATGAAGTGCGTAATGTCTTCATCTGTGTACTTCTGTTGTTGTTAATGCTACTAATGTTACTTCTCTAACTGCAGGTCAAACAGCCGCCAGGAGGTTTATCCACAGTGTTAAATATGTGTATCACACGTCTTCCTGATGTCCTGTTTATACTTTTATCTGTGGGAGTGTCTCATTGGTGTTGTGCATGATTATTAATGGTAATCAGTCTTTTGTTTTATTTTCCTCAGTTGTCAGTGTAAGCCATGGCATCACTGTCAGAGGAGGTGCTGCTGGTGGTGAAGAAGGTCCGCCAGAGGAAGCAGGATGGCACACTTTATCTAATGGCTGAGCGCATAGCCTGGGGTCCAGAGGGCAAAGACCGCTTCACAGTCAGCCACCTGTACGCGGACATCCGCTGTGAGTGCATGATGCTGTCCAATTACTAAATAATAGTGCTGAGGTGGAGGAGTGTCCATGGGTTTCTCCAGCTCCGCTGCTTTGTGTTTCCTCTCCAGGTCAGAAGATCAGCCCTGACGGTAAAGCCAAAATTCAGCTCCAGCTGGTCCTTCACACTGGAGAGAGCACCACATTCCACTTTGCCAATGAGAGCACTGCGCTGAAAGACAGAGACGCCGCCAAGGAGCTGCTGCAACAGCTGCTGCCCAAGTTCAAGAAGAAAGCCAACAAGGAGCTGGAGGAAAAAAACAGGTGAGACTTGGCTGTTTTCACAAGATCATCCTGGAAGGTTAAGTCTGCTATTGTATTTGGTATCCATCTAACAAGTATTGTCTTTGTATACACTCAGTGACTCAGTTCATCCCACATTGTCCTGGTGTATGTATAACTCAGCACACTTTATTCCAGGTTAAGTGATGTCTACACAGTGGAAACCACTTATCATGGATCAAAACCTTGGAATAGAATCATTCCTACACAAATGCTTTTTCCTGACAATTTTCTTATAGTAATCAGTAACCTTTGTACAGTGTTCATTTAGTCTTATCATACATGGCAACATGTGGCAAAAATTAACTATTAATAATTAATTATACTAATTAATGACACTGTTAATTACTACTACAGAAAAGCTATGGTAACCAATCTGCTCCCAGCTGGCTACTTGAGGCTGGTGCAGCATGCACACTGAAATTTTGACAGGGAAAAGGAAAATAATTTTCTCTTACTGAAAAATGTTGTCTCCTCGAAGTTTATGACATACTGCTAAAAACGTGCCAACCAGATGCAGCAGCAAAACTTCAGTAGAAACAAATCTGCCCTGTTTGGAGAAGATGAGAAGTCTAAAAGTACACAATGTTTTGCGTGATTGCCAAGATATACATGTTCAGATATGTAGATGTAATAGTGATTTTATTTTACGAGAGCAGAAACTCTCTGGGAATACCATGATGTTGTTTTAATAACATCTTGGTTTTAAATAATGTGTTACAGTAAATCAGTACAGCTCTCTGAATTTAAAGGAAATTAACAAGTAATGACCTCATGTTGAAAGTACTAGTAAGGTTTTTAGGTAATTCATTCATTGAATAATTTCATTCTAAAAATATTCTTATATATTTTTTATTTTCCCCTGCAGAATGCTTCAAGAAGATCCAGTGCTTTTCCAATTATATAAGGATCTCGTGGTGAGCCAAGTGATCAGTGCTGACGAATTCTGGGCCAACCGGTTAGGGGACATAAACAACGCAGACCCTGCACCATACAACAACAAACAGGAAGTTGGTATATCTGGAGCCTTTCTGGTGAGTACATTATGTGGTACAGTTAGACCTAATATTTTGAAAACAACCTAATAAAGAGTACATTTAATAATAGATTGATTCAGGCATGCATTGACAACTTCACCATTAACAACAACGTACTGTTGAA
Organism: Scortum barcoo; assembly: GCA_023238725.1. Taxonomy (NCBI): domain Eukaryota; kingdom Metazoa; phylum Chordata; class Actinopteri; order Centrarchiformes; family Terapontidae; genus Scortum; species Scortum barcoo. The sequence goes on from CM041536.1 coordinate 12,140,159, forward strand.
AGTTAACAGACTTCCTTTTGTTTTACAGGCAGACATTAGACCTCAGACAGATGGCTGTAATGGCTTGAGATATAATCTGACAGCTGATATTATTGAATCCATCTTCAGAACATACCCTGCAGGTAAACGATTACACAATTTCATTTCTAGACTACAACAGTGATTAACTCAGATGAGGAATTAACAGAGATGAGGAATTGCTTAGTGAGATCAGCTGGTATATCTTTAACTCAACCGTGCATTCCTGTCCACCTCAGTGACTGATGTTCAATGAGTAACTACTGTCCCTCATTGATTAAATAAAAGATTGTACTAAATATATTTATATCAACTTGTGTTGTATTTGCAGTGAAGCAGAAGTATAGTGAAAATGTGCCTCACAACCTGACAGAGAAGGAGTTCTGGACCCGCTTTTTCCAGTCCCATTATTTTCACAGAGATCGCATCAACACAGGAACACAGGATATCTTCTCAGAGTGTGCCAAGCAAGATGATAAGGGTGAGAGTTTTAAAAGCTTTTTCAGGTGCAGATCTCATATATACTGTTAATGCAAGGATTTTCTAACAGTGTCAAAACATCCATCCATCCATCCATCTTCAACCGCTTGATCCGGGACCGGGTCGCGGAGGCAGCAGTCTGAGCAAAGATGCCCAGACTTCCCTCACCCCAGACACTTCCTCCAGCTCTTCCAGGGGGGACCCCGAGGCGTTCCCAGGCCAGCCGAGAGGCATAGTCTCTCCAGCGTGTCCTTGGGTCTTCCCCGAGGCCTCCTCCCGGTGGGACATGCCTGGAACACCTCCCTAGGGAGGCGTCCAGGGGGCATCCGAAACAGATGCCCAAGCCACCTCAGCTGACTCCTCTCAATGTGAAGGAGCAGCGGCTCTACTCCGAGCTCCTCCCGAGTGACTGAGCTTCTCACCCTATCTCTAAGGGAGCGCCCAGCCACCCTGCATGGAGGAAACTCATTTCGGCCGCTTGTATCCGCAATCTCTGTCCCCTTTCGGTCATTACCATTAAAGTTCATGACCATAGGTGAGGGTGGGAAAACGTAGATTGACCGGTAAATCGAGAGCTTCGCCTTTCGACTTAGCTCCTTCTTCACCACGACGGTCCGGTACACTGTCTGCATAACTGCGGACGCTGCACCAATCCGCCTGTCAATCTTCACGCTCCATCTTTCCCTCGCTCTCGTGAACAAGACCCCGAGATACTTGAACTCCTCCACCTTGAGGCAGGACCTCTCCACCCACCCGGAGAGGGCACGCCACCCTTTTCCGGTCGAGAACCATGGCCTCCTCGGATTTGGAGGTGCTGATTCTCATTCCCAGCCGCTTCACACTCGGCTGCAAACCGCTCCAGTACATGCTGAAGGTCCTGGCCTGATGAAGCCATCAGGACAACATCATCTGCAAAAAGCAGAGATGAAATCCTGTGGTTCCCAAACCGGACTCCCTCCGGCCCCTGGCTACGCCTAGAAATCCTGTCCATAAAGATTATGAACAGGACCGGTGACAAAGGGCAACCCTGCCGGAGTCCAACATGCACTGGGAACAGGTCTGACTTACTGCCGGCAATGCGAACCAAGCTCCTGCTCCGGTCGTACAGAGACCGAACAGCCCTTAGCAAAGGCCCCCGGACCCCATACTCATGCGGAGCACTCCCCACAGAATAATACCACGAGGGACACGGTCGAATGCCTTCTCCAGATCCACAAAGCACATGTGGACTGGTTGGGCAAACTCCCATAAACCCTCAAGCACCCTGTGGAGGGTATAGAGCTGGTCCAGTGTTTCACAACCGACCGGACGACGAAAACCGCATTGTTCCTCCTGACTCCGAGGGTCGACTATATTGGCCGAATTCTCCTCTCCAGTACCCTGGCGTAGGACCTTTCCTGGGGAGGCTGAGAAGTGTGATCCCCTGTAGTTGGAACACACTCTCCGGTCCCCCTTTTTAAAAAGAGGGACCACCACCCCAGTTTGCCACTCCAGAGGCACTGTCCCCAACCTCCATGCAATGTTGCAGAGGCGTGTCAGCCAAGACAGCCCCACAACATCCAGAGACTTGAGGTACTCAGGGCGGATCTCATCCACCCCCGGCGCCTTGCCACTGCGAGGAGCTTACGAACTACCTCAGTGACTTCGGCTTGGGTGATGGACGAGTCCACCTCAGAGTCCCCAGCCTCCACTTCCTCATTGGAAGGCAAGTCGGTGGGATTGAGGAGATCCTCAAAGTATTTCCTTCCACCGTCCGACAAGTGTCCTCAGTCGAGGTCAACAGCTCCCCACCCGCACTGTAAACAGTGTTGGCAGAGTACTGCTTCCCCCTTCTGAGGCGCCGGACGGTTTGCCAGAATCTCTTCGAGGCCGACCGATAGTCCTCCTCCATGGCCTCACCGAACTCCTCCCAGACCCGAGAGTTTTTGCCTCCAGGACCGTCCGGGCTGCGGCTTGCTTGGCCTGCCGGTACCCGTCAACTGCGTCAGGAGTCCCACAGGCCAACATGGTCCGATAGGACTCCTTCTTCAGCCTGACGGCATCCCTTACTTCTTCCGGTGTCCACCACCGGGTTCGGGGTTGCCACCACGACAGGCACCAGAGACCTTGCGTCCACAACTTCGAACTGCCGGCGTCGACAATGGAGGCAGAGAACACGGTCCACTCGGACTCAATGTCCCCAGCCTCCCTCGGAATCTGTGAGAAGCTCTTCCGGAGGTGGGAGTTGAAGACCTCCCTGACAGAGGGCTCGGCCAGACGTTCCCAACAGACCCTCACAATACGTTTGGGTCTGCCAGGTCTGTCCAACTTCCTCCTCTGCCAGCGGATCCAACTCACCACCAGGTGGTGATCGGTTGACAGCTCAGCCCCTCTCTTTACCCGAGTGTCCAAGACATACGGCCGGAGATCAGATGAAACGACAACAAAGTCGATCATCGACCTCCGGCCTAGGGTGTCCTGGTGCCACATGCACTGATGGACACCCTTATGCTTCGAACATGGTGTTCGTTATGGACAAACTGTGACTAGCACAGAAGTCCAATAACAGAACACCGCTCGGGTTCAGATCGGGGAGGCCGTTCCTCCCGATCACGCCCCTCCAGGTATCACTGTTGTTGCCCACGTGAGCATTGAAGTCCCCCAGTAGAACAATGGAGTCCCCAGTCAGGAGCACTATCAAGTACCCCTCCCAGGGACTCCAAGAAGGCCGGGTACTCTGTACTGCTGTTTGGCGGCCCGTAGGCACAAACAACAGCAAGAGACCTATCCCCAACCTGAAGGCGCAGGGAAGAGACCCTCTCGTTCACCAGGGTGAACTCCAACACATGGCGGCTGGGGAGCTATAAGCAAGCCCACACCAGCTCGCCGCCGCTCACCCTGGGCAACTCCAGAGTAGTGGAGGGTCCAGCCCCTCTCAAGGAGCTGGGTTCCAGAGCCCAAGCTATGCGTGGAGGTGAGCCCGGCCGGGTCCCGTGGGCAAAGACCCGGCCACCAGGCGCTCGCCTGCGAGCCCCAACCCCAGGCCTGGCTCCAGGGTGGGGCCCCGGTAACGCCAATCCGGGCGACGTAACAGTCCTTGTTGTTCTTCTATTCATGATGGGCTTCTGAACCGCTCTTAGTCTGGCCCGTCACCTAGGACCTGTTTGCCATGGGAGACCCTACCAGGGGCATAATGCCCCCGACAACATAGCTCCTAGGATCATTCGGGCACACAAACCCCTCCACCACAGTAAGGTGGCGGTTCAAGGAGGGGAGTGTCAAAACATGTATCATTTAAAATGAAACCACACAATTCTGTTTTGATATGTAAAGTCTTAAATCTGTCTCGTGCAGGGTTAAAGTCAATGGTGGTTCAAGGAGTGAAGAATCCTTTGGTCGACCTCCTGTCATTAGAGGATAAAACATTAGATGAGGTGAGACTTACCAAGATGAATAACCAATCACAACCACATCATACTACTCAAAAATAATTTACTTGTATAGCTTTGTTTTTCCTTTTCATCCTTCGACCTCAAGACTCAGTATTTTCTGTGACACAGGGTTATGGAGTTTCCACAGCACCACCCTCAACCTCCAGTTCAAACAGGACTGTGAAGGAGAGCAGCAACGCTGCCATTATAAAGCGGTTCAACCATCACAGTGCCATGGTGCTCGCAGCAGGCTCACGCAAGGGGTAGAGATACTTCATTTTTTTAAAAATTCACTTGATCTGTGGATTCAATTTCGCTGACTGTACCTTTCTTTTAAAGCGAAACACCAACTGACCAAGCGAGTGAGACGAGCAGTACAGATGGAAATTCAAGGGATTCTGACTTCTTCCAACCTCCTGTCAAGAAGGTTTGATCTGTTGCTTTTTTTTAAATCCGGTTCTTAATCTGCAATGGACAGAGTCACTTTATTTTTTCTGTTGGCAAACTTTCTTAGGTTAAATTACAAGAAGCCATCGAATATGAAGATCTGCAAAGGGAAAACAGACCAAGAACCGTCGCATTAAACCTCAAGAAGTCTGACAGGTAGGTTTGCACATACTTCCTTATAATTCTTATTTATAATATATGAAACAGAGAAAAGTATGTCGTTTTTTTTTTTTTTTTACATTTCAGAATCTGTAACCACCAGATATTTAAAAAAATTAATAGTCAAGTACTAAACAAACGATTGATTAGCTGTGCCCACTCTGCTAAAAACTTTACCATCATTTTGAAGCTTCTGTAGCTAAAAGTAAACTGTACAGAATTTAGGAAGAGGCTTATTTGTGGCAGGTTAGTTTCACTTCCTCTGGACTGAGAACTTACTTTGTATTCTAAATAGATTTTGTTTTTAATTTTACATGTCAGAGGTTTTATTGTATTTAAGTTCCTGCCAGTGGCCTTAACCAAACAAAAGGATGTGACTTCAGTGTATAAAGTAGATTTATGACCTCTAAGGTGGAGAGGAAAGGATGCTCTTCCATTTCAAAACTGCCACTTTATGCTTTTGGATTATATATCCAGGGCTGAAATATTTTTTTTTGCTTGTTTATTCTATGTCAATATGTCCTTATATTATGTTTCTCACTTCTTGTCTTTATTCATAAGGTACGCTCATGGTCCTGTGCCACTTCAATCCCAACAGTATACAACAAGCCAGGATATCATCAACTCCGTCAACTACATCCGGCATGAGATGGTCAATTACAAACCAAACCTCACTCAGGTCAGAATCAAACACACTATGTTTCTTGTTAGGTTCAGGTAAAGATCAGGAAGCCTTCCGGTTACACACCTCTAGATATCCTAGAATTTAAGGTACCCCAGAAGCACTGTGGACAGGGTATTCAGCCCTGTCATTTACTGGTAAAAACTTCAGGGCCTCTTTATCTAGATGGTACCTCTACCAGCCCTATTTTCTGGGCTTCTGCCTACCCAGAGATAAAATGTGCCATACCAAGGGCTGCGTTTTTAGTTTCTCATGTATGTGGCTTACTGAGTTGAATCTCAGTCCTGTGCATGAGCATGTTTACTAATGATATGTAACTGTCAGACATTCTTAGAGATACCTTTACAGTCTAAATGACAAAAAAATGCTTTACTATAATCACGAGTCGGCACAGAAATACCACCAATTTCACATGATTAGCTCTACATGATTAAATATTTGATTCAATAGTCTCATCAGGGGATTTCGATTGTGTCAAATTAGGATCTACTGACAAATATAACAAAACTATTATCAAACCTTGCAGAGCTTAAAAAAAAGCTCTGATTTCAAGATCCTGTACATCTGACTTGAGAAAATAACCTAGTGTTTCAGTTTTCCTAAAAAGTGTTTAACAACAGTACTACTTTTTGCAGGTGTTGTCCAGCACAGCAGCTAGTTCTGCCATAGCAGCACTCTCTCCAGGGGGTGTCCTCATGCTGGGGGGAACACAGCAAGCCATAAATCGTGAGTGTGTTGTACAATTGCTTAAAATCATTCTCTCTTAAAATCTCTTATTTGTCAGGGTTAAGGTTTCTGGATTGTCTACTGGTATACTCGAGAGTTAAAATTCTGAGTATTTAAACGCGCTGTACTTTACTATCTTTGTTGTTTTTCCAGAGATGGTACCTACTGAGGTTCAAGGAGAGTTGAAGCATCTTTATGCAGCTGCTGGAGAGTTGTTGAGACACTTCTGGTCCTGTTTTCCTGTAAACACGCCATTTCTGGAGGAGAAGGTGAATAACAGAAGTTATTAATTTATATATATTTGTTTTTACTTGGATATCAAAATTACATCACACGTATGGTTTCTTTATGTCATATGATCGATAAACTACCATAGATACTCAAACATACCATCTTAATTTAAAGACTGATTCATTTTCGTAAAACTTGATGCAGCTGGAGAGATTTTTTTTGTATCCTACGGCACTTTCATGTTTTGGTAATGTTTGTTTTACAGTTCTCCTAAATGTGACTTGCATATCAATTTTTTTTTTCTTTTTCGTCAGTGCCAAAAACTCAAATTAACCCACATTGAAACTAAACTGGCTACAAAGTTACAAACGCTTCCCATTAGTGTGTCTCAGTTTATAGTATTTCCTTCAAATTTTTTCTCATCATCTGATACTTTTTCATATAGGTGATTAAAATGAAGTCAAACCTCGAGAGATTTCAGATGACCAAGCTTTGTCCTTTTCAGGAGAAGATTCAGCGTCAGTACTTAAGTACAAATGTAAGACTCAAAGCTGTTGATGATGATAATAATATCTCATACACAGTGGTGCTTGTGTTAAATCTCTTTGACGTTCACACAGCTCACAGGGCATTTGGAGGAGATGTTGCAGACGGCGTATAGCAAGTTCCACGTCTGGCAAACCCGTCGCATGATGAGGAAAACCTGAGGTCTGATGGTTTGTCAAAGAGAGGACAAAGAAGACGTTAAAGTATTATGGACAAATGGCCTGTGAAGGTTCTCCAGACTGCTGTGACGAGTCCACAGATCACAGCCTGATGGGACCTGGTTCAGAGGGGCTTAATGAGGAAATAGATGGACGCTGCTACATCTGTCTACAGCTGTTCAACAGAGACTAACTGCATTTCAGTCACAAATAACTGTAATTTGTTTCCTTTTCTCTTTTTGTTTGTGTTTTCTCATTGGTTGAGAGATCGGTGCCAGCAGTGTTTAAATAGGACTTTTTAAAAATGGTGTAACATGACCAAATTTCAGATTAGGGGGAGGGAATCAGAAAAGGCACCCAGAACACCAGGCTGAGGTGTGAGATGCAAGCTGAGAGGGCTGCCAACATGTGTGTCACCAGAGAGAGACGGTTTAGACGTACAAGCAGCCTCTCTGCCTACTGCGTCGGGAAAATCTGAAGCAAAAGGCGAAGTGAATATAGCAATACTGTAAAGACATTTCACACTCGAGTGCTTTAGTGTCACTGGTTTGTAATGTCTGCAATGTCTGCACCCTCTGTCTGCACTGAAGACAAAACGTGAATAAAAGTGAAGCATAAAGCTTTTTTTTTCATGCCACTGTCTATTAAAACTGTAGTGTTTCATTTAGGTACATGCACCTCAGCTTACACGTCTTCAAGATTCAATATTTTATTTGTCCGGTTGATAAATACATGGAGCAGTTTTTGGCAATCAAACTCTTGATTCACAAGCGTCCTGTAACAATGCTCACCTATCACTACTTCCTGCATATTTGTGCGAGTGCCTCCTGCTGCATGTGGCTTTTGGAGTACCACAATATGTAAATATTATATATATATAAGTAAAAATGGTTAAAGATCAAGGTATGGGAATAGATAATGGTATATAAAATTTAAAATAGAATAGAAATATAACACTTATGAGGCAGTTGTTTGTTGGTACTGTTAAAGGGGTCATCATTTTTTTTTTTTTTGCCTTGGTACTGAATCACCTACAGTGTGTAGAGTTGTAGGTACTTCTCTAAAACCTTATATTATGCAGTGTATATATCTTTATATACAGTCAATGGGTACTATGGACATGGTTTCACTTAAGGCTGCTTTCAGGAAGTCATCACATCAGCTGAGTGAGGCTGTGACAGGTCGGCTGATTTCCTTCGCTTTGGGTCTGACCTCCGACTGTCTCCTTTACCAAACAGTGGATAAATAAAAGCAGCGATGTAAAACTGCGACTCGGGCTGTATTTACGGGCAGGAGCGCTGGCGTGTGACTCGGGACTATCAGGTGAGTTTAACGGAGAAAACTGAGATTGAACGGCAACATCACTGTTTTAGCCACCTAGCATGCTTGCTAAGTTGTTGTTGTAGCTAAAAATGGCAAGTGACACCGAGGAGCCGCCACTAGGAATATTTAGATTTACATTAAGGCTAATGAGCCGTCGTACATATTAAACATAACCATGCCGTTCTCTTAGTTGTTATTTTAGGGCTGCTGCTGTCCTACTAGCTTTTATGGACATTAGCATCAGTGTCAGCAGACGGGTCTCGTGATTCAGACTGCTAAACAGCCCATCGACTCGCCCCTTTTTAGTTGACCTCGGTGAAACTTAATCAGTGTACCAACTTTGCTGCGCATTATCAACGAAAACTAACCGAAAACAGCCGCAGTCCGGTCGGCTAATCGTTTCGAGTCGCAGTGAGAGACATAAACCGGGAGCGGCTGAGCACCGGAGGCTGACATTTCGGTTTGTCGACGGTTATTAACGTTGAGGTTGGAACGTTTACGTTAGAATGTCATGGTAACGTGGTAACGGTTCATTAGAACGCTCGTGTTACAGCCGCGTTCTCTTTAAACGCGACACGAGGACAGCACTAAACTATTCACACAGTTTACACCGCTTACAGTACTCTTTCTGGGTATTTCCATCTCATGACACTTTGTACTTCTGCTCCACTCACTGCCAGTTTAGGTGGACGTGTTGTACGTTCTACTTTACTACGTTTATTTGAAATTTAATTTAATTAGAAAATTTTAAATTAGCTCCTCTCTGAGAAACAGCAATAAAATCTCATTTACATCTCAACAGATTGGTAATAATAATATTTTAATAATAATAATATACCACTGTGCAAGTACTTTTACTTGTGAAACTTGGAGGAAGTTGGATATTAAGACTACTCAATGTTCGACTTCAACTTTTAAAACTTACTACAGTACAGTTTATTGCTACTTAAAATTCTCCCATCACAAGTAATGAGGCTGGCATCCAAATAAAAATCAATGATAATCAGTACAAAGCACAACACACATATTGAATCTTTGTTGTCTTTAGTGAATTAAGAATTTTGGCACTAATTTGTGCTTCTCTATAGAAAGTAATGTGTCAGAATTTGGCCTGGATTTGCCCACTTCAGCAACTCAGTCCCAGGGCCCCTCAGGTTCAGAGTTGTAGGTTGTTTCTTAAAATATAATCAAGTGCAATTTAGTATGTCAGTCTGCAACAGTCAAGCAAAACATGTAGACTAGACTTTAGTCTTTGTCTTGTGCATCTGGATTGCCATACATCTGCAAATGCATTGACACCGGTCTGTATTGACTTCCACTTCTCACCTTCTTTTGAGGTACCTGTGTTAACTATTTTAATGGTTAGAGGAAATTATGTTATGTCACTTTGTTTTAAAACCTTTCTCTAGCATACTCATGGATGTTTTTTCTCTAGTGGCCTGCAGCTTTAGTTTTGCTTCTGCTTCTTCATAAGTTCACATAAAACCACAACATGTCAATCAAAGCCAAACAACTGTGAGCTGATTGGGGCTGTGAAAACAGCCTCTCTGCCAATATTAACTGACAGCTCAAGGACAACATACATTTGAACAACTCCTTTACTACACTAGAGATGATAGCATTTCTTGCCTCATAAACGTCAGTCCAAAGCTAAAGCTCATGAATGCATGTTTGAAGTACAGACACACCCATTTACAAAATTTGTTTATTCATGTGCGAAGAATTTCTTCCTCATGATGGTAATGTTGCTAAATTCGAAAGTATCCTTAAAGTGGGGTCTTGTGTACCATTAAAGTGTTTTACATGAGCTGCACTCTGATGAGGTGATTGGTGGTATTACAAAGCTGGAGATGGTGTAAAGTGGTCGATTTGGGAGGGGGCTGAAAGTTACAGATGCCACACAGCTGAGGGCTACGGTATGCCAGGAAACAAGAGTCCCTAACATTTTTTTCATACTTTGCTGATTGTCTCTCAGTTGTAGAGGATCGCCAGTGAAGATGCCCCCGATACCAGTTGTGCCGGAGAACCACAGTCATGTGCTGGCAGAGTTTGATTGCCTTGATCCACTTCTGTCGGCCCTTCGATTAGATTCCGGCAGACTCAAGGTAGGCTTCACCATCACATATCTGAGTCAGAGTTATAATGAAGACAATTTAGCTTATCATTTTATCATATTATCATACTGAATAATTACTAAATTACTCATGCTGTAAAAGCTATTGGGCCGTACCTCATATACTTTGTACTCACCTAAGCTACAGCTGCAGTGAAGTTTAAATAGTCTTTTATTGTGATTGTGTCTTGAAGTGGGTACACTAAAATGCTAATTAAAACATGTTATCACAAAATAATTATTTATCTAACAATGTATCCACATGAACAGATGAGTCAACTCTTTCTAAATGTAACTGTTGTGTTAAAGTGTACCTGCCTGGCAGTGTCAAGGAAGTGGCTCGCATTAGGAACATCAGCAGGAGGGTTGCACCTGATTCAGAGGGAGGGCTGGAAGCAAAGGCTCATCCTTACTCACAAGGTGATATATGACTGAGTACCTGTTGTGTAAAAATGTTGACTCTTCTGCAGTTAACTTATACAGCTGCACATAAAGGACTGCAGTGCAGACTGCAGTGTTTGTATATGCTGGTTTCTCTCTCCTGACCCGCTGTGCCCTCTTTCAGGAGGGATCCATCACTCAGGTGGCCTGTTGCCCTCATGATGAAGACTTCATTGCTGTTGCAACAAGGTTAGAGTCTCCATGAAGTACAGAAATGTTTCATACTCACCTTCCCTCAAACATTCACCCCTTGTCGTCTGCTGCCATTTTTCCTCTCATCCATGTGTGTTTGGTTGCGTTGCCTGTTTTTCTCACAATGTTCGCTGTGTTTTATGTCTCTGCTCCAGTCAGGGTCTGGTGGTGGTGTGGGAGCTGCAGCTGGAGCGGCGTGGTCGTCCAGAGCGAGTCAGTGTGTCGTGGGAGCACCGAGGCCAGGCCATCACTGCACTCTGCTGGGACACCAGCATGCTCAGAGTTTTTGTTGGGGACTCAGGAGGCAAGGTGTCCTTTCTCCGTGCAGGATCTTCCAAGCTGGGCAAGGTAGTGGCAACTGGTTAACAGTAAACCAACCATAAACTTGGTCAAAAAACACAATAAATGTGTCCATAAACTTGGTCAAAAAAAACACAGTAAATGTGTTTATGGAAAAGTTTATGGACGTTCTAGTTGACATAGTAATGGTTTTGTATGGTCTCAGAATTTATCTGAGTCAGCAGCTCTTAATTCAAGCCAGGTGACTGAGGTTAATGAAGTCCTTGACCCTGGTAACATCACAGGGTGTCGTCCCTATAATCCACAATGATAGAGACCTTTAAGCAGCTCACTAAAGATCTTTAGACGCTTATGTGTCTAAACTCTTGCAGACATTCATCATGTGCAAGACAACCAAATATCTCTGAACAAGATGAACTCTGAGATGGAGAGAGAAGAAAAAGTCTGAAAAGCAAGATATAGAATAGTTCAGAATAGTTCCTTTTGAGGTTGGGATTTCTGTGTAGTAGATCTTTCCAGCAAATACTGACTAACAGTGTGTCCAAATGTTGCTATATCATGCCACACTTGCTATTTGTGTCTGGTCAGAGTTTATTTTAATCTCAAATTGAAATGCCTGTCTAGAAGGTTGATTATTCTTGATCTTAAAATCAGTCCTCTTTATTTTCCATTTTTTGCTTTCTTGATATTCATGCCATAAGTAATCATTTATTTGATTTTGTTTTCTTTGTGTCCAGGGGTCAGCATTTGTTATCTTTCCTGTTCAGACTGTCACCACTGTGGACTCCAGAGTTGTTCAGCTCGGGTATCAAGATGGTCGTCTGCTAGTGTCTTCCCTGAGTCGCTGCTACCTCTGTGATACAGAGAGGTGAGTGCCAGTATGGCTGCATCTCTGATGGAATGTCTTTAGAGAGAAAGTCCTATGTTAATGGCCCCATATATGTAAATATTGTCCCTACTCAAGTGTCCTTTAGCAAGATGGTGAATACATATCTCCAGTGGCCAAACTAGACAAACTAGTTTTGTGGTTTTATCAATTTATCAGTTTTTATAAAACTGATCTTGGAATTTGGTTTGTAATGAAGCACGTACATTTTCTTTTTTAAAAGCTACAATTCATTTTTCTGTAAGGTATTGATTCCTTGAATCATTTTCCCTTGTGACCCTGTACAGGATATGCAGGTATAGAAAGTGGATGAAAGTACCATTTATTTATTTTTATTTTTTTTAAACAATTTTCTTTATTTCTGTTAATTTGGGTAATTAATAAATGAAGAAAATGGTAATTAAATTAGGCTCCCAAAACTACCCTGTCAAAATATTCTTAATGATGATGTTTTTGTTCATGAAAAATTACTCTGGATGTCTCTCAGCTGTGTATTTTTCTGTCTTCATCTGCCTTCAGGGAGAAGTTCTGGCGTGTTGGAAATAAAGAGCGTGATGGGGAGTATGGAGCCTGTTTTTTCCCTCAGAACAGAGGATTATTAGTTGGTCAGCCCCCTCTGCTGTACTGTGCCAGGCCGGGATCTCGAATATGGGAGGCCAACTTTAACGGCGAGGTCCTGAGCACCCATCAGTTCAAACAGTCGCTGGCCTGTCCTCCTCTGCCTCTCATCACTTACAAGTATTGATTGTTCCTGCTTTTAAGTTTAAAAGGCCAAACTCCTGATTTGTCTTTTGTCATCTAATTTTAACTTTTGTTCCTGCATTACCTGCAGAAATGAGCCGCATTACAACCCAGTGCATAAGAGCCCACAGTCCATCGCCTTCCCTAAACTGCTTTACCTGGGGTAATTTTAAATACACCAGACAACATCGGTAAAAAAAAAGGCATCAGAGTAACTGCAAGCGAGTCACTTGACCAACTGTACACTTTATTTATTCATAGAGACCAAAACTTGCTGACCTGGACAGATTCAGCTATTTATATCTTTACACCACAAAATGGACAAGTGCTTCTGTGGACTGAAGTCAAAGGTATGTTTCTCCCAGATAACCAGCAGTGATCCTTGTTAAACAAAATGATCCTCATAAACACACATAAGCTGTAATATGTTGCTTTAGGTGCAAAAAATACCCCTCTTGAAATAGCTTTTGTTACTGTTTGAGCTGTTGTAAATTGATCCAAACCTGTTTTCTGGCTTTTTAGACGTGGTTGAAATTGCAGTGTACCGCAGTGAGCTCTTCTGTCTCCATGGCAGCGGACGTCTGTCCCACCTGTCCCTTTTATCTGCCGAGCGTTGTGTTGAGCGTCTACTTCGGAGGGAGTCCTGGCTTCTAGCTGCTGTAGTCTGCTGTATGTTCCAGCACACAATCACCACTGGCAGGGTAAGCTTGCTGCTACTCCCACGCTAAACCGGCCTTGTCTCTGTGTAACCTAGATTTCAGTCTTATCTGGGCTAAGCTGTTCATATGACTCTCTGACTTCCTCCTCAGGATAAAGCACTCATATTTACCTGTTGTGTCTCACCACAAAAATGTTCAGGTTCTAGATATGGTTCCTACTTTTGACTAAGAAACAATAAACATCCAGAGATTATCCCAGTAGATAGATAATGATCTTCTTAACAAAGCATATAGATAATCTGACTTTACAGTACATAGTAGTTTATATATTAAAATATGCATACATGCCCGGGTGAGTTGGGGGTTATGTTGATGGTGAAAACGAAATTTCAAATGTTAAAAACGTTGAAGTTTCAAGTAAATGAAGCATTCTAGAAATCAGGTTCCTTAACTTGACTTCTGATGATCCAAGTATGAGCTCATCTGTGTTGTATTAGAGTCTTGATAAAGCATTAATGAATGTCTTGTGCATCATTGCTGTGTAATTCAGGCCAGGAAATCAATCCCCATCGATCGCCTTGAACATCTCAGGTCCCAGCTCAGTTCCAGCACACACCTGGAGCTGAGTGGCCAGCTGGAGGAAGTCATCACTAAACTGGAGCCTCTGGACTCTGCCTCCAGCAGCCGCAGAAGTAGCATCTCCTCACATGCAAGTGAAAAGTTTCCTCCTTATAAACAGTTTGCAACACTGTTGCTTTTCTATGAGACCCATTGAATTCTGCTGCTATGGATACCATTTAGCTAATGAATAGACAAGCACCCAGCTTCTGTAAATCTGTATACACAAAAAACAAATGAGTGCACCAATATCATCATCGCAGGAAAGCTTCAATGTCCTGGACTGTGGAATCTACCGTGTGATCAGCCGCAGAGGGAGTCAGTCAGATGAGGAAACAAGCTCCCTCATCAATCAGTCCACATCAGAGGAGGAGCGGCTCAAAGAGTTCAGTTTTGTGCAGGAGGAGGATCAGGTGGATCATGGTAAGAGATTGTCAGCGGCCAAATTAACAAATGCCTCAAATAAAAATGATGAATCTATCTTAGAACATGTGATATTCATATTTTTATATAGCCAGTTTCAGAGTTTTTGTGTCAATACTGCCTCAGGAAAGTCTCATTTTACTCCTACTAATAATCAATATAAGTAGCAATGTAATGATTGAAGTTGAACATGCATGTTATAATTAATGATATAATATAATGATAATTGCAAGTTATTTTTTATTTTATTTGTAAATAAATTAATACATCATAACAAATGGCTAACAAAATGAGCTTGGTTATGGTATTAGTGGATTAGTGGCATAATAACTTAATGATAACCACCTCCTATGTACTTTTGTTTTCTTAAAAGCTTTGTAAGTTTACCTTTTTTACTTTTCATTTAATCCGCACGCGTGCCACAAATATGAATGAAGAAAACCGGAAGATTTTTAGGGTGAGGTTTATATGTAACTGTTTAGCAGAGTGATGTGAATCCAGCTGTACTGAGCAGATTAAGATGTCTCAGTGTTTTCATCTCAGTCAAAACAAACTCTTCATCAGCAGAACAAATTGGTTAATGTTACCAGAACAAAACCAAAAAATTGTTCTCACACACATTTTTTGTTCTTTTTCACTCACATTGTTTCTGACTTTCTGACTCTTTTTCTATACGTGCTGTGTGTGTGTGTGTGTGTGTGTGTGGCAGGAACAAACACCTTTTCTGTCTCCTCTGAGTTCACTGTGAAAAGAGAGTGAAGTTATTTTCAGTTTTACATCTACCATTCTATTGAAATACCTGAATAATGACAAAATTTGATGAGAAATGCCAAATATGACATTTTAATTTTAAATGTCTGTACACGATGAAAGATTGACAAACATGTAACACTGGATAATAATTTTACTCTTTGACTTTATGTCTGTTGTCCTAATGATCTTACGTACATTTTTCTTTTGCTGTCTTTTATGTTTGTATTTTTTATTTGAAAAATCCATAAAATGTAAATTCACTTAATCAGTACTGTTGCTATGCTGTATCACTGGATCTGCAATGATGGCTCAATGATCACTCTGATGATGACTGACATGCTTTATGAATATAATCAACCTGTTAATATCAAGTTTCTTGTCTGTTCCATTGTATCACACATCACCATTTTGGTTCTGTTTTTCTGCAGCATATAATTTGCGTTCTCTCTGTAGTGGTGTCTGCCACCTTTGCTCCATCTGCTTGCATTTTGTCCTCTGCTGCTCATCATTCCCCTCCAGTACTCCATCCATCTGTGTTTTTCCTCTGGCTCTTGCCCCCATCTTCCTTCAGATCAGCAGAGCAGTGAACGCATGGAGGCTGAGCGATCTGAGCAAGGCCTGCCGTTCCACCTCCCCCTCTCATTCCGCCCCAAACCCCCTCGCATCGCACTGCAGGCCGTCAAAGACAGGTGAACATCCAGAGAAATAAAGGGCAGACATGCTAACAGCCATGAATGGAAGAATGTGTCCCAGCAGCTCACGCTGTACAGGCGTGAAGCTTTAATGTGTAGCTTTGGGTTTTTGAGTTACATTCAGCACTGATGAAATTACTTCTTTCATTTATTTTCTTTAGGACTGAAACTCTAATAATAATCTATAATTCAAGTGCAGCTGTGCTTTTAGACACCTTACTTCCCCTTTCCACTGAAGATCCACATCTAGTTTTATAAATTTACATTGTTCTTCTGCGTCAGAGCATGTGGCAGGTTTCATTTCCAAGCATCACTCTGTCATTTGTCACCTGAAATTGTCCACTGTTTGTAGGTCTGTCTGCCTTTCTGGTTTTCAGATTGTAAACCCATCCAAAGCAGTCTTATTGGTTACAGGTTGCTTTATTATTCGCTTCTCTTTTTCCTCAGTGTTTCTAGTTTTGTTAAGAAGACAACGGAGAAGATCAACACCCTCCAGATGAACTCTGAGCTTTGGCAACGACCTGAATTCAGAGAGGGCGGACAGGCCGAAATGTCAGCCACAGTTCCGTACACAGAGGAAATAGACAATGAGTGAGTACAGACCTGTTTGAGTGGACTAAAACTAATTTATACTGAGAACAGACAAATTTTCATGTTATTTTTACCATTATGTTGAATATTGAATTTATATTGAATAAAAATGACATTTGTTGTCACAGAGTTTATGATGAAATGCCCAACGCAGAGGCCGACATGCAGGAACTTCAATTAGCGACAGATCGGGCTAAGTAAGTACTGCATGCTATTTTGTTCCCGAATCCAGGATTTCACAACCATATCTCCCAGTTTTGGTGGTTAATTAAAAAAAAAAATTAAAAAAATTTTAAAAAACCCTGAACTCCTGTGACATTTTCTAAATGTCAGTTCACAGATCCAAGATCCTATGGTGCTACTGGATCCAGTCTGCCTGAGAGAAACTCTGCAGGAGTGGCTGCTGGTGCTGGAGCGAATTCTCAGACCTGTAGAGAACTGGTCGACTGCAGCTGACAATTCAAACATGAATGGATCAGGAGAGGAGAGGTGTGAGAGGGATTATCTGAACTTCTCCACAGAGCAACACGAGGCGTCCTCCTTCTCATCAAGTGAACCAAACAAGAGCATTACAGAGGAAGAGAAAGAAGAGTCGTCTGAGCTTGGACAACAGGAGGACCAGCGTGACTCCACTGTGAAGGAGACAGATGTTTCAAGTGAGAGCCCTCCAGAGCCTGTTCGGGTGGAGTCACCCAAACCCATACCATTGGATCTCCTGGCTAATCTCACCCAGCTGGCAACACTATACATGGAGCTGATCTGCTTTAGGAACCAGGTGTACGAACCAGCGTTGGGGTGCACAACTTTCCTGCGCCGCTACTTCTTTCTGCTGGACCAAGAGCGAGTGAGGAGAATGTGTCTGCTGTGTTATCAGGAGCAGCCGGAGGTGCAGAGCTCCTTCACTGAAGCCATGCTAGGTCAGAAGCTTCTTCTTAAATCGCTCGAACATAAAAGATCCACTCTGGTTTAATCTTTGTTTTTGTTTTTTTATACAGAAAGAAAATTATATATTGAAATAATAAATTGATGGATAAATTGTTTTTATCCCCTCAGGTAGTGGAGTGTACAGACAACAGTATGAATGAACTGTAAAAGTATCTATTTGTCGCTGTAATTTATATCCACCACTATGATCCAGTCCTGACTTCATCTGGTAACAAGCCATTCGAATGAGTCTTTCCGGTGGTTTAATCTTAAATGATTTTGAAACTCAGCTTTTTGTCTTTCTCTGTAGAGCTGACTCAGTCCAGTAAGGTGTTGGAGGTTATTCAGAGAGGTGATTTGTTGAGATCGCTGCGCAGCCTGAGAGAGCTGCAGCCCTGGAGTGCTCCCTCTCTCCTCGCTCACTTGCACAGGTCAGCACACGTATTTCTCGCTAAACCTCTCAGCATGTGTTTGTGTCACTGTGATGGACCCTGTGAAGTAAGTTCACCGTGTTATTATCCAGGCTGTATGAAAAGCACGGGGAGGCTGCTGTACGTTCGTTTTCCCAGTTCTATCCCACGGTAACCCCTGCTGATGTCATGACCATGGCTCAGCAAAGCCACTTTCTGGCGTACCTGGATAACCTGGTCCAATCACAAACTGAGGAGCACAGGTACGTTTTCTATTTCTTTTTTTTTTTTTTAATGGAAAAAAAGGCATTGAACTCCCCTTGTTGCTGAATTTTAGATTCACTTCTTCCTCCAGGTTGTCATTTCTGCAGTCCCTTCTTGAACCAGAGTCACTGAGACAGGATTGGCTAGAGCTGGCACTTACCCATGATGCTCCTCAACGCTGTGATACCCTGACCTCAGATGGACAGCCCAGGTCTGGCTCTGTTAATGTGTGAAAAATGCTAAATAAGTTTATTTTAAATACATTAGCACTGACTGAAAGCCCCATTAAGTTTTCAGTTTTAGGCAAGAAATTGACCAAAACTTTAGGAATAAAAAGAAAAAACTTAACCTGGATATATGTGAACTGAGTTTCACTACTGCATTCTGTTTAGGCCACAACAGGTAAAATTTTAAAGTGAAAGTAAAGTTTAAGAATAGCTGTAACTGAATTCATGTGACTCCTGCTGCAGGTGGCATTCTCATTATTTCAGCTGGGGTTATGGACGCCTCCTGTCTCTGCTGATTGGTCTTCCTGCAGACCTGTCCTCCAAGCAGAAGATGGCAGAGACTTGCCGCAGTCACGGGTACTCTTAAATTTTCTTTGACTTTTTGTTTGTTTGTTTGTTTTGGTGTTGATGTTTCATAGTGACATTACATTCTCAATTAGAATATGTTCTGTATAATGTGTGTGTGTGTGTGTGCGCATGCAGGTACTGGATGGGCTACCTGTACCTCTGCCGTGAGCTGAACAGGCGCACAGAAGCGTTCTCCACCATCTGTCAGCTGGATGATATCAGTCTGCTGGACTATCCTGATGGTAAGATGTTTTTTTTGTTATCTCTACTGGGCAGGCTCAGAGGAGAGTATGTAACAGTAATGTGTGTCATCATACTCACGTGCTTTAAACCTTGTGTCTTCCACACGAAAGTCCTACTTACATCAACTACTCTCTGTAACATCAGTATAACACAAGTTATGAGTCACAATATAGGCAGTCAAATACATTAAAGCAGATTCAGCTTGGCCTTCAGCGCTAGAAGATCAAGCCAAAATACTTTAGTGTCACTTTAGTGTCATTTAGTGTCAAAGGAGGAATAAAAGCAACTCTAAGCATTTCAGCTGATTACATTTTGTAAAGATTTATGTAGTCAGGGCAGACAGAACTTTAAAATACATGTTCAATTCAGGAAACCAGTTTGGCCTTCAGAAATTCACTTGCATTTGGGTCCACTGCTCGGTCCAAACAATGGTTCAGCCAGTTATACGTCAGTTGCATTCAGAGTAAGGTGGTTTACCTCAGTGGCTTCTCTGGCAACCATTCATCTGAATAAAAAACACTCTAACTAAGGCACACCAGCCTGAGGCATATTTCATAGCCAATGTCTGAACTGGCTCTCTGGTGTTTTCCAGGGGTCGAGCCTCAGACTTTGGAGGAGTGGAAGCTCTTGATCCAGTTATCTCAGCATCACAGCAGTGTGGCAGACTCAGAGCAGGTCCCAGGTGTGAATGGGAGCAGCTGGTCCAATGGCTCAGCAGACTGCGCTGGAAAGATCAACCCAGAGAACCTGACCATGATGCTGGCCCGGACCGCTGGGCCCGACCGCGCCATGGCAGTCCTGGAGGAGTGTGGAGTTCAGCTGGTCCTTTCGCCACACTCGAAACTGGTCTGTGAGCTGCTGAGAGTCGCTGAAAAGAGGCAGAGGTTGGTCATGGTGCCAATTGGCAAACCATCAAACTTTTATAAACACTCAAGAACAGGAAAGAGTTCCAGTATTGATTTCAAAGATGTTTAGTTGTAGCCAACAATAGAAATCAATCAAATATGTACTGAAAATTCTCCATCAGGCATTCTTGTGGCTCCTGAGTAATGAAAGGATTTTCTGACGTGATGAGATTCTGTTTATCTTTTGAAGAAATAATGAATTCACAATCCATTATTCCATCTTCTGTATTGAATTAGCTTATTGAAGAGAGCAGACTAAAAATTTCGAGCAGTTTTCTTAGTGGCATGAAAATCCATTTTATATATTAATATATTAACATAAATTCAAATCAGGAACTGTTTTTCATCATCATAAAAAACGACCACTAGAATTGAATAGAATCAGGGACTTGTTGATGCCACAGTAAAATCTTCTCTCTTTTGTTTTCTGTTTCAGAGCTATGATCCAGACAATGCTAGAGCGCTGTGATCGCTTCCTGTGGTCTCAGCATGCCTAACTTCGACAGCAGCTTCTCTACGCCACACAAGATAACTAACACTGTATGTAAGTCTCTAACTGCTGTCCAAGCTGTGACTTAATTTATGCACTGTAATATTTGCTAAAGCTTTCCATTTCAAAGGAAAGTATTTATCCTCCCTGTGGAAACAGTATTATCTTAACTTTAACAATGTTTTGCACAGGTTTTTCCAGTATTATCTTCTTCATTGTATTTACTTGCCACTTTTATCAATATTCAAACATATGTACAGGGTATCATCACTGTTTTGTTTTTTTTTTTCAGATGTTGTTTTTTTGCATGTACAGTTCATCAAATATCTGTATGACAAATAATTAACTGTCAATACTTACAGTGATATGTTCTAACAAGATATTATTATATGAATAAAGGTAATCTGTATTGTATTCCTTTGTTGTTGTTTTTTGTTTTGTTTTTGTTTTGTTTTTTGAAGAACAAAAAGGTTTAATCAGCATGCCATTTTTCATTACTTTGGTTTATTTATACAAACCATAGCATAAAAAATCTCAATCTTCAATCATCTTTTTTGTTTGCTTTTAAAGGGCATTTTTATTCAAATTACAAAAAAATCCCACTTATCCAAAATATCCAGTATTTATATACCTTTGGTTTATTTGTTTTGAGATAAAGGTTCAACCAAAAACACTTAACCCTTACATACTGTTTATATTTTATACCTTCACAGTATGGTCCGGGTCATAGTTTGTGTCTATACCAAATTTGAAAGTGCAGATCTATTTAAAATGTCTAAATAGCCTATATGTCACATCATTAAATGTATGATTAATCATTTCTTAAAAAATATTTCAGAGAGCAGGGAAAGAGTATTTTTTAAGATTTACAACACATCTAGAGAAAAACATCTACTATTACACAATATCATGTCCTGTTGTACATAAGATGTATAAACATAAAAGCTATAATGATTTACATATATTTCACCTAATTTGTTAGAATTTATGATATAACCATGTTTAACCGATAACTGAACCGATATGGTACAGAGCATTTCCAGAGGACATGGTGGCTCAACATATTGGTCTTCCTATCTCGGTGTTCCACAGACTAGAAGTAGTCTCACTTCGGGACCTGTACACACCACCCAGTATTAGAAAGCCCCATGTAGGCATGTAGGTCAGTCACATCCATGGTCTTCCATTCTTGACCATAATGATGAATCCCCTCCATGTTTGTCAGTGCAATGACAATTTTTTCAGTGGCTGGATGGAGGAAGAGCTGGAACATTGACAAAATGTCAGATGCATGGGATTCGAAGTTGCCTGCAACTTGATGTGGAAGGACCCAACAGATAGCACTGTGTTTTTGGACATAAATGTCCGCCTTGCTGCCTGCTCCTCTCCATCAGAGTCATCTTCATCAGAGGGGCTGTAATTCAGAGTTTCCTTCCACGTTGTCTTCCTGCTCTGACACCTCCTCCTCCAAATCACAATCAACCTCCTCACACATGATCAGATCAAGGTCTTGCTGCCATGATGTCAGTCACTGAAATGGCAGCTCAGGTACCTTTTTTGCATAACGTTATGAACCCCCCACCAACACCCTCCCAACCCAAATTGATTCAAATGTTACTTGCTTTATAGATTATTTCATTACATTGCAAGTGCTTGTGTCTTGTGTCTGTGTCAAGGCGCCTTCTGACCTCTGGATGATTTCTGTTCCCTTTGTGCACCATACCATATATGATCACTCCTATGCTGTTTTACTATTTCACTGTTTTGAGATTCCCCCATGCCCTCTTCAAAGACCAGCAGTCATCTGTCTCTGCGGGAAGCTGGGCGAATGTGATGGGAACACATTTGTTCATGATTTCATAACTCCAGGTTTCGTGACTGACTGTGTCGATGTCCCCCTTGAACTCCATCACACACAAAAAAAAAAAACATGGCCTGTACAGTACAGTTTCACAGTTTCAAGATTCCCTAAAACCACCATTTTCCCTGATTTGACTCCACACTGGTAGATCTAAAATCCATCTCAATAGGTACGGGTACGGGTCAAATTTGGCCTACCAGTGAAAAACAGCTTCAGTGTACAAAAATCTGTAGCACCTGTACAAAAGTATAAACATTTTTTTCATTTTTGTATTTTGTATTTTGGGTCACTTTAGGAAAAGTCATCAAATTTCAGGTTAAAAGAATGACATTTAGGATATTTGTACTGCTGCCAAATCAAATGTCAAAATGGGTCAAATTTGACCCGAACAATATGTAAGGGTTAAAAGAATCCACCTAACTGGAGGCCATTCAATGGGAAAAGCTGGTGGACCAACCTATTAGCTACATGTGTGTGTCAAGTATTTACTTTGAACAAAAGATTTCTACATTTCAGGTACTGAACATCAACAGCACACGCAGCAGATGATGGGTAATGTGGGACAACAGAGATAATATTAATAACAACGTAATGAAATGGGACTGATGACTCATTTGATGGTATCGCACACCTGGAGAATCAAAGGGCAGACGCGGGCGGAGGGAAGTCCTTCGCATTTGGGTTTTCAGGGCTTCCACTGGACACAACCAGGCTGTGTGAGCCTCAGTCACTGAGACATTTCTGTCTGATCCCCAACAATTTCTCATTTCCATCCTCGTCCCTGGTTCTTCATCATTTCCCAGAATCCCCACCTTCCTCCCCCGTGTGTGTCATTGGCACGGAGACGATCAGATTGAAGGTTCTGGCATAAAAATGAGCTTTATGTGTCACTGTGAAATTCCATTTGGCTGATTAATTATGATAAATGAAGTCTTTTTCAATGTTCTACTAAAGATATGTTCTACTTAGATATTGAACATTTCTGTGTCCAAAGATATGCCTTCTCTGGTCTCTGCCGGGACAGGTAGAACTGTTTCATTCAACTGAAATGATCCAAATATGACAGAAGGGCTTTCATCATGGGTAAGAAGACAGCAGTAAATTTGACTTGAAAGGTTATTAGGTCGAGGCAGTGAATCCAGTGTTTGATGTTGCGTTCCTGTCACCAGGAGGACAGATAAGGGGATTCTGCACATACCTGTTGGCCCTGCTGCCAGTGTATAAATGGCAACCTGGACGCTCTGAGCCGAACACACACACACACACATACACACACACCGGTAGACTCTCAAGATGAGTTGCGATCAGCACAGCCGCAAAATACTACGAGCGTGATTAGTTTTCTAAAACAGCAGCGAATCCTTCCTGCACATTCCCAGAGTTCCTCGATGGACACAGCACTCATGGTAAGTTTGTGATTTTTACCTCCTTCTTAATTTAATAGAATAAAATACCACATTTCTTGATATACTGAGTCAGATGTGTTCTGGTTTCAGGTGTCCGTCTCCCTGCTTGGACTGGCTCTTGTCCTGCTTTCCTTCCCTGAGCACGCTTCACTGAGCAAAATATTTGACAACAGCTCAGGTAGGATTTCTGGTTGGTTATTACTGATGAGACCAGATACTAAGGGGCCTTTCTAACTTTGTAGTTTGTGGTACTTTCAGGGTCCATGTATCCAGGATCTGTGTTTGTGAAGGAGGCTCTTCAGAGGGCGATTGAGCTGACTGATGCTGCTTACACCCGCACAAGTGAGAGGTAAAGATGCAAAGCCTATAATCATTTCACCTTTATAAGACATTATGTTGGCATTAAAAACAAAGCTTCTAATGTTTCCAGGGTGAAGAAGTCTCTCTCCGAAGGCGCCCTGAGACCCAGTGACCTGCTGGCTCAGTTTAAACAGACTGAAGCCAGTACCAGGACTCAGATCCGGGCTGCTGAACTGCTGGACAACACAGTGGAGCTGATTAGAGAGATGGTCTACACTCACACCATGGCACAGCCCAGCTCTCATGGTACTGAACAGCAGTTCCTCTGTGGCCCCAGTTTGTGTATTTCTTTAACTTTCTACGGATTTACTAGTTCATTAGTTCTTTTTTAAGTACTTACTCTATTTCACACCCTCGGCACTGTGTCAGAAAGGTAAACTATTTAGGGGGCACAGAGATCCACAGAGCCCACTGGAGGTCCTTGAATCAAGCTGTTGTAAAGATACACACAAAATGTCATTACGCATGTTAAAGCCAACTGGTGTTTTTTCCTAAATATTTAAGTTGTTATTTGTATGACTTTAACTTTCCCGTATGTTCTCAAAGAGTTGCTGAGTGAAGGAGATGTTGAGAATCTGCTGCAGGAGACGGGCTGCTCCACCGAGCTGCAGACACCCAGATGTGATTCTGACTGCCTGTCTGAGCGCTACAGATCCATCACAGGAGAGTGCAACAACAGGTCAGAGCTGACACACACACAGGACATGTCATAACAGAGCAGTGCTATTTCGAACAGGTTTTGTTGGGGTTTTTTATACGTGTGTGTCTGTTGTGTTTTTATACTGTTTAGACAGCATCCCAGATGGGGTGCAGCAAACATCCCGTATTCCCGCTGGCTGCCTCCAGATTATGAGGATGTGTGGGGGGCGCCTAGAGGCTGGGACCCAGAGCACACTTACCACAATGCCACTCTGCCTCCAGTAAGAGTCCTGGAGCAGTAACCCTCTGTCCTGTCAGCTGCTGTCAGTCCAACACTCACTTTGTCTGTTGTCCAGGTGCGGCTGGTGTCTCAGGAGGTGCTGTTCACTCACAATGACAACATCTCTCTGGATTCGACTCTGTCCCACCTGCTGGTGGAGTGGGGTCAGTGGATAGACCACGATGTGGTGCTGACTCCTCAGAGCCCCAGTACAGCCGCCTTCAGGACGGGAGCTGACTGCACACACACCTGCAGCCGGGACACACCCTGCTTCCCCATACAGGTGCACTTTACCTTCAGCTGCTTCTCAGGGCACTTTGGTGTTCTGTTGTTTTCCATCTGTCCCTAAGAAGTCCTGCTTCATTCTACATACTGCGAATGTGCTGCAACTCACCTGCTGCATATTGTCTGAGGGCCTTGACCACTTAATGCAAAGGACTATTTTAGTTTCCTTTTCAGAGGCCAAAGAAGTAAAGTAATCCTTTAAAAATGACTGACAGAATAATATAAATTTTTTGTACTCTCATCTTAACGACCCTTCAAATTGATCCAGAGATCTTCAAATTGATTTGATCAAATTGACTCATTTGGGAAAGAAAACATCGATATCAAGCATGCTCTTGTATTGACTTCATTCTTCACACTCTAAATATATAACAAAGAATTACTGTTTATCATCAGTCAGAAATCTAAGCTGAACTAGAATAGGACTGTTTGAATCTTTTTATACACCCAAATGAAGAGTACTTCATGTACATTTTTTAAATATTTTTAGTAGACTTATAAATAAAACATAGATCAAGGAAACAGGTTTTTTTCTGAATTTGATACGACAGTGTGGTTGTTCTGACTATCACAGTTTATTGGGGAAATAAACTTGATATTAGTTGATATTATTACTCCACACTAAATTCAAATGAAAATTACATTATAGGAGACCTTTCACCAGCATCCTAACCAGGGGGTTATTTTTGGCCTGATGAGCCAGACATGTGTAATTTTATAACACAGAACTTTAATTATCTTGACAAAAATGCTTAAGATGCATCATATAACTTATAAAATAGATATATGAATAAAATTCCATATACCATATGCATACACTTTATTGTATAAACATATTACATAGTATATGTGAAACTAGAAGAAAAAACAAATAAGAATACAATAAAGTAAAGGGAGACTAAGTAAAAATAAAAGTGCATATGTGTACAATGTTGTAAATTACAAGCAATGAATAACTTATCCAACAAGGTATTTAATGTTACCCTAATTCTATAAAAAAATATATTTTACTGGTTAGAACAAGAATATTTGTTTTTTGGTCATGATTGACCATAAAAAATAAAACTTCTCTTCCCAGATCCCTCTGTCAGATCCTCGTAATGGTGTCCAGAGTTGTATGCCTTTCTTCCGCTCTGCTCCCAGCTGTGTTGCTGAAGTCCTGTCTCATCGCCACCGAGAGCAGCTCAATGCCATCACCTCCTTCGTCGACGCCAGTATGGTGTACGGCAGTTCCACCAGTCTGGCCTCAGCTCTGAGAAACCACTCCTCTCGTCTGGGCTCAATGGCTCTCAACTCCCAGCACTCAGACCAGGGGCTGGCCTACATGCCATTCCTGCCACGTCTGCAGGCTCACCTGGACCCCTGCGGCCCTCGAAACTCCACCAGTTCAGAGGCATCGGACAGATCCAAACGTCTGGAGAACACCACATCCTGCTTTCAAGCCGGTGAGCGAGTGAATGTGGTGAGTTGTGTGTTCCCCACAGGCTTCGGTGGAGCTGTTGTTCATGACAAATGTCTTACAGGTGATTCACGAGCCAATGAGCACCTGGGAATGATCGCACTGCACACGCTCTTCCTGAGAGAGCACAACCGGCTGGTCAAAGAGCTGCACTTGCTCAACCCTTACTGGAGCCCTGATACCCTTTACCAGGAGGCCCGCAAGATCATGGGAGCCATTCATCAGGTATTACCAGCAGCTTCAGCTGGACATTCATCCACCTTTCACTTTGCATTCCCAAAACTCTGACCTGCATCCTTTACCCTTACAGATCCTAACATGGGAGCACTATCTCCCGCGGGTCCTCGGTGAGAGCGCAACATCTCGTCTGATGCCTCCATATAAGAGTTATGATCCCGAGGTGGACCCCAGCATCGCTAACGTCTTTGCTGCTGCGGCGTTTCGTTTCGCCCACGTCACCGTGCAGCCAGTGGTGACCAGGCTGGGGCCGCGATACGCCGCCAACTCCCAGCATCCCCCACTGCCTCTGCATCATTCACTGTTTGCCTCTTGGAGGGTTGTGCAGGAAGGTAAAGAACAATGCTGTCATGCATTAAACTAAAGCGACATTTACTTATTTGACATATCTTTTCTTGTTCTGCTCTTGTTGCTCTGGTGTGTCAGGTGGTATAGACCCTGTGCTACGTGGTCTGTTACTGTCTCCAGCCAAGCTGCAGACCCCAGGCCAGATGATGGTGGAGGAGCTGACAGAGAGGCTGTTTCAGGCACAGGGAGGGATGCCTTTGGACCTCGGGGCCCTTAACCTCCAGAGGGGCCGGGATCATGGCTTACCTGGTACCAGCTTTCTTACTTCTGGCACAGCTCAGTGTTACTGTATCACTTTGTACTAAAAGTCTCCTGTTGACTGTAAACAAGATTTGTTACAACAGACAGTGTTTTATTTTTACCTGTATGTTAACTTTTAAGTTCAGGTTACTATCACATGAAATTGACATAAAATTTAGGTGCTTAACGGAAACAACTTGGTGTGTTACATAAAACTTTACAGAGGGGGTTACATTACAGAAAATAATAATTTACACAGCACATATTTTGACCTGTCACAGAAGACAAAGCAGAGATGTACCTAATAATGATTCAGTAAAGGATGCCAGTAGTTGTGTTGCAATTCCATTCTACTTTCAAATACTAAGCACATTTTCTGTACTGTGCTCACAATGGAAAATTGAGAAGTCAGTACACAGTCAGTGTGCTGTTGATGCACATTATTGTTCCACCATGCAATGCATAAAAGAAATGGATAAGCCACTCACAGCTGCAAAAAATTAAGGTTCATTTGGAGGTGACAGAGCGACAGAAAAATGTAGGAAAAAAAAAAAGATTGCCTTTACTCTTTGGAAAATAATTTGGTTTCTCTTTGTAAAGTTTTGATTTGCTGTGATATTTGCCGTTTTACATGGTACAGTAAGATTTGTTTTGTGTGCTGACTACAAAACAGTATACTCTGAAAACCTTTCGTGCATACTGTATACAATTAATATGAAATGTGATATAGTAAATCAACACCAGGTCTCTGGTGCAACCATTGTTAATGCTATTAGTTG
The DNA here is from genome assembly GCA_023238725.1 of Scortum barcoo. Taxonomy (NCBI): domain Eukaryota; kingdom Metazoa; phylum Chordata; class Actinopteri; order Centrarchiformes; family Terapontidae; genus Scortum; species Scortum barcoo. Next base: position 12,168,453 of record CM041536.1, read on the forward strand.
CCACTGCGTGGAAAAAAGTCTGTTGATTCATGAACCAGTTCCAGATGTAGGAATGTGTGTTAATTACCACTCCAGATGCCCACCAGTCTGCATGTAGTTGCGTGAATAAACATCTCGTCAGTCCAGACAAAACTTGCTGGCAGTTAACTGATGTAACTGATGTAGAGTCAAGAGCAGACTCTAGTAGACAAATGAGAGGAAATAAAGAGAGAAACATGTCCTAAAATACATATATATGTACATCTGAGTTTTCACCGAGATCCTGATCTTCATCATGTGATCATTTAGTAGTTAGATGACATCCTAAACAAAAGCCACGCTTATTAACGGCCTTCCACACCCACACAGATGTTTTGAGTTAATTCTGGCTGGTTAGACGTCTACTCAGGTGGAAGCCAGGTGGAGCTCTTCTGGGAAAAAACATGAGGTTACCAAACTCAGCGTAGCAGAAAAGAATGGGTGCGCCCCAAAGCCAAACTAGCACAGAGCCGCTTTGAGCCAGTTAGACGTGCTCTCTGCTCCATTTCTTTGACAAACATATATCACAGGACTTGTAGTGGATTAATCCAAATGCTCCACTGCTGTCTCTGCCAAAACAACAGTAGAGCGAGGAGGATACCAATCTAGCATAGTCTGTACCCGGCAACACAGTCCAGAGAGGAGGAAGAAGTCAGTCTGTTTGAGTGCACTGTTGGTCTGCAGGGCCATAAAATATATATGGTGCAATGTCCAATCTTTTGCCCCAAAGCTTAATGTTGTATTTCACTCTTGATATTCTGGACATTTATTCCTGTGTTAAGTAGAGGTGGTGTTTGTTTCAGGTAACTGAAACCTTGAATTTAATGATCTCCACTCAGTATTTCACTTCCTGTATTAGACCTTCAAACCCCGGCCATCTGTCCGTCTCACCCCACCAGGATACGGCTTGTGGAGAAAGTTCTGCAACCTCTCGGTGCCCAACACAACATCAGAGCTGGCCGAAATCGTGACTAACTTCACTTTGGCTCAGAAATTCCAGCTCCTGTACGGGACACCACACAACATCGATGTGTGGGTGGGTGCCATCTCTGAGCCTGCTTTACCGGGAGGGCGAGTCGGACCCCTCCTCGCCTGCCTGTTGGCAAGACAGTTCAGAGCGCTGAGAGATGGGGACAGGTGAGACTAAATCCTGATGTAAAATTGCAATGATTATGATGCAAGAAGAGGAACCTAACTTTCTCTTTGTCTCCTGAGGTTTTGGTGGGAGAGGGAAGGCGTGTTCACCAGCACACAGAGGAGACACCTTCACGCCGTCTCTCTGTCCCGCATCATTTGCGACAACAGCCACATCACTCATGTCCCCGCCGACCCGTTCTCACGCACCGAGAGGCCAGAGGACATGCTGCCATGTTCACACCCGCTCATCACCCACCTCGACCTCAGAGCCCGTGGCCGTGGAAAGAGGCAGACGCAGGTGAGAAAGTGATAAAGAGGACGTGTTGAGTGTGAAATCAAGTTTGTTGCGTCTTCACGTCTCTCCTCTTCCAGATCCGAGCTGCGGTACGATACCCAGGATTCAATCCGGCTACTCGCTGCTCTGTGGCTCTGTGATTCTGTATCAGTGTCACGCTGGTTTCAAGCTGCTGGGGTCTTCATCTGTGAGCTGTGATCCACATAGCCAGCAGTGGAGCCCCAAACCCCCAACATGTCATGGTAGGAGGTTTTAAACTAGGGCCTGGTCACATGACTGGAAGAAATATTGCAGCAGAGAATTGCAATATGGTTTATGTGTGCAAAATCACATTTAACAAGACTTAAAATAGTGAGTGAGACAAACCTATTCCTCTGAACAAGGTCTGTAGCTTTTCTGGACCTTTTGATTATATCACATGGTCTCAGCAAATTAAGTTTTCCCACCATGGAATTGTAACTGTTCAAAGTTAATTTTCTCTGAGCACTATAAGGACTTCTTAGCCACACTTTCTTAACACTGTTTTGAAGTTTTCTTCTTATTTTTTCCTCTAATTGTTTTATACTGCTTATGGAAAGCACTTTGTGTTCTGAGCTAGAAAAAAAAGTATACAAATACAATGCAAGTGTGTTTCAAACCTTAAACACTACATTAACACCCAAGCATTTTCAAGGATTTCTAGCATCCTTACAAACCCTGTAGCTCTAACTTTTACATTTCTATAACCCTTGAAAAACTCCCATCTACTGAGGAAGAGCATGCAATCAAAAGCTCCAGAGCAGCTACTGAAAGATGAGTAATAACCAGAGTTATTTATTTCTGGTTTTGACTGCTTGTTGCAGATATTAATGAATGTGAAGAACAAATCTCTCTTTGCCCACAAAACCTGGAGTGCCTCAACACACCAGGTTCCTTCATTTGCTCAGGTTGGTTCTTCATTATGAAGCACTGTGTGTCTTTTGTTTCGAAAAAATAGAGAAACTTGTGATATCTACACATAGACAACAAATAAGCAGCGCTCACTCCTGATTCTTTGTGTTCGTGTGTATGGATCCAGAACCCTCCTCGCTGTCTGCCGTCTCCGTTGTCACTGCAGTGATAGTTGTTATCGGTGGTGTGGCCATGCTGCTGATGATCATGTTGTGTTATCGAAGGTAAGTCTATTTAATAGAGCTGAACATATTTATATTTAAAGTAGGGTTAGGGTTAGGGTAAAATGTGAATAACTAAATGTCTCTTTCGCAGGTATTTCCCCAAGAAAGAAGAGTTAGTCAATGCTGGATGTTGCCAGGAAAGAAGTTAAAGTCTTTGTTCTAATGTTCCTTTATGAAAATAATCATACTGTCTTCAATAGATTTGCTACTTAAAATCAAAATTGTCTATAGTTGTAGAATTTTTTGTCTTGTTAATTTATAACAGTCTTACCACACTATTGCTAAACAAATCAATGCTTAGCATTTATAAATATCCCTCTGATTACACATTATGTCACTAATCTGCTCATTCATTGACTACAAGTCAAACTGTTGATTAAGGGCTATTACTGAGGTAGTGATCTATACGATGAGGCCATGAAAACAGAACAAACAACTTACAAAAGTTCTTTCAATCCGGAAACTCAAATCTTACTGGAATGTCTGCTCCAAAAACAGATTTTTATACCACAAAGCCCCTGTGAGCGGGATGTGGTTTCAGTATTTTCTCAGTATCGCTAGGCCTGATTCCTGCTTACAAACCTGTTAGGCAACTCTGTGTATTTGTGTTTGTTTGTGTGTGTGTGTATATGTGTGTGATTCAGAGTGTTTTGTTTCAGAGTAACCAGGTAGTTCCTGGAGGTTACCTTAATCTAAAGCCAAATCAATGTCTTGCTCCAGGAGAAATGGGTCTCTGTCATCTGTCTTACTTGGTCAAAATCTGTCACAGTTCTTTAAATTAAATTATAGCAATGAGTCATACATCTAAACTTTACAAAACACCTGACATCAAAGTCAAACCAGCTGTTCCATTCATCTGCTAATAGATTTTGTTCAAACAAAACCCATAAATCACAGTACAAAGGTGATGTAGTCAGGCTACAATGCCTCGTCTTTAATGGAGTGTTTACACTGGAAGGAAGTTAATTACCAGCACGCTGAGGTTGGCAACCTCAAAGCCCTAAAGAAGGCTAAGAAGCAGTTATTGCACTTTCTGACACATTATTCTTCATTTTTACTTTCAAAAGTCCATTTCTGAAAAATTATAACAATAAATCTATTCTATGAGGTACAACCAATATACATTGCATAATATGGCTATGTACTGCATTCATGCAAAGTCATTTATGGCTTTTACTGTATGTACATACTGTTCATTGCAGATGTGCAAAACTACAGTTGTGCATATTGCAATCATTTATTAAAGCTTGTTTATTTTCTGACCATGTTTCTGTCTCTATTTTGAGCTTGGAGGTATCATAACTAAGTTATTAACTATTTAACAGATTATTAAGAACAGGTCAGGCTAACATGATGCAGTTTTATCTGTGTTCTATACAAGGCATCTGGAACATGTAGTGCAACAGTTCTAACTAAATTAAGGCCATGCTGAGACTAAAAGTCTTGGCTGTGGTGTTTGAGTCGGTAAGAGAAACTACCTACAAGATGCTAGTAAGCAGTATATTGATGTAAAAATAATTAAAACAACCCAAATAATTGTTCTGGTGAAACCATGTGGATATTATCAATCTCACAATAGAACTATAACATTTCATAGTTATAGAAATATGTAATACTTGAGGTAAGAGACCGACTAAACTCTGCTTTCATAATGTGTTGTGCTCGCATTTTCCACAGACTAACGCCTGAAACATGATACATACAATCTATTGTATGAATATGAGAAGTTGTGTGTCCTCCACCGGGGAGGTTCAGAAACGATTACTGCAGGCCTGCAGTGTAATGGAAAAACACATCTTACATATCTGGAAAAACACTCAATCTTTGAAATCATGTTATTCTTACTTCTTTCTAACTGTGCTGGTTGAATTCTTTGTTTACTGAATAAAAAGTAGCGCATGAACAGTTTCTGCTTCCCTTGTTGATTGACCTCTGCTGTGGCACTACTGCAGTACAACCTCTGCTACAAAAACTGATCTGAGACCTGTTTGTTACCACAGTTTAACCCTGACTAAGACCTCGAACAATCAAGGCCCTGGGATCATGCTGTCCTGCCGGAGGTTCCGTGGTATGTCGGGTCCTCTAGCCCTGGTCGGTGAGGTAGAAACCTAACTTTGCCACCGTCATCTCTCTCTCTATGCGGAGACGCATCACCTCCCAGAACATCTGCTCCGCTGAGTGACAGCAAAGAGACAATGACAAAACATGATTGAGAAGCAAACGAGGCAAAACATAACAATACAAAGAACACTTGCAGAATATTTCAAACTTACCATTGTGTCTCACCAGGCCCTGCTGGATGTAGCGGATGTAAGTAAAGAAATCGCAAACAGCTGTGATCTAGACAGGCGAAATAAGGACAAAGTCACATGTAGCAACACTTAACAGCAGTAACAGCAGCGTTCCTAATGAAGGGTGCAGAGATAAACTGATGGTTACCCGTGCTCGGCTGGAAGGAGAGATGTAATAGTAGCTCCCCTTGTCGCCAAGTTTAATGCGATGTCGGCAGAGGCGTGACATGCCACTTAATGCACATTTTCTACAAATATAAGAAGATCGGCTGTCAGCAGAGAATTACATCTACAAGACGTGACCTCGCACAGTCTTTGTTTTATCACAACAAAACATTACAGTTACATCCTATCAGATGTTATCAATGAAACCTAATTTTGAATAAAGGTTAAAAAAGTAAGAACACACAAAAGAGGGGTGCACAATCAGAGAATGTTAGTCACTGGAAGAGGAAAAGGTCATGGTTTCATTAATATGCAGAACTCAATCTGGATCATTAATTTAAAAGAACTGTTTCCACATTTTCAGACGTCTGCACAGACACAGACTTCATTTCATGCTACAGTAATTTGTGTTAATGAGAAACTGTACAGGTGATTGGTTCCTGAGAGGACTTACGTCTCTATTGCTGCCCTAAAGCCACTGGAAGAAAAAGATTTTTAAATCAGACAATGAAGAGAAACGTGCCTGTTGATTAAACCCCTGCTCAGATATTTGATAAGACGATTAATGATCAGAGGAGAACACAAACCCAAATGAGTGAATGTTCAGTGTTGACTTACGCATTGTTTAGAGGTGAAAGAGAGGACAGAGTGATAGTTTATATGTAGATGTGGTGACTCACTTTGGGCCGCCACACTCTATAGCTGAGGCTTTAACCATCGGTAATGCAGACATGGCCACAGGCTCGACAGTCAGAGAGTTGTTTTCCACAGCACTCTGCACCAGCTGTGACAGCTGTGAAAAACACCAATCAACGATGTTATTACAACTTCAAACACAAAAATATTAACATGCAGCGATGTGGTGAGGTCCTGACCTCAGATCTTGTGAAGGAGAGGCAGGGCCCAATGTCTTCTCTATAGATGCGACTCAGGAAGGCAGAGGAGCGGTCCAGACTGGGATTTTCTTTCCACATCAAAAACTCCGCGAACAGAACGGAGTCCATCTGCAGAAATAAAATAATCCATCACACTCACTAATTAAAATATCGGTCTAAGGTGTCGACTACATGCAGCTGCAGCCCCCTCACAACCTTGGTAGAAGCTCAGAAGCTTGCACATGACAAAATAAAATCACAACATGATAACACATCAAGCAAAGGATAAGTAAACATTTATCTGCTGGTGGTGCTACAGAAGCAAACCCATAGACCCCCAGAATTTCATAACATCTGTGCAATAGTTGTTAAAATATTTTAGTTTACCAAAATGTTCAGTTTTGGTAAACTGACAGCAACAGACCAACAAATCAACATCCATCTGACACCATCTCTACTCACTTGATAAAAACATTTTAAACACAGCTGGAGGCATAATTTAATTAGTGAAAGATGCTCTGAATTCACTTTTCTATTGTGCCTCCCTGAATCTTCAAAGTTAAGATACTTTCAACAGCTTAAACAGCACTACCAGCATAATTTCATAGTCAAATGTTTTACCCAGTGTTGGTGCTATAAACAAAATCTTAAAAGGAAATGTAAATGTTTTCTAATACTGCTGCTCTCCAGTAAAAACAACCCTGACCAGAAAGACCTCATCAGGTACATCTCACAGCACACTGAAAACCAAAGCAACACATGTAGTTAATGTGTTTCTAGCCAAGAGTTTACTAAAAATGATGCTCTCACACCAATACCTTGTAAACGTTGTACTCTGGGACAGGACAGAACTTGCTCTTTGTCCTTTAAAAGGATACAATTGCACAAGACAGCGGCTAAATCTAAAAGCATTATCAGGCCTGGTCGAAGGGCTGCAGTTACCTGTCTGCTGTCAATGTCTAGCCCCTCCCCCTGCTCCTGCCAGTAAGGGTCAAAGGTCACACTGACAGACTGGCCAGGAACCAGGCAGAGTATCAGAGAGAGGAGAGCAGGAACAGCAGGCTAAGAGAGGAGGAGACACCAAAGACAGAGAGGACGAACAAGTCAGGGAGAAGTTAGTACAGAGAGAAAGGGAAAAGAAGAGAAAACTCAAGGAAAGAGATACAACAGCCGTCAGGTAGAAACACACAAAGCTGCAGAAAAAGACTTTAAGGAGGCGAAAGGCAAATGTACAAACGTAACTCAGCTTACTTCTCTGTCCTCTCTGGCCACAGGCTGAATAGAAACTGAGGAGGGTTCTGGTTTTCCAAGAGAGGATGGAAAGGCACCGCTTGCGCTCTTGTTGCGGACGTGGCCCCCAACATGTTTGTACGCTCCCCTGGTTCCTGGAGACTGCAGCTGTGGATGCAGCTGGCGGTTTGGTGAAGATGGTGTTGATGTCAACACCAGAGTCTTGAGGGCCGTCACCTCTGCTTGAAGAACATCGATCTGGGAGCCAGACAGACAGAAAGAACAGAAAAAGAAAATTGAGAAAGTGCTATTTATGTTCCTTTTGTTGTTGACATCAAATGTATCTAAAAAAAAAAAAAACAGCCGAAATCAGAGGGTAATACAAGAATAGTCTAGATGTTATGAAGGCATTTTAATAGGACAAAGGGTCATGAAGAATCAGCAGCTTGTTTTAAATGCAGATGGAAACCACACCTTTCCTTGAGCCTCCTTCAGTTGTTTCTCCGCTGCTGCTTGCTTGACGTTAGCGTCATGCACCATCTTGTGAGCTTCCTGTTGTGTTCAAGATTGAAACATTAACACAAAATTAAAGTTGAAGATATCTGTTGTCTGTCAATACTGTGGTTTTTGCGGTTGATTATTCATGCATTTAAGCTGTAATAATTGATTCTTGGACTTTGGACTTGGACTTCTTGGACAACAAAACAAGCTGAAAACAAAAGATTAACAATATCACTTCATAAAGCTGTTATGTTGAATGTGATAACAAATAAATCATTTACACATCCAATAGCCCCAGAGCAACTTAAGCACTCATTTCAATTAGTCTCCTCCAATCAACGAGGGAAAAATCTCTCCAGCTGATAAATTCTCCACTGTGTTCACTGGTTAGACACTAACTTTGTTTGGTGCTAAGCAGGAAGCACAAAGTAGGTTTATCAGATTTTTTTCTGCTGAAAACAGCAAATGAGGTTGATGAGAACAAAGTCCGTTGGCAGTTAGACTTGCAGTAACTGTTTTCACTGCAATGGAAATTGTGAATTGAAAGACTTGTACTACATTTCAGCATCACTTCCCTCGTCGTCAGGGTCTAGGAGACCTGTCAAAATCACAGTGCACTCAGATCACTGCTTACCTCAAACAGACTGGCAGTCAGCTCCTCCAGCTCCTGCTCTAGCTGATTCCTGACCTGCGACAGACGTTCACACTCCTTGTCTTTTAGTTTCAGTTCCTGAGATGTATAGGAGAAAAGGTCACAACCACATTGAACAAGGAAGGACATTTGCATTGTCATCTTTTTTATTCAGCTCACACAATGCTTTGTGCGTATCTGTGTGTGTATATGTATAAAGTAGGTGACAACACCTTCTTTGGCAGCATCCAGCTGTTCCCGAAGGATCTCTGACCCCTTTTCTCGGATTTCTTTCTCTCTGATCTCCAGTGAGGAGCTACGAAGCCGGGAGAGGTCGCCATGGTCTCTGCCTGACGTGGGCACAGCCTGGCCTCCTCCCTCCACTCTGGACTTTGGCTCTGGATCCAGATCTACCAACCTTCACACAACCAAAACATATAAATAAGTATTGTTGGTGAGGGGACATAAACACATTTTAGGACATAGTCAATTTAATGATAATGACCAAAACACCTAACAATGTGCCTGCCCTGTCCTGTTCGCTTCCTGTTGTATTTCACTGTGTGTATGTTTTAACTGAGACTGCCCAGGGACTGCAGATGTAAGTTAGCTTTAAGGATAATTCTCTCTAAAAGTTGCAACATTTATAGTCAATATCCCCTAATAACCCTAACCCCTAACCCTAACCCAACCTTACATATAAAACCATTTTAGTTTAGTTTAGTTTTAAAGTTTTTTAAGTTGCTGAGGAATCACAAACGGATATAAAGCAAGTAACTCCAATGGGGAACATGAAACCACTAAGTCATCATTTTCATATAGGAATGGGTGATACGAGTGAACCAGATGTGATCAGCACAAAAAATACGATACTTATAAACAATCAGCTATTTATTAAGTACACCAAACACTAAAACTGATCAATCCTACCAAAATGTGATAACAAAAACTGATATCTGCAATATCACCTAATATTGACGATTTCATCAGCCCAGTTAATTCATTGATCTAGAAGGTAGGATTTAATATTAGTTTAATATAAGTATTAGTTTTAGCTAGCTGTATCCCTAAACTGTCTCTCAGTGTGTATATTGTTTATTACATGTCAAGGATTAGGATTCAGAATCTGTTATAAAACACATATTAGTGTTCAAACATCACAATAACAACACTGACATTTCAATATGGAGTTCATTCAGATATTTCTCACCTCAGTTTTCAAACGATATGTGTGTATCCTGACATTTAGACAGTGTGTGTGACAAGATAAAGATCTTCTTTCACATCTCTGAGGTGTTCAATGCCACAGCTACACTTTCTCACTGAGTTACCCTGAAATCACATGAGACCCCCGAAGGACCACGGACCACAGCTTTAGACTCTCTGCTGCCGCATTAGCAATCCCGGCATCAAATTTCCACAAAACTGCAAACGCTCCTCCTCATAAACGACAAACTACAAACACAACCAGGACTTTAATATGAACAGCTAGCTGTCGTTAGCTAACAGTTACAACTTTTTAATACGGAGAGGCTTCCCTTCAGTATCCGCCCTTACCCTGTGAGTGTCCAGGACGGCGGACAGACCTCCAACCCTGTCTGTATCTGTCAGCTTCCCCCCTCCAGTGTCCTCCAGCTGTTGTTAAACTAATAAATATCGCTATAACTGAGCTAATGTTAGCTAGTTTCTGTTAAACTCGTCTCAGCCGTTTTAAATCACAGCGGAGGAATGCGGACGGTGACGTAACAGGTAGACGACAACAGCAGCAGCAGCAGCGGAGGAAGTCCGACTGTGATAAAAAAAAGACAAAAAACTCAATAAAGTTTAAATATATCGATCACTTCGGTTTGGACTTTTCCGACGATGTCCACCCGCTGTTTGTCCTCTCATCCCCCGTGTTCGTCTTCCTGGAGGCGGAAAAGTGAGTCTGCCTCGTTCTCACGGGTCACATGACAGCATCCACTCCCAAAGCCCTGACCGAGACATCCTGCCCGGAGCCCGCAGAGCAACCGACACGAGAGAGCTCACAGACCAATCGATCAATAAGAGCTAACAGAGCAACCGACACGAGAGAGCTCACAGACCAATCGATCAATAAGAGCTAACAGAGCAACCGACACGAGAGAGCTCACAGACCAATCGATCAATAAGAGCTAACAGAGCAACCGACACGAGAGAGCTCACAGACCAATCGATCAATAAGAGCTAACAGAGCAACCGACACGAGAGAGCTCACAGACCAATCGATCAATAAGAGCTAACAGAGCAACCGACACGAGAGAGCTCACAGACCAATCGATCAATAAGAGCTAACAGAGCAACCGACACGAGAGAGCAACGGACACATGAAAGCTAACAGAGCTACTAATGCATTTAACAGACCAACAGATACATGAGCGCTAACAGAGCATCCAAATTATAAGAGCTAACAGAGCAACTGACGGGAGAGAGCAACCGACATATGAGAGACAACAGATCAACTGACACATTAGAGCAACAGACAAATGAAAGCTAACAGACCATTTGATCAATAAGAGCTAACAGAGCTACTGACACATTAGAGCTGACAGAGCAACGGACACATGAAAGCTAACAGACCATTCGATCAATAAGAGCTAACAGAGCTACTGACACATTTAACAGACCAACAGATACATGAGCGTTAACAGAGCAACTGACGGGACAGAGCAACTGACATATGAGAGGTAACCGAGAAACCGGTTAATGAGAGCCAACAGATCAACTGACACATTAGAGCAACAGACAAATGAAAGCTAACAGACCATTTGATCAATAAGAGCTAATGGAGCAACTGACACATTAGAGCTGACAGAGCAACGGACACATTAGAGCAACAGACAAATGAAAGCTGTTATCACTTTGTTGACCCATATCAAACTGTAATGCAGAAATGTTGATGAAAAGTTGGTTCTTCAGAAACAGTGTCTCCATTAAAAAATTTTTTTCCAGCAGAGAGCACTGACAGCATTATTTTACAACTGTTACATGTCCCCCGTGGTACACAATGGTCACAATACTTTACAAAAAACACATTTAAGGGATTTTTTGGTTTACTCTTTTATTTTCATGTAAAAAAAAATAATAATAATATTGGCATTGATATTAGTCTCAAAATCCAGCGTCTACTAATCACACAGAGTATCAGTGCAAACTCTCACAGTACAGTAAGTCCCACTTTTTTTACAAATACACTTTAGACACCTTCAAAATTTCCCTTAAAGTTGGCACCCATTTCCAGGAACCTTTGTTGTTTACAATTCGTCATTGACTTGTCTCAATCAAAACAAGTCCTGATCTGACCTTGTAGTAGACTCACAAACTGAAAACATGGCTGGGCATGTTGCAGACAGCGTTCCTCTACTTTCAACAGTGTCTGATGTGCCTGACTTAACATGCAAGATCATATTATATTCTAGTGACTAAATATATACTTTTGTTTGCCAGTTTTCATACAGAGTCATTGACTTGACACTGGCTTCTACCTCAATGTGAAGGTCGCAGGTGAAAGCATCAGCAATGCAAAGGAACATTCTTCACCTCTGTATTCAAAACTTGTGACAGTGATTTTAAAATATTTCTTAAAAGTAAAACCTTCACAATGACCTTTTGACCAATAAAAGCCGTTGTTTTTGTCTGACACAGATGAGCTCAAACTCATCTTTTTTGCCCCAGTGCTTCAGGTTTTGACACTTACCGCCCAACAACACAGCCTCCCTCCTCAGTTTCCCTCCTGGACTTGCGCCTGGCTCCCAGGACATCAGGTGTGCCGAAAAAGACTGCAGAGGAATATACAGCTATTCCAGATCGCCCTGCTTTGAGAACTTCATATCCTGGGTTGGCTGTTGCTGAAGACGGTGGAGAGGAGGAAATCTGGACGCTGTGAATTCCCTCAAATGCATCCATACCACTCTCAGGCAGTGCAGAGACTCATCAGACAGTTTGGGGGTGTATAACGATCCAGATGCCTGTGGTTGTCAAGCACCTAAAATACAGAAAAGAAAAGGTTACATGGTGCAACTTAACAGCACATTAAAGTTTCACCAAACAAGCCTCACAGTAGCAGTGACCTCTACAGTGTTTAAACTGTAACTCACTTCGTTCCTCCATGAATACCTCCAGAGGAGGTCAGGCTCTTTTCTTTGCTGGTTGTCATGCTAAAGGAATTTCTTTCTTTCTGATATCCAGTGTAAACATAAGTTAAACCCACATTAAGAGACATATATCACACACATGGTACACCTACACTCCCCCAGGATGATTTAAGGACATAAAAATACCCAGAATATACTCACCAAAGTGTTTAAAAGCCCAGTTGCTGCCAGTGCATCAAAAATCTGTAAAAACTGCTGAAACAGTGCTTTGATAATGTCAGATTGAGAGGTTAGCAGGTCTGCACTTCGCCCTGCTGCTAGTCTCCTGGTTAGACAGGAAGGGTTAATCACGAACCTCCTGGCCAGTTAGAGTTCGGCTTTGCACATTTCTTCCAGCAGAGGGCGGGACACTCAGTCTCACCTGATCAAGACTTTTCCATGATCAAATACTGACTGATGCTTCAAACTGAAGCTAATCAAACCTCCCTCTGGAAGTTCAAATCAAGACATGAGAATATGTGTAAATGTGTGTTTGTGATTCAGCAAAAGGTAAAGGAGAAATAACTGGTCCTTAAACTTGCTCAGACAAGTTACTGAAATTGGTTTCATAGACTCATATTTCCAAAATCTGAGCACAGCCACCAAGCACCCATGTCTTTAACCAACCTATTTGTGGCAGTGTGGGTGCTTCAGATTAACAGGACCCGGCCTCACAATGCAGCTTTGTTGCTGGAACAGATTAACACATCAAGTGACCGGAGGTGTAGGAGTCCCCTGCTCTCTTTTTCTTTCCTACCTTCCTTTTTCCAACATTCTCCATTAGCGCTGCCGTCACACATTTCGAGCCACAGCGAGGACGATGGCCAGGCGCTTACATATTGTGTGGTAAGTCACATAAACCTCACAGCCTTTTGTTTGAGTCAGGGAAACCAACCTTTAGGAACCCTCACGTGTTGTATTTTCCTACTAACATCTCTTCAGGTATTTGAAATCTAAGAAACAAGGAAAAAAATAAGTTTAAATGATTGTTGAAGTGGGTTTAAAAATGAAAACCAGTTTCAGTTAGTTTATCATTGAATAATGAGAAGTCTACTGAGGATAAAGTAGAGGGCTTAAATGGACACTGTTGTTGTGTTTATCATTTCAGATCTGTGACCAAACTGGCCTTACGAGTTCCAGGCTGTTCAGACAAAGCTCGGAGAACAACATCACACTGGTTTCCTTCATGTCACTCCACAGTCAGCCAGCTAGTTGGCCAGCGAGCAGCAGCAGCAATGACAGTAACGTACTCTCGCAGGGTTGCTGATGCAGGTCTGGGGACCTTCTTTCACCTGCTTCTGCGTTGGAAGGGCAGCATCTATAAACTGCTCTACAGAGAACTCATCATCTTCACTGTTCTCTACTACTTCTTCAGTATTATTTATAGGTACTTCCTTAAAGAAAACACTTTGAGCTGCTTTAGTAGTCATATGCCAATACACATGTATGATAACGCAATGTTGGCTAAAAATAGGCCACACCAACTTATCAGCTCTAACAGTGACATTATTCAACAGCACTTGTTCGCTCAACAACAAACAAGGTTTTAAAACTGTAATCTGGGGGCCCCTGAAGGTCTTTGAGGGGTTGCCAATAAAGTATGTAAATATTATCATGACAGCTGCTTACATCCTGGTTTCAATACAGGATGCTGCTGTTATCTACACATATGAAAGTGAATTCACATTGTTAGTTTGGTTTGGTTTACCTTCGTAGAGCAACATATTGATGGTACCATAACATAACGAGAAAAAGATCTAATTTTATTGAGATTGTTTTCATGTTTTATCAAAGGTATTTTTCACATTATGAAATATGTGACTTTTCTTTATTATTTATTATTTATTTATTATTGCAAGTTTCCAAATTATTTCACTGAGACTGGACATTCTTCTAATTAACATCATATGGAAGCTTCTTGTCATAACAACCTGCCAACTTAAGTTACAGTGAGAAATGAAATTAGCTGGTTTTCTGATAACTTTACAATTTTGTGATATTTAGATAAAATTAGGTCTTATGTAAAAATATTTCATGTAAAAACTCAATCATTTAGTGTGCTGCAATGAGAGAGTATAATTAAAAAAAAATTAGAAATAGTTTAAAACAAATTCAAAATATTTTTTTGTCCCAGTGAGATAAATATGCTGCCAAATCTTGTAAAGCAAATGGTTATGTTAGAGCAGAAAGTGTGGTCCTAGTTCCTGTCTTATTTTAGACAATCAATCATGTTTGCTTCACCAGGTTTGTGTTAAATGATGACCAGAGGAGACTGTTTGAGAAGCTGGCAATATACTGTGACCGCTATGCAGAGCTCATCCCTGTGTCATTTGTGCTGGGTGAGTTGATTGTTGTGTTACCTTTAAATCCAAACATGGTCAAAAGATGTGCTTAAATCTAAATCTCAACCACCACAGGAGGTTAGCAGTGAATTCTTTATCACATTGTTTGCCAGGTTTTTATGTCACCTTGGTCGTGTCCCGTTGGTGGGGCCAGTTTGAGAACGTCCCCTGGCCGGACCGCTTGGCAGCATTAGTGGGTGGTCACGTTCGCGGAGCTGACGAGACCTCCAGGCTGACCCGACGAACTCTGATGCGATACGCCAACCTCTCCGGTGTGCTCATCTACCGCTCTGTCAGCACTGCCGTCTACAAGAGGTTTCCCACCATGGAGCACCTGGTGCAAGCAGGTAAGATGACACTGTACATCCAACATCCAAGGCTGCTGGCTCTGTTTGCACTGTTTAAAAGTCCTGAAGAAACAGTGTGAAGCTACAAGTTTAGCCCCAACAAACATCCAAACTGCTGTGTCCGTGCCTCTCAGGTTTGATGACGTCGGAGGAGCTGAGGCACCTGGAGGACTTGCCCTCTCCTCACAACAAGTTCTGGGTTCCCTGCATGTGGTTTGTCAGCCTGGCTCTAAGGGCTCGGACAGAGGGGCGCATCAACAACGACGTGGCGCTCACAGCCATTCTCACTGTAGGTCTTCAAAAGTGGCTAAAAGAGCCTGAAAATTTTCACTTTGTGGCTCTGAAACATATTTTTAAAAACTGGTTTTGTCTGTCCTGCTTTCTTTCTCTGTTCAGGAGTTGAATAGTTTGCGGGCAAAATGTATGAAGCTGTACGGTTATGACTGGATCAGCCTGCCTCTTGTCTATACACAGGTTATATTGATATTCTGTGCTGGATTAATAGTTCTCATTTAGTAATAAAGGTCTAATGATTAGATGTAACACTGCTAATGACAGCTAATACTATACTACTGATAGACTATAAAGAACAAGATTTTTTTAGATACAGTAAAATCATGTAGCCTACTGGAAATTTTTAACTCAAGTTTGATCAAAAATCGGCAGCCTGACCTTTTAAAACACAATGAAATCACCAATGCAGATACTTTAAAAGAGATGTCGCAAAACACTTCCAGACTTGACTAATCTGTTTTAAGTAGGTGGTGACTGTGGCGGTCTACAGCTTCTTCCTGGCCTGCCTGATTGGTCGTCAGTTCTTGGATCCGTCTCAGGGTTACCCAGGTCACGATCTGGACTTCTACCTGCCCGTTTTCACCCTGTTGCAGTTTTTCTTCTATGTTGGTTGGCTGAAGGTGAGGAACAGCAGACTCATTTTAGTCACACTGTTGTTGCACAGACATTTTATTTATTTGCTTATCTCTGCGCTGCATTGTGACTTTTCTGTTCCTGTTCTCAGGTTGCTGAGCAACTCATAAATCCTTTTGGTGAAGACGATGATGACTTTGAGACCAACTGGCTTGTTGATCGCAATTTACAGGTTTGGATTTAACCCAAACTATTCACCTTTTTTTTTGTACCAAGGTTATGTTATTTTCCTTTCTGTTGTCTGTCAGGTGTCCTTGTTGTCTGTGGATGAGATGTACGACAGTTTGCCACTGGTTGAGAAGGATATGTACTGGAACAAGTCTGAACCTCAGCCCCCCTACACCGCTGCCAGTGCTGAACACCGGAAACCCTCTTTCATGGGCTCAGCTCTGGACATCAGGTTGAGTAAGGTTCTTATTTTATCATTTTTAAATACTTTAACCATCATGTAACCATGTATTTGGTCTGAACTAGTGTTCCTAAGGAGGAGATGGAGTTTCAGTCCAATCTGGAGCAAATCAAAGAAAATGAGGAAGCCAACTACTCCACCCCGTTGCTTGGAGGGCTGGGTCGTCTTCTTGGTGTCCAGTCCCCAAACTTTCCTCGCTCTTCTCGGGTCTCTCTGCTGCGCCGCCGCCCTGGAGCTCCACTAAGCCGCTTCCCCTTGTACCTGTACCCAGAGACACCATCAACTCCGAGTCAGGCCCGCCAGCCTTTTAGCCAAGACCGGGATCCAGACTATGCCTTCTCCAACATGCCCTTGTACGAGAGGCCGGGTTTCTACAGCTGCCCGCAAACACCCATCCACTGCGTGCCTCCCGCTGTGCCCCGTCCCAGGCCTGCCCGGCGAACTCAAAACGAGTGGGACCACAGCTGTACCTCCCTCGCTCCACCGCTGGTGGGCTCACAGTTGCTGCCACCAGACACCCCAAACCACATCCCCCCACCGCCCTCCTCCGCTTTCCCCTGGCTGAGTGAGGATGGCGGGGTGCAGAGTGCCCCTACCTTCTCCTTCCCGGACCCTCCACCTGAACTCTGCCCAATATCTAAACTCAGACCTGGACACGGCCTGCTGTCTCGCCGCCCTCTCCCTCCCCGCCTCACTCTGGACCCCCTCCCCTCAGCTGACAGCCAGTCCGGACCCCCAAGTGCTCGGGGGGCTGGAAGTGGAGGAGAAAGGGTGTTCTCGTTCACTCCTCCCTCTCGCACAGCAAATCCCAGTAATCCCACCAGCAGCTCTAGCAGCATTAATGCAACAAGCACCAACAGCGCTGGAACAACGGGAAGCCTCTGCAACGGTACAAGTCACAGTAATTTTAGTAACCATGGGAACTTCAGCGCCAACATGAGGGCAAGCAACGGGGGCACCAACGGTGGGCTGAGCAATAACATGAACACAGTTACCCCCTCAGCGTCATCGCAGCAAGACACCATTCAACAAAACTCACCCAATGATTCAGGAATCTCATTGGCTGAGGGGGACCTGCTGGGCGTTTTGGTTGATGGTGGGGTGAACAAGGCGGCAGGAGCGAGGGAGCACGACTGAGAAAACACTGTTTTTGTATCACATCTGGCATTCGAACTATTTTCCTCAAACAGACACTGATTTATTACATCTGATGTGCATTACAGTCTGGAGCCCTACACACAGCTTAAAAGTATTTGTTGAAAACACTGAGTTAATCTCTACTTCCTGATTAGCTCTTATAGAACAATTAACCTACTTGCAATTCAAAAAGCACCTTATGAGATTTAACCGTCAACATGTGAAGGAAAAATAAGAAATACTTCCCAGTTTCCTTTGAAACTCAGTAATAAGAGGCCAAAATGTTTATTATAAAACAGACTAGTCTTTAGCAATGTTTCCATCAGTGTACTCTTTAATAACTATCAAGTATCACATTGTTTCTTCTGTCATTTTCAATAAAAGCTCAAACTTGAAATTATTTGTTCCCCATTTTATTTTATTACACAACTGTATGCACACACAAATAAATATAGCAACGACAGGGAGGTGTGATAGCATTTTGTTAAAGCACCTTACACAATCACTCACCCATGAATACATGAGGGATGCAACTTGAGTTAAATGTGTCATTACAATTTCAACCACAGTAGTTAATTATCAATAATTGTTTTTGAATTGTTGAATATTTAATTGACAAATGGGCAAATAACTGTTACGGACAGGTACTAAACTGATGGTCTGGTTTGAAAGCCCTTTAAATATCCTCAATAACACAATATTTACAGAAACAAGCCAGTGGGAAAAAATATGGGAATATTAGAATGGAGGCTTCAATAAAGTTTGGGGGGGGGGAGGCAGATGCAAACCCTAAATCAGGAGACAAATGTGGATCATATGTGAATCACATGGAATGCAATATTATAAACTTTATAGTAAATGTAATAAAGTAAAAATGTTAGTTTGCCAATTCATTTTTAAAATAACTATAATTTATAAAAGTTTTCAAAACTTTACAATGACAAGACAATTATTGTCTTGTCATCGTAATTTCATTATAAAAGCCTTTAAATAATTCAGTGGCACAGTCAAGCCTCTGCACATTTATTGCTCAAAGAGAACCAAATATTTTTTAATTTTTTTTTTTTAAAGTTTAAGTTGGACATTAAATTGTGTTTTAAACATCCTACTGTAAATCACTGATCTGTACTGATCAGTCTTCATTCATACCAAACATCTCTCAGATCGACTGTACACTGGAATGTAACTGATGAGATGAGGTCTGCAGTCGTTTGGTTTAGAGAGCGGCCTGTGCCTTTTGACAACTCAGCACAGCAGAACAGCAGCTAACAAACATAAATACAGCAGCAGCATCTTTATTATATTCAGTACATGTCAAAGGTAGGCTGGCACACAGCGGTTACGGTGATAATCTTCGGTACCACGGTCCAGTTTAATTGCCTTGGTCAGCCATGGTGTGTTTGTCAAAGAGGTATTCGGCCAGGCCGCTCTGAGGGGCTCCCATGCAGCGCAAGTTAGATATCCAGTCGGCGAGCTGTTTGATCGATTTCACCTGCTCGTCCAGAAAATGTGTTTCTATGAAGTCACACATCTGCGGACAAAATGGACAGAATATTATTTGCATTAGAGTCAGATCCAGTCCAGTGTCTGCTGGAAACATTTCAAGAGTTTTTTTAATCTAAAATATTGTTTAGAGTTTTTTTGACAACATTTCTCATATTTTACAGGCATGTTTGCAGCATTTAGATGTGGTGTGAGATGCCTTTTAGCTTTGCTTGAATATGATAAACTTTTTTTGCTTCTAATTTTCTATGTCCTCACTTACATGTTAATTTAACCAACTGACACTGTTAGCAAACTGTATTTTTGTTTATTCAAGTTTCATAATCATTCAGTTGTCTGACAACAGAAAAAGAAAAAAGCATTGATAAGAACTATTTTTGAGTAAATCAGTTGCTTTTCAAACCCAGTACAAGAGATCAGGGAAGGAGCTGTCTCCTTCACTTTCTTCCTCCCTCTCTCACTCACATATGTGTGCAGACGAAGTCAGAAAAAAATTAAATGCAGGCATAAAAGCACTGGCTGAAATAGCAGCAGATCATCCCCGGCAGCCGTAGCGGAGCCTTAACAGGCTGCAGTTGGATGTGTGCATTGTCCCCTCATCTGCTGCTGCTGCTTACGTGAGGATCGTTGTGGTCAGAAGCCATTTTCTGCAGGTCCAGCAGGGATTGGTTTACACTTTTCTCCAGCTGCAAGGAACACTCCAAAGCCTCCAGGCCGCTGCCCCATTCGTCCCTATCAGGTTTCTGAGACAGATATAAATAATTCAACACTGATGCAGTGATTTCACGATAACCAACAGTAGAATTAATAATCAAGTCCTAAACTGATGCTTGCACCCCAACTGAGAAAGGCATCACCAAAAGTCCTTTGTAGAAGATTTACTTTGTGACTCTACACAGACAACAGGTCTTTTGTTTAAATGATTAAAAAAAAAAAACAGCACATACCTTCACGTCCTGGAGAAAGATTCTGCCTCCCCGCTTGTTCTGCAGACTCATCAGCCTCTCTGCGTGCTCACGCTCCTCTTTGGACTGAGGCGTGAAAGAACTTCACAAAATGTGGCAGGGCTTTATCATCCCTATCAAAATAGTATGCCTGAACACCAACAAAAATAAAGAGAAAAACGTTTTATTTCTCTGAGCTTAAAAGACACAAACAACACTGAACTGTGATCACTGGGGAGAAATGGTGCTTTTATTTTCTTACCATAGAGAGATAAACATAAGAGGCATAGAGCTCCAGGTTTATCTGTCTGTTAATGGCAGCCTCACAGTCCTGGTGGAAGTTTTGTCGGATTTGCGAACTCATTTCTGTGTAAATTATAAGAACAAATGAATGAATTTAACTAACTGAGGCAGCATATGATTACAGAGGCACATTTTGCAAGTATAACAAGAAGAGCCCTCACAGACAGGCACTAACAATAGACCTTGACGGGTACTTGAACTCAGCTGATGTCACATAATGAACCACTCCTTGTCCACAAACATGGGGACAAAGCCCAGCTGACACCGTCTGATGATACCTCACCTCTCCATCATCCCTGCCAGCATCACCTGACACATTCTTCTCACTAAATATCAATGCGTGATGCTGAAACTCTGCTGAACTGCATGAAAGGATTTCCAAAAGACAACACTTAACGAACTGATCAACCTGTCGTCCACCGGCCCAAAGGGTCAGCTCACATATAAAATAAACTAACTCTACTTGTAGCTGCAGATCACGTTGACTTTAGATATCTGTCTTTGACCTCCATACAAAGGAAGTGAATGGAGATCATTTACATTTAATCATGTTTAAAAACAATCAATGTGTTTAAAAAAAAAAAAAAAAAAAAAAACTTCCTCTCAGAGTATTTTGTACTGATTGGGCTGTAATTGTCTCTTTAAGAGCATGACTGCATCCATATTGATCCACACTGACCTTCATGTCATAACAACAGATTGGAAAACTGAAATGATGTGTTTTTATAACATGTTTGCTCAAAGCCTCCGAATAAACCATGCTGAATAAACATCTTAAATTACTAGTAAATATTTAACAGGGCCTTGGCTGAAGATAAAACCAGGCTGTGTTTCAAGTCATTTCTCCAAGCAGCACCAGCTACCTTATTAATTATTATCATTATTATGGAGACACAGACTCAACCTGTTCAGGTAAACGACTATATGGAGACACTTTGGATCAAAATTGGCTAAAAACGATGACAAATCAAGCTAACATGGAGGCTAACTGAGACAAAGCTGAACACATAATTAACAGGAGCAAGTCAGTCTTCAATGAAAATAACAGTGGTATTATCTTTACAGATAAAACATGTTATTTTATCGCTCCAGGTGGCTAATTAACAAGCTAAGCTAACCTAAAGTTACCCACATTGCTAGCTTCTGTTAGCACATCGGGCCACCTCAACACACGACAGCTGATGTTAATTTTAACAAAGCTGCTCTTAGTGACAGAAATAGGTGACAGAAATAATAAATCTACCTGTCGTGTTGGTGTCGGACTGTTCACCAGGTGAATCAGCTGTGTGGAGATCCGAGGAGGCTAAAGGTTTGAGCTGCTGTGTGTCCTGTGTGCAGCTGAGGAGCAGCTCTTCATCTGAACAGGGGGAGTTTAAAGGAGCTGCACTCTCCTCATTTGTCATGAAACAGACACACACATCTGATTTTACAGCACAGCAAACAATTTAAGATGTGTCTGTGAGACTGCAGCTGCAAGTGGGAGTGGATTGACTTAATTATAATGATGTCAAATAAGATAAAAAATGAAAAGAGGCATTTGGCTTTAAAAAAAAAAAGAGAAGTTTTGTGGACATCTGTTAAATATCTGTTAAAGTAAAATAAAAATAAAATAAAAATAAAAACACCACTACTGTAAAGATAGAAATACAAGTGTTGCATTCAAACTGTAAGTATGCAGTAAAATCTGCTTTAAATACTCAAAAATGTCCCCTGTGACTGTTATATTATTATATATATCTTAAAATTAGCATTACAGTAATGTAAAAGCAGGATTTTACTTCTGTAGTTTAGATGGAGCTCATTTTGAACTATTTTGTACAGGACTGAAGCTAATGATTATTTTCACTGTGGATTAACCTGCTGTTATGTTTTTTTCTTTATCAACTGATTGATTGCTCGGTTTGGTGACAAAGACTGAAAATAGTGACACATGCTATCACAATGCTGTGTTTTGAGGAAGCATCATATTTTATAAACACTTCATCAGTTTTGTATGTAAAAGTCTTAATGTGTAGTTTGTAGTAAAGATAATTGTAGTGAATTAAAAGGCACATTGTTTCCCTTTGAGACAGTTTGAAGCCCCCTAAATTGTTTTTTTGTTTTGTTTGTTTGTTTTTAGTCACATAGCTCATCAGATGCTTTTATTTGGAAAGACTGAATATGAACTTGCAATTATTCCAGTTTCACCATAAATGTTGAGATGTGAAGTTCCTTCTTGACCACAAAACAATCTCAGGGTCCATTTAGTAGCTGTTGTAGAACTTTTGATCAAAGCAGATCTTCCTCAACAAATGAAGTTTGTTCATCTGTCGTGAATTTGTAGATCATGTTTCAGGCATCTGATCTGAAGTTGTTTTCCTATAGTGACAAGTCAAAATGCCATAAAAAAAATCCTGCTGAAATATGAAGGGGTAGACATTTCCTGTCAAAAGCACCTTTATAAAACATACTTGGTTGAAACAAATTACTCTTCAGGTGTTTGAGGTGAAACTCAGGTGGTACTCCATCCACACAAGTTCCACATTTTATATTCTCTGACCAACTCTTCAGCTGTTTGCACTGGGTGGGTGGGAAAATTTACTTTTCAAACAGCCTGATTAGTGCATGGAGTCACCAACTGTAAACGTGAGCCGAAATCAGCCAGTATCTTAAAACTGGAAGTGTGCCAGGCATTTAAAGCTGCAAATGTTTTCAGCTGCCAAATTCATCACTCGCTTATTACAATCACTATGATGAACACCGATTTCCACTAAAGGTGTCAAATATTATCAACTCTGATCAAAAGCTGCAACCTACACAGTACTTTGGGTGAAATAAACCATTTTAATACACACGAATAAAGCCCAAAGATGGGAATTCTATCATTCTATCATTCATTTACAGTCAATACACACATTACACAAAAGCACGTTTTTACTGATCATTTAGCAAAAACTTCCAAACATTCACATCCCACTGGGGTATAATAATAATACACTCCCAATTTCAAGTACAAGTGTGAAGCATCAATTCCATCACTTATCACCATGATATTTTATAGACTAGTAACAATATTCCTAAAATGCTGATGCCTAAAACTAATTTAATTTTGAAAAACAAACATTGAGAAAAAAAAACATTTATTGGAAACAGACATTAAAACAATGAAACTTTATACAGCATTGTATATCTTTATCAGTGTACAGACGTTACTTGGACCCAACTGGTGGTGAGTGCCAAACAGCAGAGCTGGTGCGTTTGAAGTAGCGAGGTTTGCTCTTGTAAAAAATGTTTTCCAGTTTTGGAGGTTTTGGAGGTTCAATTGTTCCAAAGAACGAGTCTAAATCCGGAGGGTTGAAGTACTGCTTCATGATGATCTGCTGCAGATTGTGACCTGAGGAGGGAGAGGAATTCAAATACAATGTTTTTATTACAGAATCAACAACATGAGACTGAAATCATACAGAGAAACAAGGCTTGCCCCAAATAGGTCTGGTTAAAAGTAAAAAAAAAAAAACAACAAAACAGGTCTGGTTAAAAAAATAAAATAAAAATAAAAAAAAACAACAAAACAGGTATGTAATGTTCATAATGATATCTGTGGGATGAACTCAATTTAGAGTAAGTCACGATATTACAGTTGACTGTTCAGTTGACTGTTCAGTGATACTTCAGTGACTAAAATATGCACTTGGTGGTTACAAACATGATGTAAAAACTGAGGCCAAAGCTACACATCCCCCAGCAAAAAGTCAGCATACCAACAAGTCATTGTTAATCCTTGTGTATCACGAGACACACATTACCAAACTGTATTCATAGATAACACTAAAGTAGTTCAGTCCTGCTGAAAAGGCTGAACATCGAGATAATCATACTAAGTCGTGTCTACCTTCTGCCCAGGATGGAATAGGTTTCCTCGGGGCGGACTCGTCATCAGTGGAGTCGTCACTGTTCTGGTCCATCCCGTAATCTTCTGCACTTTTGGACATCAGAGGTTTGTTGCCGCCTTTTGGAGTGATGGGGTACGACTGTGGTGGTGATTGCTGCACGAAAAAACAAACAAACAAACAAAAAAAAAAAAAATATCATCATAAGAGACTATTTCTATCACATTTTAAGATAGAAATTAATTAAAGAAGTGTGCGTTGCTTAAATTTACCTCAATATCCACAGTCACATTGAGGCCACCACCTTTTCCGACAGGTGTGCTCATTACAGAGCGCTACAGAGATAAAAGAGAAATGCAACATGTATTTTACCATCAATTAAAGGTTCCCTGTGGAGTTTTAGACCTGTCATAGTACCAAGGAATCCAAAGAATGGGTTCCCTTTTGTTTATCTTGTGCACACACATAAGGACACACACTCAATATTTTCAGACTTTTCCACTGATCTACATGTAACGAACCTGTCAACATACTGTATGTTTAACATGCTGCAATGCGCCAACAAAGAGAGGGAGGAAAAAGGTGACAAGCTAGTAAACGTGGATGTGAACAAAAATGGA
Organism: Scortum barcoo; assembly: GCA_023238725.1. Taxonomy (NCBI): domain Eukaryota; kingdom Metazoa; phylum Chordata; class Actinopteri; order Centrarchiformes; family Terapontidae; genus Scortum; species Scortum barcoo. The sequence continues at coordinate 12,193,302 of CM041536.1, forward strand.
TATGGAAAAGGCAAAACCCACAGAGATCATTAAACATTCAAGAATACAATTCATGATTCATTCAATGTAAAAAAAAAAAAAGTACATTTTGAGATTCTTACCTCGATATCCACAGTCACATTCAGGGATGCAGCAGCCTTCATTACAGAGAGAACAGAGATTCAGATTTAGCTCCAAAAAAAGAGACACTAAGAGTCCAATATTGCATGTACAGAAAACACTGACAACATTCTTTAAAACTAGTTAAAAAGTGTTCAAGCACAATGTCTGAACAATACAAACAAATAAAAATAAAATAATAAATTAATAAAAATCTGCATGGATTTATAAAGTGGGAAAATATTTTTGTAATTTGGGTGAACCTCCATTTAAAACTGACAACAATGACGCTTTATGTCAACCTTTGCTTATGTTTACCTGTGTGGGTGTAACTGAACTAAGATATAATTCCCCCTGCTGATTTACCTGTGACTCAGCAGCTCGTTTAGCAGCAGCCTCTTTTGCAGCTTTCTCCTCTGCAGCCAATCTCTGCTGCTCCTCCTAGTGGAGGAAACAGCACATAAACAACCAGACAGCCAAAAACAACAAAGCCGCTAAAAACCTTCATACATCAGCTTTAAATTATGAGTGGGCCACTCATCCAGAGTGTTTCATGGAGGAAAACATCAAAACAAACAAAAAACATCCACATGGCAACACTTAGATCCATTTGACATTTAGTCAACAATGACAACAATTAGTCAACAAAACCTCTGGTTATTTACCTGATTTCTGCTGGATTTAAGATAAATTTAACAGTATATTAGGATCAACAGTGGAAAAATCCTTTTTGCTCATCTGCACTTGTCCATTATGACACAAGGAGCTATTTGCTACTAGTCTGGTAGAGCTGCCTCAAGCACCACTATTGTAACAATCCCAACTTAATAGGTGTGTAATGTCACCAAACAGCCCTGAGTCAGATACAGTAACAGTTTTTAGTTAACATCTCTAGGTAAGAGAAATATTTAAGACTTTTAATGACATGTATATGCACTGAGTAAAGGGTTTTTTTTTTAAACAGCAAAAACAAACATTTTCTTTGACATTTCTTTCCAGATTTCTCACCAGTTTTCTTTTTTCCTCAAGCGCCTTTTTTTTCTCCTCCAGCTCTCTCCTGTCTTTTTCTCTCGCTGCTCTCTCCAGCTCCTGTTGCAGAGCCAGAGCTTTTTCTTTTTCCACTCTCTCCCTGAAAAGACAGACATCAAGTTAGTAAAACAAACTCTAGAATAAATAAACCTTTTCTTTCCTTTTCCTTTTCTAGTCTTCAAAGTTTCACTTTTAAACACCTTTAATATGTCTGAAATATAGTTAGGCCTCTTCATCAGTTAACAGTTATTATGGCACGATTGTTAAAGTATTAAAGACAAAAGATGACCTTTCAGCAGCAGCTAGTCGTTCTCTCTCCAGCTCTCTTTCCCGTTCCCTCTCCTGCTCTCTCCTCAGCTCAAGCGCTCGGCGAGCTTCAGCCAGCTTACGAGCTCGTTCCTCCTCCTCTAACTTCTTCTTGGCCAGTAACTCCTGCTGCCGCTTCTCTTCCTCCTGAACACAGAGACAACATAAGGAAAGTCTGATTGTAATATGTAAAAAAACAAGAAAATTAAGTTATTAAAAGCAAATGTCCGACCACAAGAAGAGATGAAAAATGTGTAAGTTAGGTTTAGGTTAGGGTATTCATGAAACACAGAAATCTCTTTAATACCCACACACAGTTTGTTTGTTTGTTTATAAAAAAAATAAACAATCAGCCCTGCTGTACTTGTTAAAAGTTAAATAATTAAGAGCATCATCTCACTGCTTGCTGAATCTTCTTCTTTTTCGCCTCTTCTTCTAACTTCTTCTTCAGCTCCAGCTCCTCTTGACGTTTAAGGGCCACCTTCTTCTTGGCTTTCTCCTCTGCCAGACGCTGCACAAGGAGGCACCACATCAATGATTAGACAAAAAAAATTCATTCTCTTTTGAGGTGAACGTACAGATTCAGATCCAAATTTGTTTCTTACCTTGTCGTTCTTCTCATCAATCTGAGCCATTTTTTGCTCAATCTTCTTTTTCTTTTCTTCCTCCCTCTGCTCCTCCTTTACTTTGGCCTCAAACACTCTTCTTAACCTCTCATCTCTCTTCCTGTAACACAAAGTTAAAAGTTCAAAAAGTTAGGGAAAAAAAAGAAGGAATGACTGAACTGCTCAGTCAGTGTGTGTAAAGTGGTTGAGAGGTAACCTTTTAAGTTCATCCTGTTTCCTTTTCTTCTCCTCCTCCATTTTCTTCATCCTTTCCTCCTCTTGCTCCTGTTTCTTTTTAAGTGCTTCAAGCTTATGACGCTCTTTTGTCTGAGAAAAGAAAAAAAATGAGTGAGGGATTAAGGAAACTTCTGCCAGTAATCAACTAATTTTTCACATTCTGGTAGGTGGCCAAATCCGAAGCAGCAGGTGGTGAGCATTCACGTGGAAAACAAATTTCCACAGCATCGGAGCAGACAGATGAAGCAAAAATCCACCCAGACAGACTTTGTGTTATTCCCATCAAGTAACCAGAGAGCTCTTCCTGTCCTTTGACCAGTGATTATCAGTCTCCATACTGAGGTGTGGACAATTTCAACAGGTTAAATGTAGAGACGTCAATACTTTGTTAAAATAAGAAAGGAAAAACTAAATTTTTTTCCCTCAAGGCTACACATGGGAATCAGAGGATGACTGAGTCTCGTTAAATAGATTGTCTCTTTAAAAGTGAGCTAAATCACAAAGCAAAATCAGTTTCTGTCGTGTCTACCCTGCTGAATGTAACAGTAAGTTTATCTAACAACAGATACAAAGCAGAGACAGAGATAATCAGTCAGTCACTGCCAACAGAGCAGCTGAATGCCATTTGATTACAGGAACAATTTGAAAACACAACCCAGACCTCCAAAAAGGGACAGTGACGTGAGCTCCAGTGTGATCTCCTCACCCAGTAGTAGATCAGAAACCAGATTGATATGAACAACCCAAATAGTGACATGGCTTCTTAATGAGATGGATTTTTACTCCAATTTCTATTTCTGATCAAATTATGTTTCATGTATACACACTGAGGTAGCCGAAAGATATTTTAGGTGGTGTGAAGGGTTGTTGGATTAAAACATCGCTAAGAATGAGTATTAGTGACACCTGACATGAGAGACACCATCAACTAACAAGTGCACTTTGGGGTGAAATGCAGTAGCCCCTTTCACCATGGGATCAATTATTGAAATATGTTTTTGTCATTTACATGTATGTAAAAAAAAAAAAATTCAGCATACAGCCAATTTCACAGATTTTTGAGTGATTTATGAGGGACTGTTGCCGCTTCTGTTTTCACTCGGGTCCAAATTTAACAAACATCTTTCTAAATCTTAAAACCATTCATTTCAGTTCTGATGTGGACAAATGCCTGAACATTTGCAGATGTGGAAACGTGAAAGGGGCTTATCTAAAAAGGTTTGTGGTAAGTAAGGAAACATTTAAACAAGTTGCACAATGCAATATTAGACACCATTGAATGCCCACAAACAACATACAGCACTTCAACATAAAACTCACCACTATACCAGAGCTCAACTGGAGAGGGGAGATAAAAACATCCATATAAGAGGACCACATAATGAGCAACGGTATATTATAAACATGCTGTTTTTTTGTTTTTTTTTAAGTCAAAGTATTTTAATCCAATTTGTGGCATTTTTTCCTGGTTTGTGTTCTGGTTTTAGGGATACACAAAACTGAAATGATAAGAAATAATCTATTTATTATAACTATTAATTCAATTATATATCTATTTATTTTCAATTCACTGTAATACCACGTCTGTTTTGGGCCGGTGGTAAGTAATGATGTCTTACAGAGATCCAAACGACTATGGGTTAAAATAAAACCTAGTCCTTTCTTTAGTGCACTCTGCTGTTTATCCAATCTCAGCCTGCTGATGTTACTGCTCTTCTCTACCACTGTCTGGCTTTTTCACTGAAGGCCAATGTTGTTGCTTTGCACCAGGTGTATAACTTACCTTAGGATCAACCTTCAGAGGAGTGGTGTGTTTAATGAAGGATTTGATAACACCACTGCGGCCGAGGGAGTTTGGAGTCATCATGAGCATCTGATTCTTCTGCACAGTGTGCAGAAAAGATCTCATGTTGGGTCTGATTGCCTGTGTAACAAAAGAGGAAAATGCTACTTTAATTCATTATGTTTTAAACATATATCCTTGTATTTCCCATTTCAGAACGTTCACACTTTGTCTTACACTTTGACTTTTCTTGGGAGGAGAGAACCTCTTTGTGGGACTTTCCTCTATAGTATCTGGTGCTTTGCGTTTGGTGCTCTGGCGTGACCTAGAAATAACAACACAGAATTTAATTAACAGCCTCAACAAGATGATGTCCTTTAACATCTCTGTCTCACACACACACACACACACACACACACACACACACACACACACACTAGGAGCACTCACCCTCCGACCTGAATGTGAGGTCTGTTGCTTCTCAGTGCCAACTGCAACACAGACACAAACATTTATTTAGCACACACCAGTTGCATTTTGATACAAAACTGCTTATGCTCAACAAAAACTATTACCTAAGGTCAAATCTAACCAAGAACTAATCAATAAAATAGATTGAGCGTTCTGGTACCTGTTCTCTTGCTCGGGGTGCTCATTTTTTGGTCAGTGGTATACAATGATGGGGGCGCCAGTTTGGGAGAGTTTGCAGCCACAGATCGAGTAACACGTCCAACAGACGGGTGTACGTGCTCATTAACCTGTATATACATTTGATTAATACCAATAATGTCAAACAAAAACATCCGATGATCAACAAACAAAAAGGATCAATTCAGTACGCAAAGACAGATATTCATACCTCTGGAGTTTTGTTTGTCTCTTCAGCTGCAGCATCATCCTCAGCATTTACAGCTTCCACCACACTACAGCAATGAATGAATTCATATGAGTAAAAACAACACACAAAAATAAATAACAGTGATACATTTGACTTAGACACAAATTCAGTCACCATTACAAATGTTAAATTCTTGATCCAAACTCCTGATTAAGATGCCAGAGGGCTGTAAGTAATGACTATTTTCATTATTTTATTAGTCAATTTTTTTTTTTTTTGGACCATAAAAAGATAAAAAATGTGGATCTCTATATCTCAAAGCCAGAGGCGATATCCTGAAATGTCTTATTTTGCCCACAACCTGAAGATGTTCTGTTTACTGTCACGAAGGACTAAAGAAACCAAAGAATATTCACATTTGAGAGGATGAAATCAGAGAATTTGGACGCTTATGCTTAAAACATAAACATTTAGTTGGCAATTCATTTAATAGTTGACAACTAATTGATTAATTATTGTACCTGTAATGTCACTATATTTACCCACGTAAATAAACTTTTTTTAAAAATTCATTACTCACGCCTCTTGGTCCTCCTCGTCCACAGAGTCCACACAAGAGTCCTCTACAACAAAAAAAATAAATAAATAAAAAAATACAGTACACAGATTAACGAGAATCAAAGTGTGGAAGAATCTGCTTTATATGTTGCATTTTCTGTAACTATACTTCAAATATGGCTCTTTTCTCACCATCAATGTTGCTACTACATGTGGAGTTGCCTGTGCGAGCCACCTTCCTCTTAAGCATGGAGCGGCGCGAGGCGCGGCGAACAGACTCCTGCGTCATGCTGTGCCGCAGGCCAGCCAGAGAGTGACGCAGCTTGAGGGAGCACCGTACAGAGCTCCGCCGTGAGCTTTGAGCTGCACCTGCTATTGCAATCTTAGTAGCTGTGCGGCTGGGAGAAGGCTCTGGCTTTTCAGCAAGCTCGGCAGACAGACGGTCTGACGAAGAGATGCTGACGACAACCTCAGGTGAGGGGATCTTAGGTGGAGACGGAGCCATGCTATGTACGTCATCTGGTTTGACTTCTGCGTTCACCTCGTTGTTTCTGCCCATCTCTGGCTTCTTGTTCTCCACCTCCTCAGTTTCACAGCTGGCATGAGGTGGCTGGCTCACATCTTCTGCCACCTCAGGCTGTGTTTGTTTGTTTTTGCGGGTGGTGCGTTTTGGTTGCGTGGTGGTGTTGGCTTCAGAGGTTGAAGCCTCGGGGACAGCATCTTCTTCAGCAATGAAGTTCAGTGATTTGACAGAAGAGCCACGAAGGTTACTACGCCTTCCCTTTGAAAATCTGGATAGGAGAGGAAAATTTACCAGGAGTTTTAAAAAAAAGGTACAAATATGTTTAAAGTAACTGAAATTTAAGAAATGTGCAAACATAACCTTTACTGAAATAGAAACAAAGACTACGAACCTTCGCCTGGTTTGATTTTCTTCCTGACGCCCCAAAGACACACGCTTCCTGCGACTATTCTTTTTCTGCGATGGTGTTTTTGGCATCAACTCTGGTTCAGCATTAAAATCTCTGAAATGAGAAGAAACAGCCTCATTAGTAAAACCAAGAACTGATTTCTTAATATGGAAACTTCTAAGAGGAACATGAAATAAATAAAGGTCAGGCCTACCTTGAGAACATGCGGTTGGCTTCTTGTTGGATCTCCTCGAGCCAAACCATGTGGACATTATCAATGTCGCTGATGAATTCTTGTGATTTGCCATCAAACATTTGCATGAGGGAACGTACAGATGAAAGTACGGAGTTCATGTTGACGGCCTGAAGGAAGAAAAAAAAAAAGAATTACAGTGTTGAATCTGGACAAGATAAAACTGGCTCAGGACGGCAGGTATGGAAAAATGTATTGGCGCATCGCCAACACCGTCATACGGTCAAGACCAGCTGGTTATCGTTTCTTTTTCCTTTCATCATGACTAATTGAACCTACTTGTATTAAACTTCCTGAAGTATCAACAAAGGCTGCTTATATTTTATAATGTGTTAAGTACAGAACAAAAACATGCAAATTACAGCTGGAAGAGGTGACTGTTTGACTGACGCTGGTTCTTGTTTTGTTTTTTAAACTGACATGTTTACTACTGATGCTTTACACAGACCTTATCATATTTTAAAAACACATTTTAATGTTGTATCAGTATCTGATGGCTCAACTTAAAAAAGGTAAGCTGTGTTACAAGGTGAACTCTTTTAAAATCCATCATACAAACAGACAGCCATAGTAAACAATCAAAATGTCATTTTAAGTCTCAGTTAGGCAAAATGTAGCCTAAAAAAAAACTTTTACTCTTACTTTGCTCTTCTGTCTTCAATGCCAGGATAAATAGAAAAATATAAATACAAAAATACAAGTAAATAATATACACTAAATAATTTACAGTAAACACCTATGACATCTATGTAGATTTGACAAAGTAATACTCATTTCATAATTACAAACAACAGTGACAAACACCTGATTTAAAGGTAGTTAGTAAGGTAGTTATAGGGAGTTATCATGTCATGTTTTCCAGTGTTGCATTAACAGCGTCTTTGTGATCGCTGCAGTGTCTCATCGTACGAACTTTAACAACAACATGTTAGCTGAATGTTTTCCTGTTACAAAAGCACCGACACAGTGTTTCAATAACAAGTAGAGCACCGTGACAAAGTAGATAATGATAACAACAATGAATATAAACCACAATGTCTCATTATGTGAACAACGTTTCCCCGGTAACTAACACATTAGCTTAGCTCAAATACTGACGAATATTCAGCTAGAAACGCTCAAGCAAGACTGTTAACAGTTACTGGGACAAACAAATGATTAATTTAACTCACGTTTTAACTCATTTTAGCTCGGTTTTTATTCATAACAGTTTTGTTGTGTCTCAACGAGCTAACTTTAAGATGCTAGCCTGCTAAAGCTAATCCTGTGTGTGTTAAAATAATCAGCGTTACCTTTGATATCCGTTTTCCGAGAAAAAAATCCGACGCTCGTTTCTCCGCTGGTTTAAAAAAGCTAAAACAGTCGCATGCTGTCGTGAAAATAAATGCGATAAAATGAAATAGTTTCCTTCACAGCCTCATGTGATCACTCTTTCCTCTCGGACTGATCCGGACGGTGACTAACCCGCTGAAACCGTTTAAACCGTTCAAAACTTCCCCAGCCAATCCCGAGCCGAGGCACTGTGACGTTTCCTAAGAGTGGCTCGATTTGTGAGCTGCCATTTGCCACGGGGGCGTACCCTGCCGTCCTGAGCAATAGGGAGCAATGCTGCGGGGGGAGTACACGGTCGACAAGTGAATATAAATCGAGCAAGCCCAACAAAAGTCGAGGGCGGAGTTAGAGTGCTGCTCAGATTTAAATCAACCAATCGATACAGAATTTGCTTCGCCCCGCCCACAGTAGTCAAACACATGTCTGTCAGTGGATTTACTTGCTGTTGTGTCACTAATTCTGCTACAACACATGTAGAAACATGTCTGCAGAAAGAAAAGTATAAAGTATATCCACATTTCAGTGGCATGAATTGTGTGGGTTTTTGGTAAGTGAGCATAAATGTGATGATGTCGTTCCATCTTCTGTCCTATGCTGTTGTTGCCTCCTGCCAAAAGACAAAGCTACAGGATGTTTGAACCATCAATCACAACAAAGGCTGTGGCAGCTCACAGAGGTAAAGTAAACACGTTCAACTGTATTGTTGTTTGAAACTTATAACAAATTCACTAGAGATGAAAAAAAATGAAAATAAGCTTTGCACTGAATGTAAAAGTTTTGATTATTTCATTTGCAGTACAGTATATTTGATTAATGACATTGCAACATGGCATATTATTTTTGCTTATTATAAAAGTATTCTTAATTATGCAGAGAAATTGTAAGACAATTAACCATTGTGTTGAGAATTATGAAATAGTCACATTTTCATGTATAAAGTTTCCCATTTAAACTAAATTGTTTATAGACATTACATTGTTTTTATTTTTAGGTTTTTATTTATTTTTTTCATTACTACATTATGTATATACAAAAGTATGTATAGTCCTTTATGGTGGCCAGGTCCACTGAGTTAACAAGTAAGTACAATAAGCAATTTTTTTTGTTCTTCCATTTTTCTTTTAATTAAATCAATACAAACAGTACATTTTTTCTCTGTATTTCCTTTTCTGCTTACTTGTCCCATTGTGTTACATAGCTGGAAAAATTTTGTCTACAGTTGCTCAAGTGATTGGCAAACTTAAAATGGTAGCTTGGATACGTTTAAAAAAAATAATTAAATTCTGTATAAATGAAATGATTACGATGGTCAGGTTATGGTTGCTGTTTCAGAAAGGCCAACAGGAAGACATCGAAGCCACTTTACAAACATACCCGGGCTCACGAGGAAAAGTTACTGGCTGCCCTGAAAATATAAATGCATACAAGTAAATTAATAATAATTCAGAACTGCATCATCAAGAAATATGAAATCAAGTAAGGACAACACAGCACTGAAAAAAAAAAACAAAAAAAAAAAATCACTTTTTTTTTTTATTTAAACTGGATCCACAGGAAGATACACACACATGAATTTATACAAATGGGCTTGTTGAGTAATTAATCAGTGGCAGGTACAGGTAATCTTTTCTCTAATGGAATAAATCAAGGTTATATTCAATAGGGTTGGATATGCACAGAAGTATGTTTATTATTGGCATATTTTAATCAAATTACTGAGAAACTGAATTTCTTTGAGTATCAATTTTTTTTGCAGCCCAGCAGCTTCACACCCTCCACTGCCATCACAGACTCACGCTCACTTTCAATATACTGAAATCACATTATTCTGACAAGTGGTGTGCAATTCTCTCTAAGGTCACTGACAATCCCTGGAACCCTCAATTTTCTAAGCTTCATGATACAGTACAGGGCATCACTGTAATAAAAGCCTGTCAGCCTTTTGCCACTTTGGTGTCAGAGGTGGCATTAAATGGAGAGAGTGTAAGCGCTCTCCATTATTTTCTATCTGGATTAGACAGATGGTGCCATTTCTGGAGTTTAAAAGAATATACACACGCAGTTTAAGACTCAGCTTGTGAATTTCCCTCATCATTACTCTTTTACTTTATCTTTTAAATAATGCCCTCAAGAAGTGAAATGTGCTATTACTGTATGTCTTGACTTATGTTTTACCTGGCGGGAGAGGGATTTTATTTCCAGATGCCTTTAGGACAACTTGTAGGTCACAGGGCTTAGCATTGTCAGTGGTGTTCGCCTGTGCCCTCAGTATGATACAGACTTCATCTTTCCTCAGAAGCCAGTCCATCTGATTACCAAGGTAGTTCACGCCACGAATGCAGAGTTCAGAAATTTCACTGGGAAGAAGTGAAGAAAAGGCCAGGCATTCCTTCTGAACTCTAGAAAAGGAAAAAAAATGTAGTTCACAAATCTTTCATCAAAGTTTCTCTGTACATATAGAACTTTTTTTTTTTATTGTACCTGGTGGCAGAATTTATCACCCACCTGAAACCAGTGTAACCAAACAACACTGCTTGCAGGAATCCTCCCATGCCTGTGAGGAAGTTGACTGCACCAGAGCCATCTGATGATTCACTCCACACCTGTGAAGAGAGGTAATCCCATATTCACCGGATATTCAGCAAAGAGGCCAGTATTATGCTTCATACGGTATTAGTATTATGTGTGAGTGTGTGTGTGTAAGTCAGAGGGATACCTGGAATGGTCCCTGGATGTTTTTGAAGCACTTCTCAAGTAAACGCTGAGCTTTCTCAGCTTCCCCGAGCTCCAGCCAGCTGATCGCAAACATACCCTTACAATGGAGAGTAAAGTCATTGGTGCAAACATCTACTAATTAACATAGAAGTAACAGCAACAGTACGTTTAGCAAAAGAAGACACTGTAAAACATAGCTAATTTTGTGTACCACAAGCAACTAATAACTATTTATCTAATAAATAGATATATTGATACTGGTTATTATGCAGATTTGGTTAAAGATTTTCTAAAACCTGTCATGAACTTTTAAAATACAGCTTGTTATAGATGAAACCACCCAGCAGCTAAAAGATAAACATGAACTCTACCTCAACATTAAAACATTACAGTAATAATCAAACATAGTTGAATAAAACGTTGACCACGGCCATTCTTCTGCATGACAAGTACACATTGTGATTAATATTTTTGTATTTCAAAGCTGCATTAATGGATTTTTGGCCACAGAGGGGCAGCACAACAAGCAGTTATAGCAACATTAATATATTTTGATCTTATTAAGTTGATATGGCTAATGTGTTGCAAACAGTTGGATATTTACTCATCCAGCTGTCACAGCAACATTAGGATTAATTTGGAATCATGACGATGAATAAGGTCCAATATTCACTCTTTTTTTTCTGTTTTTGGTAGCCACCAACTCCTGAAAGAAATACTACTACTAATAATTATTATTCCTAATAATACATCTTGTTTATAGAGCACTTTTCACCATACTCAACAACAAAATGGTCAGAGGAGGCAACACATTGAAACATTACTGAAAATAAGACTGAAGCTAAGAAAAAAAAACAGACAAAAACAGACTACAAGGACAAATTAATAGCACACAACATTCATCATGCTTTAAAAACAGTTCTGAAAAGGGGAGCTTTGTTTAGTGATTTGAACCTGGCCACACAACATGTTGTGTCTTACCCACGTCATGGCTGGACCATTAGGGTCTGTCACTGGTTCGTACACTTCAAGGTCATTTCTCCTGACCTCTGGGGACATTGGCAATCCAAGAGGATATCCTAACATCACTGTGTCTGCCTGCTTCACTGGGTGACCTGTGAGAGGCCCAAAAGATATTCTGACATATTATCATGGACATTTCGTGTTATACTGCAGGTCAGTGTCAGAGAGATTAAAAAAATGAACCTTTAATGTAGCCATCAAACTCAGGATGGTACTGGGATTCTTGGTCAAAAGGTATTTTGAGCTGTTCGGCCACTTGTTGCCATTCCTCTGGTGCAGGATGTTGGAGGAGAGCAGCCAATTCTACGGCGAACTGGAGACTGACGAATGATAAACACATCATTATTATTATTAACAAGTTAATATGTACTACAGGGAAATATGCTATACTAAATACTAGTACCTGAATTTGGCCACTGTGTTTGTGTATACTGAGTTGTTGACATTGTAGTAATACTCATCAGGTGGCATGACGCCTAAATGGCACAAAAAGGTTAAGCTTCATAATATTTTAATAAAAATATAAATGCCATTATATAGCAATGATGACATGCATATCATACAGTCATGCTTTTAACATTTATATAGAAAAAACTAGGTAATCAGCAAAAATAGAAACAGAAGGAAGAAAAAAAACTGTATAATCTGACATTATAGAAGTGAAATAAAATGAAAAATGTCCTAACATTTAAAACTTAATAATACTGAGAGCCAGGTTCTACTTCATTACAGAAATAATGTAGGGTTTTCCAGTGGCTTTTTTGCCATGTAATGATATATTACTTCAGTATAATTACCATTTCTTTAACAATGGCCTTTACCTAAGAGATGGTACTTCTGTTCCTCGGGGTTCCATGCTACTCTAGAAACCCAGTAATCAGCCACACCATAGATCACCTCACTGCCACGGCCCTCTGTGAACATGGACAGATCCTGCAACAAAGAGCTTAGTTAATTTCATCACCCAGGGGGAGACCGGATGATGGCGAGTGGGGATTAAAGAGGATACCTGGGTGAGGTACAGATAGTGTTGGAAGGCCAAGGTGACGTCTCCATTTATGTGAATCTCTTGTTCTCCATAAATGTCTTCTGGACACACCTCCCTGCCTGACACAGCACTCTCCCACGGGAACTTCAGTCCCTGTGAAGATAACATCACATTCATTATTCAGAGGACTTGGCCACAGTTTCATTGTTATTGTTAAAATGTAGAACAAGAACACACAAAGACTAACAGCCTGATAATAACATAATGTAACAGTACAATACATCAAACACTTCTGTTGTTCTGCCATCAGCAGTTGGTTTCAGTTGAACATTATGTTGTTATAGCAACACAAAGCAGTTAAAATGACACTTTACTTCCATCCTTTTGTCAAGTCAATTATCACATATCAAATGAAAATGCTCTTGTAGGACTATTAGCTACTGAAACTCTTTACTTTTTAATCACATCTTTGTCACCAGGATCATTGAGTTTGTTGTTTTATTCCGACTGTTTTCACAGTTAAACAACTGCTACAAGTAAAACACTACAAAGACCAACTCTTCTCTTCACTTTTATTGGAAGTGTTTGGCTTACATGCACTGTCAGTAAGGACAAAAGGGTCATAATGGTGATCATCTTACCTTGTATCCCTGTTTCTGGGCGTTGTTTTTCGCACCATCTATAGTCCCCACCCTGTACTCCAGCACAGCTCGGGCTAGCTTAGGATAGAAAAGGGCAATGCCGGGATACATCCAAATGTCCTGTCACGGGAAAGTTGGGTCATTGTGTGACACATTAACCCAACAAACAACATGTAAAATACATAACTAGACTTACCTGGTCCCAGAACACGTGGCCCCAGTAGTCCTGACCGTCCCCACCATTAGACAGACCACCTGGACTGACTCCACCAAAAGAGCCGGAGGTGTCATGTATGGAGGGGAAAGCGCTGAGGAGGTAGAACATGCAGCCAATCAGAGCCTTGCAGAGGCTCTCTGACCCCACCACCTCCACCTTGCTCTGTAGCCACAGTTCTTTCCATGCCTTCTCGTGAGATGGACGCAGGTTACCAGAAGCCATCAGATTCAGGCCCTTATCAAAACTGGCCTCAGCTGTTTCCACACTGTTGGCCACAATCAGGAGGAAGCCCCAGCGACCCTGGCTCTGCTCTGGAAGCAGGGTCAAGGTGGAGGGAATGTGGGACCAGATGAGGTGCACTGTGGGACAGAAACCTCCTGGGATCTCAGCGCTGGTTGTCTTTCCTTGGATGTGCCTGAGGGTGGGACACATGTTGACTGTAAGATATCATACTTGTATATGACATAAAATGTGCATTGTGTTTTCGCTGACCTCACCTTCCCCCTCTGTAATCAGGACAGGACTCAAAAACGATGTCTTTGCTCTGAGGTGTGAACGAAGTGACCAGTTTAGCAGTGACTGGCTCCTCTGAGGTCACCTGGCGCACCATCAGAACCTCCATCACCATCAGGTTGGAGTAGTAGCGGTGTGAGTACAGAGACTGCGAGATGGTCACGCTGGCTGAGCTCAGAGTGTGGCTGAAAGTGCCTGGACGAGAGGATGAGACAATGAGCAGCCATGATTCTTCACAATCTGAAATAACATGGCAGCCAGACTGTGAAACCCTGCAGAGGCTACCTGTGTGGGTGTCTAAGCTGTAGGTGTGCTGGACCGGCTCCTCTGTCTCAACCTTCACAGCTAAAGGACACGGAACGTCTGCCCGGTGACAGCGTCCGCCCTCCCCATTGTACACACCACCCATGTGCATGATGTTGTTGTACACCCTCCATCCCAGAAGCCCGTTGGCCAGTGGAGGGAGGAAGCGTGGGTCAGTGGGTAAGGTGTAGGTGGAGAAGATGTATGGGTCTGCGTCACATGACATGGCGAGGAGGCGATCCTAAAGGAGAGCTAAACCAGGAAGTCTGTTTTCTCAAATGCAGTCAGGGTTTGTTGAGGAGGTCCCTGCTCATGAACAATGAAAGATTATTTCACTCACTGCAAGTTAAAACATCCATATTTAGACACAAGTTCCCTATCTGCACTATTTTACTCCATCAATTAGATTATGATGATTGTGTGCCATATTTATGTTATATTATTGGACTAAACTAAAATATCTAAGTTCACCATGCACAGGTGGGAGACATTAGTTAAGTGGTTATCTGTTTCTAGAGATCTACAGCTCTGCATGTTTCAGGTGTCTCCCTGATACCTCACCTGATTCTGATTAGTAACCCGTCCTCAGGCCTTTGACAAGCTTCAGCAACATGATCAACAATTAGGATCAGGATCAGGATCAGGTGGGAGATAACTAAAACATGCAAGGCTGCAGATCTTCAGGAACAGGGTTGGTGACCATTGCATTAGGTCAGCACTGGAAATTCAGCACTTCTCACAGGCTCCTGCCAGTTACGGCTACTAATAGATTGTGTACTTTGACACTTTTGTGTCACAAGACTTGTCCAAATGTCATCCTCAAGACATCAGCATGGATCACATCATCCGAAATAAAAGAAAAATGACTGAACTCACTGAGCATAACAAAAAAAGAGACATTGTGAATTACAAGACTAATACTCCCTTCTCATTAATTAAGCATGTCTGGATCATTATCATGAAGGCAAGACAATAAACATAAAATCAAGTGTTCAAGCTAAAGTTATCCTGAGTTGTGGCAGTCAACAGCCTACATAGACATTTAGTATAATCCTGTGAACACATTACTGCAGTGGGAATGTTTCGCTCTCACATCAGCAGGAAGAAGCTTCTGCAACAAAGAAGAAAAATGCTGAAAAAAAGTAAATCAAAAATAAAGGTTTCCAAACCGCTTGTTCTTTACTGTTTAATCTCTGGAAAAGAGGAAAAAAATTCCTTCTACAGCTCACATCTCCTGAGAGCAAAGAAGTAAAAAAATTGTTGACCAAGTTGATCCAAGTTTACTAGTTTCGAGTATCATAACTGTAGGAGGAGGCCATGAAGCTGTGCTGCAAAGAAAACCTGGACATGCTTCTGGGTCTGCTAGAAAACCTGGCATGGATTCAGAGCCGGCCTTACCCAATGTGGCGCCCTAGGCGAGATCTTATATGGTACCCCCCTATATAATATATATACATATATTATATATAATAATATATATACATATATTATATATATGTATATATATTATATAATATATTATATAACATATTATATATACATATTGCCGCCGGCCCTACCCACCAAGGCAATGGACTGTTTGTACCGCTTCCCTCTGCAAAATGGTACAGAAACATAAAGACCAAAACTACCAGACTGAAAAACCCCAGAGCTGTACAATCCATTTCCCCCTATTGAGAACTTGAGCCATGCACTGACTACACTTAAACAACTGACCCACCGCCCTACTGTACATTGCTGCTACAACTTTAAATCTGTAGACATTTATGTACATATGACATATTTTTACATATATTTACATGTTTAAAACTGGAAGTCACCAATCTTAATTTCGTTATGTGAAAACATAATGAGAAATAAAGATTCTTGATTCTTGGTTGATTCCATTGGTGATTTACATACGCTTACAAAAGAAATCGGATAGCATTGTTTTTACCATTGTCTTTAATTTATAAGATAACATGTCACCTAATTTACATGCTTAACAAATTACAAATAAATACAAAAAATCTGAAATACAATATAAATACCCTCACCACAAAATAAAAATAGATAGACTGACTGCTTGAGGCTGCTGCATCCCTGGGCTCTTCTGAGGTGGAGGAGACAGAAGGAGCTTGAGGCTGCTGAAGTTGTGATATCTGTTGATGGCCCAACATTTGCAGAGGCTGAACTTAAATATCTCAAAACTGCGTCTGAAGAGAGAAGAGGATTTTTACAGCTATTATATAAAAATGATGATTCCTAGAAAAAAAAAATGAAAAACCTAATAGATACATGTTGTCTACTATGCATGTATAATATGCAATGTATTTTCTTCTGACGTGCATATTAGATTAGATACAACTTCATTGTCATTACAGTGAAATGTTGATTAGCAGATGCAAAGAAGCAGGTAAACTGCAGTTTAATATGGCATGTGGGAATGAAAAAAACAAAAACTATTTCTATTAATTATTGCTTTAGACAATATGAACTGTAACACAACGAACAACTAGGGTTAAAAATCTGATATATAAAGGGGTGAAAAGGGAAAAGCATTTGATTGACTATTAAAAGCAGGAAAAACGTTAGCTAGCCAGATGTAAATAAAACAAATAATAAAAGCATAGATTAAGGCCAATGTAGACACCTACTGAGTAGGTTTAATCTTTACAAATGATCCATAACAGTAAAGACCCCTCCAGCTACAGAAATATAAAACTGCTTATTTACTGATTAGCATGTGGAGGCATGCTTTACGTCTTTCTTTCTCCCGTTTTTCCTCCTCTTCTTTTCTTTTTTTCTTTCCCTGTGCTCTGGACAGTTTAGCTCGTTTTGACTTGTTTACAAACTTCACATCAATAATCTGCCCCTCCCCCCACAGAGAGCGAGCAGGTACCATCAGCCGGAGGAGGGGGGGGCTTATTTGGTATTATCAATCGTAGTAATGTTAATTGGGCATTGCTTTACACTTTGAATCTATGTGAGCTTTTCCATTTTAAGAGTTAATAGTAATAAGTATTTTTTAATATAATTATATTGAAGGTGATTTTTTTCCCGATTTTGTGGCGCCCCCTGGAGGCCACGGCGCCCTTAGCATTTGCCTATACTGCCTAATGGGCCGTCCGGTTCTGCATGGATTTCATGTGGAGGATAAAACAGAGTATGTGACACACACATACACACGTGCAGTGCAGTGATAGTTAGGACATCTCCACATACTGTGCATGCTCATTAGATGTTAGTGAAATATCAAGTGAACTAACCACTCCATGTATGTATGACCTCCCATCTTAAAGAGAAAGATCTTATTATTTTCCTTTTTTTTTTTTTTTTTTTTTATAGTGGGACAGTTTGTCTCGTTACAGCCTTGTTATGGCAGCCACCTTGTGCACACACATATTTACAATTAAAACAGCAGAGCCACTTGGCTGAGACAATAAAAATACTCTCCAGGTCACAGTGAGAGTGTTTACATTTTCATCCTATCTACTCCGAGAATTATCACGTCACTCTCTCTGAACTAAATCTCTTCTCTGCTCACCAGGCGCTCTAAAAATACCCTTTTTACCTTTTTGCTGTTAACTCTTATTTCACTCTTTACCCGGCGGATCTATGTGGTAGTTTGGGAGAAGGCCTTTGCTTGCTGAGTCAGTTTTTCCCCTTATAACTCCTCTTACTTGTATTCTGAGTTTTTCCCTGAGAGGTTATTTTACTGGAATTTCCATCTCCATTTGCTCTTATTATTGTTGGTTTTGATTTTCTCTCATTGTGTGAAGCACTTTTAGACCTAGGTTTTTTAAAGTGCTCTGGATATAAATATCATTATTATCATTATGTTCAATTATTACCAATAAAAATGGGGGTGCAGGGTGTCCTTATGGGGCCATGGGTGGAAGTTATTGATGCAGCCCTACTACAATTACATTATTTAAATTTAATACTACACTCTTCCAAAATATCCTCCATCCACCAACCAATGTTCTTCTACCACCTGCCACAAGTTTGTATCATAAATGTGTTATTGAGGCACTTCAGCAATTTTATACATAAAGGCCAGTTTTCTAGTTGTGGAAATGATGACTCAACCTTTGACACAGCTGTAAGATGTCTTGTGTGGTGGTGGATGAGCTTTCAGGAGTGATGGTGATGTCAGGCCTCAACTATCTGACAGAAAGTCTCTGATTCAAAATGGGAGCGTAGGAGGTTGAAAGACGGGGGCATTTAAACAGGCAAGGAGGGTTTTGTGGAAGGCTCTATTTGGTGGCATTGTGAGAATTACTAGGGACTAAAAGATGACATACCTCCACGTCTTAAGCTTTGATTCTTTTAACTATGTCTTGTGAGTCTTTCAACTTAATGGCAACGCAATACCAAATCACTAGAGCACCCCTTTAAAGAAAACACATCATGTAGACGGAGTATCAACTGAAAAAAAATGAATGTTGACACAGCTCCCCTTCACAAGACAGAGCCTAAACATTGGGTAAATAATACAATAAAAAGTATTTAAGGCTGTAAACAATCTAGTTGTGCTATAGAATATAACTGAACATATTTTCCCTTAATCGAATGACCAAAAAGTGTTTCTTGCACAGTCTTAAAGTATTGTCTGAAGTTGTTTTTGTACACAATTCCTTATTTATTCTGAGTGGTTCTTGAAGACCAGCTGTTAAAAAGGTCCAAAGAAAAACTCTCAGTTCAGCTCAACAGTAGCACTTCATTAGTTGCACCACTTGGTGGCACTGGGCAGCTGTTTGTGTAACATCTGGCATTATGCCGGGGGTCAAAGCCACAAACCCTGGGAAAAGCAGTGCTTTGTCCATATAAGGCTGCAATCCATCCGCTTCCCTCTTCCTCCCCAGCTCCCTTCCTCTCCGTCTTTCTCAGACCTGAGGGATATTTACAGAGAGAGTGCCTCGGCCAGCCTGCCCTTCCTTATTAGGAGCTCAGCTTGTTGTCAGAACTTCTACCCTGCAGGATAGTGGTCCATCTCTCTGCTCTCAGATGAAACAAACAGATGGATGACTGGTGTTAACTACACTTTAGTGCAAATGGACAGGAGCTCGAAAGACAACAGGGCTCTTACAGCTTTGCCCTGACGCCTGAGCACTCCGCCATAATATGTAAGAACACTTTCTAGCATGTCAGCCTGGCCACTCGTGATGTACAGTCCACCTGGGAGCAGCAGCGCATTCATTTAACAGTCCAAACATATTGTAAATAGATTTTATGCTCACTGTGTGCATTTAACAGTGTTGCAGCTGTTCTGCTCCTGAGTGATGTAGAACATCTGGCTACCACAAAACTGTATGTAGGGATGACACGAGCATAATGTGGGCGAAGTAGCAAGAACCAAACAACCAGGCAACCACAGATCTCAAAAAGCAAGCAATTTGGTGACTTGATCGGTCACAACATGTTATTAGGAAGCTGGGAATCCAAGTGAGGTTCAGTGCTGTGGATGAATGTGATGTTGGGAGGAGTGATGTGATACTTCACTTCAATCAATAATTTTTTTAAGGCAGTTGGTACAAACACACTTTTTTTATTAGGGTGCAGACATCCATTCAATATATTAGAAAACCAACATGTGAAGAAAGGCTACATGGAATTTTACTTCAAGGGGGCGGGGGGTATTATTCAAGACTAATATTTATACACATTTAATATACATAACCATGCTCCCTTGCAAGAGAGGAATTGACAATGAAAAAACTATGAAAAAATATCTTTATCAATGGTAATAATTAAAACCATCCATAACATGATAGGCTTTGACAGAACAGCAATTTCTATAATTGTGCAATGACCTTTGACTTTCAGCTGTGGGTAACTTCTCCACTCACTCGGTGAGAAGGTGCTGCTCTGAAATACGTTCGTCTGTCTGGAGGTTGGGGCAAAGCCTGGCAGGTCTTTCTTATTGCTTTGCAGAGAGTAAAGTGCTGCGGTCGACTTGACCCGGTTCTGCGGTCATTTCTCTTTAAGAGCATGGAGTGTGTCTGTGGTCACAAAAATAAAAATGTACGTGGGGAAGTGCATAGGTGGAGAGGTAGGTGGGTTCAAACACTTGCATGTGGAAACAAAAACAACCCAACAGAGCTTCCCCCTGTCGCCAGGACGTCGCTGAATGCAAAGAAAGAGCCTGAAATGTGTTTCAGAGCCTTTTTTTTTCTTTAAAGAACTACACCCAAACCTTTACTGCTCGACAACACAGCAGATTTGAACTGTGAGGTGGGGTAAATTTGTAAATGTGTGACGTGAGTGTGTTCACAAAAAAAATAAATACTAAGTGGGAGCTTTAAGGCCCAAGCTGCCTTGTGCGCTCGTGGAATGTGCACCGAGGAAGTGTGTGATGCACGCATAGGAATGTGTGTGCATGTTGGTGCTCCCCTGATGCACTATCATAGTAGATGTCGTGTTTCATGTGTTGCACCAGCCGCGGGCATTCTGGCTGTTGTCAAGTCTCATGTTGCTACTGTGTGAGCCTCTGAACCGGTGCCATGGGCCTGTCACGCCGGAGGTCTTTCTGTGACAAATGGGCTTTTTTTTTTTTTTGCTGTTGGAAAAAAAAAAGGCACACAAAAGCCACTCCAGCTGTTCACAGAGGGGCTTCACGATCCAAGTCAAGCTGTCGTGTTCATGTACGTAGGACATTCTGCCGCTTCTCTCCCTCTCTCTCTCTCGCTCTTTGGCACTGGGAGGAATGTGAGGAGGGAGGGAGAGAGGGAGGGATGGATGGAGTGAGGGAAGGGGGGGTTCCCTGCTCTTCGTGTCTCTCTCTCTCTCTCTCTCTCTCTCTTGATCTTCGTCTATTTGGAGAGTTTGCTGATGACACGGATCAGTGCTCCATTTTCATCTTTAAGACGCTGGTTGTCTGCTCTCAGGTCAACCAGAACCTGGTGGTAAAAATGGAGGTCACATTAAAAAGGAATCAAAGTATAAAATCTGTTTGACTTTCATTATGATTTCATTGCTTGTTTTCACGTTAGTGGATTATGGGATATTAGATTAACCATGGCTTGGTTTAATTTAAATGTTGTAGTATTTCAGACCTTCTTTTAACTGATTGTAAATTGATTGATTGTATTCCTTTTGTATTCCTTTCATTTTATTATTTATCCAATGGCATGTTTATTTTCCTGTACTTTAACTTGTTTTTATTGTTAGCTGTTTTACTTTCTAACATTTTTTCTTGACACCACTGTAAAACTGGATATCACCTCAATGGTCTTTCAAAGGTTAAATAAAGGCTACCTAAATATTTATTAGCATTATTAATTACAAATATTCTTTTTCTCCATTGTGACATGTCAAAATTAAACAACTGCAGAAAGTTTAAACTGTTCAAATAATGGAACGAACACAGCCGTTACCATACAATTAAAACTAAGCAGAACTTTTAATTCAGGTTGTATTAAATACAGTTGAGTGGAAGACAGCAAGGTCATTTTTAAGCTGGTACGTTTTTCTAAACCGTACAGGGACTGTGATTTTTTGCTGCCACACTCATAATTTTGGTCATGAAAGGAAATCAGAATTATTCTGCTGAGCTTTGAAGACATAGACAGGTTGAAATATGGACAAACAAAGCCCATGGATCATAGTTTCAGTTCTTATTCATTGCTCATGATACAGAGCCTCAGGAGAAGAGAATAGCTAACTTTAGCGGAAGCAAGAAGGAGAACTAATGAGAAGGTCCTTGCATGTAGCAGTCTCATTTACCAAAACAGTGTTCTACCCAGGTCTATGGTGACCAGCAGCTAGCTAGGTTAGAGTGAGGACTGGTAAACAGCCAGTACATAGGTGACAAAACCAGTATATAATCATAGTGTCACAGTATTGCAGTATAAACAAGAAGATAATAACTAAACAATGGAAATAAATAGACTTGAGGATAACTGAGGGCTAATTGCCAGAGATTGGGGTTACCTTTAGACAGAGCAAGGCTAGCTGTTTCCCTTTGTTTCCAGTGTTTATGCTAAGCTAACTGGCTGCTGGTGGTAGATTTATAATGACCTTACAAACATGAGAATCAATCAGTCCATCAATGAAGAAAACAATCTATTCATCTAATTTTCGGCAAAAACAAACAAACTTTTTTTTCCTATTGTTTATCTATTATTGGGAATGTATTCATTTCACATCCACAATTATGTGAGTGCAGAGATCAGATGGGTAAAAATACTTATTTGAGGTACTTGTTGAAACATTCATTTAGGTGAAAAAGAACCAAATTAATCCATCGCTAACAAGAAAAACAATATGATCAGACCTCTTGAAAACATTGTGCAGTGTAAAACAACTCATTGGCCTGCACAAGCTAAAGCCAAGCTAATCAAGCAGGAGCATGCAAAGTGTCTGTGGCCATGATACGACTCATCCTGTGTGTCTCCTCACCTTCAGCTCCTCCTCCAGCTCTGCCATTCGCCGCTCCAACATCCTCCGGTCCTGATGCCGGCAGAGGGGGTGGGGGGGCAGAGAAGAAGTGGTGTAGAGAATAAGAAGGGCCACAAAAGGTGAGTGAAAACAGGTGACAGAGTGGTTCAAGTGGGGAGAAGAGAGGAGAGAGCGTCAACAGACAGCAAGGGTGGCAGTGGTGAGGCAGTTGAAGCCACAACATCAACAGGTACCATCGTCAGCAGGGATACATTACCTTCCTCTCCAGCTCCAGCAAGGCTGAACAGTCAGTGAGGCGCTCCTGTCTCTGTTGGATAGAACAGGTCAACAACATTAACATCGTCACCTCAGCGTAAGGCCTGTGTGCTAAAAAATATTATGAATACTAAAGTTACAACCTATAACTCCTTTTTACATCTCATCTTTATTTACATTTAAAGCACTGCGTCCACAAGTGACAATTACGGGGTGATGGTAAAGGATAAAACACTGACAGTAGCAGATGTAGTCAGAAAAAGTTAACAATGTCAGTTACACGGCATTATCAGTGTTTGCTAACATTAGCCACCATTAGCTACTAGTCATACCACACCAGGTAAGGCTGTAGAGGCAAAAGCCTGTGTGTACAGAACTGAGCCTGGTGTGTTTATTGCTTATTAATATAGCTTTTCATTCGAGAGAAAAAAATTTATTTCTTAAAGCAAAAGTAAAAAATTCTTGCTTTAATCTCTCTCGAGTCAGCTGCTTCAAAGAAATCATCTTTCGGCGATCTGACAGTGAAATGAAACATGGCTGTGTCTGACTCATTGCAAAAGGAAATCCATTTATGAGCTAAAAACAAAACAATTCAAACACGACTCAGGTCACTCTTTCATCTGGCAGCAATCTAAAACACTGTTATGGACATTGATTGTAAACTATTTTTATGATACATCTACTGTGGAGTGATTAATGTCGTATAGAAAGTATGGAAAAATAATTCTCTCTGGAAAACATAGAAATGCTGAACGCACTGATGTGTATGAATGAGGTCTCCTGTTTAAGGACAACATGTTTACTTCTCGTTTTCCTTTTGTGATAAAATCCCTGAAATGTTTATGTGACATGCTTAAATGTTGCGTAACAGGAGCACAAGTGGAGATGAGTCAGTACCACCATAACCTACTATTCATGCCATACAAATTAAGGCTGCAGAGGTTCAAAAAACCTGATGTGCATTAGTGAATGCAAATTTTCAACTGTGAGAGTATGACTAAATTAATTTTTGCTTTAATGCACACAATATTAATTAAACTGAGATCCTGATCTGAAGAGATTAAAACAAAAGAGAGACATGCTTGTTATGTTTCCATCATCAAAAATAGTATTTTGGGGATAAATAGAAATAGATTTGCATCGACAGCATGACAAGTGATATCCACCTGAACTCAACACAGAAACAGGGAGTCCCAGATAAAAAAGTGAATACTGGCCACAATTACAGAACCTATCAATTACCAGTTTTGCCACTTTAAAATGCTTTCTTTAGTCTTTGCATTAAAATAAATGTTTGTGTTTAACTCTGTGTGTGCATGTGTGTTCTCACCTGTGTGGCCTTTTCCAGGTCCAACCTGGTCTGGCTGACAATCCTCTGGGTGTCCTGTAGCTGAGACTGGAGCTGACTGTTTTCTCTGGACAGCTCCTCAAACAACTGATGCTTTGCACAGCACAAACAAACAAACACAAACACACAAGCGCACACACACACACATACACGAACAATGCAGTGAATAACTAGGACAAGTAAAAAATCAATTTTTGTGACCTCAGTATCAGTTTGGTCTGCTGACCTTCTTAAAATCCTTGGTGTCAGAGCCTCCTCCCTGGGTACTGTCGTTATAGGACGTGCCCGACCTGAGGAGATGAGCAGAGATCAGAGGTCAAAGATACAGCGATCATACAAACTGTGCTGACAGGATGAAGAAACAGAACAAATCAAACGGGTCAAAGGCTGAATTCATACCTGGAACTCAAGTGTTGTTCTGCCTGTGAACAGAAAAAACACGCAAACAAGTTATGGCAGGTTTCTTAGGTTACAGTCCACTGAGACTAAACACACGCACGCACATATGCCCCCCCCGACACACACACACACACCTGTGGATCCAGCCCACTGCCTGAGAACTCTTCCTCTCCACTGGGATCATTGTCATCACTCTGCAGATGGCACAGACAGCACAACATGCTCTTAGAAAACAAGTCGACTAATTACATTACCGCTTAATTTAAACGTCCCTTTACATTTGTTACTGCTGAATCGTCAGCATGTTTTCCATGCTGGAAAAAGAAAAAAAAATAAATAAAAGAAAGATGTTTTACCTCTCCGGTCCTCTGTGCCTTCCTTCTGGCCCGAGCTTGTCTCCTCTCCCTGCGCTCCCTGGCCCATCGCTCTGTCTCGCTCTCCCCTGTGCTGGCCTCAAGATCTGGAACAAAGCCAGCCGTTTAAGAGCAAATCAAACATTTCAACAAATGCTGCGTCGTCAGGCTCCAGGTCCTGTCAGAAAAAGGGGAGTGGTGAAGCTTACCTTTCCTGTCAGATGTCTGAGGCCGTGGAGTGCCGGTGGGCTGTGTGAGGCCCAGCAGATCAGACTTCTGCAGACTGGCAATGCGAGACCTCCAGCTCACTTCCTGCAAACACAGCATCCCCTGCTATGTGACGTCACATGACATTACATAAGAGCAGCCAAAACAGGCCTATAACTCTGATATATAGCTCTCACCCCCTCATCGCTCCTCTTCGCTTTTGCTTCCTTCTCTTTCTCTTTCTCCTTCTCTTCCTCCTCCTTCTTTTCTCTCCCTTTGTTGTCCGTCTTCATCGTCTTCTCGGCCTCCTGCAGGTCTGTTAGCGTCCACCCCCTTGATGCCAAAAAAAAAAAAAAAAAAAGGATGACACTCATGTACCACACTGAAACAGGATCCATCTGTCCATAAACCAGAATCAGGTGATGTGTGTGTACCTGAGTGGAGCGGCGGGACTGCCGTGCGTGTCGAGAGCGAGCCTTCCTTTGGGCCTCCGCCTCCTCGTCCCGCACCGGTGTCAGATACGATCTACACAAGTCGTACATGCTTTTAGATTGAGTGAGGCACCAACAGCCCCATCCACACACAGTCAACAGCCTCAACTCACTTGCGTCTCTGCTTGGTCTCCTGGTCGCCCGTGGTCGTGCTCTGAGAGTTGGAGGTGGTGACGGCGGACTGATCCTTCTTCTCTGTCTGTTCCTGAGGAAGTCTTAAGGAGAAAGATAAGAGTTATAATAATAATAAGATAATAATTAATTGGGGGTAAAAGAATGTAAAAATAAAATACCTCTGGGCCAGGACGCTATTAAGGCGGCTGAGCCCAGCAGAGCTTGTTCCTGTGCTGGCTGAGGTCACGGTGGGGTCATCCAGTCTCTTTCCATAAGATGAGCTGGAAGGACAAAGGCCATTGGAAACACAAAGGCATCTTTCAGAGCCACACTCGCACACACACATATTAGTATTCACTGCTGGGGGAATGATACAAGCTGTCACACAGCAAAAAAAATCCATAAAAAAACAAAAAACAAATCACACACAATCAGGAGAGCAAACGAATACAAGACCCGCGGTGAGCAGCATGACTGACCTGCGAAGCAAAGAGGGGGTGGAACTAGCGAGATCATTCCCTGATTGACTATGAAGGCGCCGGGTGTAAGAGGAGCTACGGCTTAGCCAGCTGAGAGAGAGAGACAGGGTGACAAGGGTACATATGCAGTGACACAGAAAAAACAGATTCCAGTTTCACAAGCACACGGGAGCACAGGCCCACCTGTTGGAGTTGTCAGGGCTGCTGTCTGGAATACTGAAGAGTCTCCGTGTTGGGATGGGTGGTACCCGCGCGAGCCTCGGCTCCTAAGGACAAGATTGTTCATTAGTTTTAAGTGACTCACCAAATGAAAGTTGTGAAAGAAGCCTTTATCTGGAGTCATGTTAGATTCTTATAATAACAGCTGCTTTCATGGAGGTGTCATAAATCCTTGGATCACGTGAAAGTCGGCAGTGCAGTACCTTGGTGTCAGCCTCAGAGCTGAGGCGGGGGCTGGAGGCAGAGCGGGTCATGCCAAGGCCAGTCTCCGGAGCTCTGCTGGGGTCCTGGCTGGAGTCAGAAAGTCCAGCTGAGCCCAGAGTCACCGAGCTGCCTGCCTTCCTCAGAGCCGTTCTCCAGGAGCCCGGGGCCTCAGCGGTTGGGGGCTTGCTCGGGTCCTGCTGCAGAACCAGTAAATCAAATTTATTGTTCAGCATTGTTGACACTTGGATGTCCTCTGTAGAATATCTCTGCATAGTTTACCTTTTTCACTTGGCTTGCAGCAGTACTCATCGACATGGAGGTAGGAAGCAGGCTGGTGGCATTGCGTTTGTTGTTCAAGTTGTTAATGATCTCTAGGTTTTTCGTTTTCTCTGCAATCGTGCAAAGGTCAGCAATCAATAGATCACTGGAAGAATCATAAAAAAAGTGATAAAACTTATCTGATAAAACATGTTCGTTCTTGAATGCATACCTGACTCTGCGTCACTCTCAGATTCACTCTCCTCTTCCGAGCTGGAGCTGCTGGAGGCCTTCCCTTGGTTCTGAGACTGGCTCTGTCCCGTCTGGCCTTCCTCCTCCTCGTCCTCAGCCGGGCTGCTTGGCAGGGCAGGGGGTGGGTGCTTCTCCCGCTCGTGGAGGCAGATCTTCTCCTTGCTGCTCATACGAGAGATAGAAGTCCTGCAAGGGGCGGGGCCAAGGTGGGGTGGAATAACAGGTGGCATGCAGGGGGAGCTGATCAGTGAGGGCTATCATTCCACGTGCAGCCGATTAGAGCAAGCATGCGCCTGTCAACACGTTGGTGGGTGGGAGAGTGGGTCACTTCCTGTGATGCCATGTGTTGCTTTGCTGTCTTATCACTGGATTATTATCATTTAGCTCAGTGTGACTTCGAACCCCCTAGCCTTTTGCTTACATTCATTTCACTTCTGATGAGCTTTTCCTTAATATGTGATAAAACAAACTTTACCCACAGAGATAAAAGAGCAAAAGAGCCTCCACACAAAACAGTGTGTATCCCAAGAACATGCTGTGCACAACTATATGCCATGTACTAATTACAATCTGAACTGTTCTGACTTTTACTGTTAAAGAAATCAACTTATATTGTGTTTTGAACCACTGCCAATATAGTATTTGAAAACTTTAGCGAGAGCTAGCAGGGTTCAGAAAGACATGATGAGATGATATAAATGTGTTAAGCTTCACAGAATGAGCTATATTGTTATTAAAGAGGTGATGATCACTTCATCATCTCTGAACTCTGTGAAAACTCTGTACTTTACAGTTACTACAGTTATCTAACTTGCAAGATTGGCTAAGAATAGATATAATATTGTCTTGTTATTTTAACCATTTAACTATTTTTTCCAGACAATTCACTGCATGATGATAGATATATCATCAATATATTGATCAATACGATCAATATATTGGTAGAAAATTGCACATACAGTGAGGGAGGATTTCATCCATACTGTAAACCCTAAAGAGCAAGTTAAAATGCTCATGCCAAAGACATATTAGTGTATTCATCATTTTATTTTTTATTAATGCGTTGTTTTCGCTCTGTCTCTACGCTAGTTGCAAGTGCATGTGTGTGTATTCAGACTTGTGTAGGTAAAATGTAGTCTAATGTATGTAATATACCATACCAGAGTGAAAAAAATAATTTCCTTCGGGATGAATAAAGTGTGTAACTGAAATTTAATTTAAAATTGTATTTTATTTTGTGGCACTTTTATTAGTTTATTTTCTTCCTTTTACTGTTCCTGGCAGAGATGCTTGATGAGTTACTGTTATTATCATCTCTCCACCGCTTTGTTTGAAGTGCAGGACAATCTTCCATTAAAACCATGCTGAGGCCTGCATGTTGGTATTTTAGAGTAGACTATATATTTTCTTTGTCATTTCTCCACTGTGTACACACTACACACTGTAAACAGTATTCAGTATGAACCTGGGACACAGACTGTCTCTGCCTGCCTCATCCATCCAGTGTCATATCAGTGGACAGAAGGGACATGGTTAAAAGGAATGCTGGGACTGTTTACATCAAAACTGCATGCAAACTACTGGTACTGGGATTACTGGGATTCAGCTGAGGAACAGCATAGCGTGTGCCTACACACACACACACACACACACACACACACACACACACAAACACATGCCTATACACCAACACACTGGCACTGACCTGCGCGTGCGAACTGGTACCATGGAGATGTGCGGGCTGGTCTCAATAACAGGAGTCTGTTTCTCTTTCTCACTGCGTAACTGAAGAGGAATATAAACACACATAAACACAGAGAACATTCGCCGCTGTAGCTCTATCAATCATATCAGGTTTATCTAACTGAGTGAGATAGTTGCAGAGCCTGCGCAAAGGCCGACTTACGGCATTCTGCTTCTTCTGCAGCTCCTCCAAAGTGTCCGCGAGGCTCTCGTCTGCAACATCTAGAGGTGTTTGGCCCTACAAGGACATTCACAACACATCATCAGTCATGGCACAAATAGAAACTTCAATCGCGTTTGTGCCAAGGAGAACTTGTTTTTCTGGCGCTCACCACATTGTTGACGGCACCCATATCGCACATGTTGTCAGCGAGCAGGGTGCACACCTCCTCCTGCCCCCAGTGAGCCGCCGCATGCAGGGGCGTCCACCCATCGATGTCCCTGCTGTCCACATCCACCCCGCACTGTAACAGCACCCTGAAGGGGGCGAGGAGAAGGTGAGGGAAACAAGAGCAGGGGAGATACCAAAATAATACAAAAGCTAATAAGCTGTTGTTGATTTTGATTGTGTGTGTGATGATGCTCACTTCAGGACTTCGATGTAGCCTTTGGCAGCAGCAACGTGCAGAGCGGTTGCCTTGGTGTTTGGGTGAGGTGTGAGAGTGCCGCCTCCTGCCAGCACAGCCACAGCGTCCTGCAGCATGATCCTCTCCTCTTCCTTTCTGGCCTTGTCCACATCAATTCCTGTGATGTGAACAAACAGTGGCAACTGAATCTGATTTTAGACCTTTGAAAACTGGAAAAAAATACTCATCAGTTTAATTGCACACACATACTGTAAGGCTGCAGACAAAAGATAAAATATATAATTTCTTAACACTGTGTATGTTTGACAGTGAGTCAGATGTAAGCCTGGAGCTTCAGTACACTTCAGTACTATGAAGGTCACAGAACATTTGGTACACAGTGACTCTGTCCTCATTTCTTTGCCTATTTTTGTCTACTGAGAGTGAAACGTGCATGTTAAATGTGACCGCTTGCAAAAACAGGACAGAAATGCAAAGCAGGTTTAAGGGCTGTAAATTAATCTCCTGTTTTTTGCTCCCAGCACTCCGAGCTCTGTCTGACTTTGGAATCTGCTCAGAGCAAAAAAAATTTACTGACGTTAAGATACTCACTTGCACAACACAAAAAATATACAGTAAAGTACCTAAAACACTTAATCATCTGCACTGTGCTCACAATATGTCAAAGATCAGCTTCCTTCTTCAAGCTGTAAATTGCAAATTATGATCTGATACTTCCTGTCCAGACATAATGTAAGTGTTTTTCAAAGACTCTGTGCTTTTCCTGTCAGTATAATGAGTAAGTCTGCAGACAGCTCTCAATTAATTTGACGTAATTACTTAATATGCTGAAATAAAAAAGGCTTAAAGCATACTTGCAACAATACAATATATTGTTTCTGATCTGTTTCCAGTTAAAGTGTTAAAATTGTTAGTGGTTAATCCCAGAATGCAGTAAAATAACTTTGTTCTTTGTGCAATTTACATTCCTGAATCTAACAAAAGGCATGTATACATGTATAACTGAATATGTAAATAAATGATACGGTTAGTTAAATTATTAAAGATCTTTGTAAAAGGAGAGATAAATCTTCTAATAGTTGGGAAAATTAAATGTTATTATTCAGCCCCCTAACATCTATTAGTTTATTGAGTTTTTCTAAATTTTATTCTATTGTTTTATAAAACAGTAAAAAGTGAAAAATGCCCATATAGAGCAAAAAGTGGCATGTTCATATAGCTTGTTTACGTCAGCAAACAAAGATATTCCATTCAAAATTATATGAAACAGGAAAAAACAGTAAATCCTGACATTGTCAATTATTCCAACGGAGAAGCAAGAATGAGCAAATGTTTTTTTTTTTGATAAACAGCTTTTAATGGATTCATTCTTTCAGCTCTTACAATTATAATTAACAACTCGGGTTGATACCTAGAAAGATTCATTACGGATTATTATAAAGATCACATGTCTCAGCAGGACTGAATAGATGTTGGACTTAAGTTGGGGTGTTAACTTGGGTACGGAGCAATTCCTCACCTTGTTTCTTGATTTCAGCTTTGAGGAGTCTCTCCATGGCGTCTTCAGTGGCCACATCCAGAGGAAGCTCTCCTTCACTGTTCACCGCCCCAACGTGAGCGCCATGCTCGATCAGGTATCTTCCGAAAGAAAACAACAGTCAACATGCAGTGACACAGTTAAGTATAGTATGATTTTTATTAGTTTAAAGTGTATTACCTGACATTACTGTTGTCTATTACAACATCATGTTCGATGTCTGCCTCTTAACTGACTAACATTCAGCACAGGCCTTCTATTTCTAAACACTCTTAAATCATAGCGTAGTGATGTGGCAGTGCGGTGACGATCAACACTCACTTGGCGATCTGGATGAAGCCACAGGAGGCCGCGGCGTGCAGAGGAGTCCAGCCCTCGTTGTCCCCTCTGTTGACGTCACTCCCGCTCTCCACCAGAAATTGCACCATCTCAGCATTTTCATCAATGCAGGCCTGCCGGAGGACACACGGCCACATGACGCATTGCTGCACAAGTGTTTATTGTTTATCGTTTACTGTGAGAATCCCCACAATGCACATTAAAAACACGGAGACCAGACAGCACAAAATAGTCAGAGTCCAGCTTCAGTACAGTAGAGAAGGTCTTTGACCCACTTCATTTTGGATTGTTGTGAAAGTCAAAACTGCAGTCGCTTTCAAAATCTATTAAATTCAGCTAAAGCACTGGGGCTAAAACAATGACTACTGTGTCTACTTGCTGTAATGACTTTCTGTTAAGTGGGCTGCTAAAAGCCCTCAAGTACTTTCCAAAACAGTCATTTCGTGGCATGAGTGAAACAGCAAAGCTATTTAGCTGCTTCTCCTGCGGCGAGGGTTAGCAGAGATCCCAATGTGATCCAACAGAAATCCCAAGATGAATCCCATGAGAACCCCATGGTATTATGCTATGATATGATGCTTTAATTTCAGCTCATATTTATGATAAAAAAAAAAAACCCTCAGAGGGCAGGAACTGTGTATGCCCCAGTTTTTAAACTGCAAAGAGTCTTTTAGTTCTTTCTTAAAACAAGCGAAAAGTATCTAGCCTGTTTTAAATACAGACATATTTCAAAAGTTCTAGAAATAAGAATGAGGCAGATCCCTGCACTAGTATCAAAGAAAGTTGATTCGTGCCATTAAAAAAAAAAAAAGATCCAAAATGGGGCTTTTATGCCTTAATAGCTGACAAAAAGACTTTTTTGGAGTAACTAGCTCTAAAATAGATAAATTCTGATTTAATCTGTTTTTTTTTTTAATTAATCAATCAATCCTTAACATAAAACAGCAGACACAGACACAAATCAATTTGCCACAGTTCAAAGTAATAAAAATTTTTAAAAATCAAGCAAATCCTTACACTTGTAAAGCTGGAAACAGACAATATTGAGGCAGTTTTTCCTAATAAATGACTACAACAATTATTCAGTTACACAACTTGTTGATGAGTCATATTTGTGGGTGGACTTATTGATGACTCATTCCAGAAAACAAGAACTTCCTTCACTTATTTAACAAAATAAGGGTTTTAATTCAATTATGGATAAAAAGAAGACTACAGCCACACTAGCTTAGTGAGGCTTTACTCAGAGACAGTGGTGCTTTGAGCAAAATGCTACAACATGCTCACAGCGATGATTATAACATGCTTTTATTCTGTTAAGCTTAGCATGATAACATTTACTTGGGTAATTAAAATTAACAACAAATTACAACTGAGGATGATGGTAAAGTTACTGGATAAACTGCACACCTGACCGGTGTCGGACTGTGACAGGCTAGATGTTGAACTGATGGTAGAGAAGAGGTTTATTTTGTGCGGTTTGTGACATGTTCTAAATAAAAGACTAAACTAAAAATTGACTAAAACGACTTTTCTTGTTATTACAGAGATACTTAAGTACCCCCCCCTCCCCCCAAAAAAAAAAAAAGAAAAAGAAGTACCATTGGGTACTGGTTCAAATGTGAACAGTACCCAACCATAATGGTGAAATGACCAACCGACCAACCAACTCTTCCCATTTCTTTAAAAGTACTTGAGAAGAGTTAGCAGTGTAAACCAGCAGGTAGCTCAGAAACAGACAGAAATCAGCCTGAACTGAGCATCAATAACTAAAACATTCATGATTCACCATTTACCTGTTTTGCTTCACATATTTTCTCATATGACCTAAACAAGGAACAGGTTTGAGCAGCTGACTGGGAGGACATCTGCTCAGAACAAAGACTGCACTCCCTAATGTGTCTCCAGCCATTCATTATCATCACAGTCACTCTGCAGGAAGCGTCACAGCAGCAAGTGTCTGTAGTCTGTAGGCCCGTCTTAAGCCACCTACTGTAAGAGGCTTTGCTTTTGGGCTAAATCAACTAATCACAAAGCTGCCACAAGTTTCCACCCTCCTTCATAGTGCAAGATAATCAGGCTGGTAGTAAGCTGGAAAAAAACAACAACAACAAAAAGGACGTGGTCATTTTAAGAGAAACAGGGGCCGAGCCTTGCGAGTCAAAAGCAGCCTTGGCTCACAGCTCGAGGGGGGGGAGCCCTCTGAACAAGTGGGTGCTCAGGGCCGGATGAATGAACAGAGGCCACTTCACACTTCTCTGCTCTCACACGCTGCGCGGTACGAGGGAGCACTCACAGCCCCCCAGCAGACTCCTCGCTGGGTCATCAAGTGACTCATTGTGGAGATCACCCTCGACAAGAGCAGCCTAGGCTGTTTGGGGAATGTTTTCCATTTCTTCATACAAAATCCCTAAAGTCCCCACCATGGGGAATTGGCAAAGGGAAGGAGAAGGAGAGACAAAGAGGAGAAGGAGGAGGAGAAGGAGGGGGCGCAAAGGAGAGAGCATAGTGGAGAAGATAGAAAGGCTTTGGATGGAGACGACGGAAAGTTTGGAGAGTGCGGGCCTATATTTAATTCTGGTTGCCAGGCGACCGATGAGCAACAGGGGAGAAAGGGATGGAGGGATGGAGGGCAAAAGAGAGAGAGATAGAGAGAGAGAGGGAGACCACACGGGGTGATGGTACCGCATGTGGACCCGGGCTCCCAACATCCAGGCAGCGGCAAGCTCACACACTCGCCAGTCATGGGAACTTCATCAAATACACACTTAAATCAGGACGCACACCAATCATCTCCCAAGCATGACATCAGCAGGAGCACACAGGGGCCAGCAAACTACGGCTCAGCTCCAGTGGGCAGGAAGATTAAACATCTTTTATGTCGACAGGCGCGTTCACACCGACTGCTCGAAGCTCGGCGAGGAGACAGCAATGTGTTTATGACAGGCGGTATCATAAAAGCAGAGGAAATACTGCATCACCGAGGGCCTGTGTGACAAGTGATGTTGTCCAGGCTGCTCCTCTGTGTTATGACTGAGGTCGGTGGGGAGGGAGGGACACTTCAGGCCTGAGCTGCATTAACACTAGGACATGCTCAGAAGGAGAAGAAGAAGTGCAGACAGTTTGGGGACATGCAAAAAGCAGCCATTAAAAAGCTCCCTCTTCAGATTGACCTGTTGACAGTCTGACAGCAAACGTGTTGAAAACCTCCCTGACCTGACTGACCTTACAGGGACAAGCCAGCCAGTCAATCAGTGCCTGTGTAAAAACATAAAATAATCCCGCGGGCTGTGAAGTATCTGCTGCTGTCTCCGTGTATGTTTATGGGAGAAGGAGCCCATAACTGAGTGCAGACAGCAGCGAGGACGGCCCGGCCCACCAGCGGGCTCCTGAACTCACCGTGTCCGACTGCACAGGCCACAAATACCGCTGCTGCTGCTCCGGCTGCTCCGAGAACCAGTTGGAGCCACTTTAAAGGCCACAGCGGGAGTTTATTCGTATATTTTCCCCGCCTAACTCTGCTTCCTAACTCTGCTTTTAGAGGAGCTTCTTCGCTTTAACGTTCAGTTGACGGTTCGTCAGCCGTTGACCGTAAACACACACACACACACACACACACACACACGCACACATACACGTTACCGGCGGTGTTAACGGTCAGCGCGGTGCGTTCACGGGCCTACCTGGTGAAGCGCTGTCAGCCCGTCTATGTTGGCGTGGTTGATGTCAGCTCCCTGCCGCAGCAGCGCCGCCACCTCCTCCCGGTCTCCGGCGGAGCAGGCGGCCATGAACACGGCTCCTTGCGCGAAACGGACTTTCGCCCGCCGCGCCGCCGGGCCGCTCGAGTTGTCCCGGGGGGCCTCCGCTCCCGTCCGGTCCGTCTCCGAGCCCAGCCATCGCTGCAGCTGATCCTGCCGTCTCTGTTTGGCAGCTTCGGACCGGGAATGGTCAGTGGCCGCCATCTTCCCTGGTCTGTCCCGGACAGATTCAGCTCATGGTACGAGGAGAAGCGGAGCGGCGGGTCTGGGCTGAGCCTCCCCGGGCTGTGCCCCCTGGTGGACGGACGCTGGAACCGGACCGCTGAACTTCAGCGCGAACTTCTGACTGAGTGGCAGTCCGGCGCTGCCTCCACTGCCGCTCGGAAACTCCTAAACCAGTGGGAGGAACGGCGCGTTTTCCCTGCTGTGTTACACTGACGAGGGATTTTCTACAAAACCAGATTTAAAAGCGTCACTATCTCCTTATGACCCACATCACAATGATTAATTAATCTTCTAGCTGGATAAAAACGACGAACGAGTGTAAATAAAAACTCTTTATGTTGTATTCATATAAGTGTGCATTGTCTCTTGTGCATAACCAGTTATCCTTTGAGGACAAATAAAGTGACTGACATATTGATTATTATGAAGATAAACTAAAAAATGCCAGCTTGTATGCATGACAATACAAATGTGGGTTATAAACATAATAATTTATTTTTTTCTTTCTTTTTTTGCAGGGTGAGAATAACAATCAAGCAGTTTACATCACAGACATCACTAATGAACTTTATTTACATAAAAGTCCCCAAAATATATGTGTTACAGCAGATATCCCTACCAAACACAAGCATTCCGCCCTAAAACGTAAAGATAAAATTCTACTTAAGCAAAGCCCAATTTTCCGACATCATTTGAAGGCACCGTCACGTATCCACGCAACAGCGCTGGATCGTGACGTCTGTGAAAATGTCTGCAGTAAAGTCCAGCTCAACTAAAGTTTCTTCTTTGTGGCGCTGCAGTTTGTTTGATAAGCTTATCGAACTCCTCCGGTCAAACAGCTGATAAAACCGAGAGATGAGCTCTGTTTTGATCTGTGAGCGAGATGACTGCTCAGGGGATTCCCAACATGCGCCTCTAGTGTTCACTGCCTTCTCTCTAACCAAGTGATCTCTGTTATATGACATTTATTTTTTTTTATTAAAGCAAGTTAATAAATGTGTTTGATTTGATCTGATGCCTTTTTTTTCAGAGGGTGGTAAAATGGGGACAAAAAAAACCCCAAAACATATTGACCAACTGACACATTCACTCAACACTGTACATTTTAGTGGTATTTGTATTTTACTTACTTTTTATTGAACTGTATTTACATTTAGATTTAAGGGCACATTTTACTCCACTACATGTATCTGACTGTTTCCTTGCAATGCCATATTATTAATACAAACTATCAACTTAACTAATTAATTATAATGTTGTATGATGGATTATGCAACTCAGCAGTGTATAAAAAGTTGTATAACCGAGATATCTGAAATGAGGCACCTAGCATAAGGAATTATTTTATTTGATGCTAATACTGTTAGTACTTTTTATTACTTAATAGTACTCTTACTTAGAGTTTGAATGCAGGAATTTTACTTGCCACAGAATATTACTAGCTTTAGTTTATCTCTCTGGTCTGTCATTTATAAATGAATGAGCTTTAAGTGTACTTAAAAGTAAAAGATAGTGAGAGTTTTAAATGCCCATTATTATTTTTACACAACTGAAATAAAACCAGAATAACAATGTTGATTTCAGAAGTTGCAGGTTTTATCATCAGCTCATGATTATTTAAATGAGGATTTAAAGGATAAAATAGCAATAAATCCAATGTTAGGGTAATCGTAAAATAAACCAGGAACTCTCTCTTTTTTTAACCTGACTTCCTGCAGCATAGAAAACAACTGCATTATCTCTGTTCTTTATGCATTCACAAATCATTGAATAAACTGTGGTTATTTGTCATTTCACTTTGATAATCTGGAAGCCTCCCAAGAAGCCCTTCAGGTCCCTGATCTGCTGTTTGGTTACTGTCTGGGATGTGTACTGTTCCCTGCTCTGTGTGCACTTTTCACTGAGTCACAGCTTTTCTGGGTAATCTGAGGCTCATTGTTGTTCCATTGATCTCTGTGTGTGTTCACAGCAATGAGAAAACAGTCAGAAGCTGCTGCAACAACACCCGTTTATTTAATGATCACATAAATATTATTCCCTGCAACATTTTGACAACATGTTGAAAACACACTTTATTATGTCATCGAAGTTTAAGGCACAACATGGGGTTCAGTCCCACTTTGAATTTCCTATAGTACACAGTACAGTAGGCGTATTTAAACGGTTATTTCTTTAGAACAAAGTTCAATTCAGATTAAACTAATTCTCTGATTAAAACAAAAATATGCAATAAAATGTAAAATTAGTAATACAGTATCAAAGATTTCTAAACAGAAATTCAATAGATTTAAAATATTGTAAAATCAGCTGTAACTGACATGGAAGTCAATCAGATAATAGAAACAAGTTTCTATGATTAGAAAAAAGAGCAAAGCAGTTTTGTATTTTTCATATAAATAATTATAAAGACATTTATACAAACCAAGAAACATGAAGTATTTTTTTTTGTACAATACTGCATTGATACTTGCATCATATACATGGAGTAACTACCTGCAACGAACAGATTGGTGCACTGTCCTCGAGAAGTAACTTGGAGCTGATAATCTGATGCAGCAGGGACACGGTGCAACTGTAACTACTGAGCCAACTACATTCCACTAACAACACTCACCACTTTTAACCAAGTGTGAGTTTTTGTTTGTAACATCCTGTTATTCAAGTTTGTACATGTCTGTCTAAAGATTAAATGCACCTCTGCAGACCTACAGACATACTGTGTCTACGTGCCTGATTTTACTGTAGATAAAGACTTATTTCATGCATTAATCAAAACATACTTAACACAAGTGTACATATGATACATTAGTATTATTTCCACCCATTTTACAAACAGGCTGATTAGATTACAAAAGTATTCCTGGAACCTTAGAAATATCTAAATTTCAGGGTGTAAACAGGTTTTAAAATCTGATTTAAATTATTTTAAAATGTTCCTGTATCAAGAAAAAGTGTCTAAAGAGCAGCAGAAACCTGTCAGAAGCTCTCAGGAGCTGCTGATGGCTTCTGCAGAGTCTGCAGCAGAGGTAAGACAACCTGTGTTGTGCATTGTAAGGCCTTCAGGGGACACACTGCATGCAGGGCTCTTCTCATCTGGTGACATCGTTGCACTTTTGAAGGAGCCTTGCAGGTCCATGTTGATACACAGGACCCCAGACAGCAGCTGCTTCTTGTACTGGTCGAGACACCTGAAGACATCCAGGACTGAAGAACTGCCCCCGTTCACCCAGCTATGAAACAGGCTGCTGGAGCTGATCTGGGATTGGAGGGACTGGTGGTGGTGCAGCTCCAGCTGACAGGAAAACCTACATCAAGCATTAACAGCATGCAGGAGTGTGAAAGAGGAGCCAACTTTAGTGTTCAAAGTGTCTATAATATAATTTATTATAACAATGTATCAAGTGATCAATAGTGTGAAGGGGTCAATTGTAGTGATGAAGCTACAGGGAATTATCAACAGCAGCTTTACAGAGCTTTATATCAAGTTTCAGCTGCTTTACTGTTTCTGCAGGCAGCTGTTTTCAGTGAAAAAGCTCTGGCTTAAACTACCTGCACAGCATCACACAGCAGACAGACACAGTTAGCAACTAGCTGATGAAAACAGAAGAGCATTTAGTAGCTAAAGAGCCACATATTTACTGTAGGAGGTGGTAGAGACTAAAATAGAGCTAAAAAAGAGTTGATATTGAACTATTCATCATCTGGACTGAAACAAGACTGCAAATGAATGATAATGGTTCTTCATGTCTGTTAAATGTGTAATTAAGAAACTGGTAATGGTCTGTCAAGTTGTTTCCGCTGCCCCCAAGTGGCCAAAACAGCTATTGCAAGTCTAACTTGGTTGAAAACCAGCCGTGTTCACATACTGTAAACAGCAGCTACAGCAATCATGGAGAACATTGACCTGAAATTTTATGTACTCTTGCATAATTGGATTTTAAAACCTGCCATATAAAATATAAGTGAAAGTATAACTTTATATATATGTAGATATACTGCTACATATGATAGAAAACAAGTTGTAAGACTGCTTCATTGCATAGTCACCTACCGGGCAGACACATGCTGAGAAATGCTTTTGGAGGCCTGAAGAAGGACATGCTGCAGGATTTTGAATATCTGCTCTCGAATCCACCCCACATCTTCTTGCACATCTGGCAGCCACTCTAGGAGTCTACACATGGGATATTTCAACTGAATGTCTTTATCTCCAACAGTGTTAATCTGTCAGTCAGATCAAACCTATATTCAAAGTACTGCAATGACTTAGGCTGTACACAACTTCACATCTAGGCCCAAGTAGACATATGGGAGTCGTGCTGTATTGTACTATAGTACTAATGTGAGTGCATATCAAATAAGGAGGGAATGGGGCCAGATGTAATTAAGTCCTCAGTACCTGAGAGTCAAGGACATGGCAGACTCCAGAGGGAGCGTGTAGGGAAGCATCAAGGCTGATGCCATCCTGACAGGAAGCATGTTGCTAAGCGACTGCACCAGGCTCCTCCTCTCCATGCAGGCCTCCAAGAGAGCTGTAGAGGGAGGCAAAGAGGACCACAGCGTTTTACTAAAACTACTCATAGAATTAACCTGTCTTATGAAGACGTGTTACAACATATGTATTATGTACATATTCAGATATGATAGTATAATAAATACAGCAATTTCCTCTCTCACTGATGTAGTACTTTAGAGGACCATACAGTCCTTTGCAGTATTACAACTTACCATTATCCAAGGCATATTACAGATTTCAGAGTTTTTTTTAATGTATTCATCTTTCCTTTCAGGTAGTTGCAGATTCTGGTTTGATATGAAAATCTATTTGGAGAAACTTATTTATCCAGACAGAATTAAACTCTTTACTTGAACAGACTCAACTCTTCAACTGCAGCAATGAAAATGTTTCTACAAATGTTTTGCTGTGTGTGTAAAAGCCTTCAACAAGTGACGCGCTATTTTGGCAGTCCATCACATTAACCATCATGTCTGCAACTACTGTTGCCAAAGTATCTTATCATTATATTGCACTACTATTGCATGTTTACATGGAAATGAATGGAAACGGATCCCTGCAAAAAAACAAAACAAACACCATTTACAACTACAGAAGTGCATGGTCATGGATGGTCAGTGGTAGTATAAAGTACATGTAACTGATCGTTTCTGGTTGCTTGCTGATTAGTGCATGGACATCTGCTATATTTGTGAACTATCAACTACATAATCATGTTTAAATAACATTTAAAATATTATCACAAAAGAACAACTTCTTCATGGGTTGGCATAATTCTCTTTCTTCATTAGTAACATACCCATTAAACCCCATTGAATTATCTATAAAATGTAATTTCACAAAGCTAAAGCAGGGCAGTTGTTATCAGCCCATGAAAAGCTGATTATTTGGAGGCACAATTTTCACAGGACAGCGACAACACGCCAGATATGAAGCCACAATTCTTCCTTTTCTTTGCACTTCCTCGTGTAAGTTTAATAATGTTTTGTCACCTTTGTGCAGGGTGGGAGGAAGGTTTTCGATGATATGCTCCTCCATTAAGGAACTGCAATGAATCATCACTGCTTCCTTTTCTCCGTGTGGCTTTTCCTCCTCTCCATCGCCTTTCCTGTCCTCTTCCTCGACGTCAGCCTCATTTTCTGCCGCATTAGCCAGCAAGGGTCTGTCTCTAAGAGGTCCATTGAAATTAAGCAATCCTGAAAAGAGACATAAAATTTAAAAAATCTGTGATCAACAGTGAGGTGATTTCTTAAGTAGTTAAATAATTCAACTTGTTTATATTATTCAGTGTACTTGTAAATGTTCATTTTGTAGTACCATGTTGATTATGTGCTTACAAATTGTCCAAACAAACAAAAGAGTACCCATTCAGAGAAACATGAGTCTAATCGAAAGCAATAGCGGTGTATTGATTTGGTGATGTGCACATAGGAAGCACAAGTTCCGATAGCATATCAGGGCAAAAGATCAATCAAGCTTGTTTGTCATGATCTGAGGGGGGTTAGGATAAAAAGTGAACCACTGATTCTTACCATTCTTCTTTAAAAAGTGCAGAGCGTCCTTATACCCCTGCTTACACATGGCCTTCATTACCTGCATTCAAAACAAAGACAAGTATTCATCTCCCACATCAAAGAGGTCCACTGAGTTTGCTCCAGTTCATCTGAATCAATCAGTTTAAGCATGTGTTTGTGTTTATGAAGGTTGTAATCTACCATTGGGTCTGGAGGGAAAAGAGCCCTGGAGACTCTGTAGAGGTTGGTGAGCGTGAACTGGATGCTTGTGTTGGTGAATCGCAGCTCATGGATGTTGGTCGAGGTGTCTCGGGGGCAGATGTCGCTCTCTCCAGAGAACGGGGAAATAGTGATGGTGTTTTTCAGTTCATAGTGAGGCAGATTGTCCGAGATTCCTCCATCCACATATCGCTGAATGGCGAAACATTAATATTAGCTTGAGAACAAACAGAATCGGATCAATAATTGCAGAGCCTCTCCTGAATATTGACTGTAAATCCTTTGAGAGAGTAACAGGGTAGTGATGATAGTAACATCACATCTGATGTATTGATGAATGTTTGTTTTTATTGAAGCTGGTGAACTTTTAAACTTGCTGTGTGTGTCAACAGATAAGTTCAGAGTGAGCCAGTTTTTTTTTTTTTTTGAGCCACAGAGAGGGGGAGAGGACAGAGCAACCTTAAAGCCTGAGCCAACACGGTCACATCTGGCCCTGCCACTCTAAAAGTTTGGCCCTGCATACACAACAGGAGTATGTAAGCTCTTAAAACCCATCACAAAGGCCACAGAGGGCGGGTGGGAACGCTGCAATTGCTCAATAATATTTCCCAGAAAACCTTTGTGCTAGAAACATAGCCAGCAAAAAAAGAAAAAAAAGAAAATACAAGTTCCACTTTCCCCTTTCGCGTGAGCTTTCTGACAAACACTAACTCCTGAGGAATTTTATAATCATTGTTTCCACACACGTGCCATTCAGAGCAAACACATTCTTGTGGAAGGGAGGGCTCTGGTCGGAGTAGTCACAGATGAAACGAAAAGTGCTAAAAGTAACAACAATAAAACACAATGGTCCAATCCAGGAAGCTGCACATCACACCTCTCCAACAGACATGAGCACTTTCTTTTTATTAGACCAAAGATAGGATCTACTCACCACTCCTTGCAGTGTGGGAGGAATGAGGCCACAATACACCGGGATGTAGGCACTGCAGACACAGGCCTAGTTATCAAAAGAGATCACATAAGAATAAAAGTTATTGGAAAAATGCTAGATGTGGAATTAAACTAGACTAAATGAATTAAATTGGTGCTGGTGTAAAATTATATATTACTAGTTATTGCAATGTCATGACACATCTTAAATGGCCATAAAGGATGCACTAGAATGCACAGTTAAATACGTTTTGTTATCACATAAAAAAAAGTAATATAAACAGTCACTATTTAGCATTAGAGCTACTGCTAATAATTATTTTTATTATCGATTAATCTGACAATTATTTTGTAGACTGATTGATCAATAGTTTCGTCTATAAAATGTCAGAGAACAGCGCAAAATATTGACAGAAATATATGATAAATAATAAAACAAATAGACAAATAAAATGAAAAGTGAATGCACACCTGAATCAGCTCCTCCTTGTTGTTGAAGTGCGACACCAGGACATTTTCTCCATCTGTCACGCGGGTTAGAGAGATTCCTAACCGGCCGCTGGCCTGATGGTGGCAGTCAGCTGGCAGAGTGCGTCGCAGCATGTGACGCACAATCTTCACCAGGTTAAAGGAAGGATGCATCGGCCCAAGGAACCGCTTCCTTGCCTCCTTGGCCACATCGATGATACTTGCACCAGTCTCTCCTGTGAAGACATAAAGACATTGTTACTATAAATGATCAAATGAACTAAGCACTTTGTTTTTGAGATTAAATGCAACTTTGTCCAACTGTGTGCATAACAAAACCAGGAATTTCAGCTTCAATTAAGTAGATTTTTGATCAGATATGTTACAGAGGATACTATGAGGGTATATTGTTTCACTTAAACCCTTAATTTCTTAAAAACCAACCTTTAAGACTGTTAACTTTCTAAAGACAGAGAGATGGATATAACTTGGAAGAGCACTGCTGAACTGGAAAGGGCTTATTTGTTATGGTACATTTGTTTTAACATGGTTATAATCAGGATGATATATTCGTCTTTTGACTGTGTTTTCTGTTACCACCAGTGGTGGAAAGTTACAACATATATTGAACATATATTGTTCTTTCATACCACTACTTTTATATGACAGGTACTAGGTCCTTTGTAGACAAACAGCTAATTAAATTAT
Source organism: Scortum barcoo (assembly GCA_023238725.1). Classification (NCBI taxonomy): domain Eukaryota; kingdom Metazoa; phylum Chordata; class Actinopteri; order Centrarchiformes; family Terapontidae; genus Scortum; species Scortum barcoo. The sequence continues at coordinate 12,237,161 of CM041536.1, forward strand.
TATTATTATTATTATTATTATTATTGTTTAATCCTGCTAAAGATAAAACTACTCATAATGTAGTTAAATTTAGCTTCACCTCACCAAGCTACAACACAAAAATGCAGCTTATATGTTAATGTAACAACAGTAATAATCCACTGTTGTGGTAGCTTAATGGTGGGAGAAGTACTCAAATTCTTTACTTAAGTAAAAGTAGAACACCATAGTCTAAAACTACTCCATTACAAGTAGCAGTCTTGCATTTAAAATGTTACTTATCTAAAAATAAACAAGCATTAACAGTGAAATATAATATGCATAATACCTCTAAAAGTGTTATGTTATTATAATATATTCTATAATATTGATTGTATTATTAACAAATTTTATAGTTCATCAATGTGAAGTTTATTTTAGATACTTTGTGTACTGTTGGGTAGATTAGTAGCACAGTAACTCATCATATCATACAGATGTATCGTGTTTTTAATGAGAAAAGTAACAATAGGAGTCAAATACATGTAAAGGACTATTAAGAGTTCAATATTTGCCTCTGAGATGTAGTGGAGTAGAAATATAAAGTAGTGGCGTCGTAGTAGAAATACTCAAGTACAAGTAGTCAAAACTGTAAGTAACTGGAGTTAATGTACTTACACTAAGTACCTACACCATTTTAAAGTATGAGCACAGTTAATATTTCACATCTTGCTGGTAATACTTGCATGAGTATGTTTACAGTGTAATCTGAGTATTTCTTCCTCCACCTGTAACTTCACAGACATGTACTTAAATAAAAGCTACATTCTCACATGTACCAAGTGATATCATCTTTAGCACACCAGAAGTCTGTCACGTTAAAGACTCAAAGGAAAGGCTTGGATGTCTCTGATAAACGTACCCAGGCAGACTCCGGTAACCAGCGCCGTGGCGGTCAGAGCTCCGGCGGACGCCCCGTAGATGTGCCTGGCGTTCAGCACCACGAAGGGGGCCTGCTCCAGCAGACAGCTGGCCACACCGACGTGGTAGATACCGAGAAACCCGCAACCGGCGAACGAGATGTTCCACGGCGAGTCTAACGGAAACATGCCGGTGACCGTCCGCAGTGACAAGTGGACCAAAGGTTAACGATGTTAGAGATGTTAGTGTGTTTCAGTCTGTTGGTTAAAGCTGATAGTTATTTTCCTCACATGCTGCCTCCAAGTTAACCAACACCGCGGTCTGATAACTGTTTTAAGCTTTCTGACTAACAGTAGAAGTCACCTTATCGTGACTAAATCCACATTATTTAAAAGTAGAAGTCTTCCTCCTCCTCCTTAAATAGCTCCGTGTCGAGCCACGGGGAGTTGTTGATGTCTCGCCTACTTGTGTTTGGGAGGAGGTTCGCAGCTAAACTGGCTCCACCAATCACAATCGACACTGCGGAGCAAAGTGACCAACCAGAGCTTAAAGAGTTGAAGACGTGACCAATCAGAATAGGGAGCGCTGACACCGCAGTGAAGTCAGTGAGCGGTCACTCTTCAGCTGTCAGAGTCCCCAGGCGGAGCAGCGCGTTTTGTTTTGTCCTTTCTAAATTTATCCGCCTGCTTGTTTGTGTTCACATTATCAGTTAATGTCCCAGGACAATAAACTAAAACGGGACCTTTTTCGTAATAGGTGTTATCATGAGGAAGAATGTGTATTGATTTCTGGCCATATTGGCCGTATGAACCTAATCGATTAAAGCAAATCTGCTATAGTGCGCACTAACAAAGTCTGCCCTTGTTTATTTGTGGTCGTGGCTATTTAAAAAAAAAAAGACAGGCAGAGTTAGTTTTGAGAAAGGATGTACAAATCTGGCTTGTTTGCAACGTTCTCCTTACAAAATAGTAAACGGTAGTAGGGTTTCACAAGAAATAGTAATGAAATCACAGATCTGTTGCATCTGAAGCACATTCAGCAATAACAATGAAATGTTTTGAAAACCTATTCGCAGAATTAGGCTGCAAATAGTCCAGTTTCTGTGGGCCCTGATCCTGGTTGTGTTTAGGACAGGATTCCTCGGGGGACATTGTGAAAGTACCATCAACTGGGATTCACTGTCCTAAAACAGTGTTTCCCTGCTCTATCACGAGTGTACTGATTAATTACATAATTTTGCACCAATAAAGTACAGTATCAACCAAAGCGGGTCTGTGTCTGAACTTTAATATTGTGCTGATATTCTGCATATTCTTATTTAAAGTTCAACTAACAAACATTCCCCAAACTGATCACCACAGGAGTACTGTTCAGGTGCTTGGAAAAGTCCAGAAATTGCTATGTGAACTTGAATGTGAAGGGTTAACATGATGCATAGATTGGCAATAGGGGTTGAGGTCAATAGGTGCCTAACAGCATTTTTTTCCCCCTAGGACAAAAAAACAGTTCAACCCGGCCATGTTGTTCCATTCTGCTGACAACAAGAGGGTTGATGATAACAACCAGTTTTTAATTTTTTTGCCATACCACAACAGTGTGGTGTCCTCTTACAGTCCTCTTACAGACCTGGACTCAATATACGCTGGCCAGGATCCAGAAGAAGGCCCGACAGTTTTGCTGCTGACCCTACCCACCCGGGAAGACAATGGTAACATTGTGTACAGTAACATTAAAACCAAATTTACCAGACTGAAAAACAGCTTTTTCCCCAGAGCTGTTCAATCCATCCACCCCCCCCCCCACACACACATACACACAGGCACATAATGAACAATAGCATGAACAACATGCACTGATTACACTTTAACAACTGACCCGCCACCCCCCCACTGCTGCTACAACTTTAAATCTTTGTAATTTAGATATTTATGACATGTACATATTACATATACTCACATATATTTATGTTTACAGCAGTCACCAATCTTAATTTCATTATGTGAAAACTTAATGACAAATAAAAATTCTTGATTCTTAAATGTTAACATGTCTGTGTTCATGTAAAAATATAATTTCAGATCAAATATGTTAAGAGAAGAAAATTATTTAAATTATGTTTGTGTACAAGGTCTCACTTGGATGCACCAAAAGAGAATTCTGGCTGAACTCCATGAAAAGTGACTCAAAATGTGTCTGAGCAGATGTAGACAGCCGCACTGGGACGTTTTCTGTGCAGAATTTTGTTATTGTACACAAATAGCTCATTGAACCATGGTCTCCCTTTGGCACAGTGTCCAACACATTCTTTTCCACATAAGTAAATGGTTTCCACATCAGAGATAAACTTTTGACACTATTTCTTTACCAACATGCAGTTTCTACTGATGGGTCACCGATGGGTGGTGGGAAAAAACAAAATGTTCCCTTTTGAAGAAAAATTATAGTTCAAATAAAAATTATAAAGGAGTATGTTACCTGGGTCTTTTGAAGCTAATATGTATTAGATAAATGTATTTTACCTTTCTTTAATTTAAATTACATAATGAGACTAAAACAAGACTAAAATGAAAAGATAACTACACATTATGCAGCAGTATTTAATAAGTATTTGTACATTATACTTATACCGCTTTGAATCCATGACTTTAACTTGCAGTTAAGTATTTTTACATCAAATATTAAAGATTCAAGTTACAAGATCTTTATTGTCATATGCACAACATTTACAAAGACACAGTATAAAGATAGTCACACACATAAAAGGAGAACTTAAGATAAATAGTTAAAGATACAGAAATGGAATACAGCATATAAAACAGAATATAAATAGAAATACAAAATAAATAAACTGTATATCTATTAAACTGTTTACTATATTGAATAAACTTTGACTTTGACTTTGAAATGTAGACAGGATATTATATAGTTATTACACTAATAAAGTGTAGAAGTTTAAAATTCAAATGTGTTCATAATTCTAAGTAATATTAATTCAGTATCTGTTGTGTTTTTATACTGAATATATCAGTATCATCAGTACTGTGGTTTACCGAGTCAAACAGCGCCACCTGTCGGCCCCGCGGGTCTTGACACGGAGCGACACGCTGACCGTCCCGCCCTCAGTTAAAACTTTGGCGGCTGTAGCAAAGAGGCGCTCGGTGTTATACACAGCACCAACCGGAAAGGCGGGGCCTCCTACTCTCAAGGCCAGTACAGACGATGAGACTCCACCCGTCGCCTTTTCGGCGGACCACTTAAATGAAAACAAGCGAACACCAGTGACATGAAGCCTTTTCTTTCAAAACACTGTCGGACAGCAGGAAGTAAGTGAGAGAAAGGAGGCAGAGGTTAACACGCAGCCTAATGTCACATATTATTTAGTTAATAACGCTCTATTATCCAGTGATTAAACTTTAAAAACGGATCGTAGGTCACTCACGTCGCCACAGAGGCTGTCAGATATGTTTCGGTAAATATGATGCTGCAACAAAGCGGTGGGTAGCTACAAGCTAATATTACTGGAACTGTTACACCAACTCAGCAAGCACGTCTGACAGCATGTGTCCCCTTTCATGGCAGTCACTGAGCTCCATTTGATGACAGGAGTAACGTTACAGACACATCATGCTGACAGAAAACCAGTGTTTGATCAACAGGGACGTGTTAGCCAGACCTGTGGTGTTTTAAACAGGCTTCAATGGAGAGAGGAAGCGAGGAAGAGGCAGCTCCTGATGAAGAGGATGAAGACCAGTCAATCAGGTCGGAGGATGAAGGAGTGGGAGTGACACCTGCATGTAACCCAACATCCAAAGGTGGAGTACCAGACCTCCCTATGGATGTGCTGGCCCTGAGGCTCTGGAGAGGACTGGGGAACCAGAATCAGGAGAAACCAGAGGCTGGACCAGAGGCTGAACTACTGACATCAAGTGGTGTCATATGTCTAGGTCAAGCAGAAGTCGTTGATCCAGAAAGGGATGCTCCATCTGCCTCTCCCTGTAGTCTCATGGACACCTGTGGTCCTTCCATATCAAGCCTCTCCTCCTCTTGCTCCTCCACCCATCTTCATCAACATCAGCAGCAGCACAATTTCTCTTCGTCCTCATCATCCTCTTCCTCTGTCGTGTCTCTGACTCCACCCTTGCCTCCCTCCGTTGAACTCCCAGATGTGTTGACTGATATGAGACTGACCCTGGATGTGTACTTAGGGGGAGCAGGTGCTCTGCCACTGCTTTGGGGGTCCACCCCAGAGCAGCTGCGGGTCATCCAGTACCTGAGACTGGGCTCTGAGGATAAATCAGGACTGGATGGTGCACTGGATGTCGTGCCGCATCTGAGAGAGCTGCGCTCGCTGGCTATTCGGGGTATTTTTCTGATTAATTTCATGTGAAATCAGCTGCTTATCAGCATAAATAATTCACATTATTTAATTGTATTAGTTGTATTATAATCTGGGTTTCCCTCTCATATATCTCATATGTGGATGTCTTTTTCCTTATTTGCCCCAATCTTTCTGCTTCTAACTGCACCTTTCTCTCTCATTCAAGGGCACCGTTTTTATGACTCGCAAGGTGACCCACTGCCAGGCCTCCTCACAGCTTTGCCCGCATCTCTTTCCTCCCTTTCTCATCTGGTGCACCTGGATCTTTCCTTCAACCAGCTCTCCTCTCTGCCCTCCTGCCTCCTCAGCTTGCCTGCGCTGTCATCTTTGCTCCTCTGTCGCAACCAGCTCTCAGCTCTGCCTCCTGCTATAGGCCAGCTGTCCTCCCTCACCTACCTCTCCCTCCTGGGGAACGAGCTGATCTCTCTGCCCCCGAGTCTGGGTCAGCTGAGAGCACTACAGACTCTGGATGTTTCACATAATCTCCTTCAGCAACTACCTGATGAAATTGGTTCCCTGGGGGAGCTGGTTAAGCTGGAATTGTCCCACAACAAGCTGATGCAACTACCAGAGAGTATGGGTAAGGGTGTAAGGGCGAGTGGGTGTGTGAGTGAAAGACCATTACAGTAATTCAAATTAAGTTAAATTCATGAGTGCAACAATAAAAGAAAGGTATAAACTGCATATTGTTTGTTTCCCAGGCTCTCTCCTGTCTCTCAGGGAGCTTGTCATCTACAGCAATGACCTCCGCCTGATCCCACATTGTCTGAACAAACTGCCTCTGCTGAAAATAGATGTGCGTGACAATCCACTGGGACAACCCCAGACTCTTCCTCCTCTCCCTCCTGCACCTGGTGAGCAGAGGAAAATAATGATTTGTGTTTCACTCATCTTGATTGTGTTTTTGTAAGGGATGACATTTACATTTGTTGTCAGCATATTCACTCTGTGGCATCACTGTTTTCTTACCAGATCAACCAGAAACAAAGATCCCAGAGTTGCATCTCGGATTTAATCAGCACAGGTAGATTATCATTCTCAGCATGGAAAGATGTTCTCAATCTGTGCAGTAATGTTGTCAATGAAGGCGTTTCTGGCCAGATTTAGACCAAGATGTTGTGCTCCTTTTGCTCCTTAGTTTCTGTGTTTCGTCTGCTGGGTGTCATGTGTTTCTCCCAGGGGGGGCTGAGCTGCTGTTCCCCCCGGGGTGCTTGGAGACAACCACAAGACTGGAGTGGCTTGTGAAAAGACCAGACAGGAAATGGGTGGTGCTGGAGGAGCATGACATCTTATTGAGCCGTCCGCTGGAACTTCGTCCTCATGGAATTACATTTCTAGAGGTATTTAAGAAGGGTTTATTGAAGAGAATTACCAGATCTATTAAAGGGACACTCCATCAGTTTTACACACCAGCTTGCTTCTTATGTTTGATACTACTCTGAGAAAAGTATAATGTCAATAGCTGTGGAGGAGCTTTGGCAAGTCTGAAAGAATAACTTTGATAAACTCATAGGCTTTGTTCAAACCATAATCTTGCCCCCCCAAATAACCATGCTGTCAATTTGCAGTGCAGAACTCCTCCATCACAAAATCAGTGATAGAGGTGGATGGTATACATTGTGATGTTTCATCTTTCAGCCGCTGTGATGCACTTCCATCACTCTGGATTTGACATTGTCATTGTGTGACGTGTTGCGTGTGATGCAAAAGACACTGTGGAATCTGATTTGCCAGAGTGTCCAGACTGAGACACATCTGTAGAAATCGATTGAAATTGCATTTCAAATAATTCACAAATGTGGCTTGGATCCAATTTGCAAAAATGCTTACCAAGTGGGGAGTATTTAATGGAAAATGCTATCAAACGCTAAAAAGTCAGAATCACATCACAAATTTTAAAAATGCATTTTTAAGTCTGTGTCTCAGAAGTCCCTAAATTTAATAGAAGTGCAAAACTAAACTGTTCTAAACTTTTGTGGGGAAAAAAAAATCTTGGATTTTCTGTGTTTTTCTTTTTCGATCTTATGACTGTGATCTTTCTTGCACTTGCACAACACAAACCTTGAAATCCTTACAGCCTGTGGAGGTATGTGTGCCATACCATCGAACAAAAGGAAGGGAGGTGGTGGTGCGGAAGTTTGATGGACAGTCGTGGAGCACTCTGCCCACTGTGCTGAGGAGAGGGAGCGAGAGCCATAGCAGTCACCCCGGTGGACGTCCAGCTAGGGTAAATTACAAAACCTTCCACTGCAAAATCATTTAAATGCAGTTGTTTTTTTGAGTGTTTTCTTCCATGTAGTACAAACTGTAATATTAGCAGGGAAAAAAACGACCTCTTGGTGTGCCTTTAGCTGGCCTGCTGTGCAGTGAACCAGTTCTCCTGGTTCATGGCAGTGTCCCGTCCAGTAAAGGACAGTTGCTCTGTTACACCAGCTGGAGCCCTGCTGGTGTCCAGCTCCGATCCCGGAATCAAGCTCCACTTCCCTCCAGACTGCACAGGAGAGACTCGCACTATTACTTTACAGGTAACTCTACAGTATATATGTACAGTATATTAATTTCACTTTGCGGTGTCTGTGGTTTGCAAGACTTTAGTTTGTCCCTCCTTCTGTAGGTGCTGCAGGTGTCTGTGGCAGAGGTACAGGTGCTGTGTGGTGATCCTCAGGCCAGCGTTAGCTCTCTTCTCTGCCTCTCCCAGACACCCAGCATAGATTTCCTGCAGCCTATCAAAGTTCAGGTCCCTCTGCCACCAGGAGTCACTGGTACAATACATCATATACCTCCATTCTCATCCATGTTTATAACAGACTGTATTAGCATGTTTAGCATCGACATGTCTGGTGCTTTGTGCAGGTCATACAGTTGATCTATCATGTTTGCATCTGCTACACGGAGACCCCAGTGCCCAAACCTGGACTGACATAACATCTCAAGTGTCTCTCTACATCACGCATTTGTATGCAGTTTTCTACATCACACATTTTTCCTGGTAAGTTTTTTTTTGTAATGGCATGTTCTCATAATGTATGTTTTGACTTAATTATTTTTACATTGCATTCATGCAGCTTTGTGTGCACCATCCCAGGTACTGGCTGTGGTACACCACTCAGCGCTGTGTTAGTGGGGTGGTCAGGAAGGTCTATCAAAGGCTAAAACAGTTCAAAGTCCAGTTCCTTGTCCTCCAGAGGAAGACTGATCCCTCACAAGTCATGCTACAGTGTTTACCCGCTAACAAGGTTTTTTAATTCTCCTCTTTGTGCTGCAACTGTGTACTTAACTATGGCTTCTTAAACCAGCGAGTGTATCTGAGCCCTCTTCTCTGTGTGTGGCGTCTCAGCCTTGGCACTCCATGATTCAAATTGATTTCATTATTAGTGTGAATGCCATCATAATATTTTTGTGTGTGGTTGTGATGCTTCCTGCCCAGGTGGATGGCAGAGTGCAGTTTTTGTCAGAGCATTATGACGGACCTCAGCCCTCAGACCTCTGTGACCTCCTGGAAGGAGAGCAGTTCTTTGCTGGCTTTGAGAGGGGCTTAGATATCAGCACAGGTCTGAAGTCCCCTTTGAGGCTCTATCTTAAATAAACATTTTGTTCCCCTGCTCCCTTCCTCTCTAACATCTTATCATACACTGTTGTGTAATTATTGTCCTGAGACAGCTATTTCTACGAAGTCTTGAGATTATATTTTTCCTGTTTTTTTTTCTCCAGAGAGGCCAGACTGTGAGGGAGGAAGACTTAGTTTTGTCTTTCACTCTAGGATGAAGAACCTGAAGGAAGTATACATCTGTCCAGCTCATGGCCAGAAGGGGCCAGTGAGGGGACAAGTAAGACTGGAAATATGGATTTGTTTTTGTACACATATAATCAAAGTCACTTTGTGAATTTACACATTACATAACAGTGCTAGAACTGCATGACCTCACCTACATGTATGACTCATCTACATACAGTACACTTTACAGGGGGGAGGTGAACAGTAAAATATTCACTGTGCTTCTTTGTAATTTAACTTATCGCCTTGGATGACATTTTAACCATCAAAGATACTGCATCAAAGATAACTCTGAGAAATCTTAACACACACACGAAACACACATTGATATCATTCATCAGGGATATAGTTATCTCAGATTTCTATCATAAAAACGTATATCCTTAAATCTGATTAGAAACCATTGAAAAAAGATGCCTCAGAAGGTGCCTGAGAATCATTACCTTTTTAAGTGTTCTTCAGTAGCAAATCAGTCTCGGATATCTGAACATCTTTGAATATGTTGAAAACAAGAACTGCTGATATGCTCATATCAGCAGCATGTTTTCAGTTATAAGAATTGGAAACAGATTTTTTTTAATTATTCTATTTTCAACAAGTCAAAGCAATCAGCGCTAATTAAAAATAGAAAAAGGGCCAGCAGCAGGGGAACAAAAAAAATCAAACATCACAAGGATCTCAAGTCTGGTAGGTAATCACAGCTGCAATTATGACTCTATCTCTACTAGAGAAATAAATCCAGTCTGAATCAGTCTTTAAGTGATCAGAGAGTAGAACAGTACCATTGTGAAACTAATCTTTTGTAATTGTTGGTGACACTGTAACAGTAAATTTGGAGGGTGTTTTTAGGCTTTGTGGGCTGTTTTTGTATTGGTTTGCATTAAACATTAAGGTGTTTCTAATATGTGTTCATCCATATACTTAAAAGAGTTGAAGAGGTAAATATTAAAAACACCTTCCACTATAATACATCAAACCTAAGAGTACAATCTCAAAATGTACTATAGAATTATGTCAAAACACATGTATGTATCGCCATAATATAACCAATATAAGCTGAGCATTTGTAAGATTATAAGTATTTATTTATTTATTTATATTTATTGTAATACATTGTATTACACTGTATGGATGTTTCTCACATTGTGCTTGCTCAATGTAAAATGTACTAATTCATTTATAGCTGCCAGGTTCAGTGCCAAGAAATTGTTATTTTGTCCCATGAATGAGCATTGTTTGGACAACACATTGAATATATGTTGGTCTGTACATCTGTCACAGGTGTCTTTTTATAGAGGAGATATTCCCGACAATCTGCCAGAGGAAGTGGCAAGAAAGAGGAAAGGACATGACAGCCAGTGGCTTGCAACTTTACCACTTAAACTTCCTGTCAGTTGAAGTGATATTTTGTTTCCTTCTTTTATGTGACAATGGAAATATTTTTGAATTTCTGTATAGTGAATGTATTATGATATGTTTATATTGGTTAGAAATAGAGATAAAATCATATCAAATATATACAATGTTCCTCCCACACACATTTTTATATTTGTGCATATTTCTCGTGACTAACATAACAAAATAATTTTCAGTTTTTTTCTTCTGCTACCTACATATACCTACATAAAAGGTAAAAAAATCAAGGGCAACAGTGAACATAGTATCTCCTGTCTTTTTTCACAGGCTGTGAACTCTGAAAATAATTTCATCATGGAGGAACCCCAGCACCCTCCTCTGAATCTGGGTGACCCTGAGAGCGGCTACCTGACAGAGGCAAACCTGCTGTCCATCTCTCTTCGGATAGGACAGGACTGGCATGTTATTGGCATCAATCTTGGCTTAAGCTACCAGGAGTTGGACCGCATCCGGTACAAGCACAGGTATGAATGGCAAAACTATGACGGCCAAAATTCCTTAACTGAACAACATTGGTATTTCATAGGTTGGGTTATTGTCTGATTTGCTTTTTATTTTTGTTGACTATATTTACTTCAGAGCAGATATATATTTATTTTAAGTTTAGGAGGTTGGATACACATTCATGTGAAAACTTCAGTTATAATTGGAAAATAATAAATAACCTATAATGAAATTCCAACATTGCCTCAGTCTAACCTGTTAAATCCATATGTTTGTTAAAGATGGTGTGAAAATATGTAAACCTGCACATTTAAAGTGTTTCCGCATGAGCTGATGATATAACCAGTGCGTGTGTTAGCTTGGCCAAAGCCTCTGAGGGAACAAGATGGAGTGAGATGTAATGTGACTGAAGGAAAACCGCAGCGGGAGAGAAATGGTGGAGAATTTTGATTGTTTTAATCTGCACTGTCAGCCATCACTAAGCCATCTGGGACACTGCAGGAGATTACACACAGACTGATGCTCATCTGTCCCTCCCCCCCTCCTACTCCCCTTTCTCTGTAAACCTCTCATGACGCATCCTGGAGGTGGGAGGAAAATGCATTATGTACAAAAAAAAATCATACATGCTGCGTAGATGGTTTTCTGGGTATGTATTTTATATCGTGCACATGTCATTTGAACGATTGCGTATTTGATGGAAGTTGCAAGATAAATGTTTGCCTTTCGAAACAGGTGGTCTGTAGCTTAAATCTCTGGGGCACAGTTATCTACAGTTTATATATCATCTGTCCTCCAACTGCATGGAGATTCTAATGCTACACATAAATAGGCTATGTTAATACATTTCATATACTATGTTGAATAAAGTATAGTATCTAGAAAATTATTTCAGTGTACGGCAGAATTGAAACTTACTAATAACTATAACTGCTCATGGCAAAAGCTGGTTACTCCAATAAGATGGTTAATGGGAGAACATAACCTTGCAGTGATGTGAGCTGATATAAAATGACTATGTTGTGCTTTCCCCACCAGAGACAACCTGGGAGCCATGGTGCTGGACATGCTGTTCCACTGGGCCCGGGAACAGCGGAACGCAGGACCAGGCGCAGTGTTGAGGCTGGTGGCCGCCATGATAGAGAGCGAAAGGAGAGACCTGGCAGATGAGATTGAGGACATCGTCAGTATAGGAAGGAGAAAGTACTCAGAGTCGCTGAGGAGAGTGGGCCTGGAAGCAGAGAGTTCCTCCCTCTGCGAAACACAGCAGTAGATAGACCCACGCTGGGCGCAGATGGCTGACTTACACTTGAGTAACCTGTTTGTTTACAATGTGCCCCCATCATCTCATCCTGCTGTCTAAACAACTGTCCTGGAGTAGGAAAATTTCTCTCTCAACACAATTATGGTGCGCAAGACCTTCAGAAAACAGGTGGAATGGATGAACTGCACAAAAATGACGCCTGTGGCTTCATTCCCCCCCCCCCTCCCCACTTTTTCAAGTCTGCCTCAGTGTGCAAGACAATGCTGTGAAAGCCCATTTCTACCAGGAAAAGAAAAAAAATGATGAAAAGTTACACATGAAATTAAATAAAAATACTAATGGTAAGGCAAAATTATGAGATAGTCAACTTTTTGACTTAGTATGTTTTAATTTTGATTTACTACCTCATTTTCAAGTGCAGCAGCATCTCATAATTGACTTAGAGTCTCATAATTAGAACTCCTTACTGATTATCATAATGTTTACTTACTATTTTAAATTCTCGGCTTAGGAAATCTATATTTTTACTGAGTAGCTAATAATCGTGACTCATTTCATAATATTGGTTTGCTAAGTGAAAATATCTGACTCACCGTCTTATATGCATGACTCAGACTTTCAATTCTAGTTGCTTTTAACTTATCATTTTGTCTTACCATGGTATTACTTGTGAAATATTCATGTTAGGTTTTTTTTCCATATAGATGTCACTGTTACCAGTTCAGGAAAGAGTTAAGAGGCAAAGCAAACACTAGGAGGGATTTAAAGGCCTGGATCACTTACTAAAAGTGCAAGAGCAGGCCATTTTTATGCTTGATTAAATGTCTTCCCTGTGTGCCTTTGGTCACCTAGAAACCAGCTCTGCTGCAGCACAATCCCACTCACATATCGGGACACTGAGTTGTGTTTTTTTGAAAATGTAAATATGAATTTGTGCCAAGTAAAACTGACACATAAAGAGGAAAGGTGTGCGCTCTCTTTCTAAACTCCCTGCAGAGAGTGGTTGTTTTATCGCTGCTCTCCATCCCCAAATACAGCTCAACTGTGGCCATGTGTTTTCTATTTCAGTGTTCAAGGTCAGGGAGGGTTGAGATGAGTCGTCACGATGACGCCGGCCCACCATCCCCCACTTCAACACCTATACTGCAAAATAAAAAAAATACACGAGTGTACTTCTACTATAATCCACTAGAGGACCTTTTTTAAATCCCCCCTTTTTTCCCCTCCTATTCTTACTCCATCTCCAGCTCCCTCCTCCTTCCCTCCCTCCCTCCCTCCCCGCCTGCCTTCACTCCCTCCTCCGCCTCCTCCACCTCCCTCCGCCGGACTCTGGAGCTCGTATCACCGGGACGTTAGCTAGGTCTGTCAGCCGGAGACGCACAGTGTGAACGCTTTGATTTCCCTCCGCAGCCATACACCGGGAAAGATAACGGAAACGGCTGTATGTGGTATGTAGATAACGGGGATGCGGCGGGAAGTCGTGAATCAGAAAACTGCGTGTGTGTGTGTGTTGGACCGGAGCCGTTAAAATCATACCTGGTGATAACGTGGACATGAGAAGCTGAACGTCTCCGTGAAAAAAACGCAGACTTCGGGAGCTAGCTTGCGCGTGTCAGACCGAGATGTGATTGTGTAAGTCGGGCTGTCGCTTCCTTTGCCATTTTCCGTTATGAGCCACATAACATTTTTTTTTTATTTTTTATTTATTTATTTATTTATTTATTTTACATACGGTGTTTTTCAATATAACGTTAACGTCTCACGGCGGGCCGTTAAAATGTAAGCTAACGTCGGACTGAACGTTACAGGCACAACGGCTGAATAACGGTTAGAGCCGGCTCGGTAATATGCCGGTTAATATGCGATGTCATATTTCACCGAGAAACACCGACCGGCCTCTGGGCGCAGGTGTAACTGTTAGCTGTCACAATGCTAACCGACAAACGTTTTATCTCATATTTATAATTTATTTTGAACATTTTTATTATTTATTTCTTTTTTTTGGTGGTGCTGAACGGCACCGTAACCAGTTATCGCATTTCTCCCCCGACTTGCGAGGGGGAGCACGGCGGCCGCCCTCTGCCGGCTTCCGCTCGGTAGTGAGGGGTCTGATTATCATGTGGGCTGGCATGTTGGTGGCTGAGGGTTAGACCCGTTTAAGCTGCTCCCACCTCCTTTTTTTCATTGGCAGAGACCGCTCACCTCTGACAGGCTAAACATTAACCTGCCGTGACTTCAGGGTGAAAACGAGGCCAGATGGGGTCATTTCTTACAAGATAATGTCACATTTAATGCTGGAGGCCGTTTCAGTTTTTCCCACACTGTCTGAAGTCATATGTTAAATTTGCACCTTTAAGCTTACGACTGATTCACTTGGACAGTACTCACATGAAGTACAGCTGTTGACATTGGGTACCTATGTGTACCCTTAGATGTGGACAAAGTTTCTCCTGATTTGATTGTCTGGGGAAAAAAAAAATATTGCCAGGAGGATGCTCATGAAAAATAGGTCCAATGTTTAATTCAGTGTGAATTAGTCATATATCTGTTCTCAGGATTCAGCACCTTCCACTTTTTTAAAATTTCTTTTATTTCAAGGCCGCTCAACCAGAACATTCAGGGTAAAAATCTACCTTAAACTAATAATGAGAGTAAAACCTTCTAATCTAAAAGTAAAATGGATATTTTCCCTTTTTGTATTTGGCCTCACACACTGTCAGTAAATATATGTATTTTTTACTGCTTGGGAACACTTTTTGCATTCAAATAGGTACATATAGTTACCTTGAGTTACCAGTTATTAGCCTTGAGGGTACTGTAGTGTAGATTGTATCTTTGGGGACAGACTCTGTACCCCTGTTTCTGAGTGTGCCTTGCTATCGTATTTACAGCGCAGACTCCTCAAAGGGAACATTTAACTGCTGAGTAAGGTGTCACGAGGGCATGCAAACTCACAGCAGTGCATGCTTTGAAAGTAACTTTTTCACCAGTCTAATACTGAGGCCAGGCAGTGTAATAAAGCATCCCTGCAGCCTTGAAATAATTCATGAGGCGAGCCATTCTTGGGTGTAGGGTGACATGCCAAGCTGTCCATTGGTACTGTTGGGCTGAAAATGTTGCTCTACTTTCATTCAGCAGAAATCAACACAGAGTTAAATATCAATTTAATCTGGATGTAGAACTGTTCCCGTGTAGTATTCCCTGAAAGTATGCTAAAATCCCAGAGGCAAGGGCTGCTAAATGCCACTGCTTGGTGCGCTCTGAATGGAAATGATGCGTAGCCGTGCTGGTGGAAGATACTGAGCTGCTGTGTGAAAATTTTGGTCGTCCAGGTCATCCAAGGCCTCACTGTAGTCTGCAGAGTGTAACCAGATGCTTCAATGCTGCATTTGGTTTTCTATCTAAGGAGATACAGTGGTGTCATTATTTTCCTATCAAGGCTAAAGGAAAGCTGAGAGGGAGGAAAAACAGAGGAGATACAAGAGAAAAGCCCCAGGTGACTGTAGAAACTGGGGCATCAGGGATACCCGTGGAGCCAGAGGAGGGACTGAACACTACACCACCCCTCTGCACAACACTGAAGAGGCATTTGTTCCCGCCTGAAAGTTGAACTCAACCTGTTATTTCTGGTCTACAACAATGTGTTACTGTGCAGGCTGCAATGTGAACTTGGTGTGGATGGAGGACCCGTAGTGGAAATGCATAGGCGTGCCCAGATCACAAGTCTCACTCCACTGGTTGTAAATGGAGATTGTGAGAGAGCTTTCATAAGTAGGTATCAGGTTTATAATCCCGATGCTGTGGGGAAGAGGAAATAGTAATCAGATTTATCTGTGACACCACAAATTTCATCCCTTGTTTCCGCGGTGCTGTAGGTGTCCAAAAATAGACCACATCTTATAAAACAGTATTTAAAAAATAGCTTGATGACAGTATCACAACAGCTGTCTGTGGTGAAAACGATTTAAAACCCATTTCATTTAGAAATAATTGATACAACAAAAGGTCGCAGTAAATCATATAATACCAACTTATGGTAGCTTTGAAGTACATAATGCTCATAAATGAATACTAGTAATTAATGCTGGCAAGTAACAGGGATGTAGAAGAGCACAGATTGGGTTCTATATATTAGATCTGGCCTTTGTGCTCCTGCAGTTTAGAGAAGTGCTTGACATCTGATGGAGGATTGCAGGAACACACTTGTGTCTGAAACAGCCCTCAGTGCAGCTCCTCTGTCGGTGGCTCAGAGCTCGCATCCATGTGAGACAGATGGACGGGTATCAACAGCCCGCTCTAAGCTAATTGGGAAGGGCCCTTGTGTGATTTTTTTCCTTCCTTTACTGTGTTTTCGACCAGCCGGCATCACGTGAGTGGAGTGCTGACTATCACTCCATTCACTTCCTCCTGTCAATCAACAAACCCACTGACATTTAGTTAGCAAGACCTTCACTCTTGCACTTCGACACTAGAGGACTGAGAAGTAGTTAAAGAGCTGTGGATGAATAAGGTACATTTCTCTCTGGTTGATTTGAATAAAAGGAATAAAATTTGCATTTGAGTTTTGCATGGGAAATTAACTGCTGTGGATTTGTTTCCAGATTTTTAGTATCTGCAGGGTTAAGTGGTTGAGTGTTTTGATGCCTGAGAGCAGGTTAGTGGAAGCTACCAGCGACATATATACTTTACACCCACATCATTTCTCATTTGTACTAGTACTGATCCAGTATTGTCAGCTTTTTAATGCACCTCCAATATACAGATTGTATCTTTGGCAAGTAAAGCTTCTTATCTTCTCTGTCACTGCTTTTTGTTTTCACAATGCTTATAATGGTCGAAAATGTAAGAAAATAAATAGTGTTACTTTAAATGTTGCCGTTACCAGTAAGTCTTATTAATTTAAATGAATCCTAGAAAGATTTAAGAGCATGTACATAACACCTAATCTACATAATACCTAATTTGCATAACAATCAACTGACTTTTCATGTGAGTTAACAGAGTCAAGAAATCCCTGTGTTTGATACATTATTATATTATTGCTCTTAAAATGACACGTCATTCACATATAATATGTAAATCTGTGAACTGACACACCCTCTGCCCCATCCTTTGTAGGACTGCATAAACTGGATCATTACACACAATACCTATAAGCATTTACCTTTAAACATTAGTCTGTTACCTTGTAATTGCATATTATATAATTATATATTTATATTATAATTATAATTATTATAAAAATTAAGTTAAAAAGAATTCTTTTTACAATTTAATATCTTAACTTCTAGTCAAAGAAGCTTGCTTGCTGCTTTACGGACAAGGTCAGTACATAACTTATCAGTCTCCTTGTCAGTAAAGCAGCGTTTATTGCCTCATCGTTCAAGTTTGAATGATGAACAAGGGTCAAAAACAGAGCTGTTATCTGTCTCAGTGGTGCCAGCACTCTGTAGTGGCTCTTTAATCAAGTGCGTCCAATGAGCAGTTTAGGGGGGCCGGGTAAAGTTGTGAGTTAAAAGTTCTGCATGGCTGCGAAGTTGCACAATCACCTTGTCTATTGTTTACTCATCAGTGCTTATCTGCTCTGAAGGTACGAACTCAAAATGTGACCTCTGCGTGAATGTGGGAGAGAGATGTTTCAAGTCACTTGTGGTTGGTTTAATAAGGACTTTAAGTACATTTTTGTTGTTGCCTGAAATACCTCTTGTGTTTAATAGTTTAATTATTTGAGAAATTACTTTAAAGTGACAAAGGGATCTATTTGTGTGGAGTTTTGAGAGAAGAAGTATCAGTTCTCTTGCAGTTTCCTGACAGTCTGTTATTTAGTCCCATCCTGTGAGAGGAGAAGGAATTCCTTGGAGATTTCGTTAGCAAGTGACTCCACTGTGCTGTGGTCACACTGAAGCCAGTTGTTTCCACATAGACTCCAATTGTCATGACAAGACAGACAGTGCAGCCAGGCTGTGACTGGATCAAGTAAATGTCCCGTTGGAGTTGGGTGGTGTACATGGACCATTCGCCGCGGGCATGACGAAGAAGGAGGGAGATGCCAGTTTGAGGGATGACTCATGCAAGGCTGCAGTGCTCTTTACAGCCCATACATTTACTACTCAGTCCAAGTAACAACAGAACATATAGTCTGTAAATTATGGCATGAAGAGAAATCAGTGTGGAGTGAAGGAAGTCTGCTACAGGAAATAGGAAGTAGTATACAGTACAGTGAGAGGGTGGGCCCCTTCTCTCTGCTGGGTGAGAAAAGGGGGAGGCTGGTAAGCAGACAGAGGGAGACGAGTGACAGAGGAGGGCTGTGAAGTCAGCTGTGTGAGGCTCCATGGAGCTGAGACCAGAGAGGCAGCTTGCTGACTTGCTTTGACACCTCCCACCTTCCCTCCTCCCTCCCCCCTGCTGCACCTCTGGAGCAGCCAGAGAGGGGGCCTTAAGTCTCCATCCAAACTAAACACACCGCACCACAGCTGCAATTCATGTCCAGATACATTTACTGTAAAAACTGAACATCTGTGTGCTCATGCTGTCCTCACTCTCTCAAAGCGAGTCTAACAAATTAGTGATACCAGTGTTGCAGAAGTGCTTCACAAGGAAACACACAAGTCAGCAGAGATCTGAGGTGGAAAAAGCCGTGTTTGAAAGTCGTGACTCGTGACTGGGGGAAATGATGGGGGAGGGCTGGTGAGGAGGAAAGAAGAGGAGGAGGAGGAGGAGGAGGAGGAGGCGGGTTGCACACACAGAGGCAGGTTGTGATTGGTGGATGGAGGGGGTGGAGAGAATGAAAGGGGAAATGGGAAGCATCTTTTCACACTAAGGGCATTCTGTGCCAAAAACAGGGAGCATCTTAGCCACACTGGACATATTTAATCTGTTTGCTCAAAAATGGTTTGTTATATTATGCAGAAGTCTCCTTTATGACTCCAGTTTCACCGTGAAAGAGCTCAAGCAAAAAACACTAGTGTTCAAGGACACACGTAATGCACAGATGTTCCAGTGGTTATATATCTGTTTAAATAGAAAGAAATCCCTCTGATGGCTGAAGCTCAGTTTCTAAGGAGCTGTCAGCAATGCTGCCTATTTATACTGCACAGTGCTTAACTAAGGTAATGTATCTTGTGTCCTTATTTAGGGATTGATAGTGAGATGCCAGGTTTTTGATAGTTGGGATTTAGTGGATCAACAAAAAAATCAATATGTCTGAAGATTCTCAGTCATCCAGGTCATGGTAATTTATGAGAGTTAGTTATATAGAACTGAAGAAGCATCTTGGATAAGAGACATCTTCAAGAAGCCCAAGGAGGTCTGACTTTCTTCTAACTCTCTTGATTCATTGATTTTGAGGGAAAAAGGCGCCAGCCTCTCATTTGTCAGGATTTGCTGCTTTTTGTCTTTTTGCTTTGTCTTTCTTTGTCAACCTAATGCTGTTGACCTTTTTAATATCTTTCTATTGGCTGTGTTGAGGCTTTGCCTGCATTGTGGGTTGCTTTTTTTAAATGGGCCAGCTAGCGTGGAGCAGAACTGTGAGCATTTTGTCTGTGTGTTGGTGATCAGTCTCACCAGGCTAAAACTGAATGCAGCGGACCTGCCACCCCCACCTGTAACTGAGGGCTGTTTTTGGTTTAGTCCACAGTTCACCAGGGAGTGGAGTCAGAAAGTTCTTCTGACTGCCACATACCCCCAACCTTCTCTGGAGAGGCTTACAAACTCATTTCACAAAACTTCTGCACTAAAAAATGCCAAGACATCATTTTAGGAGTCATTCACTCTGGGAGAGCTCCATTTTGTGTGAGAAAAATTCAGTGTTGTCTGTTGACAGAGTGCTGAAAGATGCATTTTTAAATTAAATGCGGACAGTATTCTCTAGTTTTTGGGTTACAGAGTGTTGAAATGAAAGCCATACTGAAGTCAGACAGCAGAGTCGCTGCTCATATTTTGCTGAAGTTTTAGAACCCATTTTTCACCTCGATCCATCACTTCCATCTCACCTCTTACTACAAACAAACAAACACTTATGATGTAGTTCTCCAAATTTCTTTTAGCAGTCTATTTGGGAGGGTTGCACTTGATATCACTAGCTATTACTACTTTAGACAGTCTTAGACAGTCAAATGAACCTAATGTAACAAGACAAGCAATTTAGTCACACCACCTTGGGCTTTAGTAAATTGCGATGGACATAAGTAGACCTAATGATTAATAATTGATAAAGAAAACAGAAATTAGTTGCTGCTCTAACGGACTAATATTTGTAGTGTATTTCAGGTGAAACAGCTTGTACTAAAAGCAGGTCTACACTGTAATGTTTGTCAAGTCAACATTGCTTCATTCTAACTTTTGAAATGTCCTGATTCTCTGTTTTCTTTCTCTTAACAGCCACTTCATGAGAAAAGAAAGATAGATAGATAGATAGATAGATAGATAGATAGATAGATAGATAGATATTAATCTCCAAGAGAAAGTCACAGTTCAAAAAGTCAATGTAAGCAATCCATTTTCCTATTTCTTTGCAGATATCCAGTAACTTAAACTAACAACAGCTGCGAGGAGACGAGCAGACGCAGTCAGACTACATAGTCCAGCAGCAACACCCCACTGTAACAAACAACGAAAGGCAAAGACAACCACAGAGTGACGAGCTAACGGACAGATTGAGACTTTGACTAGCCGGGGCTTCACATAAATGGCTGACAAGCAGATCAGGTAAGGATGAATGTGGAGCAACAGCACTGCTGTCTTGTTTTCATTTACTGACCTCTCATATTTAATTTTTGTGTCCTTTTTTTGTCATCATCCTCTCCTAGTTTGCCTGCCAAATTGATCAATGGGGGGATCGCTGGCCTAATTGGAGTGACCTGTGTGTTTCCCATTGACTTGGCCAAGACTCGCTTGCAAAACCAGCAAAATGGATCTCGCCTTTACACCAGCATGTATGAAATTTCTGGGTTTGACTTACATATGATCAGTCTGTAACTCGTTGTTGCTGAGCTGTAGTCAGAGCTAATCAATAGTATTGCACAGCTTGTAATCAGATTTTTAGTTAGCACTTTGACTAACACACCACAACTATTGTTTTTGTGTTTCAGGTCAGATTGCCTTATTAAGACCATCCGGTCAGAGGGGTATTTTGGGATGTACCGAGGTAGGTTTTTAAGACTAATGTGATTATTGTTCTAATTAACCTGTAACTAACTGTTGACCAATGAGAAAGAAAAAGAAAAAAGAGAGCATTAAATCTGCAAGATAGCAAAGGATTCTTACTCGCAGCTTCATAGTGAGGCTGCAGACATCAAATACATGTCTCACTAGTACAGACAATTATCAGGAAAAAACCTGCCATGTTACACCATCTCATTGTCTTTTTTTCCGTCTCCGTTTCTTTTCTTTTTCTTCTTTGTCTCCCTGTCTCTCTCCTGTTGTCTGTCCTTTTTATGCTCCCAGGAGCGGCAGTGAACTTAACACTAGTCACGCCAGAGAAAGCCATCAAATTGGCTGCCAACGACTTCTTCAGGCATCACCTCTCCAAGGATGGGTGAGGCATGAAAGTGCTGACAGGCTGACTGACACACACCCACTCCCCTCATTCGCACTGTGATTAACCGGCATGTTTACCAACTTGTAACCTGACACATTAGCTGTCTGTATACTCACCAAGTTAATTTTCTTCCACCTTTCTGTTCCACCGAGGCGCCCAAAGTTTTGCAGGGTTTATATAAACACACATTGCTTTAATGTGTGTCAGCATAGGTCCTGTCTAAAGTGACATTACCAAGTAAAATTAGCACACAATGGAATCATATGAAACATTGGCAACCATCATTTGAAATTGCTGAAGTCCATCAGCCATTGTCCCCCATGAGCTCTGTGCATAGATAAACCTGAAGGTTTGTGGGGCATCTATCTCCATCTATATGGTGACAAACTGCAGGCTGATGAATGATTGACTTGTCTAGGCCAGCCGCTCACCTTGTGAATTATTAATCTGCCCTTGGGCCTGACATGTTGATATGGAAGACAAAGATTAGCATCACCAGCGCAGGTGGTGACAACTCCTTTTCCAAAGAAC
Organism: Scortum barcoo; assembly: GCA_023238725.1. Lineage (NCBI taxonomy): Eukaryota > Metazoa > Chordata > Actinopteri > Centrarchiformes > Terapontidae > Scortum > Scortum barcoo. The sequence goes on from CM041536.1 coordinate 12,259,386, forward strand.
TGCAGAAATTAAGTTGTCCGCCTTTTGTGCTGTCAGTCTAGTGCCTATTTTAATCTTATCTTCCTTTTCATCTTCTGTTTTTTCTTTTAGAAAACTCACTCTGGTTAAAGAGATGCTGGCTGGATGCGGGGCAGGTACATGCCAGGTGAGTAAGTGAGTGAAGGTGCTGCTTTAACTGCATCCTCCTGTTCTCCATCTGGAGCCTCCGCGCCTTCGGCACTGCCAAAATCGCGTCAGCTCCCGCACAAACTGCTGGGCCTCAGCCTCCACCTCATTTGTCAGTGTCTGCAGCTAGAATTAGCCGCCACCATGTTCAAATGACAGGTGGTAGTTCCATGAACATGCTTGCAGTTTGTCTCTGCAGATTGTCCCTGTTATCTGTGATCTGAATGTGACCTGCTCCCGTTTTCATGAATGATTTTTAATAGCTGAAAAATGCTGTCCCCGTTAGCAGGCAATACACTGGCAGCTAGGTTTGAGTGATTAGATAAGATGTTGTGAGAGTGCTTGGCCATGTGCACTGAGTGAGTGAGTCAGAGGGAAATGCCTGTTGTCAATGAGGGCAAAGGCTTCAAGCCTGAGGAACGTGATTAGATTAAGTGTAGCAGACCTTGGATTAAGATTGCGGCTGAGAACGCGGCCATCTCACCCTTAATCCTGTTAACTAGTTACTCCTGTGTGGATTACAGAGGAAAACAAGAGTTGACATTTAGCTAATGGATGCCAGTGGATGCACGTTTTTCCTGACCCACTCAGTTTTAATCAACCCTAAACTCTGACTTTTAAATTACTTTAATCCACATGGAGGAAAATCTAGCTGATTTGATTACAGTGTGCAATTGTTGACACTACGCCTCACACCTTTGTTTGGTTTCCTTCCAGGTTATTGTCACAACTCCTATGGAGATGTTGAAAATCCAGCTACAAGATGCTGGACGAATCGGTAAGAGGAAATGAAATCCAGATGGTGGCTTAGCAAAGAATGAAGTGTGGGTAGGAGTAAACTGGAGAAACAGTGGCCTCATGTGTTCGTGTCAGATATTACAACAGCATCAGTCTGATGCTCTTCTTACTGTTATGAATTCAAAATGTCTGCCCACACACCTATTCTTAGCAATGTGTGATTCTAGTAGCTTTACACGAAACATTTGCTGTTAATGTTGTGTTTCTTGCACTCCATAGCGGCTCAGAGAAAGCTGATGCCAGAGACGGTGGCAGCGGGTGCTGTAGAGACCAAGTCCCCAACAGCCATGCAGCTCACCAGAGAGTTGCTGAGGGAAAAGGGCATAGCTGGGCTGTATAAAGGCCTGGGAGCTACATTGCTCAGGTAAAACAGATCAGGCAGCTAGTTGCTAGCTGTACTAATCGACTGCAATGAACTTCATGTAACTTACTGTCTCATAATTTTTTCTATTTTGTAGGGATGTTCCTTTCTCCATCATCTATTTCCCTCTGTTTGCCAACCTGAACAACCTGGGCAAAAGAGGCGCAGAGGGGCCTGCTCCTTTCTATGTGTCGTTTATATCCGGCTGCCTTGCGGGGAGCACAGCTGGAGCTGTTGCTGTTGCTGTAACAACCTGTAGTAGACGGTGAGCAATGAGACTGTGAGCACTGTTACAGCGACAAGTGCACCGTTACTTGATGTTGCATATTCAGCTGAGCTCTGTGTGTTGCAGTGATAAAGACAAGACTGCAGTCCCTGAACCGAGGGAGCACAGAAGACACGTACAGCGGAGTGACTGACTGTATCAGGTGACCTCATTATGTCTTTACTGCTGAGGCGAGTGTGATGCTGTGTGTGTAGTCAAGTCAGAATTTATTTAAAGTGCATCATCACACAAAACACTCAAAGAAAAGCGATGAAAGCAGCAGCAGAACTAAGAAACAACACAGTTTATCGTTATTATTAAGAAACACAACTCAACCATATCACCATAGGTACTGCCACATAAATAGTGTTGACTGTATGTTTCACTTTTTTTTCTCTCTAGCAAAATCATGCGTAACGAGGGTCCATCAGCCTTCCTGAAGGGAGCCTACTGTCGAGCCTTGGTCATTGCACCTCTGTTTGGCATCGCCCAGGTGGTCTACTTCCTGGGTGTGGGTGAATTTATCCTCAGCTTCTTGCCTAAAAAAGACAACTAAGAAGCACACCTCCTTACTGCCTTTCCCTCCCATAATGCATCACACCAACAGCGTGAGGATTCATCTCATACTGAAAGAATTTTTTTTGATGGGTCAAAGCACGACCAATCATTACATTCTGTTTTAAATTTGTTGTGTTGAATGTCGACGTGGTTTTAGGAGAGAGCCTTTGTTTGCCAAGCTGCCTGTGGTGGCACACAAAATTCCAGTAGGCACGCTCAGCTCGCTCTCTGGAAAAGAAGCCACAAATAATATCAGTTGAAGTTTTAAATTAATATTGCTTTACAGTTATTTTATCGCATTTTTGAATATATGATTGTTGAATTTTCAAAGTAGACGTACAGCCCTTGGTTGCTGCAGTTCTGCAAGCCCTACAGTACCCAACATTTTCAAACAGCATAGTGACCGTAGTAATCTATTGAAAATTATAAATCATAGCTAGCTAAATTAAATGCACATACTTGACCTAGAAATATATCTGAGAAGATTAGATCTTGTAAAATATGTATTTAAAACACTATTCAAAGATTTCTCCTAGACCTTGTGTCTTAAAAGATAGCATACTTAGAATTAGAGGAAATGATACATGCCTCCATTTCGGACAAAGAACCAGGGAATGTGTTGATTTGACACCAGCACACCCCCATGATCTTTCCTGAGAAGACACATCCCTTCCTGTAAATGGTTGTAATGAACCCAGCCATTCAGCTCTGAGCAGACTCATTGCCTTGGCTTTTTAAGTAGATCAGGTTCCATCAGATATTGAGTGCTACCACAATGGTTCGACTGTTTTGCCTCTGTGAAAGACATCTCATGTTTCATAGTTGCACACTAGAATAAGGAGACAGTGTACGACATTTGGGCATTGTACACTCCCAAACTACACATTGTTTAACCTCGACACAGAATCACGAAAACAAAACAAAACAGCTTCTGCACTTATTTTCATGGGTGGGAACTGTCAAGCATGTTGTACTCATGGCCACACCCCAATCAGTGATGTCACAGCAGGGGTTTTGCTTTTGACAATGGATGGAAAACACCTGCTGAGACATCACTGATTGGACTGTGGCCAAAAGTTTAGAGCGCCTTTTAAAATCTCAGCCCACGGAGAGCAGTGCAGCCTGCTGACTCTCTTCCCCATGTGATCCGTTGTGGATTCAGATGAAAGCGTCAGCCATGACCACTAAATGGGCTGAAAGTAATTTTAATAGGACAGCAGATTATTAGCAGATATTCAATAATTACGCTGGCAAACCATTCAGACATCACGTGCTGAGGCTTCAGGAGTATAGTTGACCATTGTGGAGCCAGTAAGACCTTAGCTGGAGTAGTTCAGACCCCTCAGATCCAAACATGATCATCATTGTTTACAGATGAGTTCACGTTTGATTTTAAATTTTTGGTCCAAACTTGAAGTCTTTTGCAGGACCCAAAGAGCTAATGAAAAAAAAACAACATTTCTTTATCAGAAAATTTAAACCAATGCAGTTTCAGTGTTCTACGAGTTTTACCAAACATCTCTGCTTCTTCGCTTTAGAGGTTTTTTTTTGCTTTAAGCTGCGAGGGAAAGCAGCCCCACTGTCGTATCTTGTTTATGCATCACGACACTGAAGCCCTGCCATTGGTTTATCTCGCCGGAGATCAAGGTGACTTTGATGTATATTATCCAATCACATTCCTTCCTTGCTCCCACTGTTCAAGCAGCTCGTCAATTGTACTGTTGCACTGTAGATAATGCAGTGCAACTCTTCAATGTATTATCATTTGTGGGAGTGAGATCTATTTATCAATATTTCTTTCTATAGGCAGTATAGCACTATATATTTGTACGTGTTGTTTTTCTGTGTCAAAGTGTCCACCTTATCTATATTATACATTATGCAGATGATATGAACTTTATGTTTTAGGATTTATTGTTTGTTTTGTACATGATGGCTTATTTGCACACCTACCTCTCCACCTCCCCCCATCAATCCATATTGTGGTGATTTTATGTTATGATTATGTGGACATATCAAATGAAGGAACATGTTTTAATGCAACAAGCTTCATTTAAGCTTAAATGCAGCATACTGATGAGTTTTTTACTGTATGCAAAGGGGAACACTAGTGTAGAAGTTTTTTTTGGTGGTGTCATTTCTCATGAGCTATTGGTTACATTAGGTCTGCCTATTGTCCTGTTTCCTGCAGTTTAATCAACCAGGACCAAATGAAGCATCATTAAATGATGATAGACGTGTAGTTAGTTTAAAGCGAATTACCTATGGCACTACTGAAACTGCTCTGGAAGCAAAATAAAACACACCCTGGACAAGGCCAGCAGGGACCGGCTGACATCAGACTGCAATTCTAACATCTGTTTTCTGAATGGTGCTTCTTTCATGAGGTAGCTGCAATATGACAGCCGCGGCACTAACGACCGAGGCTGTACCGACTGAATCACATGCTGGCGAATCTCAGCATTATCATTGTCTTAACTGAAAGCCATAGGTTCAGGGAGGGGTTAACAGAAGTGCTTAGACATCGACTGGCACCTCCAGCCATGCTGACAGATGACAGCTGAGCCACAGGAAAAAAAATAAGGCAAAAAGACCTGCCTACTCATGTGAGCTCATCTTTATTAATTACTGTTGTAGTTTTTTCAACATTCCTATTGCCAGTTCATCTCATATATGCTCTTATTGTGATCTCTATGCCTATTTTTGTGTTGTTGAGATAATTGTTATGATTTTTGACTTCTCCCTAACACACACACACACACAAACACAAACTTCCCCTCGCCCGCCCTCACTCATCCCTTGTTGTTTTCTGATTTTTATTGTCCTTTTTTGGTTGAATCTTGAAAAAAACATGTTGTGCAAGAAATTTTACTCAGCTGTGAATTCTCACTGACCTTGTGCATTTGGTTTTGTATGTGCGTGTGCGTATGTTTGTCCGACTGTGTAGTAGTGTAGTTGATGTGTAGTTGTTAGTGTGACACTGCGGTATTTTTCTCTTTGATTGTCAGACACATGCTCTCTCTTTCTCTCTGTCTTTCTCTTCTTCCTTCTGTCACACTCCTCTGCCATCTTCTCCCCACAGCACCCACAGCCGGGGGTGCAGGTTAATGCAGAGGAGCTCTAGAACACCAAATGTATGACTTAGAGTGTATACAATCAAAGAAAGCACAAAGGATTATTAGGCACAAGAGATAGCCTGCATTGATTACAATCAGAGTCCTTTTTGAACAGTGTGCTGCTTTTGCAGACATGGATTTAAGTCTGATTAATTTCAGTGGAGACTGAGATTCACTTTTTAGTCTTGTCAGAAAGTTTATCTGTCTGTAAAACTGGATCCACAGGGCTGACACGACAGGTCCCTTATAAGAGACCCATGTGATGGTGTCCACTATGCCACCCATCAGCAGTAATCCACAAAAAATATATATCGTCTACATATTCTAAAGGAATCAGATATAAGAATGTAACTTAGATATTATAAGATGTATTATAATTATAGTGAAGAGTTTATTACATTTTAATCTAACGATTTGTGCTTTATACATTCACTGAAAACGTTCATGAACCAGCTCACTGATATGCAATAAGTAGAAGCCACACCCTGACCCACACAGGAAAAGTTAAAAAGAAACAAAACAATGACAACACAACCTGTCAATTATCACACAATGTACGAATGCAAACAGCGACCTCAGAGGCCTTCTGGGGTCTGAGCTCTCCTCACGGCCTCTGTTGTCTTCCTCCAAGAGGAATTGTGCATCACAGCACTTTAAAAACAAGGACCCTCACCCCACTGTCCATCTACAAAGCCTCTCTCTATGACCAAGAGGGTGTTTATGAATATGTGTGGTGAATGACACAGTTGTCTTAGACATCGTTGACAATGCAATGGGAAAAAATATATAAATAAATAAACAATGTGTTCCCTGTCACAATTAACTGTTCAATAAACTGACTGTCTTCAAATCTCCTGATGTAGTCGTCTGTGCTGCGGGGTTTTTTATTTCTTCACGCTCATAACTGTATTTGCTTTCAAGGTTCAGTAGTGGTCTGACTGAAAACAAAACCCCCCCTTTTTTTTTTCTTTTGGTCTGTAATAGTGCTGAGAAACCCGAAACACCAGGGAGACGTTTTGAAGAGTGCAAGGATGACAGTGAGGCTCCTCGGGGCACCAGAGCAGCTGAGACTTTGTGTTGTGATGATTTTGCTGCCTTGCAGAGCCACCAGGTGTCAGTGTGGGGTCGCAGGAGAGCTGTGGTCCAGGTAGTGGTGGTGGGAGCGGAGAGCCGTGCACTACAGGTGTATGCTCAGCTTTTGGTGGTTGAGGCGGTAAATCACACGCTCACTCTCTACATATCTTACTCTCAGTCTCATCTCTTGCAGCTGTGCCTCTCCCTGCCTCTGATCTGGGTGTTTTCGCCTGATAAATAAGTGTTTCTGTGTGTTCATAAGTTGCATGATAAGAATATGGAAATGTGTGTTTTCTTGTGGAATGTTTGAGGTTTATAAATCCCATGTGATTCGTGCACGTTTCAGCAGACCTGATGTTATGACAGGGGTTTATTCATTATTAATCCCCCGCTGTTTGCTGTGTATTCAACATTACTGTTTATAGCATTAGTTTCTAGGGTGCTATTTTGCAGCATAATTACATCATAGCACCTTCACACAGTCACACACACACACACACACACAGTGCTGTTTTTCTATATGTCTGTGTATGCAGATCTCATTTCAGCCAGAGTCAGATTTCATATTGAATTTAATGCCTCTTTGAGAGACTCCTTTCATCAGACTATCTACTCTACTGTTTACACACACTAGAGATTAGCCAAAGGCTCAGTTTACCACAATGACAAGGGACTTCGAAATATAGAAATGAGCACCAGTGACTGTTATGCTCATTCAAATCCCTTCCATGTGTCACGACTTAAGCTTCCACCGTGAACTATTCTTAGTCCTTCGTGCTTTCTAGCAAGAGGAGGAGAGAAGGTGGAGGTACTCTGAGTTGAGCTTAAAGGGAGAGAGTGATGGAGGGAAGGGGGGAAATGAAGAGGTGGGGACAGTAAAGGAGCATCGATGGAAGGAGCAGAGAGCCGGAGGAAGAGAGGATGGTGTTGATGTGTATATAGGTCACTAAATCAATGGGAATCAGGTTTTTGAAGGGGAGAGAAGGGGGTATTTATAGATACCAGTGGAGACAGATGCATCAGTGACAGGCACAATGATGCTGAGGAGCACAGGAGGGGGAAAATCAGGGAACAGACTGTGGTCAAATTAGTCTGCAGAGAATTCTCCTAACAAATGGCAAAAGATTCTCAATAGTGAACAAATAGCACAGCGCGCAGTGCAAAACAAAATATAATCAAATGGAAATCACTGCAGGATGCTTTGAGCAAATGACCTTCCCGGCTCTATTGACAAAACGCAGGCAAACTGTTAGTTGCACTGTTGGAATCGTTCACAGCATTTGCATCTACAGTACGGCTCTACTCATATCCTATTGAATTGTAATCTGCAATATCAGAGCACCCCATGATTGAATGGAATATTAGCTTTCTATTTTGCAGGCTTGTAAGGAGAACCTGCATATAAATTAATCGGGGCTGCGCTGAGAGCCAATGAAAGGCTGTGAAGCACAATAAAAACATTACAGGCCACATGAATGCACTGTAAAGACTGCAGGTCAGAGGTTATTGGCTGATGAGCACGAGCTGTAAGGATTTCCATTTTATTATTGTGGATTAATTACACAACTTCTATTTTGACCAGTTCTACCCGGTGGCGAAGTGGCGATGGTGGCTTTGTGCTATAGTTTTAATAACTGTCATGGCTTATCCCATTTATTTTATAATGTCCCGCGTCTCTGCCTGCCAGCTTCGTGTAACAAGAAGTTCCATCGCAAATTGGAAATTTGCTCCAAGAACAAAAAGGCAAAATAATTGAAGAAATTGTTTTAAATTGCCTTCTGACTGGATGTTTTCGAGGACTACGTCAAGGTCATGGGACAAACTGTTCCCTCGCCACTTACAGGGCTGCCTATGTGCGATGTAAGACAGCCTGAATACTGAGTGCTGAAATAATCCACATCTCATTCCTGCATCTAATTTGGAAAGAGTATTTGCATAGCAGCTGCATCACCTTGCATCAAAAACCGGCAGAGGACACACCCAATTACTCCTCGAGAGCTCTTAATCTGTGCCTGATAATGTGGTCAATTGACTTGCACAAGATGGCGTCTTGAGTCCATCTGACCACCATTTGTGTAAGCAGGGTAAGGGTATGGATATGCAGCAGGTGGGGTGGATGGGTGAAGTGACAAGGCCAGATGGGTTCCTCTTTTCCTCTCCTTATAATCAGTGTTACAGACACAAAAATGGAAGATTTTACAAGTTGAAGCATTAAAAGCTGTTGCTCTGACCACACTGTTGTTTTAATTTGGCATTGTGGTGTAAGGAATCCAGTGTTCGAAAGTATCTAGATACATTTACTCAGGTCCTGTACATGAGTGCAGTTTTCGGGTACTTGCACTTACATGAGTGTTTCCATTTTACCATATTATAGGTCTAAATATTGCACTTGTTGCCTCTTTACAATTATCTGGCAGCTATCCTGTAGTTACTTTACACTGTCAGGGCTACAACCATTGATTATCCAAATTTTTGGCTGACTTGTGGACTTATTTTTGTCGACGAATCAATTCATTGTCCATCTTAATTTCCCAAAGCTCAAGTTGATATCTTCAGATTCACTGTTTTATCTGACCAACAGTCAAAAACCCAAATAGGTTCATCTTATAATGCTGTTCATCAGAGAAAAACAACAAATCAATCAATTCAACTGATGTTTTTGGCATTTTTGCTTGATAAATAAATAGCTTAAATGATTAATCAATTATTAAATTATTATGTCAATTAATCTTCTGGCAATCAACAAATAGTTTTAGCCCTATCTGACATACAAAACATGCAATCGTCTCAGAAAACACAATGCATTCTTGTGTCTTAAATCACCCAGCAGTGTACGAGGCAGCAATACACTGACCACACAACATTACAGTGCTACTTACACATCAATAAATGAAAATAAATCAGTGGAGATGAGTGACTAAGGCACATGCAGTATAATAATGCAACATTTGGATGGGACCCATTCCGCCTGATGCATACTTGCTGATAATACTTGTGTGTGCTATCGACTGGAGTACTTTTTCTACTTTGGCTTCATTACAAGATCAGAACTGATTAGATTCCCAATTAATCCATGCAAGTCAGGGTGCAAGCCTCGCCTGACTCCCATAAATGGACAGCACCCATCACGGCATGCACAGCAATGTTTTTAAAAAAAAAAGTTAAAAAGGAAGAAAGAAAGACAGATGGGTGCACAAACAGAATCAAGCATCACACAGGAGCAACAGAGCAAACAGGCGGTGATGACTTCTTAACACAGCTGCAAAAAAAAGTCACTTTCCGCACCCCCTCCCCCCCCCCCATTTTGTCCTCTGAGCCTCTGAGTGGTTATTAGAGAGAGAGAGGGAGGCAGGGAGAGAGAGAGAAGAGAAGAGAGGGAGAGACATAGTGAGAGAGAGAGAGAGTCTCAAACTGGTTAGCCCACCTATCCACTAGGAGGAGAGGAGAGGCTGCCGAGGAGCAACAAAACAATAAACAGACACTACTACGAACCACATCAGCGGAGTTGGCCGCGCACCGGAGGAGCCGGAGGAGTACCGACAACATCACCGAGACCAAGCGCCGTCGTCTCTGCCTCGGAGTGAAGTCACAGCCATGTATCTGAACAGGGAAGAGGACAATAGCAAAGGTAAGACCCTGTCAAGAAGCGCCACTCTTTAGCTGAGAGCATCCTGACAGTTTCAAGGTGTTTCATTGTTTCTGACCCGTCGCTCTTTCTTCCCTTTTTTTTTTTTTTTTTTTTTTTGAGATGACATGTAAAGGCGGGGATGGACTGTCACACACCCCCCACCACACATACACACACACACACACACACCACCTCCCTCCCCATCACCACCACTATCACCACCACTATCCCACCCAGCCCCGTTAACGTGCATCTCTTTTTATCCGGTGATGCTGGTGGAAAGTGTGGGCTGTCATTATGTAATCTCAGTGCAGTTAATTGCCTCCTAGGAGGATGCTTATCATTAGCCCGATTCTTCTTCTTCTTCTTTTTTCCATTTTATTCCAGTGCACCGATTAAATGTGAACCTGTTGTGTGGACCAGAGACACTTTTATCATGTGCCTCGTGTTGTTGGTGCTGTCAGGGCATTTACAAACCCCCACTTAAGGGCAGCACAACACAAGGTCAAAGCCTCTAGCTGCGACCAAACCAAAGTGTATATAGGTTATTTATGGAGCACAGCTTCCTGCGAAAAAGAGACATATCTAACGAGGTGGGCTGCAGCTTGGAGGGATGACCGTGCGGCAGCAGCGGCGGAGAGGTGGTGGGGGGGGGCAAAGAGGGTACAAAGGAGGCATATTTGAGTAATCTCCCCCACGTGTTTTTGAGGCGTGATTCCTCCTCTCATCGGGCGCACACAAACACTCCCGACTCGCGTCCCCTGCTGCTGCCGTGAGGCGCAGATAACTCTCCGGGGCTAAGAGGTAATGCTAATTACCACCTAAATCTTCAGGTTATACGAGAATAACACCTGCTGCTACCGAGGAGGCAGAGAAACGGGAGGAGGGAGGGGAGGGGTGTAAAGGAGCAAAAGGCAGAGTGGGAGGAGCCCTTTTTTTTGTTCATTTTTCCTGTGATGTGAGATAATGGGATCCTGGCCACACACACACACACACACACGGGCAACAACATGATACTGTACCCGGGATGTGTGCTAGCAGCATCCAGTGGGGAAGTGGAGGACGGAGAGCAGACCTCCATCTCTCTCTCTCTCTTTCTCTCCTCCTCTGTCTGTGTGTTGAAATAAAAAAAAAGACACAACGACGGTAACGTGTCCGTATTTTAAGAGATGACGTTACCGGCTTTTGTCCATAAAAAAGTTCTCCAAATCGATTTTCGTCCTGTTCGGTGAGAAAACTCAGGAAGGTCACTTTAACCTGACCTCCACAGAAGTGATAAGAGTCCCAGTGCGGAAATGAACCGACTGTTTTGGTTCAAAAATCCTCATCTGTCATCAACATTAAGAGCGTTTTAGCATTACTGTTACCTTGGCTACAGATGACCTTGTTGGTTGACATGGTGACCGCCCACTCCTAACTGTTGCTAGCTAGCAGTAAGCTAATGTAGCTAATTCATTTGTTAGCTGCTACTCTGGTTTCAGTCAGTATGTTAAAAAATGCCAACTTTGAATTTTTTTTAATTATCACAATTTTGGAATTAGTACTGTTGCTAATTTAAACAAAAATACATACCACAATTGACTTTGCTAATAAGTAGCTAATTATCAGTGGCTAGCTGTGTTTTAGTTGATGCAAGCTTGGAGTTTTTTTTAAATAAGCTGTATTAATAAATATTGCTAGTCTATTTCTTTTTCTAACAATAATTGGACATAATTTACCTGATTTTTAACCTAGAGGCTTGGCTCAGCGTTCTCAGTATCAATCGTTTGGACCACCACCATTGATCCAGAAAATTGTAATGACATTTGGTACCGACATCCATGTTCACCAGACGATGAACCCTAAGGTCTGTTTAACCCCTGACATGATTAGACAGGTTTACATTTTGAACCTCAGATTTATCATTTTTAGGGCCATCATTGTGTCAAAATTTCAAATCCAACAGCCAAAACCCTTCAAAAGTAACGACATTCCCATCAGCCTCAGCCATCTATTGTGTTTTCCTAAACGTTACTTGCTAAACATCAACATGCAACCATTGTCATTGGGCGGGTGATGGCATGCTGACAGCTCAAAGAACCACTGTAAAGCCTCACAGGGATGCCGGCATGGCTGGCTCTTTTCTTGTTGAAGGTCAAAGAGAGATGCAAAAGGAGATGTTTGGAGCACAACGGACTGTACATTGTATGGCACTTTATGATTCAGGAGGTCATACTGGTTGGTAGCAGGTGTTGGGTGAGGAGGGTGTACAGCTGTGAGCATTATTGTGAGGTGCTTAGGTAATAAAAGGCGAGATGTTGTGATTGTACAGTTAACCTGGTGTTAGACTCAGGTTGTAACTGCAAGTTAAGTAGTAAAGTTATAACTAGGCTGACTACTAATGTGTTAGGGCCACTCTTTTAAGCTAGGAACTCAACACTTGATCGACACGCCTTTAATTGATTTGTGTAAGTGGGTGTTCCTTTCTGGCGGGTGTTTCCCTCGCCGCACTGCTGTGGCCTTTAAATTCACACCGTGTCTCAAGGTGGAGTGGCAGGGAGAGGGAGAAAGGTCTACCAGGGACATATCGATTATGGCCTGGAGGATTAGAGGTGGGTGAGGACAAACAGGTTGATCATATGTGAGCCTGACAGTCACAAACTGCCAAATAAACATCTGAAATAAGACTGGATGTAGGCTCCAATCAATACTGGACTTAAGAAAAAACTAAATTGTAGACAGTAGAAAGGGGTGAATTCTGGGGATAAGTGGCACCCTATTATTGTCTCTTCAGTGTGACAGCTAAATGGTTCGTTATTTATACCCACTGGAAAACATTCACCAACTATTTGGACTACTTACTGATGTTCAAAATGCGGCAGGATTGGTTCCTGCAGGGTTTGATTGTAGGCCATTAAGAGACCAATGGTGGCTGTTCAGACCATCCAGCTCACATGCAGCCAACTTTTTCCTAACCTTGATGAAAATTATATTTCTAAACATTTAATTGTTTAACAGGGAAGTCAGTTTAGGGATACGTTTAGTTTATGTGTACTCATATCAGCAGAGGAATTAGATTTTTACTGTCATGAAGCCAAACCTAACAAGACCAGTTTGTTATGGGTGTGGCATCCATCCCTGTGGCAAGAGGAAGAATTTATTTGAATTTATATTGAGACAAAGTGCTTTATGGCATATGCAGGACAAACACTATTTCATACTGTACTGAAACAGTACAGATGTAGAGCTAGTGATTATTTAAATACAGAACAATAGAAAGACCATGCACATCACATGAATAGTTCTTCAAGTAACAGTAAAGAGCTATTCAGATAAGTGTTATAGAGTTTAGGTTTAGTATACATCATTGTACTCTGAATTTAATGGTTATTTTTTTTGGTTTAATGGTTATTTTTATGGTTATTATTGATCTGCCAAATATCTTCGATCAATCAATTGATTGATTGATATCAATCAATCGATTGATTGATAGTTTATTCTTCAAAATGCTGGCAACAAGGTGACATCACCAGATATCTTTTTTACCAACCAAAAACCCAAATGCATGGAGCAAATCCTCACATTTGGGAAGCTAGAACAAGCAAACATATGGTGTTTTTGCTTCATAAATGACTGAAACGATTAATCAGTTGTCAAAATAGTTGCTCCTTAAAGGGACAAATCCTTTCATCTCATCATGTTTATGTTTCGATTACAACCAAGTCTTTTTTTGAAGAAAGATTTTCTTACATCAGTGCCTACCTTATCTTAATTATTATGTGCTAACTGAACAGATTTCTTTCTCAGTTAATTAATGACCAAGATTCTGCAGTAACAATATAATTTTGTGGTTAGATTGGGTTTGTATGTCGCTTTATGCATGATAGTGTGTGTTTCTCCTTTTAACCATCACCTTTTTTAAAGCCAAGCGGCATCATCACCCCTCGCAGAAGTAGAAGACCGTCCCTACTTGTGAAATGTCTGTGCTGTTGAGAGATTCACTTCTATGCCCTTGTATTCTCAGCTGGTTTCTTTCTATAGTCAACTGAAACATGGTGCAGTCAGACAGCAGGGGGGTAGTAAATGAAAAGCTTTCCAACTTCATCTACTGATGACTGTTTTGATGAACTGACTGTAATAGATTTGTTGGACAGGAGCTGATGCCTTTATTGATCGATTCCACCAAGGGAGAATGGTTCAGGTGCAGGTTAGGTTTGGGGAGAAGTGTACTGAGAGGGAACCTGTGGTTGACTGACTTCATGTATTATTCATGTAATCACCCTGATCTGTATAACTGACAACAAGAGGTGGATCAGTAATACAGCGTTATGGCCTCTCTGGGTGGAGCAATGTCACCTCAGGACATTTTCATGATATGTCCAGTTCGGGCCAGTTCAGTCGAGTGCAGGATTGTCCAGTTTACCATAAAATGTCCCAAAATAATGAAGAAGGCAGTGTGGCGCTTCAGCTGTTTGCTTAGCAGCATGAAGTATTATCTTTCTGTAGGTCGACATTTTGTTCTCCCTCCTTTTTGTGGTGCTAAGTCTGGAGATAGAGATTGTGCATCAGGGACAAATTGCCCTAAATTTATTTGATGTGTGGTCCTGTACTCTGTCTGGCACCCCACAGTACCTACTTGAATATGATATATAGTAATACTGCAAGGTTTACTATTAATTTAGGTTGACGCTGGCTGTGGATTTGGGCTGGAATCTAAATCTCCTGCCAGGGCCACCAATCTAAATGACTGAAGTTTGGCATGTGGAGCCTGCACTAAGAGAGCTCATCAGGTAGAGTTTCTTTTCTGGCATCTACACAGATAAAACAGTTTGATGTGATTAAAAGAAGAGGAACACCCTGAATATTAAAAAGATAAACTTTGAAAATATAATTTATGGATGTTTCTTCTGTTCTTAGACTGACCGACCTAATTCTGGACCCCTGCTTGTGGCTCTTGAGATAGCTGTATCAGTAGGTCTAACACTTTGGTCCAGCCTGAATTATCACAACAACTATTTTATGAATTGCCATGAAATGTTGTACAGACATTAATGGTCCCTAGAAGATGGAGTGTAAAAGGTTTGGTGATCCTGTTATGTTATAATCTCATTATCAGGTCAAAATATGATTAGTCCAATATTTCGATTTTTGACCGAATACCTGCAAACCATCAACTGTGCTTTGTGTTTACTGATAATCAGGTTAGCTTGCATGCTATCACGTGAAACTAAGATGGTGAGCATGGTAAATACCTGCTATTATACCTGCTAAATGTTGGTCTGCTGATAGCATTGACAGCATGTAAGACGTGTGGCTGTCGACTCTTGTTGGAATAAAACAATGCAACTGGATTGTTTTGTGCTGCACTTCAGTTGTGAGCCGCTGACTTTGTTGCTACCCTTCAAACCAGACCTACACATCCTGTTATATAAATGATCAAAGCTGTGGTTAGAACCTCTGTATATGTGTAATTTATTGCATTCACTTGCCTCTGAATTAAAAGGTTTGGATCATTCTCGACATAGTAGCTTGGTGGCATATGGCATTTCTTGGAATTCATCAAAGGACTTTAAATCGCTAAGGAAATGAAATGGAAAATGGAGGGAATTTGTGCAGAGTCTTTAACATGGTGTGAAGTGTAAGTGTCAGCAGAAGACTGCGAGTTCCTAACCTCTTTGTTATTATTGCCCTGTAGAAATTGATGATGTCCTTCTACTTCATGCCTGTTTTACTAATGTGGGAAGGGAAATTATTTGGGGGGGATTGCTGTGGCACTCTTGTAATGTCCATGCCTCTTAGAGCAAGATGAATTGAAAAAGTGCCAGATGCTGGGAGAAAAAGGTACGGCTCTGGGCTCAGCAGCAGCATTCAACAAGTCTGTATTTCTGTGATCAAACTTAAAAGGAAGATTACTGGAGATGTTCATTCACAATGCCCTCTATTTTTCTCCTAATATTGTTTAAAGCATAAAGCCGCCGCAAGCTATTCTGTTGTCTTGCCAGCTTGCTGTATTTATATCAGATGTAGAGTAGATGGAAATGTCATATTTTTACAGCAAAGCCTGAATTAAATGCAGTAGATTCAGCCTGTGAGGATCAGATTGACGAACACAATTGCGGTGGAGACCTTTAGATGCGTTAGGTATATAAATTGGCACAGGAATAGCGTAATTGGAGAGGGCGCTTAATCAGCCTGTTTGACATTTAATAGATCCCTGTCACTTGAGCTTAAGTTTATTTAGCTTTGAATGGATAGTCAAATGGGTTAACGGCTCCAATTTATTATACAGATGAGAAAATCTGAAGAATCACTGGAGTCAGAGGAACATACTACAATGCTGCCATGCAGGCAATTAGATGCTTTTGTAGGGACACCTGCAATGAAACATGGATTTGGACCTGCTGTCTCACTGTTCCACTGAGAGAGCTCATCATCCTCCCTGGTGAAACAGGAAGCATATCAGCTGATTAGAACAAATTCTAATCACACTTTGAATCATCAAGCAATACGCACTGCAAAGAAATAAAATTGCATTTGTAAAGAATAGAAAATTACTTTTTATTGATTAACCTGCAGCCTGGGTGAAATATCCCGCTTACATAATGTAAAATTAGTCTTATATAATGCAGAATAATGCTGGATATCAGAGGATTTGTGAATTATCATGATTCTTGTTTGATTTAATTACACTTATTTGATCTTAAATGATGGAAGTCCTGTTTTTTAAATATTATACATAATGAGAAATAAGGCAGGATCCATATTTTAGACTTGTTGATGCAGTTTCACAGAGCTGGAGTTATTCTTACGGTGAACTCTCTCTCTCTCTCTCTCTCTCACACTCTCTCTCTTCTCTCTCTCTCAGCTGACTAGATTGCGGAGGAGGGGGAGGTCTCTCACTTCTCCTTTCTCTGCCATCTTCTGTCCCTTTCTCCTCTGTGTCTTGGGGAGGAGGAGGAAAAAGAACAGGGCTGGTTAATATCAGCCGGGCAGGGGAAGAGTGATAGAAAGCAAGAGGTAGAGAGGCAGACAATGGAGTGGAGGCGAGCGTGAAAAGATGGGAGAGAGCGGGAGAGACAGAGGGAGAGGGAGAAGCAAAGAACAAGCCCTGGAGTGCTAGCCAGTCAAGGTCACACAGAGGAGAGGAGGCCCTGCGTGGATGTGTCTCTGTGTGTGTGTGTTTGAAGGGAAAAACAGCAAGGACAGGAGGCCTACATAGTAAAGAATGAAGAGTTTGTGACAGCAGATTGGTTTAGTCTGGGATAGGGGATTTTATGGAGGAGGGATGAAGAAAGGACGCAGAGGAGGGAAAGAGGAAGAGATGAAAAGAGCTTGTAATATGGCTTCACTACACTCCTCTAATACTTAATAGTCTCTTCAATCCAGTATATATGACAGGGATGGCTTAGTAAGTGTGTAACTTTTAACATGTTTGATCAACTCGTAGTGTTTATGATCATATTGTGTCTGTGTGCATGTGCATGTTCCGCGCTCGCCATTACGTAACCCCCCGTCCCGTCGTGTTGATCCACGTTCTCTTTGCGGTGTCTTTCTCTTATTCCCTCTCTCTGTTTGCTTTTCCTCCCTCACTACTCGATGACCTCTGCCGTCTCGCTGCAGCTCCCACTTTCAGTAGGTGCCGTGATGCATTCTGTTAAGAGCATGTGCTGTGGAGATTAAACGCGGTAGCTGTGCAGGTACATCCTACAACCCTTTTGGTGTGTGTGCGTGTTCAGAAAGCAAAGAGACAAGAGGCAGAAAACGTTAATCCCATCCAGGGAAGTTGCTCCAGTTTTGATTAGTGATGGAGGAAGGGAAGGTATTGCATAATGGATAGCCTGGTGCTTGTCATCTTAGGATCAAGTGTTTTGAAAGCAGGATTGTGGTTTGCTGAGAACATTCTTTATTCGGTTATCCTAGCAGGATGCAAGGAGTCACTTGGAAATGTGATCACTGCTGTCTCTTCAAACATATTAGCCCTGTTTGCATCTCACACCCAGGAGAGATTACGCGTGTGAGCAGTTGCCATAGTGTTTCGGAACACCAAGGTGCTGATGTGAACGATCTGAGGTGGCTCGGGTGCTCTGTGACATTATCTCTCTGGAGCAATGGTGTGTGGAGTTGTGATAACATATGATGACTTTGTTTGCAGGAGGTCAGGAGTTCACCGTGTGGGTGGCCCCCTGAGGTCAGCCCCAGCTCTTACTGTTGTTGTTTCAGATAGTCTCTGTCTTAATATATTCATGCTCAATTGATGTACTTGACTTTTTTAGAAAAATGTCCTTTTTTTCCCGCCCACTTTGTCATCCTAAAAAGCAATCACCACTGCTAATCCTCACATTAAACCTCCAGTGGTCACACAATCACATTCAGTTTAAGACTCCCAGTGAATTCTTGGCAAATTATCCTGTTGACAGACATCATTACCATTCCAAAGAGTAATTAATCTTTCCACACCATGATTTTGCACAGATGAACAGTAATAGCTTCTGTAATAATGGGTCCCGCTATAGACTGTCATTTTACTCATCTTAAACAGACCCTGCGGAGCTGACCCGCACTATATGCTACTGTGCAAATCACCCTTTTATTATTACATTGGACAGTTCATAGAAGAGAGTCAGACAGGAATTAGTGGAGAGAGACAGAGGTAGGTCGTGCAGCGAAGATCCCCTGCTGGAATCAAACACGGGATGTTGCTGGTTTATTGTATTTCCTTACATTCTGCTTAGCGAATGGTCAATGACCTTTCCGACATCAGATTAGGGGGCTCCATGTTCGACCCTTACTGTATTACTCACTGCCTCCCACTTCATGCTGTGATTGGTCAGCTGCGTAATGGTGAGAAAGAAGTGAGTGTTTGAACTTCTGTGCCAGACTAATTTCTTGGCCAGGACCAGTGACTGCCTGGAGCCTCTGCTGGTTTGCCTACTAACTGGTCCCGGTCTGGAACCATAGGCAGATTTTGTTGCCATTTGATAGAACAAGTCCAGCTAACCCCCCCCCCCCCCATTTTCAATCATTATGCTAAGCTAAAATAACTGGCTGCTGGCATCATGCTTACTGTACAGACAAAAGAGTGGGATTGGTCCTCTCATTCAACTCTCTGCAAACAGCAAAATAGCATGTTCTCTCAAATTTCCAACTATCCCGTAAAAGGAAAGCCAAGCCGCTGCTAAGTTGGTTAGTTTAAAATGTTTTAATAGTAAGAAATGTGGTAAATGTAGTAAAGAAAGGTATACAGGAAAAGTGATATTTGCACATCTGTGTTTAGAGAGGTGCGTAGGAGAAAAATTAGGAGTTCAAGCAAAAACATTTAGCTCCTACACACTACCAACACATTTGGTAAATTTAGTGAAAATTTCACAGTAAGTGTTGACGGTGTGCACAAGCAGACTGTTGTTCAAGGAAAGAGTTTTAAAAAACCCCATAAAATTGCAGGTATTTTCCTAAAAAGTTGGATGTTTATACGGGAGATGTATCACACTGTTTGCTTCAGTACAGCTTGTTCTGCAAGCCGGGATGTGTGTGTGCTCCAGCATCAATTTGTGTGTGTGTGGTGTGTGTGTGTTGCCGCACTGTCTCTTGGTATTTAGCGAAAAGTGTGTGATTTTATGTGAGCCACCCTGTATCTGGCAAGGTAGTCAGACTGACAGATTGGGCTGTATGAGTGCCATCTCCTCGGCTTGAGCGTTTCTTCCTCGTTCCTCCATCCTCCCTCCTTCCTGCCTCCCATCTCATCTCCCTGTCACCCTGCTTCAACGGTGACCAGCAGGGCGAGGGATATTTTTCCTTCATTTGCCTTATCTGGCTAGCTGTATAGGTGGGCTCTCTCCCTGGATTACGTCCACCCACTGTTCCATAACTGTAGCTGTAGCTGGATCAGCTGCCCAGGTCTGTCTGCCCCGTGTTCGAAGCCAAGCAGGTAGCTTGTGACAGTGCAAGGTTAAAATGCCAGATATGGCAGCGAGTGCTCTGTGTGTCCTTACATTGCTCGCATCTATTAGAGCTTGCGTTGTGGCTACATCAAGACTTGTTTGGAAATACGCAGATACTGTAGATGATGAAGACGAGAGAGCTATTGTTCTGCAGAGCAGACCAGAGGAGGGGCTGGGTCATGAGTAGGATTCAACACAGTGATTTCACACTTGTGCTTTTACTAGAACCATGGTGACAATAATAGAAAGATAGATTTTCAGCACCAGCTATCAGTATGTCCTCTTTTTGCTTGATTCACTATCCCAATATTTTTTTTTCTTGGTAAATTAAAAGATAACATTTCAGTCGACACGTTTATACAGTGATTGTGGCTGCTTTAGGTGCATCCAGCCATTTGGGCAAATAAGGCATTTTAAAAATTGGCATCTTTTGTGCTTGTGGTGCCCCACTGGAGGTCTTCGTGGAGAATGGATGGAGGGAGCATGGGGGAGGGGAGGAGGAGCAGGAGGAGGAGCAGGCAGAACAGGGAGTAATGAGCCTAGGCAGGAGGGACAGATAATGTGGGAAAACCTGACACAGGCAGAGGAAATGCACACAGTCCCACAACTCGAAACCCAAATATGGATTCACGTGACTGATTAGGAAATAGAAAACCTGTGAGGGAGGGGGGGGTGTTAGGCAGGGAAAAGATTAGGCTAACCAGGGGAACTCTAGAAAAGCATGACCCCGTTCATGGTGTAATCGAGTACCTGTTGTGAACACAAAACGATCAAATTACTGATACCAACAGCCAGGAGAGTCTTGCTATTGTTCTCTCTCCTCCCACTCCATCTCCGAAAAATTGATCTGGATTACTGTTTTCGTTGCTCCTCTTGATTCCCCCACCAGTCATCTAACTTCTGCGGCCGCATGGCTTATCATCCCGTGTTTGCCTTGGCAGCGGCGTGAATTGGTGCAGCTGGAAGAGCACAATGAATTTGATGCAAGCAATTGTGCACGCATGGGAGTGAGCTGAGAGAGAGAGAGAGAGAGAGAGAGCTCAACGCCGGACTCAGTAGAACTGAGACGCACCAGATTGGGCTGGCTCGTCCAAGCAGTACATTTCTGATTGGTCTGGGCTACAAAGCTGAAATGTGCCTTTTGAGCCACTGGTCCACAAATCTGACGTGCCGTAGAAATATCTGTCCCTCTTTTTTTTCTCTCCCTCCACTCCCACGCTAATGATCGGCAGCGTTTTCTACGTTCACAGATCATTTTTCATGTGTGCAACATTCATTGATTAATGCCAGCCACTCTGAGACCCTTCTTTGTGATTATGGCTTTCGGGTTTGGGAGGGGCCACTCAAACCCTTAATGAATCATAA
This sequence comes from Scortum barcoo, assembly GCA_023238725.1. NCBI lineage: Eukaryota > Metazoa > Chordata > Actinopteri > Centrarchiformes > Terapontidae > Scortum > Scortum barcoo. The sequence goes on from CM041536.1 coordinate 12,280,633, forward strand.
AAGGCGAAGAATTATACACTCCAATAGTCTTGACATTGGGTGGTATTTCAATATTTGGTCGCTCGCTCTCGGAGTCTATTTGCCCACGGACTTGGCTCGCACTCAAATGCCCTCAGACACGCATTTGCACAAGTAAATAGCGAAATCTTGACTTTCCAGTCCCGTGGTGTGTTCCATGAGCTCAGGATATTTGGGTACAGGCAGGATCCTGCTGCACAGCCCGGAAAAACAAACACGCAGGTCAAACAGAGAGCTCCCAGAATGCACTGTGATTCAGCTCAGCTCGCTCACCACCAAAATAAGCATGTCGATTACATAATAAAGCATTCAATGCCAGAAAAAAAAAAAACACTATATGATAATTGTCGTGCTGTCATCCAGTATGCAGGCTCTACAGTGGCCGTGGTCACACTCCTTCCTGGGCTGTAATGTGTGTAAGCTGTTATATGAGACTGATTGTGCTAGATTATTTTGTCTTATATGTGATTATCCACTTGATAAGGAAAGTGCATTGTTTGCCCACCAGTGACGGTCGGCACCCTCTTAACGAGATGATGGAGGTCTTCACTTGTTAATTGAGCTATCATAGAGGGATAATGCGCGCAGAGGACGTCACAGTATCTGCCTCTCACACCATCTTTCCCTGGGGTATATCCGTTCCTGTTTCTGAGTCCATTGCCCTCTAAAACACATGGTTTAATTACAGAGCAACAGAGGGAGGAGGTGAGGACAAAGCGGGAGAAACGAGCAAAAGCCAGAAATGTAGGAGAAGAGGCTTCGAGCATGTAGCTAGAGGACGTAAAATGGGTGCATGAGCACAGCTGTGAGAAACTGGCGCTGGATCATAATTAGGATCGTGCTAGAAGTAGGGTTTCTTTAAAATTACAGTTCGTATTTGATGATGGCTGCACTATGAGACCCCACTCGCCCCCCACCACTGCACAGGCTCTGACTCTGAGGCAAACACACAATGACTGCACATCAGACATGGCTGAGGATTGACAGGCATGTGGCTCCCAGCTCCTTCCGACAATCCTCCTTCTTCTTAAAGCGCCTGACAAACCTCATTAAGGCCTGTTCACGCAGGCTCTATTGACATGAGACATACCAAGGGTGAGTCTTGTATAAAACATGAGTCGCTTCAAGGTTATGTAGCACAGCCTATACGTGGATCCATGGTGCTTAGTATTAACTGCTATCTAAACTGTAAACACAGTGGCGTAAGTGCGTTATTTACTGTCAGACTCTCGCATTGTTTTAAATGTGGGAGGAAGAAAGGACGGCTTCTGTTTTAATAACAGAGGGAATATTATCATCTTCTGCTGACAGATTCTACACACACCTCTGTTTCATCCACATCGCAGCGCCACCCCCTCTCCTTTACTCCTCTGAAATATTAATATAATGTAAAAGGCTTGCTATTTTTGTTAAATATTTAATTCTGTGTCAAATTTGCATCTCATTAACTGCTGGTCAGTATTGCTTTAGATTACCTTTGCAATTTTAAAACTTGCAGTACTTGGGCTGAATTAGAACAGCAGAGGAGCAGAGGCCGGTCGGGAAAGAGGAGGTGTGCGTGTTGAGTGAGCTGGGAATCGCTTTGGGAAGTTCAGTGAAAATGCGTCTCGTGTCCTTTTGGCTGCTCCATTTTCCCTCATCTTCGTCTTCTTTCTCGTCTAAACGCCGAACGCTCTGCTCAGTCTCCCTCTGTTTATTACCCACTGTTTGCAGCAGCACTTTGTGTAATGTGCTCCAGACAGATTTGACAGGCTGGATGTGGACCATAAAATACCTCCTGTTAGAGTACTATCTCGCAAGGGATCACAAGGCCAGGTACATTCAGTCTGGGAGTTTTAGGTAGAGGAGTGAAAAAACAAGCTGAGGGATGAATGGACGGAGGATGGGCCGGGGAAGCTGCAGAGTTATTGGAATTAAGGTTGACCTGACTTTAAAAGCATAACTTTCTGTGAATATATCACAGTTTTCATGAATAAAACAAAACAAACAAAATAAATGAAGTTTAATTTTATAGCTCCATTAAATGGTATTTATTCTGAATTTCTGTTGCTGTTATTTCATTGAAGTCGAATTAGGTAGAAAGATCATTTGAAGCTCTGGATTTCTGAGTAACAAATTTAATATGTCTGAGTGGTTACAGTACATTGGAGCGGATGACTGTCTTTATAGTGCTGACCTGAGGTTATTGCTGTGTGCAGTGATGGTGAAGGAAAATCCATTGTGTGCAGCAATTGGTGTGCTGTTTCAGTGGTTTGAGGCAGTGCTGCTGGACATTAAGTTGTAAAATCACACATACAGTATCTCATGCACCCGAACCTCCACCTGTTGAATCTCATTCGGGAATGGAGACCTGTATGTCTGATTAAAACACTTGTTGTAGTCATTCTAGCACTTCGGCCTAATAATTGCATATTTACCGAAAACAGTTTCATGGTGAGTCTTGAAGATGGTGTCTCCATTTCTTTACGTACAGTAGTCTTCAGTGTGCAAACAGCAATGCAATTGATGCAGATATTCTTCCTGGTAAAGCAGAGTAAACTTTAGTGAGAAGCTCAGGGATTTGGATCTATTTTTCTGGTATTCAACTCTAATGGGAATGTGCGCTCCTCACTCGGGCTCTGTTTACCTTTATAACCAAAATGTGTACTTGGTGATCTGATCATCAGTGAGCAGCTCTAAACAGAGGAATAATTGCACCCACACAGCTTTGAGGATCTCCTGGGATTGAACTCCTCAAACAGCGTCCAGAGGCGGTCAGTGATGCATGTGACTGCATACTCAGTGTGGTGTGAAAGCAGGTGCCTCCTTGACTGCGCTGCAAGGGCCGTGAGGTCAACTTCAACTCTGTACAACATGCATATAGCACGACAAGCTGTTTGTTTGTGGCAAACAGCGCGGACAGTGTTTTGATGAGTGGAAGTACCAAACAGCAGCACTGTGGCTGAGCGCAAATGTGTTTTTCTGTTCAGCAGCGGTTGCAGTTTTCCACCAACAAAATCAAATGTGAGCAAAGAAAGCAATGTAGTCACTTTTAGACACTTTCTGATGCCAAGTGTGATTTGCAGTCCGAGCTAGACACATGCAGTCTGGATGCAGTTGGTCTGAAGGGCTGTTTTCTGACAGGATTATGGGCCACCCGCCACAACAATAAGGCCATGTAGGATTTGTCAGAACCATGGCCAGGTGGAAAATGTAGTAATAATATACAATATAAAACACTATATGTTCTTACCAAACTATAACTCGTCATCACTGTCACTAATGACATCCAAAAAGATTAGATGTAGTGGAGGGAAATAGTGATAGTGGGTAATGAGTGAGCCCTGCCTAGTCCTTTTTGTCTTTGCAGTGGAAAGCAGACTGATGAAAAGTCGTGTGCATCTGTAAGGCCCGCATGCTCATGCTCGCTCACTGTCTTCCTCCAGCCAGGCTGCATGGCCACAGCCAACCATACGCGTGGTCTCCACTCCCCCTCCTCAGACTCCAGACTGCCAGCCCCCAACTAGCACAGCCTGGAGGTAGGGCATGCTGGCAGTCCTCAGTGTTTGATTTTTTTTTTTCTTTTCACGTGCTCTGGACTAATCCTATTTTGGGAGCTGCTTTTTTAGCAAAGGTTTGCTCAATCTCTCCAGGCCAGATGCAGAAAGGAGTGACACTTCAGACCCCTCCCCCCTACATGTTATTACATCATCTGTTTTTGACCGCTCAACCGTTCAACCATACATCAACCAGAAACGCTGTGGAAGCGTCACTTGTCATTTCACTAGTCTTTGGAGGCGAGAGTACGAAGGTCTGGAAGGGAGGTGTGAATATTTGCGTTGTGCCGTCTGTGCCGTTCTGCCTCCTGTTCCTCTTCCCCAAATTCTCCCTCTTCTCAGGTCCCATTCTCCGTGACTGTCATCCCACACAGGAATCCTCCAGAACAGCCTGGTGAATCACCCTATATCCACAGGCTAAACACAGCACACGTTCTAACAATTACACAAATAGGCATGGACACATACCTACACACGCATACTCCCCCTGAACGTTACATTTCATCTGTGCATCAATTAGGGTTTTGAAATGCTATAGTGCTATCCACTTTACACATACCCATTAGATAACTGTAAGGGATTTGTGTAAAACCTCTCTGTTAACTTGTGCACAGCCACTGATTTTCAAAGACAAGTGGTGTGTTTAATCACAAAATGTTCACAAAGCACTTAAGGGCTTGATCCAATATTTATTTCACTTTTCCACCTTAACTGCATGCTTTGATTTTCCACGCAGGGTTTTATGTAAAAGCACCCATGATAGAATGTTTGATGAATTGAAAGCCTAGCGAGGAGTACCGCGAGGCCTCGAATGCTAACATCAGCACTAACACGCCCATAGTGATGATGCTGTTTTGTAGCAGGTACAATATTTACCACACTCACCCACCCCACTTCTCACCCACTGTTCACCAAACTGAACCCAGTGCTAACCAATCTGAATTGAAAAATGAATTAGAAAAGCCTCTGTTCGGTACAACCATGTCTTAATGGGATGCTGATCTAACGGGAACCTTTGTTTGGAGACTGTTCCTGGATTGTGTTCTCAAGAGCCCCTCAATTGGCTTAAAGGTCAGGTTGCATACAAATCACACAACCGCCCTGTTTGTCCTTTTAGTAATTTAACAGACCTCATAGAGACGCATAGCTGAGAGGCTGCCTCAACAGCATCCGTTATTCTTCGCCTACTCCATCTGGCCCATTACACAAGACGAGAGTTATAGCTCTCCTGAAGAGAGTTAATAAATCAGCGGCAGATCGGGTTCATTCTGCCTCTTTGTTTTTCATTCCAATCACAATAAATAATACTTATAATGGCAGTTAGATTGTTTGTGACAACTTAGTTTGCATGTTGCCAGGTCAGGCATTGGCCAGCGAATACATTCATCTGAGCTCTGAAGAGGGTGTTGCGTAAATTAAGATAGTGATGGAAAATAATGCACCAGCACATTCTCTACACTTTAATCTTATATTTGTTGTCCTGCTAGATCAACATTTAAGGTGATTTCCAGTAATAACTTCAATCTGTGCTCTTTCTCACTCTTAATTCCTCTCTAGCCTGAGCTCAAACTCCCTCTATTATTTTCTCCCTCAGCTACGCCTGCAATAGTTAGCAAAATGACATCCTTGTCATGATGTTAGGGTGATAATGTCAAGTAGGTGTGAGAGCTGTGTGTGTGTCACTTGGCTTAATGGCAGCAGCCAAGCCTGCCATTTATTCTCCGCTGCCCTGCCAGCCAGATGGAACACTTCGCTGTATTGGTTGACGTGACAAACAGTGACATCCTGCACGGTACTGCAGGTATTACGGCCACTCCCGAACTCCGAGGTGATATTGACTGTAGCAGCCACCCAGCTGTGTGAGTTACTGTTAATGTGCTTCTGAGTAAGAATTAAGACAAGCTATTACAGTATGAAGCAAGGCTAAGATGTCCTCAGGTGGTGTGTAACTGAGTTAATGTAGATGGAAAATTACAGACCGGTCCCAGCAGAAGCAAAGGCCACAAGGTCTGGTAGTTGTGGAAAACTATATTTCCCATGAGCCCTTGATTGTATCCTGCTGTGAGCGAGCAGCTGCATGGCATCGGCAATATGTCTCAGTCTGCTGGGTACTACCCAGCTGTAAATTGTTGACAGTTATACAAGCAAACACATCAATGGGCAGTCAGACAGCAGTGCAGGAGGCCCATCCAAGATGACCCTGAATGAAGTTTATACAGAGCTGGCTGTCTGCAAAAAGTAAAACTTCATTCTGTGGAACGTGCCGCATATTAAATGTGACCATTAATTATTAAATGTGTTTTTTGGAAGAATCCCACTTTTGAGTCAGAGGGACCAGATACATTAAAACCTACAGTGGATGTTGTAGGATGTATTTCATTACTTTAATTTGTCCTTCCACTGACATTGGCTGATGCTAATGAGAGTTATTTTCTGTGGTGTCTGTCCAGCTGGAGTCTAAAAGCAGAGGGGTATTTAAATCTCCTCCTGACTCTGAGCCAATGTAGTGTTGTCCCTGGGGCCTCCGCTCAGTCCACAGCAGTGAGGAGGACAGGATCACTTTGGCCATAGCAGGGCTTTACCGTTAATGCACAGCTGCTGATGAGAAAGGTCACCTGGGGAGAAAGGTGGTCGCTGGAGAGATGGGATTCTGTGTTCCCTCTGATGAGAGCAGCAGTCACTGAACAAATATAATGCACCCTGTGGAGTTGTTACGCTCTTTCCCTGCGCTCTTATGACAGTGTAAATACATACGAAGACAACAGCAGACCCATTATTTCTTTAAAAAAGTAACTTACTGTCCCTCACTTTGCTGTCACACACTTGAACAGCCTCCTTCCCTATCAGCCTTCCTGACACCAGTTGTGAGAGGTTTGTGGTCACAGGCGAGGCAGAATGATGATCACACCAGCCGAGTTAGTCAGTGTGGGGATTCAACTCCAGGGAAAGTGAGTTCCACATACAGACATACATAGGCGGATGTACAGAGGCAGAGAGAGACAGGCATGGATGGCATCAGGTCACATTAGGTCTGCCTTTTAGTGGCTTTTTTATGGAGTCTAAGGGGAGATGACTTTGGCTCGGTTGTGGCCCAGTCAATACTCCCAACCTCTAGCTCGAGGCTAGGGTTTGCCATGCTCTGGGATTTTTACTGCCTGGCCTGTCCAGACAGGTAATAAAGTGGGTTTTACAAGCAGTCTTTAATTGAATGAAGGAGGCAAACGGTAGAGGCCTCCAGGTGGTCGTGAATCTGAATTAATTCATTTATGACAAATGGAGTCCGTCTGACTTTTTCACACGAACTCTGCTCGACAGATGTCTGTTTTGGTAGCGAATAATCATGTAAACGTCTTAAGCTAAGCTCATTGTGTGGTTGCGTGGTGTTTGATGAGATTTTATATCAACCATAACGGAGATTCTGGGACTAGGCTGCTTCACTGTCATTTAGCTGTCATTCAATTAAAGTTGCACTTGTCCTGCCAATACTTTAATTACACCCTCAATAATTGTTTTCCCATTTTTGAAGGAGTGAGAATATTTAGGCTAATTTTTTTTTTTTATGTGAAGAGGGGGCACTAGAAATTGGACATAGATACAGAGGCACGCAAAAGTATGCATGCACATACACACATACACACACATGAATTTATAATGCCTCCCACATAATACATCTGGGGCATCCGAGACCTCTTTGTCTTGGTTGATGTCACCAGCAGTGAGCTGATGATGTGGGCAGATGGGGACTGTAGGCCTGTATGCATATGCACAAGCTTCACAAATTGCTCCTCAATAGCATTACAGTTGAGTCTCTCTTCCCTCACTCCCACTCCGCTTTTTTCCTGCACTGTTCTCTCTCCACTTTCTTGGTTTCTTCGCAATCCTAAAGCGCATGTGTTCCCACTCATGTCACTGTGCTTAAGCTGTGTCAAGTGGAAGAATATGTCTGTATTAGTGTTTGCAGTTTTGAGCGCATATGAATGTACCCTTTTTTCTTTCTTTTCTTTTTTTTTAGAAAGGCAGTAGCTAAAACATTCACTGCAGATGGTAAAGGCGATCATTGAGGGTATGTAGGAAGCCAGAGGGCCCGCCAAAATGTTTGGCACAACGCGCAAGAGTTACCATTTTGGTCCTCGGTGAAGATATCCATCCACCCCAGTGACCAGTCAATCACAGGGCTGACACACAGAGACAGACAACCATTCACTCACATTCACACCAATGCGCAATTTATAGTTGCTAGTTAACCCTCTGGAGTCAACGGACCCACCAGCGCATCCAAATCACGTGACCGATTTATGATGACATAGCATAGCATAAGACGCAGCCTCACTGAGTCTCCGCTTCAACATGTGTCAAAAGTGCGGACTTCAAACTATATCCTACTTTTTAAATTGTGTTGATAGGATGAGTAAAAAGAGACTTGTGATAAATAATTTATGCCGTGCTTTTTCCTGAATATTGTCGTCACATTTGCTTTTGGTGCAGGAAGAAACGATAAAAATGGGCTATTGTAAGAAAATTGCTAAAGTGCTACCTTTTTTGGAGTGGCACAAATAATTTGTGGCATCTTGTTGTGACACCTGATGGTTTTGTAAATAGTTGTACAAAAAAACCGCCTGAAGGCATTACCTGCATTTTAATGTAAAAAACTGTAAATAATGTTGTTTGCTAAATTTGTACGTAAGTTTTTGAAATTTACAATCTATATTTATGCGTTCTGAGTTCTAAAAATGGTTTGTGGTTTTCACAGTAAAAAATCCAACTTTTTCTTATTCGGACTTTATGTTGTTTTGTTTGATTTTAGGTCCAATGTTGTACAGTATGTCAAAATGAAAAAATAACTGTAAAGTCACACATGTGAGGTTGTGCTAAAAAAATTACACCAAACAAGGCAAGGTAAACAGTTTTTAAGGTGAAATATAAAGTTAAAGGTAAAATCAAAAGTAGTCAAAAATGGGTTAACCTACCCTGCATGTCTTATGACTGTGAGAGAAAACCAGAGCACCTGGAGAAAACCCACACAGGCACTTGTCAAACTCTTTAAGATAACCACTGGAAAAAGATGAAATGAACTTTGCAGTTCCTGAACAGCTTAGCACCTATAACTAAGGAGGCTTTGGATTTCTCAGCATGTTGAAGTGAAGTCAAATTACTAAGGGTTTGGAGGATGGTGCCCTTTTTTTTAGCTTTTCCAAAACCAAAAATGCAAGAGTAAAAGTTTAAGGGCTCTTTAAAATCTACCGTGTTTGGTTTGGACTTTTAACCTTTCAGTTTAATCCCAACAAAATTACAGGTGTGTGAAACAGCTGAATCTAGGTCAGACAAAGACAGGCTGTCTCTGTCCAGATCACACTGGACTATGGTTTGGTTTGCTTCTACTCTGAAAAAATTTTTTTGGATGGTTCAGGATTTTAAGACAGTTGTGGTAGCACATGGGGAGAATGGGGACCAAATGTTTAATTGACATTTGGTCTGGCGACTTTATGGCGAGTCAATTGGAAAAAACTCACCAAAATTCAGACACTTAAAATTATTTTGAGAGAGGGTAAGAGAGAGAGGATACATGAGGAATGGACAACTTGATGATGTCAGACTCACATCAGTCTACAAACCAATCAACTGTGACGATGACGACATAATGTAGGCATGTCTGGTTCTGGTTCATGTCACAGTTGCTAGCTAAAAATGAGAGCTGCTTTCTTTAACTCTGTGTAGATCCAAAAGTGTTCCAAAAATGACCAAGACCTATAGATTGGGCTTAGTGAATGGGTTTTGAAAAGAAGAAGAGGTGGATAGAAGAAATAGTGCAGTGAAAAAATTCAGTGAGCTGCTGTTTTATTGCGAACCCTAACCTTTTTTACAAGTAGACTAAGCAATATAAAGGCAATTTAATGCCCCTGAACCTGGAATAATGTTAGTCATGGTTGACTTCGTTTACAGCTCAGGAGCTGATTACTGAGATGGACACCAGTCTATCTCCAGAGTCTCAACAGCCATCATGTGGACTTAAGTCAATAAAGTCAAGGGCATCAGTGGGACTGGTGAGTAATAGGTTGTTTGTAACGGTGTGAGGAAGCCATAACATCCTAAAGCTCTGGGGCCACTAAACAGGAGAGGCTCATTCAGCTTGATCAGGTCTCTGGAATATATAACACTCATTTGTTCCAGTGTGATACTGATGAAAGTGGGACGAGTACTGGGAAAAGAGGACAAAGGTGTAGTCTGAATGGGGTGGAGGGGTTTTTCCCATGAGGAACACGAAGCTAAGACTTTATTAGGAGATGAAGCATATTTCTGAATATTTTCTTTAGTCCTGACATATCTGGCACAATCCAAGTTACCTAGATATGTGATTAACTGGTAAACTGCTCTGGCAAATGTGCACCAAATACTAAAATACTATCCAAGCAGGGAGATGAGTAATCCTCTTTTAAAGTAGTGTTTTGGGATCGTCCAGTGATATATGACCGTAATCCATTATTAATGTGTGTTTGATGCGAGGCTGGGGCACTTACAAATTGGAAAACAAGTCGGCCTGTTAAGAGGCAGGGGGAGAGTGTCCTTGGTAAATGTGTTGAGTCCTTCTTGTGGCTTACATACATGAAAGTCATCCATTTCAATCTGACCAGTTAATTCAGTCTTTCTGAGGCAGATCTGGGGGAAAAAATGATGGTAGAGACACTGACAGATTGCGTGATGCGCATACCGCACAAAGTCCCGATCAAAGACATGGATGGAACCAAAATGTTATCTCTATCACTCATTTAATCAGAATGAAAGAAATCTGATAATATTTATTTACCTCCCACTGAGATCATGACATTTAATCAAATTAGTTCAAAATCACAGTGTTGATTTCAGTTTCTGGAAAATTAGCGCTCCACAATTTTTATGAAAATATATAATATGTTAATATCACATAGTTTCCAAACAGGCAGCAATTTTCTATAAAGGGAACAGGCTCTAAGAGAAGGATGATCTGAATAACAATAGGTGCCCAAATCTGTGTTTAAATGAAGTCTACAATTCATGGGAATTCAAAAGGGGCTGATTCTGTATCTACTTCCTTAAATATATAAGGAAAAATATTCAGTAACCACACATTCATTATTCATTCGTACTTCATTCATTTTATTGCAGTTGACAGTATTATACAGCCCTACTTACTACAGCGAAGTTAAGCAATTGAGTCTATTCACTGAGCAGCCTGTTGGTTGTTTTTCACAGACACTCCTGAGTATTAACCATTAGCACACAGTAGATAAGAAGACAGAGTATTTCTAAAAGTTGGCCAAGGGATTTATGGGGGTATTATATTTGTTGACACTAAAATAATTACATAACAAATTGTGTATACCCAAACAATACCTGAGGTATATTAAAGACTCATAAATATGCATTATGAAGTGTAGTGTTTGGCCAAGTCTCTTAAGGAAATTAGAGTGCATGTTTTGTGTCTGTTGTATTTGAAGTTCGTACATTTCTTACAGTCAATACATATCAGACATTAGGCAGAATCAGTAAAATACCAGACTTGATTAAAACATTTGCACTGCTTCGGTTCACTTACACTCTGAGTGTCCAGATCTTGTTGGGTTTTATGGGCTATTCACCCATTCGGTGTCAGAGGTGCTAATAAGATGATGGTGCCATTATAGGTGACACCAGCCATGTGTCACATGACGTCTTGCTGGTTCACATCCAGCCCGGGTTTGTCACTGGTCTGAGATGGACCTTATCCCTCATCTACGAGCAGACAGAACGTGGGTGGCAGTCCTTTTACGCTTGCTGTGAAACAGCCTCTGTGACAGCACAGCAGTGCTGCAGCTGAGCCACAGGGAGTATATAGGGACAGAGAGCCGGCAAAGCTCCCTGTAGCCTACAGGGGATGCAAGAGACACTCACTCTCACCACAGGTGCTCTCCCTCTCCACCTGTCAAAATTTCACTGGTTGCTCTACACATCCCTGTGATTTGCAGCACATGGGGCTCTTTTACCCACTGTGGACTAGGGTCACCATGTGGTTAAAGGACCATACCAGAGTTTTTTCATTTTTTTCCTCCATTTACTGCAAATTGCATGAACTCAACATTACTGCCATCATTCTCCCAAAGCATGCCAGAGCCTTTTAGGTGAATGAATGTTCCTTATGCTTTCTGGGGATCAGTTTGCTTTTTGTCTCTGCTGCCAACTTGCTTTAGATAGATAATCCATCACAGTGAACATTAAGTTGTCCATATTGTTTCTCATAATTATTTTTGCATGGTAATGTGACACAAGGTGGTAGTGTAAAGCACAAAAAACTTGGAATTCCCTGCCAAACATTCACAAGGTGCAGTATGCGGTCATAAAATAAAACACAAACCATAAGCAAACATGAATATATTGTCAAGGATCATGTAAATTTGAACTTTCTGTGAAACAATAACATACAGAAAGTTTGATAAAAAAATAAAGATGACTCAGTGTGTTGAACAACCTTCCTAAATCTCTGGTGGATTTATATCATATCATACCCCAGTAAAATGTATAAAAAAGGACTGTTTCAAAAAAGAGGAAAAATATATAATCAATCGAATGTGTGTTACTCTTTAAAAATGGTTTAGAACATATGTAAAGAAAACATTAGTCTGTAAAACCAAAACTTTCCCTGAGAATCGATTGAGCCCAACAAGGTAGATGTTGGAGGTTAATGCCCTAACTTGATTTACAGTTCCCAAATCTTGTGAATAACTATTTAAACCACGTATTACTAAAAATGTAGAAATTCTCAATGGAGGATACTTTAGAAGATTTTTGGCATTTTCAGAGAGTTTCCTTTTTTTTTCCTGATGTAAATCAAAGACAAAAATACCAGTGCCCACCCACCAAGTGGAACATTCATTCAAGTAGCTGTTGAAAGGGTTCACAATGATGTCTGCATGGAGGAGAGAGCTGTCAATCATCTGTCGTACATCCCACTTGAAATGACGTTCTGTCTCAAGTGGACGCCTATTGAGCCATGCCAGACTCTCTGGCTTTGCAAAAACAGTAAAAAAGGGCTAAAACATGTCAGATCTCCAGGTCATCCTTTTAGCGTGCCACAGTGCTAGTAGTAACTCCCCTCTGAGCTCGCTGTGTGAAATGTCACCTCATCAGTTTATTTGACAATGACATTATTTACCTGGAACCATAGTAATTATTCATTTTATCCACATCTCCCCTCTTGAATAAATTTTACGCTCTTCCCACACAAATCATTTGGTGCGACGGAGCGAGGGAGAAATATTTAGTTTGAAATGCATGTGCTGTACCACCGAGCCTTTTGTCTCGAAAAATAACTGTAAGACAAAAGCAATAAACTGCAGTGTAGAATTGAGCCAGAAGGTAGATGGAAGCAATTTGAAATACTCGGTATCGCAACTAGAAAAAAGCAATATTTTGCTGTTGCACACGAATCGGACCTCAGAGGGGACAGACTGTAAAGGCATCTGAGTGAGTGACATCAGAGGATTACCCTAACAGCAGCTCAGTGGCTATAAAGAGGGCAGGACTCAGGCTCCAGTACAAAGAGGGGGGCACTTTGAAGTGGCGATTAGGCTATGAGCTTTGCACCCAGCGCATCTGAGGCACTGCCCTCTCCACCTCAGTCAGAGCATAAAGATGCGGTGTGGCAGCTTTGCTGACTGGACACTGCTCCAGTTCCGCCTGTCCAATTAGCAATTTCTTCTACCCCTGAGGACTGGTCCCTTTCTGCTTGGCTTAGCTCACTGCATGTGGGCCAGATCACCTACATGTGTGTAATGCTGCTATGCACTCCATACTTAATACTTTTCTGCAAGTTCTGCCTCTGCCTCACCCTTAAAATGTCCATGTTTAACCTCCTGCACGACTCTGCATTTGTTGTCCCCTTCAGTGAGACGGTTTATTGCAAGCTCATTTACACCATCATTGTGACTGCTAACCCCAGCACATAGTGCCATTTATTTTCTCTTTTATGTGCATATAAAAGAGATGTCCACTGAAATCTAAAACAAACAAGCGACTTTCAAGTTCAAGAGTGCTCTGACTTCTAAAGGCTTCTGATCAAAGGGTTCAATGGCTTGTTCAGCTCACTTGTCAGTTTTACTGAGTGGTGCCATTTTAGGTATGATTCATCACCTTCCATTTGGACTTATTTTTGGCTCTTTACCTAGTTAAACATATTAAAGATTACCACACGTTACATTTGCAGCCCTCATTTAACATCAAGTTAAAATGTCTCCTTATTCCAGCCTCAGTATACACTGTTTTATCTTTCACATTACTAATGCCCTCACCTGCTGGAGTATTTGAGGCTAAAAGTTTTGTTTTGTTCAAGGGGAAAGATAAATTGAATTTCCTGAGTGCTGTGATAGCTCTATGTAGTGCAGGCTTCTCTTACTCTAATGATGCCTCTTTTCCTCCACAGCCATAGTGCTGAAGATTTGCATATCTCCCTAATACCTCAACACAGTGCATTTCCTTTCATTCCTCTGCACCGCCTGCACATATTGCTTCTCTTTATCCTCTAAAAGGGAAGTTATATTCCATGAAGTGGGAAGAAGAACCCAGTTGTCCATTACAGAGAGCAGCACATGGCCTCTTTGGATGCTGCATTTTATTTGGAGGCTTTTTACTCCGTTGGCGCTCATGACTGACACAGATCATAAACCATAACGCCCCCACCACCCCACCCCGCGACCTTCAGAGGGAACACAGGACGTACGGCCCTACATCACCTTCTGGCTTTCACAGATCCACCTGACTCTCCAAGCCCTTCAAATATCAGAACATCCATCACTGAGCCACTTAGCGCTGAGGCCACCAAAGATGCCCTTAGCTGAAGACCAGTTCAGCTCTCCATATTTAAGATCCATCGCTACCATCGCTGATGCCTTTACATCTAATGGACTCAACTTTATTGACTTCTCCTAACATTCAGGAGCAGGCTGTGTTTTGCTGACCCTCTAATGCTCTGGGGGGCATGGAGTGCCTTTTCACCATTAGCAGTCTCTTTGAGTAAAGATAAATAATTGGGCGACACTTGTAAGGACTGGTTCGCTGATTATATCTATACCTTCATGATCAGAACAAGATCAGTCAAGTGGGTTTGAGTCCTTTCTAGTTGGGGCCAGTCGCTGTCAGGAGATGAACTCATGTAGTGTGCGATGTTCAAGATGTTTACGTCCTTATTTCCCAGGTTGTTCAGGTACACGAGCAGATTTCAAGTTCAATTCCTTCTGGCTGTTAAGCATGAATTTAAGCAATGCAGGTTTTAACCTTTAAAAAAAAAAAGTGTCCCCGCAAATGTTTTATGAGGAAGCAAATGTGTTCGATAAGGAAACTGAATGTAAACAAACTTTGCTTAAACGAAAACTCTACATATACTCCTTCTAGAACCGCCACCTTATCATGGTGGAGGAGTTTGAGTGCCCTAATGATGCTAGAAGCTATGTTGTCAGAATGGGGGCAATTTGCCCCTGGTAGGGTCTCCGAAGGCAAATTGGTTCCTGCTGAAGGGCCAGACAAAGAGCGGTTCAAAAGACCCAAATGAGGAAAAAGAACAAAAAGGACACATGTACCCTGCTCTGGAGCCAGGCCTTGGGGGGTGGCTCGCTGGCGAACGCCTGGTTGCCGGGCTTTCACCCATCGGGCCCGGCCGGGTTCAGCCTGAAGCAGCGACATGGGTCCCTCCTCCAGTAGGCCCATCACCTGCAGGAGGAACTGTTTGGGTCTGATGTAGTGTGAATTGGGTGGCAGGTCAAGGTGGGGCAGGGCCTTGGCAGCCCAACCCCGGCTAACGAAACTGGCAATTGGTACATGGAACGTCACCTCTCTGGTGGGGAAGGAGCCGGAGCTGGTGGAAGAGGTTGAGCGTTTCCGACTAGATATAGTCGGCCTCACCCTGACACACAGCGCTGGCTCTGGAACCAAAATCCTTGAGAGGGGTTGGACCCTCTTCTATGCTGGAGTTGCTCTTTGTGTGAGACGGAGAGCAGGGGTGGGCTCATTAAAAGTCCCATCTCTCTCTGCCAGTATGTTGGGGTTTACCCCAGTGGACCAAAGGGTAGCTTCCCTGCACCTTTGGGTTGGGGAACGGGTCCTGACTGTTGTTTGTTGCTATGCTCCAAACAGCAGTTCAGAATACCCACCCTTTTTGGGGTCCCTGGGACGGGTGCTGGATAGTGCCCCAACTGGGGATTCCATTGTCTCTACTGGGGGACTTCAACACTCACGTGGGCAATGACAGCATGACCTGGAGGGGAGTGATTGGGAGGAATGGCCTGCCTGATTTGAACCTGAGCGATGTTCAGTTATTGGACTTCTGTGCTAGTCACAGTTTGTCCATAACGAACACCATGTTCGAACATAAGGGTGTCCACAAGTGCACTTGGCACCACCAGGATGCCTTGGTCTAGGTCGTAGATCGATGATCGATTTTATAATCATATCATCTGATCTGTGGCCATATGTTCTGGATACTTGGATGAAGAGAGGAGCAGAGCTGTCAACTGATCAATACCTGGTGGTGGGTTGGATCACATGGCGGGGAAGGATGCCGGATGCTGGGCAGACCCAAACGGATAGTGAGGGTTTGCTGGGAACGCCTGGCTAAGAAGAACCTGTCCAGATGGTCTTCAACTCCCACCTCCGGCAGAGCTTCGACTGCATTCCGAGGGTGGCGGGGATATGGAGTCCGAATGGGCCCTGTTCCGTGCCGCTTATTGTTGAAGCGGCAGCCATGAGCTGTGGCTGCAAGGCAGCTGGGGCTAGTCACGGCGGCAACCTCTGAACCTGCTGGTGGACACCTGAGGTGAGGGGGATGTCAGACTGAAGAAGGAGTCATACAGGGCATGGATGGCCTGTGGGACTCCAGAAGCAGCTGATGGCTACCGGCAGGCCACGTGCTATGCGGCTTGGGCTGTTGCTGAGGCACCCACCCTTGGGTGTGGGAGGAGTTCAAAGTCAAGTCAAAGTCAAAGTCTGCTTTATTGTCAATTCTGCAGCATGTACAGGACAAACAGAGAATTGAAATTACGGTTCTCTCAGACCTAGGTGCATGAAATGCAAAAAATATAAGCCAATAAACAAAACAAGTACAATCAACCTAGAAGAATAAATAAGACATGGTAATAAACAGACAAGGCAAATTACAGTCAGTGCAAAGATATGTATATGGTTATAGTGCAAAAAGAAGATGGAGTTAGCTTATGGTCTGGTTAAAGTGATTAAAGTGGGTGTGTGCTTATTGAATTCCTGAGGGTGTCAAAAGTTCAAGTGTTGATGGGGTGGGGTCAGGTCAGAGTCCAGTGTGTGTGTGTATGTGTGTGTGTGTGTGTGTGTGTGTGGAAGGGGGGTAGAGCTGTTCAGCATCCTGACAGCCTGGTGGACGAAGCTGACTCTCAGTCTGCTGATCCTGGCCTGCAGTGGGCTCCGCAGTCTCCTTCCTGATGGCAGCAGACTGAAGAAGCAAGCTGTGTGATGGGTGCAGAGGGCTTTACGGGTGAGGCGAGAAGTGTAAATGTCGTGCAGGGAGGGGAGAGAGGCACCAGACGATCTTCTCAGCAGCTGCTCTCATGATGCGTTGGAGGGTCTTCCTGCAGGACGCGGAGCAGGCGCCGTACCACACGGTGATGCTCCTGGTCAGGACACTCTCGATGGTGCCTGTGTAGAAGGTGCACATGATGGGGGCCGGGGCACAACTGGGCAGAGATAGTCGGGCGGTGGAAAGAGTACTTCGAGGATCTTCTCAATCCTGCTGACATGCATTCCCCAGAGGAAACAGAGCCTGGGGGCTCAGAGGTGGGTGCTCTCATCTCTGGGGCGGAGGTTGCTGAAGCAGTTAAACAACGCGCTGCATGGCAGCGGTGGCAGCGAGCGGTGCCCCGGGGGTGGATGAGATCCGCACTGGGTACCTTAAGGCTCTGGATGTTGTAAGGCTGTCTTGGTTGACACGACTCTGCAACATTGCAAACATGTGAGACATCGGGGGCAGTGCCTCTGGAGTGGCAAACTGGGGTGGTGGTCCCCATTTTCAAGAAGGGGGACCAGAGGCTGTGTTCCAACTATAGGGGGATCACACTCCTCAGCCTCCCTGGGAAGGTCTACACCAGGGTACTGGAGAGGAGAATCCGACTGATAGTCGGGTGCTGGAAGAGGCATGGGAGTTTGCCCAACCAGTCTACATGTGTTTTAAAAATCTGGAGAAGGCCTACGACTGTGTGCCCAGAGGCACTCTGTTGGCGGCACTCCGAGAATACGGGGTGGATAGCCCCTTATTAAGGGCCATTCAATCCCTGTATTGTCGGAGTGTGAGCTTGGTTCGCATTGCTGCTGGCAGTAAGTCGGACTCGTTCTAATCTAATCTAAAGTAGGACTCCGCTAGGGCTGCCCTTTATCACCGGTTTCTAGGCGCAGTATGCATGGTGGGGAAGGGGTCGGATTCGGTGGCCTGAGGATCCCATCTCTGCTTTTGTGTGGACGATGTGGTCCTTTTGGCCTCATCGAGTAGTGACCTCCAGCTCTAACTGGGACGTGTTCGCAGCAGCTGAAGTGTGAAGCTGCTGGCTGGGATGAGAATCAGCACCTCCCAGTCCGAGGCCATGGTTCTCAGTCAGAAAAGGGTGGATTGCCCACTCCGGGTCGGGAAGGAGTTCCTGCCACAAGTGGAGGAGTTCTTGGGACCTTGTTCATGAGTGAGGGAAAAATGGAGCGAGAGATGGACAGACGGATCGGTGCAGCGTCTGCAGTGTTGCGGAATGGTCATCAATATGACACTATTATATTATTATGGCAAGTTTTGGTAACTAGTGTCATGAACGTTTATTGTCTGAGACCCGATAATGAAGCTATGAAGCTGATGTTTCTTCAATACCATTTCATTGATGAAGAGGTGTTTAATTCAGGGGGCTCAGCTTCAGTAAAATCAGCTCCTGTATAGTTTCCTTAGCTGTAATTTTTATGGTTGCCATGATCGCACAGCAAGCCGTGCCGCCCATCTGAAAGAAAATGTAACTGTTGTGAACTCGTAGCTGTGCATGTTCAGGAGAGTGGCGGCTGCCATCCACCTTATAGCTGGGTTTACATGAAAAATAATGGAGGCTACAGCATCATGAACCAGCTACTGGAGACTGAAAAGATACATTTGGTGAAACCATGTATGCTGACAGCTGTCAGTTAGGGTTGACTATGATACTATAAACACTTCTGTTTGATTGTTGAATCAACATAAAAATTGGAAAATTAACAATGTTACAGAAGACTCACTGCTCTGCAAAGTTCAATGCAAAGTTCGGTTTACAGTCTCTGTTTCTACATTCTTCAGTTTGGCCATTTGCAGACAAACCTCACTGAAGTTACAGAAAAGAAACGTTTGTTTGGGTACTCAAGAATTTGTCCTCTGATGGGATTTTAAAGGATCCTCTAGTAACAGAAGTTTAATCACCATCTACCTGCCATGAAGGCTGCTGTAATGGTCTTAAGAGTTTCGCATTTACTCTCGCTTTTCTGACTGCAAGTGGCCTCAGGTATCACATCGACTTCAAAACAGCAGTTGAGGCTGAGGGGAGAACTGTGCTGATCCCATTCTTATTTTCCATATGAAAGTTTACCCACCACTGTTCCTCCCTTTTTGAGCTTGCCTGTTCCCCAGAGGACATGGCGGGATGGAGAATAAAGCGAAGATATGATGGAAGGACGAGATGAAAAGGGCAGTTGTGACAAGCAAAGGAAGGGAAGGAGGCAGCAATTGGGGAGAAGACAAACCCGGTTATTGAAAGGAAAGCATGGGTGTTTGTCAGCATTTGTCACTCAGTGGTGTGAAAATGCATCCTGACACCCGTTTATCGCTGTATATTTAGGAATCAGAATTGTTAGAAGGAAATCACGAATTTGAATACATTAGCATCTTCCCGGTGTGCAAATATTAAAGCTCAACGAGGCTTTATATGCTTGTCCTCCAAAGTGAAGGCCGACGAATTGTTTAAATGTGGCGAACGTGCGATCTGGAACGCAAAGTGCTCGCTAGTTTAGATGCACTTATTGTCGCTTTCATAAGCGGTGTGTAAACAGACGCACAGGTGCATGCGTGACTAGTCTCTCTCACTCACTCACACACACACACTTACACACACACACACACACACACACACACACACACACACACACACTGACAATCACACCGACATACACACACACGAGACACCGAGACACATGCAAGCAGCAATAGATGATGTTTTTTTATGACTCTCTTCTAGAGCAAACGCTCTCGCTGGGTATCTACTGATACCCATTAATCATGAGCTCTCTTGTATTGTCAGCCCAGCTGCCCCCTCCTCACCCCCCCTCCACAACCCCCCCCTTTCACTTTCAGCCTGTCAGTTAACAAGCTCTGACACCATGACAGTGATGTGTGTGCAACTGAGTGATGCCTGGCTGCAGCCCTTATTGGAAAGGTATTGAAATGCTCCGGCACGAAGAGAGTAGTGATGAGATTGTATTTCTCAGCCCCTTATGACAGAATGTAAAAATGGCAGCTCTGCCCAGCTTTTCAATTAGACGTGGACGGAGAAGGCCCAGCTTTGTTTTGGGTTGCCCCTTTTGACAACATACTGAATTACTGCAGCACACAATCAGCTCTATAGCAAGAATCCCATGTTTTTTTGATAAAGAAAATGTATCCATTTTCTGTTTTTCTGCCTCCTTGTTTCCGTGTGTGTGATTGTGTGTACAGGCTCAGTGTCCCTCAGTGTGTTCCTGGTCTCCCTCGCAGTGACAGTGTGTGCTGTTTGGCTGGTGGCTCTTTGTGGCGTCTGTGGTTGGTGTCAACAACGCAAGCTGGTGAGTTTACACACCACACGCTGCACACACGCACGCACACACACACACACACACACACACACACACACAGGCACATGCAAGCTTCAATAACATGTAGCTTCCAGTCACATTTGTTGCCATCTTAATATGCTTTAATGATCAGAGATCCTTAATAAACATTGTCGGCTGCGAGTGTACTAGCAAAAGACACTTTGGTGCATTGTAGAAAGGACAATGTGTGCAAATATTATGAAAATCTGTGCAAATATTATGTGCAGTCTTGTTGAACTGAGAATTTACTTACGAAACAATTATTAATGAAGACATATTGCCAATGGTGGAAGAAGTATTCAACCACACACAAAATATTCCATTACAAGCAAAGATATTAGTGTGCAAATATAAGCAACAAATGTACTAAAAAAATGACCCCATGGCATGTATATGATTATGTTATTCAATTGTTAATACGTACATCAAAGCTTAAGAGTTTTTTAGTGTTGTAGCTGGTCGAACTGGAGCTACTGCAGTTATTTACAGTTCAGGGTCCCTCCAAAGGGTCACTAGATAAATCTGTGTGGTCGTGAGATGATTAATAAGGGAGAAAAGAGGAAAAATAAAAGTTCTGCTACACCAATTTGTATTCATGGTTTGGATTTTGAACTGGATCCCTGCTCTTTGTGAAATATTGGAGAATTTGACCTCCTTTGGCCTCTAACTGTTGCTTAAATAATCTCAGAAGTCTAGTGGCGAAATGTGTCTTTGGTGAAACTGCTAACAAGTTATACTCATCTGAAAAATAATAAGATCCCCTAACTAAACACTGCTATTTTGTGAGGGGTTGGGAGCAGAAAATGAATCATTAATTAATTAATTAATTAATCTATAATGATGTATGTACAATTTAGCATATTTTCTTATTTTACACCAGAATCTAGTGCCCTTGAGTTGAGCACCTATTTGCTTTCCACTGCTACATATGACTGTCCATGTACTGGCCGCAGTTACATCTGTGCCCACGTGAGCACAACAGCGTAGACTCAAACTAATGGATCTCTCAGACAGACACAACACTAGTGAACTGTGCTGATACAGCAACAGCACCAGATCACCCACTGAGTAGAAACAGAAGACAGATCGCGCGGACTGACCTCTAATAGAGGGCATGTCATTGTGATTATGTGGTATGAAATGTGATTGATTAAAGGGAGGCAACCACTCATTAGACAGACAGAGCTGTGCGGACGAGTGCCACTTCACTTGACTAATTTTTTTTAGATTTGCATGCCTTTAAAGTTAATTGATTTCTGATTCCTCCTGTGCTTGTACTACGCAGGAACACAGGTCACCTATTTCAAGTTTAATGTTGCCTCTCACTTTTACTTGTTGCGACTTGCCATGGCACTGCTGTGAAACTTATTGGTCCACAGATGGCAGGATTTGGCTCCACGTGCCACATGCCTCTCTAAATTATGTCATTCCCATTGCTTGAATCCCCAGAAGGTGACTGTACCTAGATTACTTGTCGATGCCGTTATAGCGCACATAGCGCAGGGGGGAAATGGTCTGTGCTGAAATGGGACGGCAGCACAACGCAGTCTTTCTATTGTTTGCTTCGCTGCAACATCGTGTTATATTTGATATTCCACTTTAAAGTAAATGGACCAGTGAATGACTCCTAGTTTCCTGCTGGGGACGGTGGTAGTTCTGCTCCCAGCACCTTGGAAAGTGCCCGAGGTCCTCTCTGGAGCACTGCTGTAAATGGATCTTATTTCCATCCTGTGACAGTGCCGGGCAGCAGCCACAGAGCATGGGGCGGCCTGAGATAGGATGACGATCTATTGGCCTTATGACCCTGTGAAGGCCATCATCAACCACATCCTCACGCACACGAGATGATGTGCTTCTGTCTCGGTGGCGATGCAGTTTGCGCGTGTCTTATTTTCCTGTCTTATTGCTGCATCTCACCCTGATTTCTTCAGGGTGTGTGCTTGTGTGTGTGTGTTTGGTGTTGGTGGTAGGGGGTAGCGGATAGCAGCATTAAGATGTTAATTAAGCCCTCTGTAGTCTTCGGACCACTTACTTTGGGAAAAATGTCAGCCGCCCACTGGTGTGAAACTGCATTAAACACAGCTGCTTAATGTACAAAATAATAAAGTGTGACTGAGATAAATGGCAGTCATTTCTATAATGATAAACGTTATTGATGATTCACTGCACTTTGACAAAGCATAAGTACAAGTACTCTAGTTAAAAATCATTTTCTCACATGGATATCATCATCCTAAAGGTGTATTATTTTCTATATGTGACTAACAGACATGAAGGTGGAGCAGCTACACAATCTGCTCTCCGCTCTCTAAAAAAAAGTCATGTTACAGAAACTGCTTCACTCCCTCACTTCCCTTGTTCTCTGTTTTTTTCTACGGTAGCACTAGATTCCCTGAGCACACGATTACACCATATATGCGGTGCTTTTTGCATAACCCACAGATCCTATTATAGATGCATACTGTATCTAGTATACTGTCAATTTATGCAGGCTCATTTTCTATTCATAGAAACGTTTTCATCGGGTGAGAGTAGCTCAGTAGTTAATGCTCATTTTGCATAAAGCTACCAAAAGCTAGTCCGCGTCTGAAACTTTTCATTTTTGATATTTCCGAGTGTACTCTTTGACAGTGTCAGCTTTCATAAGAACAAATGTTTGCCTCAAGCTTCACGTGTCAGTTGCGAGTGGGCCCATGCCAGTTTTGGTTATGATTCATAGGTTAATAGACAAGACATTTTGGGTGAGTGTTGCTTTCGGTGTTTTAGCTTTGGCAACCAGTGCGATGGGTTTTATTTTAAAAGTCCTCATGTGCAGTCATCCTGAAGCCTCCCTCCTGCTTGGCTTTCTGTTATCTAAGCCCCCTGGAAGTACTGCGCATTGAATGCTATCGTCTCCTTCTGCTGCCTGCTAAGTCTGTTTGCGTATTGCTGTTTATAGATGCATCAGTGTGCAGTTTTTAGGATTTGGGCTCAGCCGATGTCACTTTTATAGGCGACGTCACGTTTTTCACAGCAATTGTTCCTCCTTGTCGATTGATTTTTGTTTGTTTTCAGGTCTGTCTTTATTGTGACTTTTGTAATTAGAGGCAGTGGTGACAACAAAACAAAAATAATAATAGAATGAGTCACATGGTTATTAAGCTCCTGCGTTGTGGGGCTGATGATTGTCAGCAGGGGCTCTTGTTGTAGGTGTTGGGTGGGATTTTCGGATATCAGAGGTGGTGCAGCTAACATCTGTTTGAGCAGCAGTGGCTGTTTAGCATTCAGAAACCCTCTGCTTGCTCCTGTGAGCCCTGTGCTGTTTGATCCGTGACATAGTTGTGAGCGGAGTTGAGATTGGACCTGACCAGATTCACCACCTGATTCCATCCCCGTTGGGCTTGTATCAACAACCTTTGGTATTTTGGTTGCATTCAGTGGGAGTTAGGAGTTCACAGTTGTTAGGAGGATGATAGTAATTATGACAATCAGAGGAGAAAGAAGATGTGAAAATTGTTAATTATAGAATTTCAAAGCATTGTCACAATCATTGGGGACGTAATAACAGCACATTATGTATCTAAAGCGTTGACCCGCCACATTCAAGTGACAGGTAGTGTTGGCAGTGTTCCTGGTGGTATGTAAATTTTATGCCTCTACGATTACATGCTTCTCGATGTCAGCGAATACTCCAGGAGTACACAGGTATTTAAAAAAAAACTGTTTTGACAGATGAACGAATTATCACTTGATGATTTTGCAGCGGACGACCATTTTAATAGTGCACTCCTCTCTAATTATGGTGTGATGTGGGTAATATTGAGCGAGCATGTAGACTCTTGCTGCCTGCTAATTCACAGCAAACAAACACAGCTGGGTGTTGGAAGGCAGTGCACTGCCAACTGAGACAGAGAGAGTGGTAGTTTCACTCCTCTCATGTCTGTATTCTTCAAGAAAACCCTCAGCATCACCCTGGGCAGTCCAAGACTTTTCTCACTCATCTGCAGCTCTGTGGTGGAAAAAAAGAACAAAAAAAAAAATCTGACCCCGTACATATGGAGCCTCAGTGGGTCCCCTTCCTCTCTAATACATCCATCTTCACACTTGTACAAATAACTGAATCAGCAAGACATGAATCTCTCACATGTTTATAATACATTAAAGATTTTGAATTTGAATTTGAAAATGTCAGAATATTCCAGCCCTGTTTTGGAAACATGACACTATGAAGGTTTTGTACATAGTAAGACGTAATTTATTTTTATGGGTTTTTTTTGGTCATTCTTCCTTGTAAGATGAAGCATTAGATGAAAGCGGAAAGCTGTCTTACCCTGGCCTCAATACTGACAAACACAGTTTGTCCATGCCCTCTATAACGATGCATAGTAGTGTTTTCTGCAGAAGGACGACATAATTTGTCTGTGCCCTTTGAAACTGTTAAAAATCACTGTCAGAAAATACATTGGTTTCATGATGGTGAAAGTTTGGCTAGACTAGATTTAGCCACAATAATCTCTTGGTTAGGCTTTAGGAAGGATAATGGTTTAGGTTTTTGTAATCATCATGGTTGGGGTTGAAATTATTGCTTCACTCAGGTTCGGGGACCTTCATTGTCATATATACAATAATTAATGCATGGTTAAGGTGAAGGAACAATCACGGTCCTGCTATAAAGAGAAAAACATTGTCTTACAGTTGGAAACAAACAGCAGTCTCCAGTGTTTTGTTGACAAATCCATCCACCTCGATGTCCTCCCTATGCCTATTGCGCCGCTCTTAAACATCACCTGACTTTCTCCTTTGCCCTTATCATAATTACCACAGCTGCGAGAGGGCTTTGCCACTTGAGTGTAAATCTATGTCGCTTTGGGGCACTGGCTGAAACAACAGATGCTGTCATCTACTTGGGAGGATGGCCTCCTGAGAAATGATTACCGCCTTCGCTGGAATCATCCTTTATTGGCAGAATTAACTTTGCTAGCCCATTCTGTTGCCACTCAGAGGTCGCACAATAAAACAGTAACTTGAAGGCACTATCCGTATACAAAAGAGAGAGCCCAACTATTAAAATTGAGAACACAGGATAAGAGCCTGATTGACTAGTCTTCATACAGGGAATAATGGTAAACAATATCACTAAATGATTAAAATGGTCCAATGCTGCTGAAGGTTTAATTGCATCTGTAATTAAACACAATAGTAAAAGTGAGAGGCTGTAATATTGTTTAGAAACAATTGTATAATAATAGTTTACTAATGATGCTAATGACGTAATATTTCTACATTGTAGATAGAAGACAGACTTAATTCTAATTAATTTTGAACTCACTCTCCGTGCTGTGGCCCTCACCTGCTCATCGTCTGCACTAGACGTCAATAACGTTGTTTGTTCTGTTGGGGTTTGATTGATAAAAAGTGTTGGCGGGTTATGTTTTTTACGTCCAAGTCGAGGCTTGCTGCAATTCAGATGTCTCATAATTGGTTCATCATATCAGTCTGAGCTATTTTGAACTCATGGCTCAGAGCCAGGCGGCGCTGAATACTGTAATCGTGTGAAACCCTTTGTCATATAACAAAAAGATGGCTGGTTTAAATTAGCCTCAAACGTTTTCAAGGGTATTTGAGTCGAGGATGAGGGGGGGAAATTGCCCACTCTTCCATTAGTTTGCTTTAACCCTCATTTGGGGGCATTGAGCTGATTTTCTTTATTGTTTCTTGCCTCCAATCTGTAGAGCTGGTGAGCTGCTTTGTTATGTTCATCACTATGGATCTGCAGCCTCCGTTGAAGACAGAGTGCTATCCACTCTTGTGAATGAGCTGCAGGAAAGGTGTGGAGGAGATGGTTTTGAAGCTGTTTAAGTGTGTGCGTGTGTGTATGGAAATGAGGATCGTTGGATTGAATGCCAGTCGCACAGTGTTTGAGCCCTTCCTTGTTTTCACATCCAATCCACTCGGGACTTCCTGCCACTCATTGTTTCCCTCCGTTCACTTTTCGCACCTGTCCCTCCCTCCCATCTCTTTGTCTCACATTGCCTGCACTGTCCTTGTTTTTTACTCTCCTGCTGGCTGCCTCTCCTTTTGTTTTTGTTTTTGTTTTTTTTTGTTTTTTCCAAAATTTGATTTCTATTTTCAGCTCTCTCCCCTTTCTTTCTGTACCGGACTCTCGCTCATCCTCTGTGTCTTCCCGCCTTCCTGAAAATTTTACGATAGCATTGAATGATACATGACTTTCCTTTGATAGCTGGTCTTAGTCTGACAGAAATTCAGACTGTTTGCCTCCCTAGAAATTACCATACGTGAATACAGGGTTTATTATGGCATGCTTATGTATAATGGTTGTTTACATGTGGAAGATGTTTTGAAGCTTTAATGGTAGATTGCATTCATCTTTGTGTCTTCAAAATGGTGTGTTTATGTATGTATGTATTCAGCCAGCATGTCAAGCCAATGACAACAGCGATCGAATGCCTAAAGCAGGAAAACATCGTGAATGCTCTCTCTAATGTCGGCAGAGAACAACACGTTGTGATGTGCTCAGTATATAGACTTAATCCTTCCATGTGTATGATAGTTTATGAAGAGACTGTTTATCTCGAAGTCAGTGTTTGAATCACAAACACGCCTCTTGTATGCAGTTGTTTCACTAGTCGTCCCCGCTACATCTATGTTTATTCAATTGTTGACCTTTCTATTTCAGGTTAGTGCTGATTATACAATAGATGAGCGGCTTTGTTTCCTTGTGTGTGATGGATATAGTTTTTGCTCAGTGGTGCCATTGTGGGCTTTATCGTTTTTGCTCAGTGGTGCTTTTGTCAACTGTGGCTTTGTGACAGGTCCAACAATATCCAAAGCCACAATATCCTCAGTGTGGACGGTGGTTTGAAATGATATCTCCTGTGAGCTTCTGTTCGATAGGTAGACTGTGGCACAATCTGCATTTTTACATACAGCGTATGCTATTTGTAAGCATTGCATCACAGAGCCTCTGTCAGAAGCTCATATATAACCTCTGGCTGATTGCCTCTCCGTGTTGTCTCCGCTGTGTTTTCCCTCGTGTTGTGTCATGGGTTTGTGTTTACAAAGACAGGTTGAATATAGGTAGATGTGAATGCTGCAGACATGCTGCCCAGCATATTAAAGAAAACGACTTAGATTAAACAGGCGGTCTGGGACCTTTTTTGTGCATCTCTGTAAGGATCGTAGCTTACCTTGCTGCAGCTGGGAGGCATCTTCTGCTGACTGCCTGTTGTTGAGGTTGCTCATTGATCAGGTCTAGAGTTTTGGACGGGCCTGAAATTGAGACCAGACTGATGCTGCAAAAAATTGAGACTCAAACCCAATCTGAGACCCAAAGCTGCATTTCTGTTAGTGTTTTCTCATAGACAAAGTAATTTTCCTGCTTTGGGCAGACAGCAAGTGTTTCCTCATCATTACAGAATATCTATGTACTATAGTAATATATACTAAGCCAAAAGGATGTGTCACGGCTGCCCATCAGCACAGAACACAATACAGTAGCTTAAACTGCCTAATAAGCCTTTATTCTTTAGGTTGTAATAATAACTCATCTGCCTTACCTGCCTCACAGCATGAAATCTTTACAAAGCCAGAGGGGCTTTTATCAGCTCATAATGTTTCCACAAGGCCAAGGCCTTCCCTGAGTCAATTGGGATTATGAGGAGTTTCCCTTTAGCGAGCTTTTGCTTTATTTCATGCATTACTGATTGTTAGCTTTGCCTTTTTCCAGACCTTTGAACCTCGGATTTGTTCAGCAATTTAAACTGCTTTGATGCTGTGCCAAGTGGTGGCTGTTTCTGGAAAAAACACTGGCCGATGAATTAACCATTAAGAATCGGGGTGTCATCTTACTTCATAGCTATGTAGTGAGCTACATTCATGATAAATAGCAACAGGAACATGAAATTGATGCTGCTTTACAAGATTGTCATGAGTCTGCTTGAATAAATATATTTCTTTGATCATTTTGAAAAAAGCTCCTACGCACGGCCACTGCAGTTTCCATGTGACCTTAAAATGGCGATGGCGGGGCTGATATTTCACCTGCTACTCAAGGAGAGGAGAAGTGCAATAACAAGCAAATAATAGCAGCAAAAAATCAGGTGACATGAACACAATGTTTGCCTAAATTAAACAAGTGAAAAAACGAAATGACATTGCAGTCTGATTATGTCCGCTCCTCCCAGTGGGTATTATAGCAGGAAACTGACCCGAACCCGACACATTGCTGTAGTCTGGCTTTAGATCTCCAGTGTCCAGCTCTATGCTCAGCCCCCAGCATACAAGCCCACCACAGGAAACTGCCCCTCAGCCAACTTACAATCCAATTGTCCAAGCCAAGCCACGGCGGCGGCTCAGTGTGTTTCCCTCCCACTCATTTTCTGGGATGGAGAATCCTCGCCTATCCTCGATGTGTATCAGAGCATCATTTTCAGGGAAGCATGTGCGGTGTTTCAGGGTCGGGGGGGGGGGGACTTTAGACTGATCCCCTCTCTGTCCCACTTGTTGCAAAGTGTCAATAGAGATTACTTGCAGTGTGACACGTGTGAAACGTCTTTAACTGTAATGAGCTTTTCCAGTAGAATGCGCCCAGCAGACTTCACTTTTTCGAAGCCTTTAAATTGCCATTATTTCCATGGTTACAGCAGGTCATGCTCTAGCTATTTGAAATCAGGCTGGTGCAGGACTTTCTAGAGGCTTCTCTCCAGTACCCAGCGGATTACCTTAAAGAGGCAATTGCCATGTAAATTTCAGGGTGGTGCGAATGATAATCATAGTCAGAAATGGCTCTCCACTGTAGATTTGATTTGACTTTGATGAGTGTAATCAGGAGACCATCAGGTAAAGGACTGATGGCACAGTGTTCCTGAGATAATGGGAGAGGCATTTACACTTGAAATTAGTATAGCAAAAACACAGCTTCAAAGGATACATCCAAGCTAACCTTTTGTTTCTCTGCCTTCTCTGTCATACCCTCCCTCCGCTTGGCTCAAGGGGAAGAGGAATAAGCCAGGAGTGGAAACAGCAGACACTCCAGACTCAGCACGTGGGCGAGGGGAGAAGAAAGCCATCAAGTAAGTGCCTGGTAACTGGTTGGGGTAGAATAATCTGGTGATAATGAACTCCATTTGGTACAGCTTTGAGTCCCTCGATGTGCACTGCACAAATAAGGCAGAAAACGAAGCCTGTTGTTTTATCTCAAAGATGCACAATCTCCACAAGAGCATGTTCGGGCAGAATTAAATGAAAGGTTAGTGATTTAATCAGTATAGATTAAATCTGCATTATCTTACCTGTGAAGCTTTTGGCTGGTTGAGTCTGCTCCTGCACTCATCTTATGGGCTGTAAGATAGGTCTCCCTTAAGTGCAGGCCTTTAGCCATACCTATGCGTTGCTTAAAATGGTGCAGGTTTTAAGTAAACGGAGGGGGGCTCGAGAGCTCTTTGAGAAATCACCAACGCATAAATGTTTTGGGAGGATTTTGATCTAACGTTTCTTACAGGGCTCAAAGTAAGATTAAGGTATTTTCTGTTCTTGATGAAACAAGGCCATAGGTCAGCACCAGAAAATGTCAGCTTTGTAATGCTAAGTACAATACTTTATCCCACAAAATGCTTCTATTAACCTCATCACTATTTCTCTTCTGTAGCCTGCTGTTGTCTCAGCTATTTTTGAATGTCTGTGTTTACTTTTTTATTTTCTGTCGGGACTGTTTTAAGCACTAAAGATGGGCTATGTGAATGTATTCTGACTCAGGTCTCTTAATTTGTGCATTTCCTTTCTCACTGGCTCCAGCAGCATCGGTGTGCTCTGTTAGCCATTTCAGCTTCCTTCTCTTTGTGCATTGCCTTTCTCTCCTGCTCTGTCCCCTGCGCTGCAGCTCTGACCACTGCTGTGTGACTTGTATGACATCAGTGATTCTGCTCACCTTTTCCTCCTCTACTTTTGACTGTCTGCGATTTATCTCTCTGCCTTGTGTCTCGTGCGCTCACGCGTTCTCACTGCTCACGCCGAGGATGGGGGCCGGACTCCTTAATGTTTACTCAGATGTGTTTCATCAGTGGTGCCGTGCTTAGACGAACAGAATGTAATCACATGCTGTGTGTATTCATCAGATTATGACTTCCTCTTTCCTTGCTACCTATCTCCTTCTCTATCTCTCTGTGTCTTCGCTACAGCACATTGCTTTATGAAAAGCTTTTGTGAATGCCTTTTTTTTCCCCCCAGGCTGCCCCTTTTTTACTTCTAAATTGAACCACTATGGTGATTTGTCAACTTCAGGTGGAAAAATAGACGTTAATCTGGGCCTGTTTTGTTCGATGCAGCTGTAAGGCCAACCATCTTCCTCAAACCAAGCCCTTGCATCATCTCCTGATGCAAGTAGTTGGTTGGGCTGTCCAAAGTTGTGTTGCTCTGACCTGTCTCTCTCTTTGGCCACAGTGATCTAGACAGAGACTTTTGGAATAACAATGACAGCAGCACAGTGCAGCAGAGGTGGAGCTCCTATCCGCCCAAGGAGTTCGTACTAAACATTTCTCCCTATGCCCCATATGGAGATCCTCGCCTCACACTCAAGTGAGTCTTGGTCCAAGGCTGGTAAGAGACCTCTCCCTGAGCAGGGCTGTAATGAGGCAGGGGCAGTGCCACTCTCCCCTGTTCCCTTCCCGCCTTCCTTTTCTTTTCCCTTCCTTTATTTCCTTCCCTTCCATGCATCCCTCACCTCTCCTCACACCATTCCCCTCTTTGAGCTGTGCAGTCACCACCACTAGCCACTCATCAGATTGAACCATTGGATGTGGATGTTACAATGCCCGACAGCTTATTAAATCTACCTAGTTTCACAATCGTGATTATTTCACTTCTCGTGGGCAAAATTTTCTCATGAGTAACCAGGGATATTTAGCCAAAGACTTTTTGAAAAAGCCAATTCTATAAATGTCTTACTTTTGCAATTCACACAAGCTGCACATTTCTGGACTTATTATTGTTGCATAATGCAATTTCCATCAACAATAGTAATAATGACAACAATAACAACCCACCTAATGTTAGCACACTAGAGGGCAGAAATGGTTACTAATGATTACTCATAATCTGCTTGGGAAATGTGAGTGTAGAAAATGTCATACACGCACATTACAGCATCCCCGCGACAGCCATTTGGCTATTACTGCAGCGGCAAAGCAGCGCAGCCTTGTAGCATCCCCAGGCTAATTTCTGCCGCTAGTCCTCACATCCTGTCACCTCTTAATGAACACAGAAGCGCATGTTCAGATGCCCCCCTACTCCCTACAGCCCTGCTGGTCCCACTAACTCCTGACCTCTAACCTCTCACCTCTCTCCCATGGGCTGTAACCATGGAGACGGACAACCCTCGTAGGCTTTCTCTCCAAAAGATATGTGTATACTTTAACCCACCCTCTCTGTAATCTGTGTATCTCTCTCTGTTCCTTGTGAACTGAAGTTTGCCGGTTGTTGTTGTCGTTGTTGTTGTCGTTGTTGTTGTGGAGGGTTGACCGTAAAAACCAGGTTGCAGTGTGTTGCCAGTGTTCACCTGTGGTTTACATCCATCTGTGGCTTCTCTCTGATCCCCATTAACCTAATATCTAATGTGTACTGCACTAACACTGTAGCACTTGAACTGTGTCTGCTGTCAATCACGTTGGGAGATAAGGTAACAGTGTTTTTACGTGATGCAATAAAAGTAATTTTTCTCACTTGAATCCAGTAAAGCACTAACAAGGTCATACCTATCTCCCTCCGTGCACCAGAAGGACTCTAAGCTTAGACATCCAGCTACCAGGCATCTGTCTGATAACGTGTCTAATAACTGGTCATCTTTAATAGACCTAGCTGTTGAGGACTGTGTGTTAAATTGCCTGGAGAAAGGAGGCAGCAGTGTGCGTCTGAACGCGGTGGATATATGGATTACTGTCTGAAAACTCTGCCTGAAGATGATGGCTGTTGATCTCAGGAAACCAGCTTTAGACGCCAGCGCTTGTGTCTTGAGAAGTTCATTTTTCAAAAAGGTTGTCAGGGTTGTCATTTAATGTCTACAAAGCTGTTTTTCAGAAGGTCCTGTCATTACAAGTTTGTCCCCTGGTAAAAAAAACAAAAACTGATTAACTTTTCACTGTGGTAATGGTAAAATGAGCAAGACAGCTAAAATACTGACATTCAGTGGAAATGAAAATATGAACATGAACATTATATTTTAAGAGATGGATTATATTTTTAGAGATGGAAGACAACCTCTTGACTCCTGACCAATGATATGCCGATAAAGCCAACAGACAGCTGGGAAATCATTTCCTGTTTGAGATTCTCTCGAGATCAGCAACTTTCAATCTCTGTAATGACACTGGGCCTCATTTATCAAACAGGTTCCTTACCCTGCATGGTCAGTCTCCATGTTTAAGGATTTATTGGATTGGAGGTTCAATACTATCATTTTTTAATATTGAACTTGTTATGTATTAGATGTCAGTAACAATCAAGACACAATCTTAAAAAAGCAGCTGTGGTGAAATGTCATAATCCATTTTTCAAATTTAGGCATCAAGTGTATTATATTTCGTGTCTATTATACTTTATTTGATCAATGTGATATCTACGAGATGGAAAAACTGTCAAATATGTGGCTGCATTTATTCTGTAAATCACCTCCACCTCTCAGTGAAGTTTAGTCAGACAGAGGATTGATATCTGAATCCTCTGAATACTCTTGGTGATTTGTGGTCCCATTTGTTTATCCATTCCTGCTTTTAGTAAAGAGTAAAGACATTCACCTTGTGCCTGGCTCGATAAATGAGGCCCGTGTCTCCTGTGTTGACCGTTGCTTCGGCAGTGTCATCCATGCTGTTGTTGTGATAGATGACTTATCCACATGCACTGTCAGGTCAGTTGGTCAGAATTAAATGTGAAAGGTGACCTTCAAAGGGACATGATGCAAGTGTAGTAAGCCCCCCCCCACCCCACCCCTCTGATCCCATGTGCACACACCAGACGCCAGTGTCTCCTGCACCTCCGATTTCGTGTCTCCTGGAGCATGAGCTCCATGCATATTAATGAAATGTAGTCATGTCACCAGAGGGCACTACTGTGCTTTATTTTTGATCATCACGGCTTTCAGAGGAGACATGACATTTTAAAACTAAAACCAGTTTTGAGAGGAAAGCCTTGTTGACAATTGCTCTTAAATATGAACACTGATTAATTTCTTGATAATGTACCATTTTTTTTTTTTATGTCGATATGATTAGGTTGCCCTTATGATACCATCTGCTGTGTGGCGCAGATACTCCACTACTTCCTGTTTACTGTTATCGGTGCTAAGTGGTGATCAAATGACAAGCAGATATTTAAAACATGAAATATTACACATTAAGATCTAAAAATAGAGTGTGATCGATGTTTTACAGGAACAAATGCACTTGTATTTAACCGAATGTCACTTTGGATGACTTCCCAAATGAGTCGATTATTTTCTCATGAGGCACTTCAGTACAAGCCGTCCTCCCGTTGCTCTAAGTTGCTACCATTGAATTGCCTTGTATTGCAGCACATCTCAAGCCCCAAATGCCTAAATGAATGAGAGAATGAGAACTAAATAACCAGCGTCCACACACTGTTGCCGCTAGTGAATGCTGGCAGCTGTAGTATTGGCCCAAAGGAGTGACTTCTCGCTGGTTTTCCACCCTCCACAGACACCCTGTAAATTCTCCTCCTCCTCCTCTTCCCCCCTGCTCTCCTCTACCCCATCCCTCTCTTTCTCCACACCGGACTCCAGGCCTTTTCATCCACCTGCCTCTCACTTGGCCTGGAAAACTAGACCTGCCCCCCCTCACACACTCTACTGATCTGTCTCACTTCCTTAGCCATGTGGTTGCTCAATCTATTTTCCTGTGTGTGTGTGTGTGTTTGTGTCTGTCTTTCTCACACTCTTTGGTCTTTTTCTCCTCTGCCTGTCATTATTCTCCCTCTTCTATACCCTCTGTCTGCTGTGGGACCTCCGCACCCTGTCTGTCTCTCCAAGTGGGGCAGTGTCAGGGGGTCAGAAAGGGGCAGCAACTGGGCATGGGGATGATGGGGGGGGTCCTTATCGCAGTGACAGCGTGAAGAGCATGGTGACAGAGGGAGTGAAGGCCGGGAGGTGGCAGACTGTCCAGGGCCACATGCAATCCGGAGGATTGAGACCCAGAGAGTGAGTTCAGAAGCGGGCACGATCCTCGCCCCTCGAAAAACCCAAATGATCACTGTGCAGCAGAATGAACACACTATTACAACACAAATGTTATTCATCCACGTTTTTTTTTTTGTTTTTGTTTTTTTTTTACCACAGCAGCTGCTAGGATTAGATGAATGAATCAGTTCTGAGCAGAAACAGTGAGAGTCAGGTCAAGTTCAGCAGGAAGGAAGGTGCAGCTCAGGTGTCAAGGTGAGCGTGTGTGCACAGATCGAGGTGTGAGCACTGGGGACGCGGACTCTCGTCATCACGAGAAGATAACAATAGTTACTTGGGCTGCATCACACTGACTCGAACCTTCAGCTGACACGATTGGCCCAGCTGCTCCTGTATAAATCTGCAGGAGGATATGATTTATTTATGTGAGGAACTGCACTGCCTGCGAGTGTGCTCTCAAATATGCAATACAGAAATAGTCTCATTCTCACACACTGACTGAAATAATGCCTCATGCCTTGCCAGCCTGCCTTGTAATTAAGATTTGGACTGAAATGTGAATGGTGTGTTTACCACTGACTGCATGTGTCCCACAGCCATGATGTATGACATGATTTAGGGTCTATATTGGGCATGTTGTAAATGAGGCAGTTAATTTTCAGTTCTTCGTGATTTTTTGCACCTTCCTTTGGCACCTTGTGCCTGTGATTTCTTCCTCCACAACACATTTACGCTCATCACTACCTCATTCCCTCCTTCTCTCCTCTTCTCATCTTTCTTTTTGCCCCCTGTCTATAATTGGATTCTATTTTCAGGCTGCTATAAGTGTCTGTGTCTCTTGTGTTTGTGTCTCGCACCCCATTTTCTGTCTCTCCTCCATCGTCACCCTCTGCTCTTATCGTTCCCATCGCTCTCTCCATCTTTCTGTCTCTGCATAAAGCCACTCCTCTTATTCTCCCTTTCTCCTGTTTCATCCACAAACTGTTTCATTTTTTCAAAACCTTCCATTTCCTTTTTTTTATCCTAGTATTTGTGACAGATAAATGTAATGGATAAGCACGCTAAAAACCTTATGCAAAATTGTGTTAGGTGAAGTAATGCAGAGCGGAGTAAACTGCACCTAACTGAAGTGAATAGCTCTCTCATGACCTAATTCTGGTAGTCTGGGTTACACAGCGATCTAAGAGAGAGAGGGATATATTTAGTGAGTAGAAAGAAATATAAAAAAGATGATACAAGATACTTTAGAGCCCAGAAAACACAGGAATGATGTACAGTGTATGCAAGCAAGCAATGGCATTTAAATAACTTGCCAAATGCCCTCATGTTGATGTGACCAAGGAAACATTTTTAAGAAAGGCAATGAGCCAATTAAACAGCATTTATAAAGGGGAGGAGTGGAAAATGAGAGGGTGACAGGGGGAGGGAGCTATAATATTGGACTTGGTTGGCTGTTGGGATGTCTCTAGAGGTGCAGCATGTATTTAAAAGACGAAAAAGAGAGAAAGGAGGAGAGGCTATCAGAGATGGAAAAAGTTGACTGACGAGTAGAGGAAATGGGGATCTCTCATCAGACTAAAACGCCCTCATCAAGAAGGCCGGGAAGCTGCAAAACCACGACCCACACGCCTCGGCGCGGTCACGTGGCGCAGAATCGCACCACGCCCATGCGGACAGTGCACATCCGACCACTGCCGACTCGAAGCACACTCTCACGCAAACAGCACGCTCAGACGGCGCAGACATGCAGGGCGCACACACATCTGACGCAGACGCACAGGGCAAGCTCACAGTCTGCACACTGCTGCCCGCCGCAGCCCCGTGAGCAGTACACAGCACACAGCGATCACTCAGGCTGCACCTTCTACTGCTATTTCTGCTACTGCTGTTACTGCTGCTGCCTCACGTTGCTCTCTTTCTCTCTCCTCCTCCTCCTGTCTCCACCTCCCAACGCTCCTCCCTCTGCCTCCTTCTCAACTTTGTCCTCGAACACCACTCGTCCTCCGTCCTCCTCCTCTTCCTCCCCGACACGACCATCAACTTCCTGTTTGGATGAACTTTCCTGTATCCATCCTGATGTCAACCTGACCTCTTTGCCCTACTGTCCTGTGCCACCTTGTCTCATCTCTGGTGATTCTCTCCCTCTCCTCTACATCTCACCTCTTGACCTCACCACCTCTGACCAACTCACCTCCTCTTGCCACGGCTCCTCTCCTACATCTACTTCCTCCTCCTCTTCCACGCCTTTTGACTCCTTCCTCCCTTCTCATCATCCTGTACTCTGCCGGCCGTGGCCTTCTTCGCGCTCTCTTTCCTCCCTGCTCCTCTGCCCTCCCAGCTTTGGGGATCCAGTCTTATCCTATGCATCCACTTTGGAGCACATCCCCTCTGGCCCGGCCCGGCCTCGGACGCTGCTGCGCCAGCAGAGCCTTCAGCAGCCTCTCATCCACCCACCAGGCCCTGGTCTCGGCCACCCTCCCACCACATCCCAGAGCTTGGGACAATTACACACTGCACCTGGACAGCCTGGGGGAGGCGGGGGTGCAGGGAGAGGAGAGGGAGGTGGCAACAGTGGTGAGGGTGGGGGTGTAGGTACACGAGGTGGTACACGAGCTGGTCCCCGGGGTGCCCGGGGAAGCCCAGCAGGAGCAGGGGCCTCTCGCTATAGGGGAGGTGGAGCAGGAGGGCGCTCACGTGCCAATCCTGGCAGCTGGGATTACATGATGGACCAGATCCGGAATCGCGGCCTGGACGTCAAGTCCTTCCTGTGAGTCTCTACAACTCTTCCTTCATATTTTTATGGAGTCTGTTGTAGTGCCACCTGCTTAGACTTCTGTCTTTATCCGTGTCTTACAGTATGCTATGCTATGCTATGCTATGCAGGGTTATTTGAAGCATTTGTTAAAGGTATCTGTATATGTGTAATGCTTAATGCCTTAGAGTCAGCAGGTTTGTAGTGGACCTGTAAGCACTAATTAATCTGCTTTTATCTTTAGCTTTGTGAAGTATTATTCTGTGCCTTTTCTTTTGGGTGATTTCTCTCAGTTTGTATTAGATATCCAGGGAAGGATATTACCTCTTTAAAAAAATATGCACTGTGTGCGTGTGTGCATACATGTATAAATGTGTATTATGTATGTATGTGTTTTTGTCATTTATGGCTATATGAGTTTGTGTGCAGGATGTTTTGACACAAAGATTAGTCATTGGTTTCACACTGTAACATTAGCAAAGAGATAAAAAGTCAGCTGTTGTATGGCGCAGGTGGCTCAGTCAGTAGAGCACATGCACATGTATGAGGCCATGGGCCTGACCGCAGTTGCTGTCACTCTTCAGCTGTCCTATGTACAGTAAAGGCTAGAAAAGCCCAAAAAATAATAATAATAATAAAAAAAGTCAGTTTACATTATATCTTACGTTCTGTATGATGATGAAGATGAATGCAGATGAGGAGGTCAGAGGTTAGCTTATTTGAAAAATATATTATAAAAGTTAATAAGCGTGTAGTTATAAATGTTAATAAGCTGTTTTCTCTTCGCTCTAAGCCCCATGGCTATGTAGGAGACGGATCAACATTTCATTAAGACGTCATAGATCACACACTGATACAAACAATTACAGATTGTGTTTATTAGATTTTATTCCAGAGGGGGAGTATTTATTGATATGTTTTATGATCCTTTCAAATCCCAATTGAAACTAAGTCTTCAATGAATTCATAGATCAGAAGCAATTATAGTTTGTGCATATGAATACACCGTACTGTATCAGTGAATAGCAGAAATGAATTACAAAGCTTTTTACTGAGCGATCTGTTAAAAAAATGCATTTTTCCTAATTTTAGAATCACTGACAGCATGCGCATGAAAAATGGCAGGGAAGTTGCGACATATTGTGGGCTATTTCTATCCCATTCTGTGATGAATTGCTCAATGTTTACACTGCATGCACTGCTAAACAGTAACATCTGTTTGGATGGCATTCAGTCCTGTCTGCTGCGATTGTCTTAACAGGACAGAGATAGTGGTGCTAGTTCATGACATTCATAAGGTGGTGCCATAAAAAGTCACAATGTATTTTATATTCACACCGTCCTGCTCAATTACATGATGTCATATCCGAGCTGTCCTTTGGAATGAATGTTAAATATCCCGCTTACGAGACACATCAGTAGGTCTAATCTGTATTTCACAAAAATGGCATCTCTCTTTCCAGCATCACAATAACTCTTATTCTAATATGTCCGCTGGCTGCGTTGCTAGCCCGCTGACATGCGTGTAAGCGTGTGCATGTCACACACTCCCCGTGTCACTGTGCATCAGTATAAGAACAAGGGTTAAGCAGCTGTGTGTAGATTTGTGTTGACCCTGAAGCATTGATCTTGTGTCACCAGCACCATTACTTCTACAACAAATTGCTACTTCAGGCCAGAAGTGAAGGGAGGGCAGATGGGGGATAGGCGGGGGTGATGAAGGGATGAGGAAGGACACTGCCAAGGTACAACATGTGTTTAATGTCCCCCTGCACTGAATTCATTTTACAGTAGAGTTTCACCATTGGCTTTTTCTTTTTTTATATGCGTTAAAGCTTCTCTGGGTATGTCAGTACGACTCAGCTGATGCCACCGGTGAACAGAGCATTAGAGATGTAGCACATGCCACCGCCAAGGTCATTGTGAATATCGCCCATAATAGTCAACTATAGCACTCATCATTGTAAATGTAGATTGAGGTCATTGTTCATTGATCACCAACACCTCATGTGATTGATGACAGAGCGGTCCAGTAATAGACATGACCTATTGTTCAAGCCAGTTAATTTCAATCTTGGCCAGATTCCCTATCTGGGTGAATCATTGCTCAATGAATGTGTTGATGTGACTGACACAGATATCTTGCCTTTGGAGCCGTTTGACCAAATGGATCTCTTGGGTGATTGGGCTTCATGCTTTTTGGCTTAAAATCAATTTATCCTGGTGTCATTAATGTTTGTTCCCTCTCTCGCTTCTGCTTCCTTAATGTTCGCTGCATTGGTTGAAGTGTTTTACCAATATTCTTGAGTGTAAATGTCTATACATAAAAGGTGATGGGAGAAGAGAGATTCAACAGCCATTACTCTTAAAGTATCCATGCAAGCACCATGCCATTATATCTTATAGATCAGTGATTCCCAACCAGAGGGTACCTCTGCAGTTACAGGAGATATGTGTAAAGATTGTGGAGTAACTTGGTTACTTCATTAATTAATATGATAAAAAATATACACATAGCATTAGAGAGTGCATGAAAAATAGTCAGCAAGCAAGCAGACAGGTTGAAGGAAGTAGCCAATAGATAAAGTTACCTAAAACTAATGGATAAATGGCCTAAATAGTTTACTAAAAATAATGGATAAAATGTTAAAATAGTTTGCTAAAAGTAATGGATTAATGGTCCAAATAAATAATATAGATAAAATTACTTCTAGTTAACACATTTATTACAGGTGGTTTTAGTGACAGAGTACTTGAATTAATCTGAAAGGAGTTGTAGGCGTAGATCAGACATAAAATGTTGAACTGCTCGTGTCGACTTGTAACAGGGAGATTATTAAACAAGTCTGCATGGAAATGCAAGAAAAGCTTTTGACGTCGTGTAAAAAAAAAAAAAGATTTGCAAAGAATTGCAAAATTAAGCACGATATCTTCTCCATAGCTTGGCAGCATCATATTTTCTTAGCGGAGGCATTGTAACATTGTCAGAGGCTTAAGCTATAGAGCCGTGTGTGGATGTGGGTGACAGGAAGGCGGGAAGGAGGCAGCGATCAGGAGGCAGAGAATTAAGAGTAGGGGATAGGGATGAAGGGGGAAAGGGGATTTGGAGAGCAAGTGCAGCAGGATAGAGAAGACGAAATGAGAGGAGTGCAACACCGAGAGTGAGAGAGCAGTGACCCAGAAAATGGTGACACACACCAAGCACCTCAAGACACTGTGTCACTCAAATAGAAACAATTAGTCCAGATCTTCTTAATGAGGCTTAATTAAATCTTAACTCTGGAGAAAGACGACAGGCATGTTCGATGGGAAAGGTGAGTCTGGAGGGAAAGCAGAAGGCGGGTTAAATAACTAGATAAATTACTGTGTGTGTGTGTGTGTGTGTGTGTGTGTTGGGGGGGGGGAGGTGTGCATACAGGCCCGTACATACCTTTTACACGTGTGGGAGCTGA
This sequence comes from Scortum barcoo, assembly GCA_023238725.1. Classification (NCBI taxonomy): domain Eukaryota; kingdom Metazoa; phylum Chordata; class Actinopteri; order Centrarchiformes; family Terapontidae; genus Scortum; species Scortum barcoo. Next base: position 12,321,439 of record CM041536.1, read on the forward strand.
TGTGCAAGCTGCTGAATATCACATCCATTAAGAACCATTAACTAATCATCAGCAGTTCCTTCAATTATTTGCTGTCTGTATGATGTGAACACAGCCTGCATCTTGTTTTCAGCACCACTTCATTAAAATAATTACATTATTATTAATGTGGCCTTTCAGGTTAAGGTATCTTCTTAATATCCTTCCCTGGACAAAGTGCTTTCTCCTCGGGTGTTATGTGGTGTTGCAGGTTTTCTCCTGATCATTGACCATTTTCTCTGTTAATGTTGCCTCTGTTTACTCTCATATGGTCTCTTATTGTCCCGCCGCCTCTCTACTCTCTTTCCTCGGTGTCACCTGAAATGACCTTTCTTCTCTTCTCTCTCCCTGCACCACACCTTCTTTATGTCCGATTTCCCTATCCTTTGCATCTGTTCTCTTTTCTCGCCTCTCTCTCTCTATTTCTGTTCCTATCTCTTATCGTATTTCTTTTTATGGGGAGCCAGTGAAGGGAAGATGGTGGTCCTGGCTTTGGCCATTGGTGTGGCCGAGCAAGATGACTTTGCCAATATCCCTGACCTGCAGGAAACAGCTCAGGCGGCACCACCAGCCAATCAGGAGCCCCCTCCTGAGAAGAGGTACCGGATAATGTATGAGAGCGCTTGTTGTGTGTGAGAGAATGGAGTGCAAATGAAAGGACGCGGAGGGTATGATATCGAAGGAAAACAAGAGATGATTCCAGAATCGAGTTAGAGGGGAGTAGTTTTGTTTTGCAGTGTTTTCGGTGAGTCACTGAACTTAAGTGCATTGTGCCACGGACCTGCACCTGAAATAGCACCAGAGCTCAACACTCTGTTACGGAAATAAAAATGAGAGCTGACTATGTAACCAAATGCAGAAAAAAATGCCTCTAATGCTGAGATGAGTAAAGAGATAAAGCAATGTGGATGTTAGCAGTAAAGCAGGATTGAGCTCATAAATCACAGCAGTGTAATGCTCACCGGTACTTCAGTCCTTTTTTCTGCTTTTAGGGATAAAATCAAATAAAAATTCTCATGCCAGTGGTCTTTTTTTTCCCCTGACCATGATAATTATCTCCCCCATTGCAATGACATTCTCCATCACCATTTTCATCTCTGTTTGTCCCTTCACTCCTGCCTTACAGAGACCTCCCATTGGTAATTGTCGTATTTCCTTTGTATTTCCATGCTTTTATTATCCCAGTCCTTTCTACTCCTGTGTTCTTTTTTTCCCCTCCTGCTCATTAGCTTCTTTCAATCACCCTCTGCCGCTCTGAGAGTCCCGTCTCTGTAGCTCCACCAAGGGCCCAGAGAGCCTCCTCATTATTCCACAACATGGTAGTCACTTACATAAACATGCTGCTAAAAATAAACCTTTTCCTTGCCAGCCACCTTACGCACTAGAAGCCAAAATATTTCCACTCATCTATAAGGACGCGCCACTCTCGCTCGCTATCTCCCTATTTCCCAAAATAATTAGTTATGCATTCTGTTTAGGAATTGTACCAATTTTATTTTATTTTTTTTCGGTGAAACAGTTTAAGACAAACAAATGAGTGCGGTGGCTGTGTCATGTGAGACAAACAGCTCAAATGACACAGCGCTGTGTGCTGCTCATTTTCAGCCATGGATGGTGGTTTTCATTATTTGCGCCAGTGTGTAACACCACAAAGCCGGAGTGAGATCCTGCGTTTGGTCCGGCCCTAGGCAGATGCGTCACACTTGATTTCCTCCGCCGTCCAATTAGGTCGTTTTAACCTCACTTTGATTCTGTGACAAATTGGAGACAATTTGGAGATACATAACGCAACGCACACCTTAAAACAAAATGGCAGGGGAGGGTGAACAAATTCGGATTTACTTGTCACACCAATTATTTCTCATTCACAACTGTTTCATCAATTTGACACATGATTTAAAACTTGGGCTCTATTACAATACAGATGGTAACTGTTTTCTTATCTAGACTGCACAGCTGCAGTGTGGAGCTACACATGTGGGCTGTGCAACTGGAGACACTTGCAGGGTCTATTGAGTCTTCATAGCAATTATCCTCCCAGAACTAATAGGCACCTTTATTTATAATACAAAATTTGCCTTTGGAGCTTTGCTACGTCAACAAGTAGTGAAAGATATTTGTCTCTGGGTTTGTCGGCCTTGTTTAAGTCTCTTGCCCCCCCAAGCATCCCCTGGCCTTTTCCTAGAGTCAACGCCGCGTGGAACATCAAACTATTCTTTGAGTAAGAATGTCGCTTTTGTGAACTTCAAAACAATTTCCATTGTACGGGATTAGTGCGAAACCCACAGAGCCACAGAGGAGAACGATTTTCTGTGTAATTTGCTGCACACATTACATCTGGCTTTTCCAGCTTTTGTGTTCACCTGGAAACCTCCTTAAATGGGTTGTGAAATCCACTAATAGACTAAACAGCAAGCAGGAACTGCAGGCTGCTCAGTCCGGCACGTGGCCAGCAGGACTCACCTCCATTAACGGTGATTGAGTGCATTGTGGTGTTTTTTTAGATTAACCTTGGGTTCATTTAATTCCTTTCAGTCAAAACACAAATGACTGACAGATCACAGTCTGTGAACAACAGAGAACTCAGAAGTTAAAGATAAGATTTAAATACAGCGAAAGCTTCAAATATCTTGGCTCTTTAGAGGGCTCCTGTGTGGTCTTTGTCTGTAAACTAATTCCACTTGAGCCACTCATTGTTTTGTTTGTTTCATGATAGATTACTAATTCAAGTGTATAATGAATGATTCGACCATGCTTTAATTGGACTCTAAATTTAGAATCTCAAATAAATGTTATGAAGTCCTCAGTGTATTAGAAATGCAAGGTATAAGCTTGCTGGGAGTGTATAATTCCCTCTGGTGTTAGTGCTGACTTCACAGATGTCTGACCATGATTTAATCAATCACGCTCTTGGCATATTGCTCATTCTAAACAGGGATCTCAAGCCCGCCTCGAGCTGGAGACAAAGCCATGCTTTCATTCGTCTCTTGCTCTCCGCACCGCTTATATAGCCATATCATGGCACTCATGTGCATTCACATCAAATGTGTCTTACGTGTGCCATCACTCACTCATCCATACACATGCATCACTCATGTTATACCCCATGAATTTATTTACCTGAACAGCAGAGCAACATGTGACTGGCAAATTACTGCAGCCAAATGCAAAGCCTGTGAAGTTAATGTCAGTAGTCGCTAGGACTCTAAAAATGTTATCACCATCAGTGCCAACATAAAGGTGAAATCTCTCTTGTGATGAACATCAAAGAGCTGCTTTGCACAGCTGATACATGAGGCCCAACATTAGTGAAAAACCAGTGGTGGAAAATATCACAGTTACTCACACTCTGTACTTTGTTCTTTATTCTCCACGGCAGCTAAAATGATAAATTACTGCACAGATTCTGAGTTGACATGAAAAGATTATGAAAAAGAGCAGTACCATGTGGTTAGCAGTTCAACCAAAGAGACATTTCCCCTCTAAACTTCTCAGATGGTTTCAAGAGCTCATACAATCCAATAATTCACAAGAAATAAAGGTTAGAGAATATTCTTAAAACTGAACAGGTAGTATGTAAAGAAGTTAATGCTAGTTCCACCAGCCACAACAGTAAAATCAACTTGATTTGTTTTACTGGTGATACAAATCATGTAGATAATGGGAACACGTATGCAAAGTAGTTGAAAATAAACAACATTTATCCTTCAGCAGTGAGTTCAGGCCTCAGTGTAGGCCGGCCATAGTTGAAGGAAAGCCAAACAAGCACACTGGCCATGAGAAGGCGTTATAGCGCGTGATATTCATCTTGACCTTGTGTGTGTGATTGCTGAAAGAAAGTGGCCATTTGTTTATGAAATGAGGCAGGAGCTGACTGGCAGTTTGAACCTCACCAGGGTTGGTGGTAGTGATAGAGACTTTCAAAACCAAGGTTACACATTGTCAGGGGAGAGAGAGAGAGACAGAGAGAGGGAGGCAAGGTAAAATAGCAGCAGAATTCTGGAGGCCCACATGCTGAGATGTTTATATCCCAGGCATCCATAGGTTGTGGATCTTAGAAAGCTTAATTGGGATGTTCGAGTGGCTCGTTAACGCCTCATTGGCCTTCACTCGTACAATTCTGTTGCGATTCAGTGAACCTATACTGTAGGTTCTCTTCTAGTGCTGCTATAAAGAGAAGCCACAATCCCCAGGAGCTTTGAATCTAGATCTCTCTCTGAGTGGCAGGCGAGCAGCCCAATGAGAATGGAGGTTCAAGACGGAGGGGGCAGGATACATCTTTGTGCCACATTAACATTCAATCGTCTTGCCCGTGGTCTTTTAATTATTCATCCATGCATGTTACATCATTTTGTGTAAGCCAGTGGAGTTGTCACTTGTCTCAGAATACATCTTTCAGATATTGATAAATACAGATATAGTATACTCTCTCTGCCTCAAAGATGTGATGCGCTCCCCGACTCTCTCTGAATGTCTTTTAACTGCCAAGTGGGCTATATATTGCTTCATAATTTATGAGCTTATTACATTACTTAATGTGACATGAAAGATAGCATATGACGGTTGTGACGTCTTTCCTAAATCAGTATAAATGTTTGTTTTATTTAAGGTCAAGACTGCTCTATAACCAAATTAGTCTGAGCAGGAGGAGTTATGTGTTTAGGTTAATGTAACATTACGCCACTGTAAGGTTACATACGTGTGTCACGTTTCACATTTTAAGGTGGTCATTTCCAATATTTTTTTGTTAGATAATAAAAAAAACTTCTGTTGTAATGCTTCCTGATGATAGAATCTGCAGGCTTGTTTGTACGTAAACATGTAAATTGATTAGGCTATGCTCTGCTAGTCTGACACAGTGCTCCTCCTGTGACAGAGGCTTTAAGGGCCCGGCTAATCAGCAGAGCCCTCGGGGTCTCTGGTTAAGACTGTCCCCGAGGCTTTGGCTCCCTGTGGCCACCATGCTCATCCTCGTGTCACAGGGGGAATGCTGAGATGCACTGAGTTCCATGCTAAGAGAGGTGGGAAGTAGATAGCATGGAGGCAGAAGGGAAAAAAGAAAGGGAGTCACAAAGCGAGTAGGAGGAGGGAAGCGCATCCATCCATCCATCCATCCATCCATCCATATGTCAGGGGACGATGAGAGAAAATTCAGGGTAAAAATCCATCTTCCTTCCACAAGCGTAGTGGGAGAGAGTACTTATTGTACTCTGCACATCCATGCGTTATGCAGGGCGGAAGGTAGCACTCTAGCCAGCAGGTACATGCTGTTACACATGCCCATCTCATACATACAGATAGATGGATGGCGGTTGGGGAGATGAGCTATTTGGAGCATTAACCTGGGACTCCTGTGTCCTGCCTCGGAACAGGTGGCACATCTGCAGCAGCCTCCACCTCCGAGGCAATCTTTGAATTTAATCGGGAATCCAAAACATTTGGTAGACTCGTGTTTGGGGTTTTAATGGACTTTTAACATGTTTTGATGATTTTGTGTTGCTGAAATTCCCCTGAAATGATTAGTTGTTTTAATTGAGCTCGGAGACATGAATGCTAAATTGCGGAGAGTTTTGGGAGGCTATAAAGGGAGGTGAGGCTCGTCGGTTATAAGCTCATCTTTGGATTCAAAAGTAATCATGTTTGCAGCGCTATACTGTGTCTTAGTCGAAAGGGCAACTGCCGGCCACCAGATGTAAGTAGTGGTATGTCAAAAAGCATTAGAAATACAGCTTCTAATTAAAATAGACATAAAACAGTACTTATAAAGATAAACATTTGGCACACGCTGAATTGTCCTGTGGTTTTCTATTTCCATTTGGAGTTCAGTGAAAGAAGCAGATACACAGAAGGCAGCATTTAGCACCTCCCTTGTTGTTCCTTCCTGAAATGGGATTTCAGTAAATGATGCTATTTTAGACTCGTTTCCAGTTCCAACATGCAGGAAGCAATTAGTTAACAGTGAAAGCATCCATATTTATGCGTCGCAGCAGAATTTGTGGTCATAGCCCGAGAAGTGAAGCAGCAGGGACGACGGGCTTCAGTATGAATGTACATGTGTTTCATGTGGATGAGTTATGTAAGCAGCGCCATGCCTCACTGCTGTGGTTCTGACTGTGTATGATCCTGGGAAGTATGCTGTGGCCCCTGAAGAATGATAGATCTAGTGGGCGGCTACGAAATTGAGCAGAGACATTGAAATACATCACTTCATGGTCTCGGGCGAGCGTGTTTGTTTGAGTGTGACATGTTTGCAGAGGGGTGGGACAAAAAAGAAAAAAAGGAAAAAAAAAGGGGGAGGGCTGGGTTGGGCTTTCTTTCTCGCGTCTCTCTCCAGCCTAGAAGTGGAGTGTCTTTCCCCCCCTCCCCCTCTCTTCGAGATGCTGGCCCTCGGTCAGGTAACAAAACAGGATAGTATCACAGGACGGTGAAACCCAAAGTGGCCCCGCCTGCCTCCATATGTCTGTTCATGTGAATGTGTGTGTCTGCGAGGCTCTCACCCGTACCTGTCATATATCCTAAACCTTCTTTGTTCTCTGTGTGTTTGCCTGTTTGCTGCACCCCTCTAAACACACCCTTCCCCTGTGCCCACTCCCAACACCCTCTTGTCACACACACCCCAAACCCCCTATATGTATGGTCTGTGTTTCTAGAGCCGTTGCTATGCCAACAGCCCACTTTCTGTGCCTTAGCTGTGGGAGAATCTGATCTGAACTCGAGTCCACTCTGCCTCCCACTGGATACTGTAGACAACTGCAGGCTTTAAAGCATCAATTTCCATATCAACCCTCAAGGGGTCGGACAGAAAAAGCATTGGCACCAGAATCTAGCAGTTGTAGTATTACCATCTGCCACAATTAATATTGCTTTTTTAGAAATTAAATAAACCAAAACCAATCTTCATTTTCAATTCATGATGTACTGTATGATCCAGAGGAGGTATCTTATTTTCCTCAACAAATCTGCAGCCCCAGCCGCTTTGTTTAAACGGCCTGGAGGCAGCTCTGGAGCAGTGGACCACCTCAGGTGCTGTAGAGCAGGGCTGGTAGAAAGGCCATTCCCCTGGCTGCACTAGCTCTTACCTGAGAATGCACTGAACCCCTGAATGAAGCATGAAGAAGAATGAATAATTGAAGACGTTCACTACCCCATCGATAGTCGGGAGGTGGAGGAGGAGGGAGGTGCCTTGCTTTACTTCAAACCATAAGTCTCTCTCCTTGCTTAAGACCTCTTTACAGCAGATCCTCAGATCTCAGTTTGGTCTTCTAACTAGCCTTTTCCTCTCCTCTCACTCTCGTTGCCTGCAGTTTAGAGTCTGTGAAAGAAAAAAAAACAGACCCCTGAAAATGCAATTATCCCCCTTGGCAACTAATACAACTAACACCAATTGATGAATATTCCCTTCCCTTCTCGAAATGGTTAACATCCCTCCTTCCCCCCGTCTCGCTCTGGTTCCTTTGCTGGTTGAAGTGATTGTCTGTTTGCTTGTCTTGTTTGCTTGCTTTTTCTGTCTGTCTATTTGTCAGTATATTTTCCCCCCGGTTCTGTCCTTGTCTTCTGCAAAAATGTACACATTATTGCATTCAACATCAATTCTCATCCAAATTTGCAGTATGGAGCGCCCAACAAAAAAAAGAAGTATGGCCCCCACAAAACATACATTCTCTCAGTGCAGAGCTCGACAGAGACAGACAGACTTTCTATGGGCTCCTTGTTTTCTGCCTGTCCAAGGCATTGCCTTCACTCGCTGAGTGACAACTACTTGCATATATTATATATGCACATGTAGCCAATGCCAGTTTGTGCTTTGGCCCTTGTGTCCCCAGTCCACACTTTTAGAGTGTTGCTTAATGGTTGGAAAATCAGGTTAGATTCAAAGTTGACTTTAATCATTTGTAGTTATCGCTTCATTTCTACCAATGCCCTCCTTTGTAACACTCTAAATGTGCACTTCTTATGTTCTTACTATTTGTCCCTTTTTGTGTTTTCAATGATATTATATTTTTATGTGGTATATCTACACCTTATTTCTCTTTCCTACTATATTTCATCTTTTGTTTATTTTGAGCTCTCCATGTAAAGAACTGTGGCTCTTTCTCTCCTTTTCCTGGTGATCAATTGTATTTATTGTCTTTTTCTTTTCTTCTCTGTGCTCTTTTTCTCCCTTTAGCATGTTCGCCCCTTTGTCTCCTGTTAGGGATATTGTGTGTGCATAGCTCTTTATTTTTGTCTCTTATTCTTTGATACTTATCAGACTGACCAAACTAAGCCTCTCTTGTGTTTCCAGGCTTTCCTTCCTTCATTCCCTATCTTTTCTTGCAGCTCTGTTTTTCTCTCTAATGTGCTGGTGTTTGTAACAATCTCACTCTCTATTTGGTTTTGGTTTTTCGTAACCTCACTGTTCATGCTATTAATACTTGCTATCTCTTCTTATATACAGATAAATATTTTTCAGCTTGCTTTTCTATTTGCTTTTCTATTTCTTACATTTGAACCTTCTATCTTATTTACAGTCTTTATGATTTCTGTCCAGTGTATTTGTGCGTCTGCAACTTCCGCATCCTCTCCACGTCTCCTCATTTCTTTTCTCTTTCTCTGTGTTTCAGTTTGTGTTTTTCTTCTCTATTTACTGTTTGTTTATTGCCTAACAGTGTTTCAGTGTTCAGCTGCTCCATGTGCCTTGACCAGTCATGTATGGACTGCTGTGTGTCCAATGTGTCACATTACATTGACCAAGACTTTTGCATTTTGCTCTTTCTTCTTTTTTTTTCTTCTTCTGTCTTCTCTCATTCTTTCTATAATCTCCCAATATTTATTCTCTTTTGATTTTTTTTGGGTCTTCTTTTGCTGTTTATTTTTCTTTACACTTAGTGATTCTTCTTGTTTTCATGATGTATGAAGATAGAGGCTTTTCTCCCAGAATGTTTGTCCCACTTTAATGTTATGTTTTTAACAATCCTCGTGTGAAGGAACTAAACTTAACATCTGTTAACATTTGTACCTAAGTAGCAGATCTTCCATGGGAGATCTCTGCTCTCTCTTTTATGTTTTTATTCATATTTTGTCTTGTTGATGCAGATCCTTAATAACTGAGAGATTTAAACACACAAACACGTTACAAACCTGTTCAACATCTGTCCTGTAGAATGTCTGGTCCTCTACATGTTGCTATACATGTCTGTCTATTGTATATATATATATATATATAGTAACTTCATGTTGCTATACATGTCATTATGCATGTGTGTCTCGTCAATGTCTCTAGAGGGAATAAGGGTTGATCATGAACTTCATGGGGATTGGAGATTAATTGGTATCTATCCATTTTAAATTTAGTGTTTTTTGTTTTGTGTTCTGTCTGAAATTGTGTTTGTTTACTTGGTGGAGGTAACTTTCTTGTTAGAGATATGGATGTTTGCCACACTGGACATATGTATAGTCATCTCAGACTCCAAGTTTCATCAGACACGACTCACCACATCAAATGTCCTCAGTTCTAGCGCCCGACATTAATCTGTGGAATCCTTGGCAGATTTTATTTGGCTTCGTTCATGATAGCTAGAGAAAGCACAATCTACTTTGAAGGGACATCTATCCAAAGTAAACTTGGACTCAATTGGTTGTTTCAGATAGGCGGTTTTCAAGCGCCAACCAGGTGGAGGTTGGACTCCCTGTGTGCTCAGACATTCTCTCTTTCTGGAGACGAGTTAGCTTCTACATGTCCCCGCTGTTTTCCCTTGGAATTGACCTGTGTTTTTGCTTACAGGGGCAACAAACCAGCCAACAGCCCTAAGGGCCAACCCCCCGATGCTGATGGCCACTCCTCCGTAACTGACCTGGCCAACTCTCTCACTGGAGACATGGTGATGGTAAGTCCTGAGTCCCACCACACATCCATCCCATTGTTACCTGTACTGATAAATGTTGTTTTTTTATTTTGTTAAAAGTATGTGGACACCCCTGTCCATCCTTAAATTCCAATTAATGGACAAGGTAGGTTGTTATTTTATTTTTTTATTTAGTATCCCATAGAGAGCCAAAACTCCAACACAGTGACAGCCTGCCTCTCACTACCTCCTGATTCTTCTACCCTGTTTGTGGCACAAAGCCCATTGATCCACACTGAAAATGTTATTAGCCTAAAACAGTCAAGCACTGTCAGTCTTTGCAACAAATGAGAGTAAATAACAAATTTGTTTGGGACTCTTTTGGGCTGTAGATGAACATTAGCTTTATGGTTATTATGGCAGCAGTTTGATGTATGTGGAATTTACTCAAATCAAACTTAAGTTAAGTTAAGACGTGAGCCAATGGCGCATTTATGTGTTTTTAATAGTCTTTGGACAACAGTGGAGCTCTATGGCACAGAGGGATGAGTTGTATAAAGGTTTGGCTTTACAGGCAATAGCTAGAAGGATAGACTCCCTGTTACTTTTTGTCTTCTCATTGGATTTGTTTACAGTATGAAAAATATAGAATATTACCAGACTCATTCACAAATGGAAATCTGACAGAGGCACTCCAGCAATTTACTATTGCATGGGTTGCATGCATTTGGGGGACTTACCAGTAACAGATGTAAAAATAACTTGTCTTACTATATACAATAATACAATACTTGCATTGTAAATGCTCGTGTCTTTTAAATTCAGTGCCCCCAGTTTATAAAGCTTTCTCTTTAAAAGTTTTCTAAGCAGTTCATTTCTCAGATGTTAGATAGCTACAAATAGAACTCCATGTGATGAGTAAACTAACCTTGAAATGACAATTACAGTCTGGCGCGGCAGTACTTGACTAGCCCGCACAGAGTCCTAACCTCAAACCCATCCAACACCTCTGGTGATGAATCAGAACACCAGCTGTGAGCCAGGCTTATCAGCCAACATCAGGGCCTAACATCTTTTATGCTCTTGTGGCCAAATGGAAGCAAATCCCTGCAGCCTGGAACCAAAACCTTTTGTAAAGCCTGAGACCAGAAGTGTGAAGGAATCATATTCATACCACGGTTCCTGGAATAAAATGTTCCATGATCACATATGTGTGTAATATAAGACTGTCTACGTACTTTTGGCCATGCACTACATGAGGTAATTCTTAGTCACTGGGTAAAGCTAGTGTTGCAGAGTCATCCTCTGAGCATAAGTTGAATAAAAACTGCACATGGTAATAATGGAGCTGCAATAGAAAAAAAAAAAAACACACACACCGGCAGTTCCCACAGCGGCAATCAAGCGAGACAAGCCATCCAAGGTGACTCACACTGTTTGATAAATTAGACTTGGAATGGTTCACACTTGCTCTGCCTGTCAGTTCTAAAACCCATATTGACAAATTCTGAGTGAGCGAGTCTTTGTCACTTTGAAATTTAAGCTCTGGCCTAAAGCACTGGAATCAACAGTCTCAGGTAATGCTCCCAGAGAGTGGGGCAACCCGTCTTTCTCAAGAGTGTCAGCAGCGGCTCGTGCACAAAGTGGTCCTATGAACTGATGGTTGTCTTATCTCCCTCCAAGTCCTCAAACGTGTCTTCCCGATCTTTGCTATTGTTAGGCAGAGACAGAAATAACGGACAAAGACAGAAGGTGGAGCCACAGGGAGAAAAGAAACGACCATAACAACTGCAAGAGCAGCATGCCAACCTTGAGCTGTGTTTCCGTTCTCCTCATGCCCCTCATGCGATGCCCTCGCTCTCTCTCTCTCCTGCCCTCTTTGCTTGTCTCTCGCTCACTCTTTCCCTCTCTCTGTCCACTGCTTTCTATCAGATAGGGGCCTTTTAGTGCACAGCAGTGATAAAGCAGTGAGAGCGGCAGTGAGAGAGAATGGGTGGTCTAAAGCTCCTCTATCTTCAATCTGAGCACCTCCTGCCTCTTAAGAACATTAGAAAGGAAATAAAACTCTCTCAGTCTTCTTAATGTCAGACCAATCTCTGCCTTTGAGCAGCTGCTTGAGTACGCTGTGATAGAAATGCAGCTCTAAAACCTTCTCCCCTCACAGCTTCTCTCTGTCACGGTTTGTATGCACGTGCTTGTGTTTGTGTGCCCTTGGACTGAACTTTTCATGTGTGTGGCTGCTGCGGCATGTGTTTATGTTTATTTGACTGCATTTACGGCCCCGCAGCTGTCTCCGGGTTCGGAGGATGATGACGGCGAGGGGCCCATCAGCGAGAAGCTGGGCCGGATCCAGTTCAGCATAGGCTACAGCTTCCAGAACACGACCCTCACCGTAAAAGTTCTCAGGGGCCAGGAACTCCCAGCAAAGGACTTCTCCGGCACCTCTGACCCCTTCGTCAAAATCTACCTGCTGCCTGACAAGAAGCACAAGCTGGAGACTAAGGTCAAGAGGAAGAACCTTAACCCCCATTGGAACGAAACCTTCCTGTTTGAAGGTCTGTGTTATTTCTGTGCAGCTACTTGTCAAAGAACTATTGCATTTGCGATTGTTCTTGCATATTTTTCTTTCACATTTACTGAAGGAGGGTGTGAAATGACCCAAACCGTTCAAACTTTGTTCCACATCAACAAAAACAGCTGGCCTGGCTCTGTCTAAAGATGCAAAAAAGGACATCTAAAGCTCACTAATTAACATGTTGTACCTTGATTGTTTGATGTGTACAAAAACCCTCTTTGTGCTTAGATAAGCTAATCAACCTCATATTTAACAGATATGAGAGAAGTGTTGTTCTGCTAATCTAACTCCCAGCAAGAATGCAAATAAGAGTATTTCTCAAAATGTCAAACTATTCCTTTAAGAATGGACTCATCTAAATAAATGCATGTTATTTCTTCACTACTTACTGTCAAGTGTTGCCGAAGGCTCTTTCACAATCCAAAGTTTCTACCGCTCTTCCATTAAGTGTTATATAGCATTGACAAAGGGTCGTTTTTCAAATCAAAAACAGCATTGTGGGAGTTGTGTGAACAATTCACAAACAAGGTGTGAAATCAGAACATTTATGCACTGATAAAACCTTGAGTTCAAGGTTTTGTTTTGTTTTTTATTAAAGGAAAAATATTCTGCAAACTGTAGATGTCTCACCTCTGTATCATTTGAATTTCTTGAATTGTGGCCATTGTGCTTGGATGACAACACAATGGTAAAATTGACTAAACAAAAGGCTCGAGCCTTCCAAAATTAGTACAATAGGCAGTGCTCTTGAAAAATAAATGAGACAGGTCTTTGTGACGAGAGTATAATGATCTCTCTCAGTCATTTGAGGGAGCGCTAGCTGGTTCTACAGTTATTCAAATGCATTCTAGCCTTTGCCAAATTCATCTCTGTTTGCCCTCTCAGTAACTTCACTTCCCCCTCAGTGTTATCTGTTTTTCTCTCTGTCTCAGGCTTCCCTTATGAGAAGGTGAGAGAGCGCACTCTATACCTTCAGGTGTTGGACTACGACCGCTTCAGCAGGAATGACCCCATTGGAGAGGTGTCAATCCCCCTTAACAAGGTGGAACTGGGCCAGATAAAGACCTTCTGGAAGGAGCTCAAGCCCTGCAGTGATGGCAGCGTAAGAGAGGAAGGAATGGCCATTTGGCTCAAACGATGACGAATCCAGTGTTTTCAATCAGATGTTGTGAATTGCAGTTTTATAAAAATAAGTGTGATGCCATTTGTTGACTGCTTTCAGCATGTGAGCGTGATTAACATAATTTTTAGGGTGAGCAATGGGCTCGGCTAAGCCAGCCTGGCCGCTGGACCATCTGTGTTTCGCACAAGATGTTAGAGCAGAAAGGGCAGTGATGTAAGATTACACAACAAGCTAGTGAGTAATCTGGAGTTTGATCTTCCCTGATGAAATCTGATATTAGACTGCATGATTCATACCCCATTGTGTGTGTGTGTGTGTGTGTTTGTTTGTGTGTGTGTGTGTTTCCTCAGGGGAGGCGAGGAGACCTGCTGGTGTCTCTCTGCTATAATCCCACTGCCAACACCATCACGGTGAACATCATCAAAGCGCGCAATCTCAAAGCCATGGATATCGGGGGCACCTCAGGTACAGAATCCTCCTTGTTTTTCTCAGTCTTTTCTCTGTGATAAACCTCGTTCACCAGTGAAGCGCATCTCATGACATTGTAAACTCAGTGGCTTCACACATACACACACACCACACAAACACAAACACACACTTCCTTCTCCGTGTTCAAAAATGTACTGCCCTGTCCGGACAGAGGACGGTTGCCATCTGGCTCCTAAGCTGGGTCGCCTTGTAGATAGCCGTGGCACCAAGGTGACATTACATCAACCATCTCTCCCCTGCCCTCTCTCTTTCCTGTTCTCTCTCTTTCTGTATATCTATGAGGATCTTCAGCCTCCCAGCCAAATCTGTGTCAGCTCAGTCTGGTGCTGGGTTTTAAAGTATCGGGTCTCACTGTGAAATGCTTTCTGTGGCATATTTTTGTAAAATTACTTCTTCCTGCTGGAGTAGGAGCGGTGTCTGTTAGTATTACAGAATATGATAATGCTCCAGAATTGGTAGTACAAATCCCAGGCCCTATTTCCATAAATACTTCCTCATTTGTATGTTTCTTAGCTCAGGGGATAAGTTGACCTTGAGCTCTAACTAGGTATCTGCTTCCCTGCTGCCTGCCCTGACTTTAACAATTAAGAGGGTAATTGCAAACCTGACCCTAAAAATCACCTTGCATGGGCACCTTTATCCTCATCCTCATGTAAACTGCTGTTCTCCGCATCCATGTTGCAGATCCATATGTGAAGGTGTGGCTGATGCACAAGGACAAGCGCGTAGAGAAGAAGAAGACGGTGACAATGAAGCGCTGTCTGAACCCCGTCTTCAATGAGTCCTTCCCCTTCGATGTGCCCGCCCATGTGCTGAGGGAGACCACCATCATCATCACCGTAATGGACAAGGACAGGCTCAGCCGCAATGATGTTATTGGCAAGGTAACGCTTTACAGTACACTTTGTGTTGTTGCTTTTGAAAAATTACATCTGAGTAAAGGTATTTTCAGAGAGCAAGCGGCCGCCGCTGAGGTCGGTGAACTTGCCGTTGCATCTCGCACTGATACCATGGCAACAACAGAAATTACACTGAGGAAAACAAATACCAAATTATACACCAGCAGTGAACAAACAAATCATTGAAGAGAAACAGTCTAGGAGCAACACAAAAGTTTTAACATCTTCTCAGGCAACAATAACATTTATGAAATTAGTTGGTAAAACTTACATTACATATTATCATCAGTGTCAGTCATTTCCTCTATTTCAAAGCAATGTTGTCTTCCAACGAGTTCGATGAGAAGATCGATACCACTAACGTCTGGCAATTAAATCTTATCTTAAATCTTAAATTAAGTCTACAGCTAGCAGACTGAAAGCAGGGGGAAATTGCTAGCCTTGCTCTCTCCAAAGGTAACAAAATCTGCCTACAGGCACCCTTTAAAGCTAACTAATTAACACATGATATCTAGTTTGTTGGACCGTGTGAAAATGACAGTTCGTAGTTTTGCGGGAGGTTACGTGTTGGACTATTTCTTGACCAGGAGCAGTTGCCAGGCAACTGGTGGAGACTCCAGGGAGTTATTGTTCCCAGTGAAGAAACAACTTAATTTATTAAGGTTTCAATGGCAAACTACATTTTAAAATCCACTAGTGATACAGCTTGTGAGAGAGCTGAGATCACTCTTCCCCTTTTATTTCTCCAGCAGAGTCACTGCTCCCTCTCGCGTACCAGGTGCCTAATATTACAGAAATTATATTACCCTTTTTCTAAAAAGGGGTCTGAGTAAATATGCAAGAAACATAAACCTAACCGACACGTCTGAATGACAAAAAGCTTTTATTTTAACAGAGAGATGAAGCCAACAGTTACACATATTCCACATCTAAAGAGAGATTATCTACATTATCATATCCTCCTCTCTTCCCCTCTCTCAGATCTACCTATCGTGGAAGAGTGGACCAGCGGAGGTGAAGCACTGGAAAGACATGCTCGCTCGGCCACGTACTAACGTCCATCGCCCAGTGGCACGCTCTCAAGGCCTGATCGCACCGCCCAGCTTCCTCCATGGCCCCCTCCCATCTCCTGGTCCCCCTTCCTCCCTCCCCTCCTCCCACTCCCGTCCTTATGCACAAGACTGACTTGCTGCCAGGCTGCGAAACACGGGTACAATTAGCCATCTGCTCTCTTAAACCTTTAAACTTTTTTCTTTCAAAACCTCTGTTCTTCTCTCACTCCTCTCTCTTCTTTCTTCTGCTCCCTCCTCCTCATAAAACCATGTCTTACTTTCGGCGTCTCCCCATGTTGCCAATGGTCCCCCTGTTTCTGACTGTCTGTATGTCTGTCTGTCCTTATGCACTTTGCCTGTGGAGGTCTGATGTTCAGTTTCTTTGTCGACCCCTTGGTTCTGAACTGCACTGCAGCCCCTAACCCGTTTAAGGTGCCAGTCCCGTGGGATCACAGAGAATCTTAAGTAACGATCTAATGTCATATAATCCTATTGTACGACTATTCCAGGTACACAATACTATACAGTATGTACTATATGTACATATACATATTAATATATTAGGTGTAGAGATTGGCAGAACCCCCATCTATACACGACTAGTATACAGTGTGTTATCCAGAGTCTGCTGTTTCTCATCTCTCTTGTCTCTTCATTTGTCGCCTCTTCATCTGTCTCAAGTGTACTCTATCCTCTCCCAATTTCAGTCCTCCCTCCTTTTACTCAAAAGTGGTCTAATGTTCAGCTGAAGTTATCGAAAGCAATCAATACTCAGTTTGTGATGAAACCAGCTGACCTCAAGATGGATTTGTTGATACTGCTGTGTCTTCTCTCCCTCCTCTTTTTTCTCCTCTATGCTCTTCTTTATCTCTTTTTTCCCTTGTATTGTTCCCTCTTTCTCTTCCTCTGGCACAATATTAGTGAACCCCACCCTTTCTGGACACCCCAACCCTACCCGGGCCCCCTTGTCGTCTGTGTGCTGTGGGTGCTGTGCTGTAGCTCCAACAAAAATAGAGATTTAAAAAAAAAATATATATATATAAATAAACTGAACTTTCCAAAGCTGGGAAAGCGGGAACATGATAAACTTGTGAAATGGATTGCTGATTTTTCCAGACAAAAAGCCCTGACATGGAGAGAGAAAAAAGAAGATAAACCAAACAAACAAAAAACAAACAAAACAAAAGAATCCCCCATGATACGATGATGTCATTTTTCACAGCATCACCAACTAAGGAAACCAATTTAAAATCTCCTTCCAATGTTAAGATGAAAACAGAGGCAAAGTTTTTGTGCACATGCATTTGGGTGTCTGTGCACACATCTGTCTGTTTATTGATGCTATGAATTTTTTGTGCTGCCCTGTGCTCTTGTTTCATGCTGATGGAGGTCGATCTCCACTGATTTTGACTGTATGGTGCATTAATGTGTGCCTGCCATGTGTGTGTGTGCGTGTGTGTGTGCATGTGTGTGCATGTACACAGGAGCAACACAATCCAGACTCGGCAGAAATCTTCTTCTCTTTTCTCTTTCTCATCTTGCGCTCTTCTTGCTCTTCTTACTGCCATTGTTTCCCCATCCTCCTTTACTGCCCCCTGCCTTCCAAACGAGGGCATGGGGAAGTTCTATCTGCACTTTTTGAAAATGTAATAACAATAATAATGATGACGACAGACAGTTTTGATGATGACTACAGTACCGATGGAAATTAAGGGAGAAGTTTCTGAAAGGGTGAGCAGCAGCTGGGG
Organism: Scortum barcoo; assembly: GCA_023238725.1. NCBI lineage: Eukaryota > Metazoa > Chordata > Actinopteri > Centrarchiformes > Terapontidae > Scortum > Scortum barcoo. The sequence continues at coordinate 12,339,167 of CM041536.1, forward strand.
AGAGGAGACGTCTGCTCTGTGATTTCAGGGTTTGGAGATGAAGTGGAGGATGGATGTAGGGCTCTCGTCCTCCTCTTTTTTGCTCCTCTTTCTTCCTCAGTGTATCTGCTGTATGTGTGTTTGTGTGTGTGCGCATGTGTGTTTGCATGTCAGCTACCAGACTCCTGGTGGCAGGCTGCTGGCGGCTGAAATGTCAGGCGTGGATGGAGAGATCAGGCACGTCTGCTTGTCACATGGAGGCTGGCCAACTAGCAGAGCAATTACACATTGTGTTAATCAACAGCAAGCGGAGTCAGAGCTCTGACCAGGGAGTCGGGATGCTTCTGTTTGAGTCCATAATGCTGAACAACAGGTGCATATCTGGAAACAGTAGGACAGATTTGCATTTTTGGCTCAAACACCAAAAGAAAAATAAGATAACAGGGCCTTCTCTTGAGTTTTTGTTGTGCATCACAGACCGTCGGTGTGATATTAGACGATGGTCTGATCTGAGAATAGACATTATCTCTTCCCTGAGTGCTTGAGAGCACCACAGTGTGCTGGTAGCTGCCCCTCTTGTCAGGCGCATTCAACCCGGTTCGATATTTCCATAACGTAAATAAAAGTTATAAAGCAGCGACGTGAATCAGCTATTAAGAGCTGCTCACTCAGACTCTTTCTTAGTGTACTCTGTGCTGTACCTGTCAGCCTGTCTGTGTTTTTACATTTATAAAGTCCTGTGAAGTGTAATCCTGTCAGCTACTTGGGATTTGTTTTACTGGAGCGACTTCTAAATGAGGTTCCACCTTTCAACCATCTCTCCGGTTAGACTGACTTAGTAAGCAAATATAATCATTTTGTGTTGTTGTTTGAAGCATCACTGCTTCTGTTAATGCAGCAGTTCTAGTTCCTCCTAACTCTGGCCTCATCAAAATCGATTTCTAAAATATGACATGCCCGGCAGCAGATTTTATTTTCTTTTATCGCACAATAAGTTGATAGTATCTTGTGCTTTTGTGCTAGTTTTGATTTATGATGATGATAACCTGATCGCTACAGGAAAGATTGAAACATTATGTAATGGCAGTCTAATTTGCACCAGGTTAGTCCTCGTTTAGTGTGCCCGGTCTGAGCAGCACACTGTGTGCTGTGAGCGTGTTCTGGGCAATGTGCTTCGTGTGAGACTCGGTGCTGGCCGCTGTGATGCACTGATCCAGTCCAGCACCCTTCAGAACAATTGGCCAGCTATGGAACAGGGCCCACTGTTTTGACAGCCACTGCCTGCAGTGTCACAGCACATTACACTCCCATTAGGTGGTCAGAAAGGAGCAATATCTGCTTCTTGGACCTGGGGGACTCACTATTTGTGGAGGTAATGCTCGCTAAGAATAATACAAAACACAGAGAACTCTCATTAGTAGCCATGAAGATGACGGACAGGGATAAAGGCCTGTCAGTCAGAACAAGGGAACTAATCAGTAGGCGGTTGCTGCTGAAGCTGTGAAAACCCAACGTGGTTTGAATATGCAGGTGTGCAGGTGAGTCAACACAATGCTTCTGCCCGTTCCTTTCACCAAGATTATATGTTGCTCAAGGAGTGATAAATTGCTGTGCTACAGGGGTTTGCAAAGCTTAGTCGTCAGTGACCCTGTAAACTGGGGGATATTTATTTTTAGTAACATGAGGAACAGCTTGATGCAGCTGATCCTCGAAGGTAGACTGGAGGCAGGAGGGCTGCAGTGTTGGGGATTTTTAAGACTTATGAATACGGGCTACTTCTTAAATGCAAATCCAGTGCACAATTTGTCTTTTTTTTAAAAGTCAGTTCCTAAGTAGGCTGGTCATCAAATAATTTGTCAGTGAAAGTTTGATATAACCCTTGGTCGAAGGCGGGAGGTTACCGAACTAATTGGAGAAGTGAGTAATAGAAAGAATAAACATAAACAAATATATATTCCTTTTCTTTGCCCAAAAGTAAAAAATTCATACAGTGTGTTATCCTACGTACAGTAGTCATGTTACTTATTGTTAGGGAGAGGGCCATCTCCCTGTTAGTTCAGACTTCTTGTAAAATTAAGAAAAGTAATTATGTATTAGCCTAATAAAACATGTGAAATATATTCTTTGAGTTTTCTGAGGCCCAGGGCCCACAAAGAGAACATCAGGGTTAAAAGAACTGACTTCTTACAAGCTCTGCTTATGCAAAGATTAATTCAGCAGGTATGCAATATTTATTTTAATTTATGTAGATTAAAATAGACTAAGTCACTATTTATGGTCAAGGTCACACATTTGTTACCTCTAAATTCGATGAGAAGAAAATAGTCAAATGTGATAGTAATATTATACTTTCATATGATTCAGTCTCAAAATCATAAGATATTTATCTACTGACTTTAGTGAACACAGTGTATCACAGTGGTATATCATTTTATCCACAAAGTTGCACACTCCATAAAATAACCAGGAGTCCCAAACATTATGTTCTCTCATCGCCAGCAGTCAAACAGCAGCACCATTAAAATGGATGGTAAACTCAGAGCCAAACAGTATAAAGGAGAAAGCAATTTCCAAATCCTGGTTTTATTATACTGCCACCTGTCTCACACCTCCAAACATATTGCGTTTTGTTGGCAGCAGCACTGTCAGCAATGACCTTCAACTATCCTGAGCTCATGAATATACCATGGCAGTGTTACAGATGCTCCCACTCAAGACTTTTTTCAGACAAACTCCGCTCAGTGTACTTGCTCTCCTCTCAGCTCTGACTTTCATCAGCGCTTCATTTGCTGGCGAAGCCAACTGGTCGGTGCAGGTGTGGATAATTACTATTTGATTAAAAAGGTTTAATTTGAGATGACAGACACAGCCAACTCTGCCCACAACTTTGCCACTGACTAAAGACTCTTGAAAAGGACTTTTCTTTTTTAGTTTATTGGATGTTTCTCTTGTTAGTGTTCAATCTGTTGGGAACACTTCCTAGTTTCTATTTTCAGTGTTTCTGTCAGTTTCTTTAACATTAAGCGCAGTCACTTTGTGCTTTCAGCCACACAAACAGCATGACTTGAGTAATGGCAGTGCCATTCTATCATTTAGTCCACTACTTCAGGCCAGACTGAAATATCTCAAAAAATATTGCCAACATGATGCTCTTGGCTTGTAGTGAAATGTTTCGATGACCGTTGCATGGATTCATATTCATGTCCCTCAGTGAATTAATTCATCCCGCATCATCATTGGGTCAAAACTTTAACTTGTCCGCTACTTTGTTTTTATGACCAAATACCAGCCAGAACTAACGACATTCCCATCAGTCTCAGCCGTACATTAGTGCTAATAAGTAAATGTTTGCATGCTAATACTTTAAAATAAGGTGGTGAACGTGGTCTATGTCCGAAGTCACCCCCTCATTCACTGCTCCTTATATAATGGACACTTGATGGTGAGCATAAATTTAGATTTCTGAAATATGCTATATGTGGATAAATTGATTCAGGCATTCATAAAATGGTTGAGGGTAAATGCAGAGCAATATATATTAAATGCAGGCAGAGCCATGGTATCATTAGACCTGCTAAAAATGTGCATGTTAGCATTGCCACAGTATACTGACATTAGTATTAGCTCAAACCTCTGCAGCTAGACTGGCTGTATGCTCCCGTCATTAGTCTGACCTGCTGGATATAGTGAAGGAGGATATCCGTCTTCCATCTTCTATAAGGTGTTTATTTTTGGGCGTGTCCCCCCAATTCATCATTGTCACCAGCAGCTTTGCCTTCTTTGTTTACCTTCTAAATAACTGAAAGCTTTATTGGCTGAAGGGGTCACACCTGTTTGCCAAGGGATTAGCAAGATATTCTTCTGAGCCTGATGATATTGTCTGTCCTTATACTCTGAGCCCCTTCCTTATTCTGCAGTTTTCCTTGATGGATATGACTTTCTTAAGATGAGCATCACTGACTAACTCCATTGGTAAGGTGCGTGCTTTGCTGTAGTTGTGCAATATTGAATTAAGGCTACACTGTGCTTTATGTCTCGCAGCAGCTTCAGGTGTGTGCGTGTGGATTAAAATCAGGCCGTAGTAATCTCATCCTGGAGAGACTGCAGTTGATGTTTTATTCTGCTGAATCACATTGTGACGCCTGAGTCAGCCCAGAGGTCTTGGTCACCTTTGTCATTTGTCTGCTCAGTCCCTGCGTGAGTCTCACCCTGCGCAGACCGGCCTCACCTCCCCCAACTCACCCTTTCAATTGTTTTAAGCATCTGGTGAAAGCCAGTGTGACTTCTCCCAATCAGGGTCCAAGTAAGCATATTTGAATGGTAACAAAATGAATATGAAAAACAATAATGAGTAATAATAACTTTTTTTTCTCCTTTCTGTTCACATTTGACTGTCGTATGTATGTGTGTGCTTGGTGTTCTTGTGTTGATTTCTTTACAAACGTGGTAAGAAAATCCTTCTGTTTTTGAAAACTTTATGTAAATATCGTTGGTGAAAATTAACATTTGTTGTATGCCGAGTTTTCATTTGTCACTTGAAATGATGAAGAAAACAATGATATTAATGAATAACAGTGGTGATGTTGATGATGCTGAAGCTGATTATACCAGCCCTTCTTGAATAAGGGCTTTTGATGTCCGCTGTATTTTTGTTGGAGGTGTCGTGAGGTCGGGGCAAGAGAAACAAAGGGAAGGAGTGATACCCAACACATCCCAGGCCCACCCACTGTAGCAACACTGCCACATACCCTTTACCCCTTTACCCTCCCCTACACCTCTAGGAAATGGACTGAGCGATGTATGGCACAAATTGTAGCCTGTGTTATTGATGCCATAAAACATCTCTGTATTTTTATTACAAACGTGAGAAATAGGAGCTCCTTGGCTGGGTTAGAGGACCGTTCACCTCCCTGTGGAGTCAGTCTGCCCCACTTGCTTGGCATAGCATCTCACCCAGTCTGCTGCTTATAGGCTTGGGGATTTACTGTAATAATGCCATTGTGTTAGACGGGATTGGCCCTGTACTGACACTGATGATGCCTTCCTCATTGAATTTGAAATCATTATTGCTCTGCTGGAGGCCATACATGGGGATGGGCATGTATGGAGGAGGGGGTGGGTTGGATTTTGGAGGAAGACGTACATCATCTGTCTGGCCCCAAAAAGACAATTTGCATGCTTATGATTCAGCCTCTTCTTTGGTGTTGTACTCATGATTTAGCACAACTGACTGCTGTGAACTTGCCAAATATTATGCTTGTCTCCTGCTCAGTCAGATATCTGTAAGAACTCTCAAACTCCAGCAAGGAAAACCTAGGATTAGTGCAACTAAATGTGAAATGTAGTTGTAATAAGGGTTTTTTTATATCAAAAAGCAAGGGAGAATAAGATTGGTCTTTCCAAATATTCAAAATGTGCCCTGTGCCTTCACATATATTCACCCCACTGCCGCATCCAGAATATAAAAATGCACAGGGATGCAGTCCAGTTATTTTCTCTGCAGGTGTCTGTACGCCCACTTCCCTATTTTCCATATGCCATAGCCTTACGTATCTGGCTGGACCTGTGTACAGTGCAGGGATGCAAGCTTATCAGTTTCATATTACTTCTAGTTCTGTCTCCGCCACAGACATGATATGGTACAGCAGATACTCCCAGGAGCCCTCTGCAGGAAGGACAGTGGATACAGTCCTGCCTTCATTTGTAATACCATCCTTTAGAGGTAGTCCCATGGGGAGTTGGAAAACACACACACACACAATCTGTCGTTTATCGATGCACTGAAAATAATTCTGGCTATCTCCTCCAAATCACGATCCTTCAGAGTACGTGTGTTTTTCTGTCCTCGCTGGTTGTAAATAGACTTTGTGATTCAGTTAGAGCAGCCTCTAACTCCTGCCATAATGTGGACATTTTTTAATCAGGTAGGTAATAAGCAATACACTCAATTGATCTAACGCCATACGCTGAAATCGTACTCACCGAGTCTTGACGGTGACTCCTTTGCATTGAGGGATGTTGAGGGTAACACTCCTGTTTCTTCTCCTCCTTTCTCAACTTGCCATGGCCCACCTCTTCAACAAAGAGTGCTCTAACTTAAAACACACAATTGTGATGTGTACAATCTAATTTCATGTATTTATTTATGTATTTTTGCCAACTTTGTATAGTGTATAAATATCTATAAATATATGAAAAATGACAGTACTGTATAGATTTTAGCTGCCTGGTAAGGTTAATAGTATATACTTGGTAGACTAAAAGAAAAAGCGTAGAGCTGTTCAAAAGCCAGACAATGAGAAAATGCTTTCTGTAAAACCTGGTGCCACTGGCTCTTTTTATAATCTAGGTTTCGTTTCTGGTTTATTTTTTTATTATTGCCAGTGGGATCCAAAGTGTGTGTTGTTCTTCTTTCCGTCCGTTCGTTTGTTATTCGGTTCATTTGTTGTTTTTACTTTGTTTCTTGACAAGACACAGCGAGGTTCAGGCAGCCAGGAGAGTGCAGTGGAACGCAGACTGGGACCCTGTGCAGTAGTGTATGCGTGTGCGTGCGTGTGTGTGTTAGGTGTGCGTCCGTCCATGGTAGTGCTAGTGCTCTCTGTGCAGTGCCTCCCTCCTCCTCCCTCCTCTCTCTCTCTGATGTAGTTTGTCATGTGACGCAGTGTGTGTTAAGGTGCAGGATGACTGTGTTCGCTGAAGCTGGCAGATGCCCTCTCTCTCTCTCTCTCGCTCCTCCCGCTCACGTCCACCCTGCTTCTTCATTATAACGCTTCATTTTAATCCTCCACCAAGTATAGATTTCCACTTCCTCTGCTCGATTGTTCATTTACCCTCCCATTCAGCTGGTAATGCATACACCACCACAGTCTAATTTCGTAGTAATCCATGCTTCCTCATCTATCTGTGATTCTTTGTCTATTAGCAGCTCTCTTCCATTACTGTAGAGCACCTTGTTTTTCCTACAGAGCTCTGGACAGAGAATGGACCAGAGAATGATTTAGAGAATGATTAGCACAAAAAAAAAACCAAAAAAAAAAACCCAGGATCCATGCACCTCATCCCTGATCACACCTTTGTTTATTTGTTTTTCCTCTCTCTTACCAGGTCATACCTTTTGCATCCCTTTGTACAGTCTCTGAGGAGAGGGCAGCTGCTAGCTCAGCACGCAGAAACACAAAGCAGCCATATTCAGATGTCAAGCACAGACCTGTGATTCAAATCTATGTTGTGGTGGCTTCGCTGCCACCCCGTTTGTAGCAAGAGCAATGGAATAGCCTTAAAGATTGGACCAACTACATTAAAAAAAAGTAGTGGGATATGTGCATTTGTAGTGGACTATTATTACCTTCCCTTTCCCACACCAGATTTATTACTCAGTATTCCGATGTGTTGCTTGGTTGCTTTGTACATATCTGTGTAGTACTTCTGTTGATGTCCCTGTATTAGGATAGTAACGGGTTCTTACTGGGCGGCCTCTGCAGACGTCCTCACCCTCCTGCCTCATCTCATTTCCTCAAAAACTTCAAACATTCCATCTGAATCTCAAGTGAGCAACATTTTAAAGATTAGATTAGATTTCTGGGAGTTAAAACAGCAGAAGGACTGAGGAGGACACGGGCATTTCCGCTGGAGCCATGTCAATAACCAAGACGTCTTGTCTGTGTTCACGTCCCTCTGAGAGCCTACAGCACACTCAGCATAAAGACCCTCACACACAAGCCTCTCTGCTCCTCCTCCAAAAACCCGCCAGCCCACGCCGGCCTCACCCGGCTCCGCGAAGTCAGTGGGTCAGCGACTGGTTTGAGGAACCTCTGACCTCCAAGGGGGTGAGAAGGGTGAGGTAGTTGAGGAGGCGGGAGAGCCCTGGGAGGCGGCAGAGAGGAGTGTCCTTGTGGTCACATCCTGGGTCAGGAGGGAAAGGAGCGAGGGCGTCTCGAGGTCAAACCCGGTAGCACTTTGGTTTTGCGTTCCATGTTTTTTTAAGCCTCTCCTGTTTTTTGGCCGAGCGGACTGTGATCTTACTGGTTGATTTTCTCGTTCTCCTCCACCCATCAGTGTTACAGAGTGTGTTGGGTGGACGGAGCCATGGAGCTGAGCTCTGATTTTGTTCCATATTAAAGAGTAATTTTTACTAAATCTGTGTCTGGAGATTCTTCGGTCTTTTTTGTGTGTTTTTCTAAGGTTATTTGTAGAGTGATGTACATTGACATGGAAAATGTACTGTGTGGGCCAAAGTTTGTGGACACCCAAAGTATATGGGCAACCACCTATTGTTCAATATCTTATCTCAAAACCACTGCCATTATTAATCTGTAACAATTTTGATTATTGATTAATCCTCCTCTTTAAAAAGTCCTTTTCAGCCATGTTTGTGGAGTGGCTTGGGGGATGGCACCACTTTGGTTCAATTGAATTATCTCAATAACTACTGGATGCCATAACATTTGCTACAAATATTCAAGGCCACTATATTATAAATTAAAATAACTGGTGATTCCCTATTATTTTTTGTCCAGCAACATCATCAGGTCAGAAATCTAATTTGCTCCATACTTTGTTGTCTGACCTAAACTGAGATGGTGAACATAATAAAGGTTATATCAGCTAAACATTAGCATTATCAGTGTGAGAGTGTTGGCATGATGATGTTAGCATTTCACAATTAAAGCACCTCCGAGTTTAAGTACAACCTCACAGAGCTGCTAGCATGGCTGTAGACTCTTGTTAAAGCAGACTCCAGTTAAAGCTTCGTAATTTGTGAATATTTTCTCATTTTCATCACTGTTTCTGACATTTAATTGACCAAACGGTAAGTCAACTAATTGAGAAAATAAGCCGATGAATGGATAATGAAAATGGATAGTTTGGTTGCAGTCTCAGTAAATAAAAGAATCTTCTGAAAACATTATTTTTAAACCTGAAACTTCTTCCATTCAGTCTCAATGATGCTGGATGGAAGTGAGATCAGAACTGTGTGAAGGTGAGAGAGGCTCTTTCTCACCAATTCTCACCATTTCCTTTGTGCACGTGAGTTTGCACGTTTTGAAAGAGGAAAGGGTTTCTTAAAGTGTTGCCGCAAAGTTTTAAAACAAAAGCAGCTGTAACGTTAACATTTCCCTTTATTTGGAGTATAGCCTCTAACCAAAAAACTGGGAAAAATAGCCCACCAACAAAATGTGTCCACACACTTGTGGCCACATGGTGTATCTTGGACACATATACACTGTAATTAAACTGCAACCTAAATAATTAGAAACTGTAATGACACCATTCCAGTTGAACATGTTCCACCATAGATAGAGGCAGCAATTTGTAAAGGTTGTTTTTGCCTTTAAGGGCAATTTAAAATAGTATGTAGTGCGGCTCTGCTCTGAGCAACACATTAGTCAGCATAAAGGCAAATGAATCGCAAAGCTACATGCTACACTCTTCCATCCCATTTTCAAGGATGATGACAGATTGTCTCATTAATTAGCTCCTGCATTGTTCATACAGCTCAGTTCACTTCTGACATTTTGCACTTCAGTTCAACAGCTGTGTGTATTTCAAGTTCAATCCATCAGACATACAGTAATAGCAAACAAAGGCATCTCTTGCAACGTGATAGTGAAATAGATTATTTTTCTTTAATTCAATCTGCCAAAGACTAGCCTGTCTTGTACATGTCAGGAACTGTGCGCTTCTGACTTTGAATGTCTTATTTAATGCCTGAATCCCCCTCTGCTCATCACAGTCTGCCTCCTTAGCATTACACGCACCAAAGCTGACTTGAAAATGAAAAAAGATGACAATGCAATTTACTCCAAACTGTCTGTGCCAGATTTGCCTATTAAGTACAGAAGTCAAAAAGGAAGCAGGAAGGAGATAGAACTCAGAACAGTGAGGCGGTGAAGCAGAGAGAGCACCTCGGAGACCTGACACACAAAGAGGGGTCTTAGCGCCTGAGCTGTCTCTTTATGTTTCATATATATGTTGAAATATTAATTCCGTGCTATTCTGTGCCAGACATAGAACCGTGTTACTGAACCGACAGAGAAACCAAGAGCAGCAGACTTGGGCAGGAAACACAGACGAGCCTTGAGCCAGCCGAGCTCCTGCAGACAGGGGCCGAGGTTTCGTCCCTCCCTGAACTACAACAGACGGCTGCAGGCAAGCCAAGCGCATCAACTCGACGGGAGACCCTTGCTTGCATCACCTCCATCTATTTTTAGAAGCACTGCACCCACCTTTTTTCCATCTTTTAAGCTCCCTCCGTCTTCCGAGTGTTATCTCAAGTGCAAACTGTTGCAGAAGGTGCAGCATCCCCCCCAACATCCCCCAGTATTGTTGTGATTTTAATCCAGAATCTGGCCTATAACTGAGCCTGTTACATATTTTCTGTGATTTATGCAGATGAAGAACAAACACAGATTGCTGTATTGCAGAGCCGAACAATCACGTGCAGGGCTGAGAGTCTGCAGGTTTTCATTTCAAACAGCAGGTGCTTCCACTGATCAGTTCCTCCTCTCTGACTCTCAGGCTGAAGTTGTTCTAATAAGCGAAATCATCTAGTGTAATCTTTCACTGGAATGAAAATAGGCGCCTGGCCTATTCGCTCTGCATGGATCCCTGTGAATTTATAATTAGAAATGCCAATAATGTGCACATTGTATTTAAGAGAAAGGAAGCAGGAAATGAGACTGTCAGTTTCAATGATGCAGGCGTTTCCCCGTAGTTATTTTTTGGAGAAGATAATGAACAGTTCCACGCTTGGCACGACAGCATGTCAAGCAAGAAAGACTGTGGAACGGCGACATAAGCAACAACTTGGTAAAGATAGGCTCCCCCGACCGCCAGCATTGGACACATGGAGGGAGGAAAGGGAGCAAGAAGTGAAGTGACAGAGGTGAAGATGTGGTGTGAGTCCAAGGAAATGAGATAAAAAGAGAAGAAATAGGAAGTGAGAATTAGAGGAGGTGTGTGGAAACAATGTTGCTGTTAGTGCATTGTCAGATTTCTAGAACCGCAGGGTGAGCAGGTTGTCATGGAAAAAAAAACCCAGTCAGATTTTATACTGTAACTCGGTCCCATCTAATAATGAAAGAGTGAAGAAATCAAACTGTGTTTGAAGCGCTCATACTGTGTGTTTGAAGAGCATGTGGGATCTCTGATATAAAGCAGGCATTGTGTCAGATCCACTGGATGAAAATCACACTGTTTTGCTCCTTTAGTTCAAAAGAAAAACACTCCTGTTGGATGTTAATAAGAATTTATATCCATATCTGCATCCAGATAAATGACCCTGATGTCAAGCTCTTGCTGTTTTTCCTGATGTCCTAAATACACCAGGAGGTGGATTTCCTCCAGATTAAATTGAGACGCTCATGTAGACGTCTGTGCAGATGTATAGATGGTGTACGGACATTTTCTCCTGTTAACAGCACTGGATGATAACTCCCTGCCTGGGATGGACATTTTTATCAAGATGTCATGCAAATTTCAAGCCATCCATCATTTTTACATAACCTTACATCTTCCCTCAGCGAGGCTGGAGTCAGTGTCTCTGTGGCATCACACTGCCATCCAATGGACATGTGAAGAAACTGCCTGATCAGGATGTTTTGTATGGGAACTGAAATTAAAGCAACACTTATCTCCAGGAGAGGAAAGTCACACTGTGCACAAGTCAGTTTTTATTTATACATCCAAAAAATCACAAATTTGCTTCAAAAGGCTTCACAATGTGTACAGCATACAGCACCCACAATCATGAAAACACATATAACAGATATTTGTACCTCAGGGATACTTCTTTAGTTACCAGTTACCTATGTGTAATAATCATGGAGTAACTTAGGTAATAAAAAAATGAAATTATAATATGATAAAAAAATATATGCTGTGTTTGATACTAAAATAAACACGATTATTAAGAAGTATAAATGTATAAGATGCTTATTAGTAATATCTATTATCACAACAATCAGTTAACTACCTGCTAGTGTTTTAGAGTAGGACACCAACCTGAGTCAGCTGTAACACCTGAATACTGCTGCCTGTGAGAGGGTGAACCTTGGTTATCATGTGAGCAGAGAGGATTAAATAAGAAGCTAAAAGTGCCGATGAATCTCTATAGCCTCTCCAAACGTCAACATAAATCCTGCTGAACTACAGTAAAGAAAAAATAGGGAGCAAGACATCCCAGGATCGCTAGGTGTTTTATGGAAAACAGCAGTATATTTATAAAATCTCACTGCAACAATATCCACTTTTTTGAAAATAGTAGTGTTAAATAACATCCACTTTAAAATGATTTGAAATGAAACATTTGTAACATTTGACCTCATCTGACGGGGATGTGGAGATGAGACAGAATTAACTGTGAAATATTGGTCTATAAGAAATGTATGCAACAGTCCGCTGTATTGTTGCACTGCACTGAAAGTCTGGTGTTATTATAAAATGCAGAATAGAAGCTGAATATTGAATCAGTTGCAGTCAACATCTTAACTAAACATTAAATGTGATTGTATTGTGTATTTATCAAACAACTTGCACAGGGCAGGTGTTGAATAGATAAAGAACAGATGTACAGTTGAAACATTACGTTAACAGTAAGCAGCCAACCTTTCACACAGGAGTCACTGCTCAGCTGTAATGTTGCTGCCCTTGGCTGAATCTCCTAGCAACAGAAGCCTGTTTACCTACAAACTCACCACAGGACAGAAAGGTGAACAAACAACCTGGAGCCGCAGGTATGTCTGGGGAATAAGTGAAACTTTTCCTCTGCTGCAGCTTCTCTTTTTGTTTTTTGTCAGGGGTAATTTATATCCGGTGTACATAAACATATCTGTAACTGTACTGCAGTGCTGCTGAGTTTTTCTCCTCACTCTTACAGCATTTGGTCAAGGGAGCACTCATTGCATTATTTGCTACAGACTTTGCAATCACTTCTCCAGACAGCTCTGAGCTCTGCTGGATACGGTCAAACCTAAAAACAAAGGAGTTACACCTTGTTTGCTGCTTTTATTTGTGGCTACAGCACTGCGCACATGCCCAGAGGATTTTTGCAATCCATCACTCTTGTCAGTGAAGGTTTCCATTACAGCAGTCACAGATGGCTGAGCAGGGGAGGAAAGTCACGCCGACAGTCGGAGCAACGGGCAGCAGGGGACGACTGACCGGCAACAGAGCCAGACTCTACAATACTTCTTACAAGGCGTCTAATGGTGAGAGAGTGTAGAAAACTTTTCACTTTAATTTCACATTACAGACATGGTCAAACAGTCTCAGCACACACAGAAATAGATTTCAACTCACTGGTTAGGATTCAGATTCTCATGGCCAATATTTTATATGACTGTGTCGCACACAGAAAGGATGAACTTCACTTCTTACCTGGGAAATCCCAGTGAGACCGGCTTCACGTCAAACCAGAGACCAGCCATATATTACAGGACCAGCTTGGATAACATTGACAACCCTGAGTTTGGGTGAGTGTCAGAGCAGGTGAGAGCCTGTGCTCTACAGGCTCAGTGGATTTTGAATCCATCCTACACAGGTGTTTTTAATTACTCTGGCTGATTAGACCCCCGACGGTGGAGGCTGGGTGGAGCTCTGCTGGGATTATTGAAACTCTATGAACAAATTAACAAAATTTAGCATAAAACGTACTAGCTGTCGATCAACCACAGTGTGTACGCACCCACAAAGCCCACAGAGGATAAATCCCTGTCTTTGTGTGTGTGTGTGCGTGTTTGTGTGTGAGTGTAGGGCCTTTAAAGAGTCAGTTCAGCCAAATCCAAACTAAACATATCTTATGTTAAGTAGTATCTGGCCATGCAGATAGTTTTGGTTTTATTTGCTCAATTTTTAAACTTAAAGCAAGGCTCAAAGGGTGGCATGATGCAGGGAATACGTTTTCTTCTTTTTTTACTGGAGATAATCTGAGTAATCAGAGAAGGAAACTCACAGGTGTGAATATTAAATTAACAACTGAATTTCATTTAGCTGCTTGAGTTTTGGTGTCCTGGTGCTGTGTATACTGGCTCACTGCTTGAATAGAACAGAGTTATTGTTAATATTATTAGCAACACCTTTTCTGTTCTTACTATGATAGACCGAAGTGTCTCCAATGATGTAGGGGTAATATTTTTACAGGCCCAACAGGTGGAACAAGGCTAACATTGGAGCCCAGTGAAATGTTTCCAAAATCAAGCACTGACTGTACATACTAACACTGTCCTGTTGTCTAATCAGGCAAAATGTTTCTGTTGGACAGAATATACCATGGGTGTGTAAATAGAAATTTATTTGTGATGCTTGATTTATTGAAAAAGCTTTCCACAAACAACCTCCCTCTTAAGTGTACAGTTAGTGTACAGAATTTACAGTGATTATTTAAAACTTTCCACGGAACAACTTTGGACCAAATAAATAGTCCCTATTATATATGTACTGTTACAGATATTTTTATATAACATATATTATCAAAATATATCATTAAAATGCATTTACCTTTGTTGTATTGCATTGAAGGCAGAAATGAATCCTCACAGATGATCTTAATCATGGCTGACTGGACGTATTCTCATAAACAAATTAAATAAAATTAAATCTGTTTGCATGGCATGTATAATTTTGTAATTTGGATTAACTGACACTTTTAGGTCTCTTGGTCAAAAAATAAGACACAAGACTGTTTCAATTGCAAAATTTGCAGACCGAATTCCTGTAGTGATTCAATCAACTGTGATAAATGAAACTGTACCACTCTCATCTTAGAAAGCCTCAAACAAAGCCGTGTTGTTTTTGTCTACAGACTCCTGTTATCTGACAGCTTCATGTCCCAGACTAAGCAACACTACCAGCCTCACATCCGGTCTGACTGTTCGGGGTCTTTGCCGAGCCTCATTAACAAACCCAGCGAGAGTGGCTTCTATCAGCTGAGGCATCATCCGAAAACAGAGACTGTGGAGGAAAAGGTAGCACTTAACAACACATAAACATAACAACGCTTGTGCAAAACAATTTCTCATTGTCTGTCTATATGAATATGTCTCCTCAGTCAGAATACCAAAGCCTGTTTGTGCCACACCGTCTCATACCAACAGGTAAAATAAAACCTGTGCTAATTTAAATTTTAACAACAAACAAGAATAGATAATGTTGGGGAAGCAAAAACATGATTAAAAGCAGTACTGAATGGTGCATTTACACTGCTGCACTTCCTTCAGTTTCCCAGATCCATGTGACTGTGGGTCCAAAAGGAGAAAGTGGTTTCACAGAGGGAACAAACCTTCAGCCTAACACATTTCAGGAGAAAAAAAGCTGCATAGTAAGTATAATAAATAGTCATTAAATCAGATACATAATAATAACACTAGTCTACATGTACATTTGTAATCACACAGCTGGTGCACCACTCACTTCCTCCCCCCCCCACACACACACACACACACACACACACCTCTCACTTGTTTGTCTTTTTCTGATGTCCAGGTTGAGCCTCACCAGACTCACAGCTCAGTGATGAAAAGCGACTTCGTGCAGCCGTCATTTCTGCAGGTTGGCCCACACAGCTTCTCTCACTCTGACCTCTCTTTTGAGAGGATGTAATATTATTTTCCACCGTCTGTGAGGTTTAACGGTGTCTCTCTGTGCTCGTGTTTGAGGGCACCGAGGCAAGGCCGGGCCTGTGCCAACATTCTTCACGAGAAACAGGATTTACTCGAGGTGCCATCGCTCCCTTGGCCTGCCCAGTGAGTGCCGACCTCCTCTCAGTCAATTGTAGTAGAGTTTAATGATATCACTAATTTCTCTCTGCTCCTCCAGACCTCCCTTCTGCCATCACCCCACACTAAAAGAAATGCACCGACGGAGAAGACCATTGGAAAAAAGGTCTTTATTTCATAGTTTTTCCATTTAATAATAATCGTCTGTGTTTGGAAGTGTTATCTGCAGAACATTGCTTTCAGTCTGTTGTTGTATCTTCCAGGAGCCCACAGGGTCTCTTCTCAATGCTTCAAACAACCAGACGCTCCCTCACTCACCTTTTGATTATTCACACTTTGCTACACATTACAAGAGCACGTAAGCGTGTTAAATACTTTCAGATGATATTAAGATTAACTGGCTGGGATAAAATATTGCAGTGTATTATCCAGCCACCTGTCTACTTGGAAAATAACAAGTAATCTTATTTTCTAGTTTCTGTCACCATGCTGATGTTGAGAAGTTGAAATCCAGCCCCACGTGTGCAGGAATCATCAGTGCAAAAATGGACAATGGCTACAATCGTCGAGACATGGACAGGTACGCAAACATTAAGTCCCGCCAAGATGCCCGTGTTTCCTTTAACTCACATGACCCTTTGTTATTACACAGGTTCATCTTCAGGGCCTAAACACACCTGTGATGGCACCTCAATGACCACTCATCACAAAAAAATAAAGTTTGAGGTTTCTTGTTCACCAAACTGTGGGTATTTGATTATTATAAAAGAGTGATTGTGAAGGAATCATAACTAGAAGTGTGAATAAGAGCCGTTGCAGTATTACATATCCTTAATCCCTCCCCGTCTCTGTTGTTTTATAATAGTCTTGTCATAAAAAACGGCTAATTTTCAGCTCCTTGTGGAGTCCTTTTTGTGCGAGCTGAAAGGCTGCCAGTCAGACAGTTGTGTGAAGAAGCCAAAGAGGGAGTGAAGGAGATGAGGCATTGTATTTGACTGCCTCGCTGTCACTGACCTACAGAGAATGAGAAGAGTGTAAACTAATGAGCAAAATAATTACACTCAGACTAAGTATAACACCGATTCCCATCGACGTCTGCGGTGTGTCACACTGTTTTGCCACCCACAGCTGTGAAACGAGCAGCAGAGCATGGGCCGAGGAGGTGGATTGAGTTTCCAAAAGGATCACATTATTTTTCATATAGCTCCATACTTTGGGCCCACTATCACAGAGTGCAGCGGTTTTACGTTGTCAACACAAGTCAAAGATTGCTGCGTCAAACCATGACACCACACAGTGTCTGCAAAGAACTGTTGGTGTCAGCAAATTATAGACAGTAGATCATGTTTAATTAGCTGCTTATACATCTCCCTGAGGTGAACAGTGACATAATATGCTTCATGGAAATTTTAGCCTGCCAGCAGCTGTAGGATACCAATGTTGGTCTGTCAGTCCACCACTTTGGTCTGGACTGAAATGTCTCAACAGACATTATATCGAGTCATTGACTTTGATGATCCTCTGACTTTCCCTCTAACACTGCCAGCAGATTCACATTTAGTTTTAAGTGAAACGTTTCAACAATTCTCCGATGGATTGCCATGAAATTTGGATCAGACATTGACGTCTGCCTCAGGGTGAACTTTGATAGTCGTTTAACGTTTTCTCTTGCGCCGTTATTAGATCATTTCATTTTGCCCAACACATTGATTCATGACCAACATTCCCATCAGCCTCAGCTGCACTGTGTTTAATGTTAGCATGACAACAAGCTAAACTAAGATGGTTAAAATTAGACCTGCTAGCATGAGCATTTCCTTCAAAGCATCCTTATGTCCTGGTGGCCTGGCTGTAGACTACTTCAGAGATGGCAGATATTCTCTGGTTCCAGCTCCTCCAGTGTGACGATCTGCTGCTTTTCTTCATTTTATGATAATTACAGCATTTAAGTTTCTTTGGTCAGACAAAACAGCCCGAGGTGACATTTGAAAATGTCATTTGAAAAAGCAGAAAGTGCAGCTAATTTTATAGACAAAACGATCAATCTATTAATCAAAGAAAATAGCTGACAGATTCAAAATCATTAGTTGCAGCTGTACCAAAACTAAAATGATTAATGATTTTTTTGAAAAAAAAGAAAAAAAAATGAAAGGAATTGAGTGATTACAGCTTCCCAAATGTGAAGATTTGCTGCTTTTTTGTTTTCAGTGTTTGAAAGTGGAATATCTTAGCATCAAAACAAACTATTTGAAGACATTAGCTTAAAAAATGGGGACTATTTTCACAGTTTTATGATATTCTGTACAACAATCAATCAAATAATCAAAATAATAATCAGCAGATTAACAGATAATAATAAAGCTGAATGACAGTCGGAGCCCTTGACATAAACAAATACCCTCACATATATGTAAAATCTACACGTTTAAAGGAGGATTTTTTTTAATGAACCATTAGAAATGTAAGAAAAGCAACCATCAGTCTGAGACTAACTGCTATTTTTTTGCCAGAGTCAAGACGTGCTGCCAGAGGAGTACGATCATAAATATTTCAGCGCTGGGATAAATATTTCACACTTTCAATGAGATGTGAGAAAAAGATATGTGGAGGGAACGAGGATTGGATTACATATGAGCCCCACATGAATAATGAGTGCCGAGATGAGAGCACAACAAGGGCCGGGCCTGCTTCGCTTTAGAGACGGAGGGAGAAAAGGTGTAGCCACAGACAAAAAGGGGGTATACAAAGGTTGTCACACAGTGGAGACTCTGACCTGCAGGGGGCTTTGGGGTTTCTTTCAAATCTGAATCAAAATCTCCTGCTTGATTTCTTGTAAGTGTATTTCATGTGTGGAGCCTGCCTATGGACTTACCTTTTATGGTGAGGGACCCCAGCTATTCATCCTGCTTGTCTCCCTCTCTTTCTTGGCACTGACACTCACAGGAGTGCTTACACAACATTGACAGTTGGTCGCTGAGAGTTGGGCAGGCTTGTGTTTAGCATATCATAAATATTTTTGTAAATCTAAATCCAATACGTGCATTTACGCGCAGTCTGGCTTTATAAAAATAGCAATGAGATGAGCTGAGGTGCACTGGCAGACACATAAAACAGACACTGACCGTGATGTGTGGAAATACTACAGTGTGTCAGTCATGTAAACAGTAGCTGCTGCTCTCTCTGGTTCCCAATTAAGACATATTTCCCCCATAAATGATTGACACCGACTTCACCAGCTGAGTTAATATTTAATAATGGAAGACTTGGTCTCCGGTGTACACTCAGAAAACAACCCTAATGTAAAACAGCCATTCAGACACACACGTACACACACGTACACACACCCTCCACCTGAGTCCTGCTCTGATGTGGTCATTTGGTTGAGATGTCACAGGTGCTGCCGGTTTGTGGCTTCGTAATGCCTCAGTGCTCATTTTGTTTTCACATTTTTAAAGACAGATCAGGAGTTAGCAGCATGGCTAAAAAAGGTCCCACAGTCGCCCTGTGTCAGCTTCTTCCAAGAAAATGCGTCTGTGCCCTGCCACCTCCAGCTGCCTGCAGATTATCTGGATGTATGAGGGGGAGCTTCACGCCCCTCAGTCTTGCCTCCCTCTGTCCTCCAGCTCCTCATACTCATAGTCCATCTCAGCCCTCTCGTACTCCAGCTCCTCTCCCTCATACTCAAACCCCTCTCCCTCACATATCAGCTCCTCCGTCTCGTATTCGACCCCCTCCTCATCGTACTCAAGCTCAGCGCCGTCGTACTCTGTGACTGGCCGCTCCCCTGCCTCCTCCTCCTCCTCCCCCACCTCCTCCTCCTGCCCCTCTGTCGCCGCTTCCTCTTTGATGTCTGCGTCCCCTAAAGTCACCACAGCGCCGTTTGTTGCTTGTTTCGAGCTGCTGTTCTTCAGGATGCCGTGGATCACTGGCTCCTCTCCTGCCAGAGCTGCCTCTTCGGCCTCCAGCTCAGCCGCCTTCCGCAGTCTTGCCTTCTTGGCCTCACGCGCCTCCACGAACTCCGCGGCACCTTCCCCGACCACGAGCACCTCCTCGCCCACTTTCGGAGGGCCTTCCACTGGGTTGTGGTCGTAGGAGAACAGGCGCAGGGCTCTGAGACGTTTCAGGCTGGGAAACTCTGATATTTTGTTGCGGTCCAAGTCGAGTATCTCCAGGCCCTCCATGCGCAGCAGGACTTTGGGGAAGGTTTCAAAGCGGTTCCCATAGAGCCATAATCCCCTCAAAGCCTCCATGCGCCAGAGGTCAGGGGGCAGTGTCTTTAGCCGGTTGTCCCCGATCTGAAGGGACTTGAGGTGGGGCAGGTCGTAGAGCTCTCGCGGAAATCTCTGGAAGAAGTTACTCTCCACCCACAGGCAGCGCAGACTCTGCAGGTTCCTCAGCTCGGGCGGGAGGCTCATCAGCCGGTTGCTGCCCAGGTAGAGACGGGTGAGGTTGGTGAGCTGGCAGACGGCCGGAGGCACGTCCTCCATCTTGTTGAAGTCGAGGGCGAGGATCCGCAGACCTTGGAGCTGGGAGATACTGTCTGGCAGCGTGCGCAGGCTGTTCCCACAAACGTACAGCTTCTCCAGGTGCATCAGAGTACTTACACGCAAAGGCAACCACTTAAATTTACGGTAGCTCAAGTCCAGCACCGGGTCCCCGCTCTCGAACAACTCCTCTACCCCTAGTGGGAGCTCTTCCTCCACCTCCTCCTGCTCTTCTTTCTTCTTCTCCGTGATCTCTGCCTCCTCGCCATCCTTCGGCCCCTCCTCTTCCTCTTCCCCCTCTCCCTTCCTGGAGGAATTGCCCATGCTGTGGCCTGCAGCCCCTGAGTCAGGACAGAGTCATCTGATGAGGTAGCGTCTGTGACAAGTCAAGCCTCCGCATGGGAGATGCTACTGTTTCGCGGCTGAACCCAAACAGCGTCATGTTGCGGGCCAATCAGGTGTCTCTTTGTCCCTTCACACTCTTGCAGCCATGTTTGTCAGGTGTCTCTTTGTCCCTTCATCTACCGCTCGATCGGGAAAGGATCCACCTAACAAACTGTGAAGTAATAGTAATGGTAGTAGTGGTAGTAATAGTAATAGTAGTAGTAGTAGTAGTAGTAGTATAGTAGTAGTAGTAGTAGTAGTAGTAATAATAATAGTAATAGTACTGCTGGTGGTTGAGCTCAACAAAGTACAGATGAATTTTGAGCTGAAATTGAATTCCTGCTGTCCTTACCCTTTCCTCTCCTCTTGAACTTCCTCGAGGTTTTTAAGAGAAAGATAACAAGCAGCTTTCGAGGTCACCTGTCCACGTGATCCGGGCTGTCTATCAGAGCAGGACAGAAAAAAAGTGCCACTTTAGGACACTAAATAGTCAGTTTGCTGTCCCTCCCCCAGCCGGGTGTCGGTGGATAAGCCCACAGTGTGCGCGCAGCTCGGTGACCTGGCCGCCGGCAAAAAAAGCCTCAGAGTTAATGGAAGTGTGTCCACTAGTTAATGCAGCTGCTCCCCATTAGAGGCCGGGGTCTTCCGCAGTTATGATCCGCGCCGGAGAAATTGCACATTTTGGGAAAGTGCAGCGCGGACTGAGGAGCTGAGTCCTGATGTTGGCCGCTTCTCTCCATCAGTGAGAAGGTTTACATTGAAGTGCTGCCTCCCTCCTCCTCTTCCTCCCTCCTCCCTCTGTAACCGGAACAGAGGGCAACCACATCACATGGTCAGTGTGTGTGTGTGTGTGTGTGTGTGTGTGTGCGCTTAAAGTAGTCTGTTAAAAAACAAAAAACTTTCTCTCCCATCACTCGCGTGTCATAACACGTGTTTTAAAATACTTTGAAAGAAAAGTGCGTAACTTTATTAAACATCAGTATTAAATAATACATGTTTTCCTCCTTTTTGTGAATTCTAATTTATTTGTACATGTGTACAAATAAATGTAATTTATGTGTTCATGTGTTATTTTACACACACACACACACACACACACGCAGTGAGTTCTTAAAATGATATTTTTATAGACCACAGTACTACTAATAATAATTTTGATAATAATGATAAATCGTATTTGTATTATTATATCTAATATGTTTCATCTAAGCATGTATTGTATGTGTATATATTTCAAAAAGGCTATACATTCATTTTGCCTCATCTGTGTAGTTTGTTTACTTTTAGTTTGCTGTGTTGGAATGTACAGAAGATGTGAATGTAAATCTTTTTTCTTCCACATATATGTATACACACACACACACACACACACGAACACATGTCTGTGCAGTCTTTCTTTGCCACTTCACCATCTAATGGACTAATAGACCATCCACACCACTACAAACAACAGAGGTCCTGTCCTTGTCTTTCTCAACCTGTCCACCAGATGCCCTCAGACTTTCCCTCCTGCTCCAGTCACATGATCCCCACATCCACTTACTCACCTGTTTCCACTTTGTGCCATCAGCCCTGCAGAATATAACTGGCATCTGAACCTGAACACCTTCTTGAAATTGGTCTGTTCTTGATCTTTTCCTGCTTTTCTTGTTTTCTGTTCCTGGCTTTACTTGTCGTGCCTTTCTTGTCTTTGTTTGGACTGACATCCTGTTGCCTGTTCCTGACCGTCACCTTGAGTGGATTTCTCTGTTTCCTCCCCACCTGTCTGAAGTGAAGTTGTCTGTGTTTGAATCCTCCCCCTTTTATTACCGGTCATGTCACCAGACAAATAAGGCAATAAGACATTTACTCAAGGACTGTACTTTATTTTACATAAGTATTTCCATCTTATACCACTGCTGAAATACATTTCAGAGGACCTTATTGTACTTCTTTCCTTCTGTCTCCACATTTGTTAGACAGTTACTAGTTACTTTGCAGAATATGTTTTCATTCACAAAACAAAATACCAGATTCTAAAATATCTAACTGTATATAATATGAAGTAATAAAAAACCCCACAACAGAATCACAAGGGTGACCCCAAGTTACAAAAGCACAGATGGAAATCAGAGGGTCTCCATCCTAAATTCAAGTATAATGAATAACAGGTAAAAGTACTTGCCAAAGTACGATTTATCTACAGTGCTGAAAATAAAATTGTGTTTAAGAAATGTGTGTTTTGCACAAAAGTCATTATGTAAAACACATTGACATTGCCAGTATTGTATCATTTTTTGTACCACAGATGATGTAACTGTGGCCTTTAAAAATCTAGAAAAATCCATTTCAACCTGCTACATAAATAAAGACATGAAGACATCAATAAAAATAATATTATATATAACACACGATGGGTGCCATTACAAACAATTACATATAATTACATGTAATGCAATTTATACACTTTTACACAGGTATCTTGAATGCAGGGCTTTTACTTGAAACTTTTACTTTTTACTCTTTATACATATGTGAAGTACCTGAATATGACTGTAAATATAATAACATAAAAGATTGTAAAAGCCCAGTAATCATCACACAGTCTCCTGGACACTCCAAAGATGGTAAATCCAGTGCTTTTTTGCATCATACACCAAGAACATTACCTTCAGCAGGTTTTTATAGACCAATTAAAAAGCTGTGATGACAGACTTCAGACTTTCTGCTTTGATGCAGAACAGACAAATATAACCCGTAAGTTGCTGCTTACCTTCAGAGTGTCTGACCTAAGACCAATGTAAAAATTATTGATTGTTAAATTCTTCATCTGCAAAGAATTGTCAGAGAAGGTTGAGTTGAAGTCTCATGAAATGCCAGTAACCATGTGACAGTTTTACACACAGGTCTGCAGAATGTAATTACTCTCCACTTCAATCAAACAGACAGACAGACAGATAGATAGACAGATAGATAGATAGATAGATAGATAGATAATGAATAGATAGATAGATAGATAGATAGATAGATAGATAGATAGATAGATAGATAGATAGATAGATAGATAGATAGATAGATGACTAAAACCCACTGAAATGCAGTTCAGATTGAAATGAATGTGACACGACTAAAACATATTCGTACGCTGTGGCTCAAAATAGCTCCAAAATTTGGATGAGCCCAGAGCAAGTTTTAAATAAAAGGGCAACACAGCACAAGGTAACTTTATCCAGTGAAGAATATTCACTTCCTGCCCTACTTACTACAATGTCAATGTACTTGAATGTCATTAAGTACATTTACTCAAATGTAAGATATTTGGGAATAATATTTTATGCTTCAGTAATTTGCAACTAATTTCAGAGGGAAACATTATACTTTTGACCCCACTACATTTATTTGCACTTAAAGTAACTTGTTTTCCAGATTAATATTTTACAGACAAAATATACATATGATCAGCTTATAAAATATGATGCATCATTTTCGAACTTGACCACCTCAACCGAATACAACATTATGATGCTGTTTAGTAATACACCACTTACAATAATCAATGATGCTTTCATCAAATATATAGTGATAATACAATGATACTCCTTAGGGAGGTGTTCCAGGCATGTCCCAAACTGGGAGGAGGCCCCGAGGAAGACCCAGGACACGCTGGAGAGACTATGTCTCTTCGGCTGGCCTGGGAACGCCTCGGAATCCTCCTGGAAGAGCTGGAGGAAGTGTCTGGGGTGAGGAAAGTCTGGGCATCTCTGCTTAGGACTGCTGCCTCCGCGACCTGGTCCCAGATAAGATGGATGGATGGATGGAAAAGATCTGAATGCTTCTTCTAATACTGTATAGTACTGTGAGCAAGTATTCATAACTAAAATAAAAGTACTGTAACTAAGAATCTCTTCTAAATGATTAATGCATTAATGTCCTTGTAATAATATTGTTGCATGGTGATGCTTAGACAGAAAGTATCTGCTCATATATGCTGAATGTGAAATTTTAACTTACTAAAATAGAAGGTTTCAACCATTAGATAAATGTGGTGGAATAAAAAGTTTATATAACATTTCTGTCTGAAAAGCAGGGCAGAGGAAAGTCTCCCAAACTGGAAATACCCAAGTACCAAGTACCAGTGCCTCAAAATTGTCCTAAATATACATATTAACTCTTCGCCACTGACTTTATTGGATGGTTGACAATAGCAGACAGCTTTTCTGATTGACAGTGTATTTGGAGGTTGTGATACTGAAGAAAAGCCTGGAAAAGCTGCTGGGGTCAGATGTGCAGCGCTTCTGTCAGCCTGATGAGCTGTGGCAGAAGAAGCGGACAAACAGGGAGACAGGCTGCACACTGCTTGAGGATAATCCTGTTTGAAATTCTGAGGACCAAAAGAGCTGATTTGCAAATTTCTGCATCGCATTAAAATGACCCTGAAATGACACAATGGACTGTAAGCAGCAGACAGACAGACAGAGACCTCGGGCGTTGAATGGATGTGACTGCTGAGGTAAATGTGTTGAATGCAGATGAAGCACTGTATGACCCTGCTGGCGTGGGGAATATATGGAAATATAGACAAACTATCAAAAAACTCAAACAGATGTTCATATTAACAGTCATTTTTCATCATGTACCAAACATTAATAATAAAATACCACCTTTAATTTATATGGCAGTGTTGCATGTATTTCTGGATGCAACACAAGACCGTAATGGTATCTCCTGCTGGGGTTAAATGAGGATAATGAAGGCGTCTGATGAAAGGAGCACATTGTCACCATCTCCTGGTGGAGGGGGGAACTGCAACACACGTATCTCTTAATATAATGTCCCTGTTCATGAATATTATGTTGTCATTATGAGATACTGAAATGCAATATTAAACTTTCCAGTCTCCTTATCTTTTAAGTAAGTATACTTTATTTGGAAATTTAAATTTTATGCTACATCATACTAACACATTTTGTAAGCAAATACTTTGTTATTTTTACTCAATGGAATGTATTTGACAGCATTATTTTACAGATTCATATAATTCATTCTTATTTTATATTAATTCATACAAAATATTATCTATTATTGTATGTATAGATGTAGTATGATGGAGGAAACTCCTCACATTAACTCAACATTATTGCTCCACCTTCATCAGCTGCAATGTTAGTGACATTAATGCATTAATGTGAGTACTTACTTACTTGTGGTACTGTAAGAATATTTTACTGGTAGTACTTTTATTTGTAACAGGGTAGTTTTACAATGTAGTACTGGTTAGATTATATTGTACAGTTCATCCGGAAAGTATTCACAACGCTTCACTTTTTCCACATTTTGTTATGTTACAGCCTTATTCCAAAATGGATTCAAATTCATTTTCTTCCTCAAAATTCTACACACAACACCACATAATGACAACGTGATTTTTTTTTTTGACATTTATGCAAATTTATTAAAAGTAAAAAACTAAGAAATCACATGTACATAAGTATTCACAGTCCTTTGCCATGAAGCTCAAAATTGAGCTCAGGTGCATCCTATTTCCACTGATTATCCTTGAGATGTTTCTACAGCTTAACTTGGAGTCCACCTGTCGTAAATTCAGATTGATTGGACTTGATTTGGAAAGGCACACATCCTGTCTATATAAGGTCCCACAGGTTGACAGTGCATGTCAGAGCACAAACCAAGCATGAAGTCAAAGGAATTGTTGGTAGACCTCAGAGACAGGATTGTCTTGAGGCACAAATCCGGAGAATGGTACAGAAAAATTTCTGAAAAGGGCCTTAGTCAGGGAGGTGACCAAGAACCCGATGGTCACTCTGTCAGAGCTCCAGCGTACCTCTGTAGAGAGAGGAGAACCTTCCAGAAGGACAACCATCTCTGCAGCAATCCACCAATCAGGCCTGTATGGTTAGAGTGGCCAGACAGAAGCCACTCCTGAGTAAAAGGCACATGGCAGTCTGCTGCTGGAATTTGCCAAAATGCACCTGAAGGACTCTCAGACCATGAGAAACAAAACTTCTCTGGTCTGATGAGACAAAGGTTGAACTCTTAATGGCGTTGATGCCAGGCGTGATGTTTAGAGGAAACCAGGCACACGCTCATCACCATCATAAGGCCAATACCATCCCTACAGTGAAACATGGTGGTGGCAGCATCATGCTGTGGGGATGTTTTTCAGCGGCAGGAACTGGGAGACTAGTCAGGATAGAGGGAAAGATGAATGCAGCAATGTACAGAGACATCCTGGATGAAAACCTGCTCCAGAGCGCTCTTGACATCAGACTGGTGGCGACGGTTCAACGTTTCAGCAAGACAACGACCCTAAGCACACAGCCAAGATAACAAAGGAGTGGCTTCAGGACAACTGTGTGAATGTCCATTGAGTGGCCCAGCCAGAGCCCAGACTTGAATCCGATTGAACATCTCTGGAGAGATCTGAAAATGGCTGCTGCACCGATGCTTCCCATCCAACCTGATGGAGCTGCCCAAAGATAGGTGTGCCAAGCTTGTGGCATCATTCAAAAAGATTTGAAGCAAAAAAGCACTGAGCAAAGGCTGTGAATACTTATGTACATATGATTTCTTAGTTTTTATTTGTAATTAGCAAAAATCTCACTTTTTTCATGTTATTATGTGGTGTGTAGAATTGAGAGGAAAAAAATAATTTAATCCATTTTGCAATAAGGCTGTAACATAACAAAATGTGGAAAAAGTGAAGTGTTGTGACTACTTTCCAGATGCACTGTATGTAGTATTAAATTAGATTGGACTGGCCTTTGTTCTCTCCCTCAGGTGAAATTTGTCTTGGACATTGAGAACACAATTACAAGTGAGGGAACAGCACACATGTTTAACTACAGTTATAAGTATAATATGAGGTAGTTGCTTGTACTTTACTTGAGTATTTCCATTTAATGCATCTCTATACTTCTACTCCACTACACTGAATATTATACTTTTTACTCCACTGAGTGTGTTTGCTAGCTTTAGGTTATTACCTATTACCTAATACCTATTAGGTTATTATCAAAATATAAATCAGCTGTTAAATTATGACAGATTATGGAACATTAGCAATGCTCGTACATTCATTATCTATACCTGCTTATCCTGACACACAGGGTCACAGGG
Organism: Scortum barcoo; assembly: GCA_023238725.1. Taxonomy (NCBI): domain Eukaryota; kingdom Metazoa; phylum Chordata; class Actinopteri; order Centrarchiformes; family Terapontidae; genus Scortum; species Scortum barcoo. Next base: position 12,366,843 of record CM041536.1, read on the forward strand.
TGTGCTGGAGCCTATCTCAGCTGTCAGTCACAGGGCTGACATAGACAGACAGACAACCACTCACATTCACCACTCACATTCACACCAATTAACCTAACCTGCATGTCTAACCTGCTGGAGTACCCAGAGAGAACCCACGCAGGCACAGGGAGAACATGCAAACTCCACACAGAAGGGCTCCCGTCAGCCTGGGTTTGAACCCAGAATGCATTTCATACATGAATGCATTAATATTCATAATCCAGTGTTTTATACTATTCTTAAATGAACAATTTTGCATGATGAGTACTTTTACTTTTGGCACCTTCTATATATTATAACGCTGACATTATCAGCAGCAGCAGTAGATTTTTGAGGGCAGAGCTTGCAACAGAGTATTTTGTACACTGTATCGTTGCTCAGATCTTCTATCTCGGCGTATAGAGGAAAATGTTCCGAGAACATCATTCCCGGAGCACTTTCCGTCCGAGCGCTCAGATTGGCTGCTTATTGAGCCTACTGTACGTCAGCCAGCGATCCAGGATATACTGTGCCCCGATTGGCCCATAAACCCTCGAATGATCGGTTTGGAATTTGTACTGAACAAGTGGGTGAATGACTGCGTGAACATATTGGGGAAGACAGAGGGCGGATTCCGGGGATGTGCACGCTTTAAAAAGGACGTGGACGGAGCGGGAGCATAGAAAGTGAGCCGGTTCGCTGCTGCGTCTCAACCCCGAGGAGAGTAGCCCAAATCTGGATACAGTAAGTGAGAATTTGTCCTCCTCCTGCAGCGGGCCTGCAGGCTGGACCCGCCAGCCGCTATCTGCCATTACTGTCGAATTAATCATCCACGGGCGATAAACGATAATCGACACGCTGTTCGTGGCTCAGTGGATCTGCTGCGTGTCTTATTTGTGCGCATTGGTGATGATCTGAGACTCATTGTTCCCACGCGCTGCTGTGGTGGAAAAAAAAATAATGTTATGAAACGCACCTAGAGGCCAAATATAGATGATTTGCATAATATTGTTATTGGAGAGGGATGGCTGTGTTCATGGTTCATATGATGCCAGCTCCATGGATGTGTGAGAATCCGCCCTGCTTCGCCCGCAGCCTCCGGGCTGTCGGGTTTCACCATCAATTATTAGTGAGGATGTTGCGCCGCTCTTTGTCCGACCTCTCGGGTTACAAAAAGCTCTCCTCCTCTCCGTGCTGCTCCCTCTGCGGGCGTCAGACCTCTCTTCTTCTTCTCCACATCCAGGTGTCGCGCCTCGTGTCTGACTGGACCTCGAGTGTGCAGGTGGATCCGGGCCAGAGGCGGCGGTGAGGATGGGAGGTGGGGGCCAGCTGACGGGGCAAAGGGAGCCCGGGGGAGGCCAGGCGGGCGGGGTGTACACCTGGGAGGAGGTGCAGAGCCACTGCAGCAGGGATGACCAGTGGCTGGTGATCGATCGGAAAGTTTACAACATCACACAGTGGGCCAAAAGGCACCCGGGGGGACGGAGGGTCATCGGCCACTATGCTGGAGAGGATGCCACGGTAAAAGATTTTTACTTATTTTACTTAGCCATTATATAACGAGCACACTTTATATATGAGTGTTGTTGTGGTGTTCATAAATATTAGTGGAACTAAGTGGAATAAGGAAAGTTAAGTACTTCACCGGAGCATGTCTACTTTATACTTCTTTAGACTTCTACTCTGCTGTATTTCAGAGGACTTTTTGTACTTTTTACTTCACTACATTTATTTGACAGCTGCAGGTACAAGGGACTGTTTTCCAGTCTTTTAAATAGCCCAGTGTGTAAAATTATGCAAGATGTAACAAATTGTGTAACTTAACTGTGATTAACATATCATATAATTGGGGCAGCCTGACCCTGTAAACTAGTACAAAGTTCAAAACATTATTTTTGAGTGCTTCTTCCACTGCTGATAAATGTTCACACCTTGATTATTTGCTGCATCGCTGACAGGATATCTCCTCTCTGTGTTCCAGGAGGCATTCACCGCTTTCCATCCTGAATTAAAGTTTGTGCAGAAGTTTCTGAAGCCCCTGTTGATCGGAGAGCTCGCAGCAACGGAGCCCAGCCAGGACCGAAACAAAAATGTGAGCCTCTCTGCCGCCTCTGATTCGAAACCAGACATTATTCATGTAGCAGCTTAAGTGTTATCACTGCAGGATGAGCACAATGTACAGAGACACCTGAGGTAAAAGGAGTAGGTCAGACGCATTCACAGATCTGTTCTGTTATTCATGAGTCTTACAGTGTTTGGGCACATTTTAGATTCTGGCCGCTCATGTTTCATTAGCTGTTAAATAACTCAAACTGCTTTAATGCCTTCTTGTTCTTTTCTGTACCAAAACCACGATGCTGCACATCCACAGAGAAATTACACACACATACTCCCAAAAAACTGGCAAATGTCACATCAGTGCGTGCATGTTTGAGCTTTACAGGATGTTTCTGTTTTTGTTCTTTTCTTCTCAGGCAACAATCATACAGGATTTCCACAATTTGCGTGCACGGGCAGAGAAAGAGGGTCTGTTTCGAGCTCAGCCTTTGTTCTTCTGCCTCCACCTGGGTCACATCCTGCTGCTGGAGGCCCTCGCCTGGCTGATCATCTGGCTGTGGGGAACCAGCTGGACGCTGACATTCCTGTGTGCGGTCATGCTGACGACCGCTCAGGTGACTCGAGCGCTGTCGTCTCTAAACGAGCCACCGTGTCAAATTCTGCTGACAACAAATCTCAAAATGCTGCCCTCTCTCTTCTCTTCCTCTCCTGTTCCTCTAGTCGCAGGCTGGATGGCTGCAGCACGACTTTGGCCACCTGTCTGTCTTCAAGAAGTCCAGCTGGAATCACATGTTTCATAAGTTTGTCATCGGCCATTTGAAGGTAATTCTCTGTCTTGCATTTCTGTCCCCTGAAAATACATTTATGGCCCTTTTCCACTAGTACCTACTCGACTTGACCCTTTTTTTACGTTACGTGTTAGTACCTGGTAACAGGTACTTTTCTAGTACCTACTCGGCCGTGGTTCCAAGCGAGCTGAGTCGAGAGCCGAAAATGTGACGTCGGCAGACGGCAGGCCACTGATTGGCCAGGCGTGACGTCACTAGATGAGTCGGAGAGAGCGACTCTTTCATAAGAGTCAACCCCGCTATTTTTAAAATGCAATAACAACAACAACAACGAACATGATCAGAGATGGCTGCACAGAAATCAACCCCGCGGAGAACAACGACGAAGGTGCAGACATTTCTTTGTCTGGTGGCCTCCATAGTTGTTTCTGTGTTTGTGTCGCATAACAAATGACGTCGCTGGAGGTTTCGGCCGCGTTGCTATGACGACCCCACCCACGCTGAGGTGGTACTCTATTATTATGGAAAACGAACGAAACTGAAACTGAGTCAAGTTGAGTCGAGGCGAGCCAAGTAGGTGCTAGTGGAAAAGGGCCATTACACAGGCATTAAAAAGTCTTTTTCTCAGGGAGCTTCTGCCAACTGGTGGAACCATCGGCATTTTCAGCACCACGCAAAACCCAACATCTTCAGTAAGGACCCCGATGTCAACATGCTGCACTTGTTCATACTTGGAACCACTCAGCCAGTGGAGGCAAGTGGTACAAAGCTGATATTTCTGACTTCCTAAAACATCCCTTAAACATAGCAGTCATTGTTTGATCTTCCAGCTTCAGCTCAGCCTAACTCTGCATTGCTCTCTGTTGCAGTATGGCATTAAGAAGCTCAAATATATGCCCTACCATCACCAGCACCAGTACTTCTTTCTTGGTATGATTTGTTGGAGCCATTAAAAATAGAACAAAATGATTAAAATGTCACAGGAATGATTGTTATATTTTTCTCTTTTAGTTGGACCGCCACTCCTCATCCCGGTTTACTTCCACATTCAGATCATACGCACCCTGATTACCCAACGCGACTGGGTGGTAAGATGCTGTCCTCAGATTCTCTGTTTGATATGTCAGATTACTGATAATACTTTGACATACAGCGCTGAAGAAAAGCAAATATTCGAGGACAAATCTGGCATTAACAGAGATATGAGATGAGTTTCAGGGAGCCGTGGTTCTTGATAGCTATTTTTTTTATAATATTTTGATATTTTGATAAGATATTTTTATCAATCATTTCACTTTTCTTGTCTTGTGAAGGATCTGGCCTGGATTATGTCTTACTACTTCCGCTACCTGTGCTGTTTCGTCCCCCTCTTTGGCCTGTTAGGCTCGATGGCGCTCATGGGTTTTGTCAGGTAATTGACCCAAGAGAATATGAAGTCAAAACTGCTTCTGTTAACGACATGCTTTATAAAGTGTTCCTATGTTGCAACTAGTGGGTCGGTTGAGAGTTGTTTTTAAGTGATTTATGAAGGACTTTTAGGCTGAATGCTCTACAGCACTTCTCTTAAAGGTGAATTCTTCATTTAAAAGGGTCTTTGTGATGGATTTGTTTTTCTCTTTCATGTACAAATGTTTCTTAAAACATGTTTCTACAAACTATGATAAGATCATCTTTTATTGATCCCACAATAAAAAACTGATCCCATTACACTGTTACAGCAGCTCAAAAACATCAAAGACAGACATTAAATAATAGAGACAATATAAACACAAAACAATATGTACAATAAATGGTAATAATAATAGGAAAAGATGGTATTTACATACACAGCCTCACCCAGTTAGATGTGCAGTGGTGAGGTGTTATTGCACAGGTGTATATGGATATAAGTATTGCTGCACAGATGTTGATATTGTTATTGTACAGATATGATTTCACTGTATAAATAAATGAGTGGAATGAAAAAAAGACCATAAAGTGCATAGCTAGGACATCAGTAAACATAATTTCATTGATGAACATCAGTAAACATCAGTCCTACTCTGATATGCTCACATTTCACTAAAATTCACACGTACACCCAGATACTTCTGTGTTTATGTCTATAGTGTAGTCTGAATTTCTGTGAAACAGCAATATTAGGCTTAGCTCAACTATTGAGTGTCTGTGGATTCAAATAACATAATCACAATGCCATAGACATCCAGAAATTGAATGCAATTAAGGGTAAGGGAGTGCCTTATCTCTAAGCTCCTCTGATGGGAGGCCCACAATCTCAGACTTTGAAAACCTCTGATAAACATTTGAAGCACAACAATACAGATTTATTATTACTAAAACGTTACAGAAAGGGGTGAAATGAAAAAGAGACCACATTATGCTGAAGGAGGATAAACCACAGTTTAGAAAACCCCCCAGTTCTTTTAGATGTTTCTATACTGCTCTACAAATCACTAACAACCAACCCACTCATTTCAACTTACAGACCCTTTATTAAGAATCCCTTACACCTTAATCACATGGTGTAAAACACCTTATTCACTGACTGCTGTTGTATTGTTTTGACAGGTTTTTGGAGAGTCACTGGTTTGTGTGGGTGACTCAAATGAGTCATCTGCCGATGGACATCGACCACGAGAAGCACCGAGACTGGCTGACCATGCAGGTACCTGCTTTATTACGAAACTGAGTTCTAAAGGTGCTGCTGATGCCTTAATTCATCTGCACTCTGTTATCTCCTCCTCTACTTTAGTTACAAGCCACCTGTAATATTGAGCAGTCCTTCTTCAACGACTGGTTCAGTGGACACCTCAACTTTCAAATTGAACACCAGTAAGTCAGTAATGAGCTGAGCAGTTCAGAGTTTGCTGGGAACACATACACAGTGCCCTTGTGGTGCCATGAAACTTTTGAAATGAAATGAGAGACAATAATTTTATAAATACTAAAAGCATTAAGCCTCCATCAAACAGCACACTGTAATCTGCATCAAGTATTATGTAGCCAAACTGTTGCAGTCAAGGAGCTGATTTAGGCTTGGTTAGTGTCAAATATTGACAATCATCATGATAATAATTTATTCCTGTAATAAGCACTCAAACACTGCTTAAACCTACTGAAGAATCCCAAAGTTTTATTCAGAATTTTGGGGAAATGTGCAAAAAAATAATTTAAATATTTTACTCTGTGTACATGTCAGACAGTATACAGTTTAGTACAGTACAGCTTCATTGAAGAGTTGGAACAAGCTGGTGCAGTATATACTGAATATTACAAAGAAAAAAGAAAATGATTTTAACACTCTTCCTTAAAGGTCTTCATAACTTGGTTTAAATGAAATTATTACTCATCACACTAATAGTACATTATTCAAACATGGCATGTCCAAAATAAATATTTTTAGTTATCATTCATCAAGATTAGCACTCAAACTCAGCTAATCTGCTTTATCAGTAAAAACACAGAAAATGTGGAAAAATGTGAAAATTCTTATTTATATCATATTCTTAAACATGAACTTCAAAAGGCTCCAATTCTGGTCCAACGTTCAGATTTTCCTGTTTCACACACACCACTTGAATACTATACCGAACTGCGGTCTATATACATGTGTTTTTAATACAACTTGTATTAAAAACACATTTGTTGTGGCGTGTTTGATGCCCTATATATGATGGACGCTTTGTGCTCCTTTCGTCCCTGAAGTTTGTTTCCCACAATGCCGCGCCACAACTACCACCGGGTGGCCCCGCTGGTCCATGCACTGTGTGAGAAACATGGGGTTCCTTACCAGGTGAAAACACTGTGGAGAGGCTTCACTGACATTGTCAGGTGGGACCAATAAAAATGGTGTAAAAATAAAAAAGTGTATTATTTAGGGATGTCAGAAGCCAAAGTCGTGATCTGACTCACAAGAGAAGATCACAAGAGAGGTGTGAGATAAAAGAGCAACTTACAGAATAATGAAACAATTTGGGTAGATTTTGTAATGATCAAAGTTTCACTATTCACTCCTGACAGTTATTTACTATTGATTACTTGATGTTTTGTGTATTTTTTCCTTTTGCAGCTCACTGAAAAACTCTGGGGAGCTCTGGCTTGATGCATATCTCCATAAATGACCAATTTTATTCTCGACACTGAACCTAAAGGGATTGATGTTTTTCTCCTCTACTGCATCATACATTGATTGTACCTGTTTGATGTTATAATCCAGTTAATAGTGTGGGAATGATCGTTTCTTATCGTCTGTGTAATAGTACAATCTTTTTAGATTGTGTGTAGGATTTTTAGAACTCAAAGGATTTCTCTAAACTGCCTTACAATATCTTGAACAACAGTAGTACAGTTTGGTGTTATAAATACAACTGTGAGAACTAATTGTGATTATTTAAAGTGATGTTTTTTTTCTTCTTTAATTATTATGTGATAGTTTGGACAATAAAACACGACAAAGTCCCATGTATCTGAGGATTAAAATGTTAAGTATTTTATTAAATTTCTTAACTTCTTCCTTACTTGCAACTCTTGTTCTGATCTTTTAGTATACAATAAAGCAACTGTCTTGACTATTTCTCCACCTCTGGTATTATTGATCCACAGACAAACACAAGAATTATGTTAAAAAAAGATTCCCAAGTTTGTTTTTTAATTATATTCAAATAGTATATACCACAATATTTACAACCCCCATAAATGTTTTGTCTACATTTTCATTTAATTATTCATGTCAGAACAACACTTTCATATATTCCTTATTATTTCTGTGTGTGCAGTATACACTGTAAAATATCATGCATAAAAACACAATGACATTTCACAATAACTTCATGCAGGGTTATTGACAGTTTCTCTGCGGTGCCAGAATGTCTGAATTCTGATTAGAAACAGCAACAATATTTATATTAATACCTACTGCTGACCAGCAGTCACTGATTGACTGAGGATGAGACTACTTTTGGTGCAGATTTGGAGAACTAACAGAGAGTGTTTTGTTATTTATTATACCTGTAAAAAGTAATATGAAAATAATTGGCTATATATCAGAAGGTGTGTCATACATTCTGGCACAGATTTGATTATGCAATAGCTAAGATCTGCCTGTTTACCAAGTCATTCAGTAAACAGCTGCAATATTGACAATGAGCATCAACATCGACACACACACTGCTGGTACAAATATGTACGTTACATGCTTGTTGTGCATACACACGCACGCACGCACACGCTCATACACCCGCATACTCACACAAAACTGTACATAGATTCATAAGTTCTTCTTTTCATACAACAACAAAATCTAATAAGACAATGAAAACAAGAACAACATAATTAGATAAGAAAACACTTGGGTACATACACATTGGGTGATACAAAATAAATATACAATTAAAAATGTATACACCATTTCAGCATGTTCTACTGCGGCTCATAAGTGCCAGTAGATTGATTTAAGAAGACTGATGATGGGGTCATGCTGGTTCACTCTGTGCCGCCAGAGTCGATCCTCTCCTGCCTCCGCCTCATGATCTCCTGCAGCTCGGAGTCTCCCCTGTTCTTCTGTAAAGGACACACAAGAAGATTCATCTTTATTTATGAAAAAAAAAGTTGTTTTTTCAAAATACTGCTTAATAATTTTCCTATCACAAAGTATAAAATAGAAAGGCAGACAAAGGATTTAAGAGCTTTTGATATTGGCTCTTGAGATGTAAAATTGCAAAATCAATGGCAACGGACTCAATGAAGTGCCATTTTTCTGCAGTCAAAGATTTTAAAGTTCTTTGGATTAAAGAGTAGGGATCATTAAACAAAAAGTTAGAATCGTCCTGTGTTCAAAAACTCAAAATAAAAACCTGTTTGCTCACAAATATGAAAAGTCTTTAATAGATGAGCTTTCAAACTAACAGTCTTGATTAAAGCATTCAAAAAAGGGAATACACACAGTAAATGATCCTGTCAGCTGTTGGGGAATCAAGAGCATCACATTTCATAATTCATACAGATGTACTTCGAAAAGTAAATATTTCATTTATATTATGATCATCATAAATGAGAAGGTCAAAAAAAGTAAAAGTAAGAACGATACAGACAGACTTTTAATGATCTTTAATGACCTTTTTTTTCCATCTATGAATAGAGTATTGTTTTTGCTTTAGGTCTTCCCCACATCAAACAGCCACATAAACGATGTAAATGATATGTTTGATGAATGACATCAAAGGTAATCAATTATATTAATATCAGTGCATCACAAAGTTTATATTTATAATTCTTGGCGTGTAAGGAGATTCATCTACTTTATATTGTAATTTGGCACATTGGCATGATTGCTTTTGGAGTGTGTTATTCATTTAACTGTTTGTCATAATGTTATTGTCAGTGATTGGAGGTGATATATATTGTTAAATAATCCTGCCTGAAAACAGTCTTTACACACCCACTTTCTGGATTGCGCCTGTATTATGAGAGTGACTTTTCTAATAGTCTTTATAGACCTGAAAGGATTCACTTGTCTTAACATGCCCAGATAAAGACCAAGTGCTGAAACAAGAGGGTGTTATTCATATCTATTAATTCCGTTTACATTTATTTTTTGAAAACAAAAGTGTTCATTTGTGGAGTTTCTTTTTTGGCTGAATGAAACAGCTTTGACCTCACAGCTGTGTCAGCAGTTTGCGTGCAAGCTCACACGAGTGTGTCACTGACCTCCAGCTCTTCCTTCTGAACGGTGACCTGAGAGTAGACACGACTGCCTTCGTCTCCACACACCGCCTTCAGCTCTTCTTTGTTGAGGGAGAAAAGCTGAGCTCCAGTTAGGATCCCCAAACACTCAACTGTCCTATAGACAAGACAGTCAGACCATTCATTTACTCATTATTACCATAACTGTTATACCTAAATAAACTGTATTTCTTTTTCACTTTGATTTCATGTGATCAGTGAGTGCACTGATGTAGATCCAGAAATGTTTTGCAATGTTACCGCAGGAAAAGTGCAGGTGTAATCAACAACATTAATTACAATAGCATGTCTTTGGTATTTGTCTGTTCCAGCAGTCTGATCTTGTGCATGTTGTATAACACACCAGACATCAGTGTAAGAAAAGAAACCATTGCTGACACTTCCAGAATCAACTGACTCTAAATGACTCTTATCTGAAACTAATTATGACCAGAATGTACCAACATGTTGGATTTTGTAACAAAATGTCTTAAAACAAACACTAAAGCCAGCAGCTCTGTGTGCTTTGAGCTAAATGTTAACATCATCGAGAGTCTACGGACACAGAGGCCTGCTGTACAGACTATAAAGCCCCTTGAAGCAAACTTTTCACACTGGGTTATAAAAATAAAATTTATGTGACCTGTCAACATTGCCTACACGTTTACGCTGACAATGCAAGCACGCTGATGTTAAGGTGATATCATTTTTACCATGCTGGGCATCTTAGTTTAGTGCGCCAGCTTTCTAACATTTGCTAATTAGTACTACACACAAAGTACAGCAGAGACTCAAGGGAGTATCATTAGTACAGCGGGTCATGAAAGAAAGCATTGAAGATCAAGATTTTGACACTAGCTGAAAAATAAACAGAGCACAAAAGAGATTAGAAATCATCCACAATCTGCATAATCTGTACAGTTCCTTAATTTTTCATTTGAGTAACAACAATCATATTGCACATATTGTCTTTATTTTATCTTTATTTTATATCTCTTGATAATACTGTCTATTTAATGGTATTGCCTATTTTTATGATTATAATTTATGCCTCTGACTTGCAGTACTTCTTATATAGTTCTTCTTACAAATTCCTCATATTTGGAAATCTTCTACCAATATTTGTTAAGCTATTTCAAATTCACAAACATCAGCCTCTTAGTGGAGGAAAGGTCAGACGGACCATCCTCCAGAAACCATGACTGTACAGAATACTAAACATCTATTGGCAGGTCTGTTAATGTTAATGTAAGACAAATATCCACTTCCTGAAACTACAGTAAAAAGGTGTGGGAGGGTATTTTGCTCGACTGATGAGCATCATGGGTGACTTACGATTTTGAGAAACCTTTTGCACTGAGCCATGCGGTCACCTGCTCTGGGGCTGAGTCAAAGGCGAGCGGTACTTGTGTGCCGGACGATCGCTCCACACGGATCTTCCTAGTGGGCTGGGTTTTACTAGCAGTGATCGTCATCAGTAACTCATTCATCACTGCAGCACAGAGACAGTGCGTCAGAACAAAACCAGCAACCCGGAAGAGCTACATCTTTAGAGAGATCCCAAATGTGACTCTGTTCACTTTTTTGCGTCCACTCACTCGGGTCGTTGGGTTTCCCCTTGTTGAAGCTGTGTCTGTGGTTCAGAGAAGCAGGAGGCGATGTCGGGTAGCCCTGCAGCACACAAACTCAGTTCATGAGAAATCAAGTATTATTCCAAAAACAGGTTCATCTTTTATCTGACTCTGGCTGATACATTTTTGCCCAGAAGCCAAAAGCTAAATATGTGTGTGAAAGTATTTAACACCAGGAAGAGAAGCTGCATGCAGTACCTGCTGCAGGGTGTTGTTGAGCCTGCATGCAGCGTGAGTGCGTGCAGAGTATGTCTTTGGGAATGTAGGCTTTCAGTGAGGGTGGAAACACACAGCTGCATGACGGTCACACTAGATACTGATCCAGGACCAGCGTTCAGACAATATGACTGCAAATGTTCTTCCAAAAGGAAAAAACTTTTACACTGTCAAGTTTGACATATAATACATTGTTTGTTCATTTGTTTTTTAATCTAGGCTCTTTATTTATCTGATTACTTATTTATCTCTGGAAAATCTCTTTAACCCCAAGTTGAGCTGAAAAACAGATTTATCCATGAGCAGTGATGAGGAAACCTTGACCTGTCTAATTACTTTGTACTTTAGTTAGTGATTGCCTACATTTCCCAGAATTCATTGTGACATCTCGACAAAGCTGCTGAACTCGTGCAGTTGGCTCATGACTGTAAGTGAGTGAGAATGATACTGACACAAACAGTTTGTAAAGGTGAAAAAAGCTGAAAAAAGTCTATTCGATATGTCCGTACATGTGGTTGCATTGCATCCTGGTCTACTGAGTTTCCAGTCTAAAGACAAACTGGTAACTTTAAACTGATGTAAAAATTAAACATCAGTGTAGCTTCTACAAACCTTGTGCCATGACATCACATCATTTGGCTGGAGTAGTTTCCTGTGGGAATGCTAAAAATACAGCACACAACTCTGAACATGTTATCAGAAAAGCTTTATAGTATAGCTAATCACAGCTGTACACAACTGTATGTCACACACTGCCATTTTACACAACTGCACATTTGAACCAGAACTGCCAGATGCTTTATTTCATATACATATATTATATATTATATATTTCTTTTTATTTCATATTTTTTTATTTAAATTGTTATTTTATATTGTATTTTTTACCTTCTATTTTATTATAGTTTCTTTTTGCATTTTTACTGTAACTTGCATGCTCCTTATATTTCCACCTTTCAAGCTTGCTGGAACTGTGAATTTCTCTTGAGATTTATATATATATATATATATATATATATATATATATATATATATATATATATATATACATATAGATATATATATATAAAATCAAATAACGAAATGCACTATTGTACTCAGTGTACTGTATCTACACTACAGCAGTGTGTACAGCAGGTCACCTGGTTGAAGGCGGCTTCTGGCTCCTCGATCTTCACAACATCCAGCACGTTAAGCACGGGACGTAGCCGGACTGGCCACTGCGGTTCCGTAGTTTCCACCACTGTTTGTCATCCTCTATCACCTGCGAGACACATTTCACATTTCACTCCACAGCACTGAAAACTGTAATTGAACTCAAATCTTGTGTAACACACAATCTTGACCTGGATACAGCTGAAATTGCTTCAGTGCTGTCGGTGACTTTTCATTTTTATAATATGTTGACAGCAGACAGAACCAAATTAAGCTGAGATGCTCAACTTCACAGAAGGCTAGGAAGGGCTTGTATCATCCCCGCAGGATGCTCCAGTGCACATATGGATTTGGATTTAGTTCAAATGTAGAAAATGTATGTGTTGATCTTCAAATTAAATAATAAAACAACATCTTTACCTCGAGGATTTCATCTTGCAGCACTGACAGCTCGTTGGCATTCCTTGCTACAAAGTGGTAGCGAATTTTGGCATATTTGCGGGTTTGTGGCATCCCATTGTAAGATCTGTTGAGACACATGCAGCAGTGAGGGAATATTCAAACCCTTTACTTAAGTAAAAGTAATAATACTACACATTAAAATACTCCATTACAGGTATCTCAAAGTGACACCTCAACAGTTAACAGTAAAAACTTCCAACTCAGTGAGGTAAATAGGTTAATATGATTAAAAGGAAAAGTGAATATGGAGCCATGAAATGTTTTTGCTCAAAAAATGACTTTAACAATTAGCAAAACAGATTCACTTCTTGGCAATAAACTATCAATTAACTGACTGATTGTTTCATCTCTACCTGTAAAAGATAAAAAGTGTTTGGAGGACTTCATTACTTACCCATTTGATGAGTTTGAGGAATGAGTTCCATAGAACTGAAAGAACAGACTATTTTCAGATTATTTCATTTCAAGAGGCTGAACCTGTAAATGTCAGGACATTCACAGACGGTGGCTAACAAATAAAACTCTCACGTCATCAGCTGAGTCTTTTCTGTAACTGGGGCTGGTGGGAGACGGCAGTGGTCCCATGGGTCCCTCTGTTTCCCATGGGGCCGTCCTGAAGAGCTCCATCGGCGGTTCCCAGCCGTTGCGAAACTTTGGGTAATAAGGAGGAGCACACTGATCTCTGGGCCACTCCGCTCTGCAGGAGGAAGAGGAGGGATGGGACGGTCAAAATCTGATGACCGCGCATCAATACGGACAGAACCAGCAGTAATAATGTATCCATGACTAAGTGTCCTTGGACAAGACGCTGAACCGTCAAATGCTCCCAAATGATGCTCTGGCGACATGCTGCCTATGTCTGTGTGTTTCTGTGTGTGTGAATGAGAGATATTAATATAAATGCATTTATTTATGTACCTGGGTTTGGTCCATCCCTCTCCCAGCAGCTCAAAGATGGTTGTCTCTTTAGGGGTGAGGTGTCCCCGCAGGAAGTCAACAGCATCTCTGGAAAGGTGAGGGGAGATCACTGAACGCGCCAGGTCAGGACTTCCAAAGCTCTGCAGCACCTGTGGACACACACAGAGGTTTACAGAGTGACTACAGATAAATGGTTTTAAACAATGCATTCAGAAGAAAATACACATTTACTGTATACTGTATGTACTACCTTCAGATGTGCATCATTCAGTCTCAGCATCAGTACTAATGTTGTCTAAAAACAAGCAGCCTACATGAAACATGGTTTAAAATAAGGATGTTTCCTAATTTCTTAATTTGAGTCACAATAAATATCTGATTAAAGAACACGTAAACAAAATTAAAGACATAGCCAAACAATAAATAAACATCCATCCATCCATTTTCCACAATAAATAAACAATAGCAACAAAATGTTGACAGGCTATTGCATCACAAATACACTGAAATATGAATGTTTATACTGCAAAACAAAACAGCAACAAAAACAACTGACAAACATATTGACAAACATTTTAAGCTGCTGTGTGTTCAGATTGTGGAGGACAGCTAGTGATTGTGGGGCCACACTTTGAATATTACTGTTCTGGTTTTGTCTTAACCTTATTAAGCAAATCCTACATGTGCAGAGGTTGATGCACCATATTAACGCGGAGCCTAATCACAGCTCTGTGTGTTTCTATCCAGCAGTATCGAGGGTGTGGCTGAGAGCTGCGGTTTGGGAAACCAACATTATGTAAGTGCGGCTGCACCTGAGTCAGAGCTGAAAAGCCACGTCGCTCCAGTTTGGTGAGAATTTAGCAGGGCAGCAGTGGGTGTGGGTGCCAGAAAAAATAAAAACAATCAGAGGAATGTCTGATGGCGATAATGCAAACTCTGTGTGTTTAAGAAAGCTCAGTGTGTTTTTGTCAGATGCTGCTGTGGGCTGCTGTCAACACCAAGGGTGTCCAGTGACACAGAGGGTTAATTTAGCATGGCATTGAATTTATACTGTTGACATGCAGAAGAAGCACCATGTGTTCAGAGCAAAGTGAGACAGCCTTCATCAGTTTGACATCAGATTTATTTCACTTACCAGCTCCAAGGGGCCAAAGAGGAAATGAACCAGCTCGGACGCGCTTGGATTCTGTATGTGTTTCTTCAGTTTGGCCTGCAGGGGGCACAGTGACAGATGCACAGTGAGAAGGTGGCGAGGAGAGGGCAACTGACGGACGAGGGAGGTTAGGAGCTGTGATATCTCACCAAGAGGTTGAAGGCCAGCTTCAGTTTCTGCAGGCTATCAATGAACTCTGCTTCAGTGGGGGGCTTGGCTCGCAGGGTCAGCATGCCCTCTGTAAACAACCAGAGCCACAATGACCACACACAGACTCCAGAGTTACCAGCCCTCCACACAGACACGTTACAGACAGGACACCGGTTTCATTCTCTGGCCAGGGTTCAATGCCATTGCCTTAAATGTTACTATGTCGTCTCCAGAGAAATAAAGGTTAGCATTACAATAATGGCGAGTTAATAAACACCTTGGCCGGAGAGTAAAAGCCCAAGAAAGAATGTGCTAGATCAAGGTTTCTCAACTTGTGACCAAAAAGTTTCCAAAATTCTCACAACCCAAGAAATCAGACTTATATAATGTGCAGTTGAGCGTGATATCGCTTTATATTGTGCATTCAGGGTGTACGTTTAAATTACATAAAGCTTAAGATATATCAGACCTGCTGATTTAATTTTTATGTTAGATGTATGTTTTAATAACATCACAATCAATACACCAGTCTTGAAAATCAGCAGGTGGCCTCACATGAGATTCTGACTTCTCAAGGTTAAGAAACTTATTCTCTGGAGAGAGAATATGCAGCACATCTGTCGGCCAGGGACAACACACATTTGTGTTACTTTCACATTGCTGTTACAAAATGCTTTGTGGAAAAGTCACGCTTTATGTAACACTGCATGTGTATTTGCCCCTGACCAGGCTGCAAAGGGAATGAGGAAATAAAAACACTGCATCACCACAACACAGATGGGCTATAAAAAATATTCTGCTTGTTGCAGTAATATTATTACTTGCATGGTAAAGACACTTTGGTTTCAGGTCCTGTATAGTTTAGACTGTTCTGACTCATCTAGTGTGCATCCCATACTAGTCAATATGCAAAATTAATCTTTTTTAGCTTTCTTTTGCTAATATTTTTGAAAAGAAACATGACAAAAACATTATAACTGAGACAGAGGCACACTGATGAAAATACATTACCACATGATCACCATCAGTGAGTGAATAAGAAGTAATAATATTACCTCAAAGAATTGAGTACTGAATATTGTGTTACTTAAAGAGCCCCAAACTGGCCACTAATACCACACATGCACTGGATGAGAGTCCCGGGTCACAGGACGCAAAAAGACACAAACATGGCGATGTGAACAATTTGAACATATTGTCACTGCATTCGTGCCACCACATCAGAAGAAAGGGAGACAGACCTGCTGGTCCTTTCTTCTTATTCTTCTTACTCTTGTTGCGATGGTTGAGCTGGGAAAAGGCTTCTTTTGCCTTTTGCAGCTGCGCCACAAAGATCTCTATGTCATCAAGGGCACAGTTGAGGATTTGCTGACGGAGACAGACCAAGGCTTTAGCATGACAAACACTTATATGATGATGAGACGATGAAAGGAGCTGCATGATGTAATAACCAGTGTCACTATGGATAAAAACACTCACCACATCCTTCTCAATACGTTGGGCCAGCTTTCCATGTGACTCTGCGTCATTTTGTCCAGAGGCTCTTCTATCTACACCAAAAAACAAAAGAGCTCGTGTGATGAAACAGAAAACACACTGATAGGAACGCAACTACTATTTTTAATGAAATGCAAGCTGCACAGTACCTTTCTTTTGTGTGCATTTACAGTGTATTCTCACCAGGTGTTTCCGTGGCTGCCACTCGTCCTCTTGCAGCAGGTGAGGGCCCCTGAGGGGCTGAGGGAGGGAGGATGGTTTCTCTGTGACGCTTCATTTTCTCCTGGTTCACCCTGGAAGAAGAGGGGGAGGCATCGAAACCCTCAGCACTCTAATATCAAGCTGGCTAACTGCTAATTAAAGGCTCCTCAAGTGTGTATTTGACTCTGAGAATATTTGTGTCTGTGTGCTTGCTGCATCACTGTTCTCACTTCAGAGTCTGAAGCCTCATTTTCTTCCCATGCTTGTTGTCTCCAATGGCACTGTCTATATCTGCATGAACCATCTCGGCCTGTAGAATGTGAGGAAAGAAAAACACACACCATCACTGTGCAGGTTCACTGACAGCCATGTTTCTCATCAATCAATTTCTCATCTCATGCTTGGTTTGCATGGTGACACAGTGTATTTCCTGTTTCAGATATTTTGTCGCTGGGTTTCAAGTTAACGAAAGGCATGTACTCAAAATCCATTCCGATTTATCAATCAATCATTAATTATCTATAGCACAGAATACTGGCTGCGTTGTTCCTACAGACATTACAGAGCCCAGCACTGTTAACTTTTTATACTACATCTAAACACTTACAAAATGACCTTGCATTGACAATTTTATGTTGTTTTAGCATGCAGTTCTTGAGATAGTTTGCTTTATCTTGGTCATCACTCTAGATCAGTGTTTCTCAAATAGTGGGGCTAGCGGTCCCCCCCGGGACGCCAACCTGAGCGAGGTGTGAAGAAGTACACAGTAAAAAGGTACAGAAGTACAAAGTAAATGCAAATGTTATGCACTTTTCATCCCTTCTGATAAGCTAAAATATAAGCAATATTGTTGCAAATTTTGCACAAAAAAAACAAATGTTAAAAAGTCATATACAGTGGTGCCTTGACTTACGAGTTTAATTCGTTACGTTACAGTGCTCGTAACTCATATTACTTGTATGTCAAATCAATTTTCCCCATTGAAATGAATTGAAATGTCATTAATCCCGTTCCAGATCCCCCAAAAACACCGCAATTTTTTTGTTACATGTTTTTAAATAAGAAAAATGTGCTCACACACAGTGAAACACAGGATGCTGGGCGGATGCTGTGGCGTTCAGTCTGGTGTTCAGTGCGTAATTTTCTTAAAAACATACTATCTCTTATTAGCAATGGCTAGCGACTATTTAGTTGTCCATGAGCTTAATTTTGCCTAAATCTCCATTAATATGGTTCAGTGGTTAGCTCCTAAGCTATCTCTTATTACAATGTCTCCTCTTTCTCTGCTTCCTCTTTCTCTGCTTCTTCTACTCTTATTTCAAAGCCAAAGTCAAAGTCTGCATTTTTGTCAATTCTGGCAGCATGTGCAGGACATGCTGAGGATTGAAAGTATGTTTCTCTCAAATCCTTGGTGCAAACAACAAAAATTAAGCAAAATACAACAAAATAAGCATATTGATTATAACCAAACTAAGTCATGCAATAAAACAAAGACATGACACACATGACAGAAAGACAGACAAATTGAGTGACAATTGAAAGACAGACAGTGCAAATTGATATGGTAGTAGTGCAAAGTAGGAGTCAGCTTATGAACCGGTTAAAGTGGTTAATGTGAATACTCGTTATGTCCTGTAAAGTGCATGTTACTGCCGGAGCTCCCGGTCCTCCCTTTGTTCTCTCCAGTCTTGCAGGTTCCTCACTGATTCTGGTTGTGGTCCATCTGTCTGAGGTTCACTGGCCTGGTGGGGACATGATCTGTGTCTGTGCTTGTGCAGAGAAGGTCGAGTGGCCCAGAGCTCCATCTGAGGACTTGTGGCATCTATTGCATGTCTGCCCGTCCCAGGGAGAGGGATCCCTCATCTGTGGCTCTTCCTCAGGTTTCTTCTTTTTTCCCCAGAAAGGGTTTTTTGAAGTTTTTCCTGACCCGGTTTGAGGGTCTAAGGACAGAGGGTGTCACAACTGTACAGATTGTAAAGCCCTCCGAGGCAAACGATGTTTGTGATTTTGGGCTTTAAATAAATAAATTTGAAAATTTGTGATGTACTCTGTGATGTAGTCTATTTAACTGACTCACAGTAATGTATCATTGAGCTTTTCTATTCTGTCTTCACACCAAATGGGGCATCACAGTTTTTTAAACACTTTCACTTACATTTTTCAATAATAAGCCAAAGACAAGCTGTAATCCAAAGGTTGTTATATTAAGGTCCATCTCAGGGTTTATGAGCCTGATCATGATAATAATCAGTTTCTTGTAAGCTCTTTCTTTGACCTCGGTAGTAGTGGGCTATAAAAACATATTGTCATGTAAGTATGTTATAGTATTATTGATCATCCCGTCAGCAAATATCTCTGAGCAACAGTACAAAAATGTAAAAGGATACACACAAACACAAGGCTGGGAGCAGCACTGAAATCTGACCTGGCACTCCAACAATAGCAGCTTGGATTTACGAATGACACAAAGCACAAAGCCAACCAATCATGCAAAGACAATAAAGGACGCAAACTGAGCCAAGCCTGTAACAATCGCACTGAGACTCACCTCCACCTCGTCACAGTGGAAGAAGTGGATGTCAGGTTTGTACTGGTCTTTGTCCTGACACACCAGCAGCAGCACAGAGGGGTAACGTGTCTGATTCAGGACCGTCTGACTCATGTGGATGGTGGACAGAGGGAAGTTCTCCAACTCTTCCTGCACAAGCACAACAGAGGAATGATAAGAATGAAAGAGAGTCAGATACTATCTAAAGTAGGCCACATGCTCAGTGAGATACTGTAAAAAATCTCTAAATATAAATAAAATATGTATATGAATGAAAAAGTATACTTAAAGGAATAGCTTGCATGTGGGGAAATAGGTTTGAGAAGATGAATACTAATTTCATGTCTACACAACAAACAGCAGCCATTTACTTAGATAACTAACCTGGCTCTATCCAACAGTAAAAGAAAATTACCTTGTTAAAATGCTGTGTGACGTGTGGTTTTACTGGGACTTTATGGGACTGTCTTATCTTTGAACAGCGCCAGCCTAGCTGTCTCCCCTGCTTCCAGTCTTTATGCTAAGCTAAACTAACCGGCTGCTGGCTATAAGTTCATATGCAACACACAGAAATGAAAGTGATATCAATCTTCTCATCTGACTGAGTGAAAAAGCCAATTTCCCAAAGTGTCAAACTATTCCTTTAGCGGCTGTTCAATGTGTGAAGGGACACAGTCATAATCATTTGCATTATTTTACTTACTTACTTCAAATCCCATCCACCAGTGAGCAAGATTAAAATGCTATTTGTCTGCATGTGTATATTATTTCATTAAACTGTACCACATTAATTAAAATTTAGAGGCAACTGAGCAATTTTTTTGCTATTTAAAGCTGGTCGATTTGCAAGAGACATATTAAAAAACTATATATAAAGAGAGATATTCTGGATACGACAATTCCCAGAATAAACTGAGCCTCCCTGCCTGGTTAAATGTCTTTCAAATTCTGTGCCTCCACTCTTTAATTCAGCCTCCCTGTTTACAAGATTGATCTCTAGGCCACAAAGTATTGATCTGTCTGGTGGTGTTACTTGAATTTTCACAGACATGACAAATTTCTATAGAAGACTTTATATTTCCACAAGCTGAGTGGTACTCCTCGTGACTACTAAATTGATTTGACAGCATGTCACAAATGACAGGTCTACTTTCTTTTAAATGTTTTCTAGATAAAATCAAACTTTTTGTGGTGGCAAGCACATTATGTTGTAGATCACACACACAAAGTGACAACATAATCTGGTTATGGGCATGTTGTGTAGACAGTCGTGGAGAAACACCTGTGTGTCACAGTCCAGGAGCCTGACCGCCTTGTCAGTGACCTGCAGGAGCATCTCTTGGGTCCAGATTTTGTCTTTTGAGTCCAGAAGGACCAGTTTCTTGATGGCATCATCCACTGTGGTAATGGACTCTGTCTTGTCCATAATGAACGTGGAGAGATGCTGAGGAGACAACAATCAGTTAGTCAATGAAGGACAAGATGATTGGCTGTGTTTGTTTAATCTGTACAGAAAATTAAATGTAAAAACAACAAGCCAAGGACATTTGGCAAGCACATAACCCCCATGAAACCACAGACAGTCATGGTTACACTTTATTTTTGTAAAAAAGCAGGATATAATGTTTGTTAGTGAACTGTTAGTCAGATTTTACTGTAGTCTAAGCTAATTGGCTGATGGCTCTAGCTTCATACTGAACACACAGAAATGACCACGGTGTCGATATTCTCACAAGGAAGTAAATAGGTATATTTCTCAAAATGTCAAATGATGTTTTTGTATTCCTGTGTACTGAATATTGGGGCCTGTTTTCTTAAAGTTGTTTCATTTGATATGAAAACTGTAGTATTGTCACAGTGGCTCTGATTGCAACAGCTGCCAACATGGCTGTTATCTGTGATTACCTGCCCATGTATCATAAGGGGGGGGGGGCATTTAGAGAAATCCTATCCGCAGGCACACAGGACATAGTTCAACATTTTCCTCGACGTGCAGCTTGTCCCTCAGTCTTCCCGACATCAACCCCCCACGGCTGCAATCAGAGGCCTGATTGCTTTATTACAACAGAGTTCTTGCGAGTGAGGTGTAATCAAGAGATTATCTGCCGTGTGGGCTTTTTATCTCTGAGCAACAGAACAATATGCAAAAAACATTTATAACAACTGCTTTACTTTGTTTTTGCTTTTTACACAAGGGTCAGTTTGAAACTATAAATCTGTACATTTATAGTATAATATTTTCTATGTTGCATATTAGAAACAAAATAATAGTAATACCATAAAATTATAAGAAAAGTACATAAAACATTAAAGTAACAGAGAATGTTCATACATAGTACACTGCGTAAGAAACTACGTAAGAAATTGCAAATATCTGGGATCACTCAATGAAGTTACCTACAAAGAAAAAAACTATTAACTCCTTATTTCACTGTAATGAGCACTAAAAGTAGAGGTAAATCCTTCTCACACTGATTTGTGTACCTCCAAGCCTCAGTCATAATACTGTCACATAAATATGCAGCGGTTGAGTTTCAAATCTTTTGTTGAGCTATGTATTTTTACAAATATTTTGCTATACACAGGAACAGTAACAAATATAACATATAATGTAAATTTTTCAGAGACAGAAGAAGAGGAAACCTTACCTCAACATGATACTGCGATGTCTCATGCATGATAAAATTGGAGTTGGAGTATTTTTTCCTCTGCTCTGTTGGTAGGAAAACAAACGTATTTAGAGAGAGATACGCCAGCAAGCCCTCCATGTCTTATTAATATATACAGTATCCCACTATGTAAACAGCCAGTAGCAATGCTAACCTGAGGTCCACATGTTGTGCGTTTCAAGAGCGTAAACAGATAAAATGAAATGTTAATGTGCTGAGCTGAATTGACCAGCGAGGCAATAAGGAAGTCACAGGCACACGTAATGTGTGTATCTTGTGTTTCATAGGGCAACTGAAGATCTCAGTTGAGCATACTGCGAGATAGTCAGGGCACAAACCCATCTTTGGAGTTAATTATTAAATCTCATATCACAGAGCCTGTGTGACTTGGTTTGCTCTCTCTCACACTATAGTAAGTTTGCCAAGATGGCATTAAAGCTCTCGGCATCTGGGGCATCAGTGAGAGATATGGATTAACTGCAGGCTCAAAGATCAGTGACATGGCTTCTCATCAGCCCCGCGCCTACTTCCTCATCGGTGCAACTGTATTATAAAAGGTCATGGCTACCTACTAGTAGATAAATGTTCACCTGAAATGCTTCTTAGGGAAAAACCTGCTGAGTAGTGAGGCAGGTGAGAGTAATGTGAAAAGCAATGGCATGTTGTTAATTATTCTGTGTCTGTAAAAAAAAAAAGAGACACCAAAGATCCACTCCAGACATGTTCTTAGACATATAATATAAAAAATAGAAAAAATGACAAATAACTAATCATTTGTGGCCCTCATTTAAAAATCAAGAATCTATGTATATGCATTTTTAGATAATTCATAATTCACTTTAAACACACTTTAAAGCCAGTTCTCAGTGTGCTGTGTGTGGACTACATGTTTCAAACTACTTGTGTAAACTGCACACTGGTTGAGGATTGTCTCCAAAGCCATTGTGGTGTTACGAAATGGTGCTGGTATGTACAGCTCTTAAACTCAGGCAAGAGAAACTTTCCTCTTCAGCTGATGAATGTGAAAACAAACACTGCACACATGTCATTCTTTGGGTCAAACGTCAAAGTGTACTGACAATTAACAAAGGAGGAGGACCAGAAAGCAGTTGTGAGCATAACAAGAACACCTCATCTTTTAAGTTGACATAATGAACTTGTTAGAGGACAGTTGCTTATTTACACATCCAGCAGTTATGGAGAATCATTAGCATTCATTTGGAGTCGTGCTTGTATTACCTGATGACTGTAAGTCCAACCTTCTCTCTATTTTAGCTCCATTTTGGCCTCAGGTGATAATTCTTACAAATGACACCTTTGCTTTCACATCATTATTATTATTATTATTATTATTATTATTAGTTCAACAAAGCTGCTGCAAACAAGTTTAAATGAGGCAATGCTTTAAAAGATTTAATGACACTGGAGCTCACTTTGTTACTGTTGTACTACTATCTGTACTATTGGCTGGGACCATTGTTTTTAACCTGGCCAATGTTGAATGAGTGTGCCAGTGTGCTCATTGACCTATTTACCAGGTGAATAGTCTGCAGGTAACAATTACGGCTAAATGAGAGCATGTTCCTATCAACGCCACTGCCAGATCTCATATCAGGTCTCTTTCTGTCCCCCTCCTGGTTGAGTCAACATTTTGATGCCACACTGGTTTTGTCTTTGTACATACATTCAGCCACAACTCGCTTTATGAGTTTTATGGTGAATGTGACACAAAGGCCCTTCTGTTTGTATAACAATGTGTATCGAGGCTCCAATGTACATTCCAATATTTGATATACCCTTACAGGTGATTCAGAGTGACGTAACCCTGCTTAATGGAGCTCTTTCATTTTCTTAACAATAGAAAAGGACTGGTTGTGTGAATGGCACAAGCATGTGTCTTTCCTGTCCCTGCCATTTCCTCTTTGCTCACTCCTTTCTGCTCAGCTCCCCACAGGTGAAACACAGGCGTCGGGTGTCGTTCTGAAAGTCGAGCTCGCCCCATGTCTTATTAATGACTGACATTTATGCCAATCAATTCACAGTGCTGTGACAGCTTGCAATAAGAGCCACTTAGCAGCCAGATGGGCAGATCCTCAGGGCTCTCCAGAGTCAATGACCAGTGATAAACATGGCTGCTTGGCAGATCATCAAACCAATACATGGCCCAGATCAATCAGACAAGTCTCCGAAAGATTGCCCATTTAAACAAACTTCTGATACTTAACTTGGCTCAATCCAAAACCAAGATGGCAACATTTTTTTCCATACAACATTCTTTAAAATGATCAACTAATACAAAAGATTAAATCTTGTGTCACAACATCAAAAAGCTGGTTGATCCAATCAGATAACTTGGTAATAAGTGACTATGTTGAAATGCGCTCATGACCTGATTTTTTTTGTTTGGTGTTGCTCTAACCCGTAGGAAACTGTGCTGTTGTGTCCACAAAAATTTGTGGCCATATGTCACCAGAGAGTATGACATCAACACACCTCACAGCCTGATTCATCTCAGAGTCAAACTAATGTAGCGCAAATGAATTCAGGTCTACACCGCCCATTTGTTTGTTGAGAACAGTTAGAGGCCAAATGTAAACCATTATTTATTAAAATACATGCACTTATAACACTACAAGGTGTTGATCTATCAGTGACCATCAACTAAATCTAATACATACACTAAAGAAAAACAGTGGAGCAGGAGATAATCGATGCCTTTCTAAGAGGATTTACACCTGTTGATTTAACCCAAAAAGATTTTACCTGACAGAGACATGCTCCTCAGCCACAAACCCAAAAACTCAAGAAAACTGCTGGATGGTCTGAAGTCCAGGGATGACAAGTCTAATGTGATGCCCCTCTGTCCTACACCAAAGCTGCTGATAGCAGATCAGGTAGGAGGACCTGCGCATCATTTGCATCAGTTGCCTGCTGACCTACATTGTGTGAATGACAGGATGTTTTGCATAAAGGAGATTGAACCGGGACAGTTGCAGTTGTACCTCTACATGTTTATTCAGCGAGGAGCGAGCAACCCAAATCTCTCCTACTGTTATGAATGGTGCACACAATACTGTCCCTTCTGCTGCCTCCGGTTCAGGAGGACGAGCATGCTGCTGTCATCCTGCAGTGAGAAGGTAGTGGTAACCATCTGCCGCACAAGATGAGACCGGCCAATGAAAAACAGCACAGCCTCATCACACATACAGTGGGATATTTCACAGGGATCACAGGAGTGGGTTTATCCTGCGGATATTTGGATGACGTGGGGCACAGAAATGCTTCACAGACGAAGAGGCACACAATCAGCACAAAGTTTGGGAACATCTTGCATCCCCATAATACCATCATCTGTCATTGGAGGCCACACTAAATTTGGAACAGTGCAGCCATGCATGAGAGCAGCTTGCCCTGTCATACGTCAGTGTAGGTTTCTACTTGAGCCTATGATATGCTGCACAGTGTTCCTCTATGTTAGCAGTGTGGAAGGAGGTGCTGGCAGGGACCAGTGAGCTAATGTCTGAGGCAGCGCGGGGAGAACGAGCAGTGAGTCCGCCCCTTCCTATCCACTTTTCAATGCGTCTTTTATTCACCTGCAAGACTTGGGCATCCCCACCCAGTTCCAACCACACATTAAAAACAGGCACACCCTGCACTCCCTGCTAATGTAACATGGAGCAGTTCAGTGACACACGCCCTAGCACAAGTATGCTGCACCTCAAATGAAATGCATTGTCATGCCGTAAGTGTATTACTGTGTTTCACTGCAGTCACAACAGATCAGTGATGCAGTCAGACAACAACAACACAAATATCCTTTAATTTAAAGTATGCACAAAAGACTGAAAGTCAGACAATGTTAATATACATGACTACTAATTGCACACAAACAACGAACCCCTGATGTATCCAACAACAAATCCCAACATGCCGTGCAAGCCTGGAGCTGGAAACTTATGTTCCCTCCAGGAGCCCAGCCTCCCCTCCCTCCCCCCACTGACAGAGGTGTCAGCAGCCTGAGCACAATGGGGCTGCTCAGCAGGACCTTGGCCCCCTCTTATCACGGTGTGTGTGTGTTCTGGACAGAGGATAGGTCAGCTGTGAGGCTGCAGCAACATGCAGCAGAGTGAGAACGCTGAATTTCCTGACATTTGCATAACAAATTGCAAATCGTGTGATTTGAGTGAGATACGGTGGTCCACATAGCGCGACTTCTGAGAGGATTTGCTCCCTACTGAAGATCTAAAAATAAAAAAATGGGTAACAAATGTACTATAACTTTAATGAGAAAAATAAAAAGTACAAAAACAAAATACTCACACAGGAGTATACTGTGTTTTTTTGGGGGGGATTACTTTCAGTATTTAGTTGAGTACAGCAGCAGCACAGTGTATGTGGGACTGGCTCAACCACAGTGCCCTTGTTCATGAAGGAACATGTCACCCAATGTAATAGTGTGGCTTATCGATGTTTTTGTACTAGTTTCTGAACAATGATGGAGGTCAACAATTATGCTTTGGCTATACAGGCAATATTTATTAGTAGGATAAGTTGCCTATTGATTTTTTTTCATAGGATATTTATACCAATAAGAAAAATGTAGGTAACAATCCACCTTTAACAATTGAATTAATGATGGGAAATGCACAACAACATACTTGCTAGCTGATGAGGAGGCTTTCATAAAACCAAACCTCAACAAGTAAAAGTGTACGTCCTCCTACATTACAAACTGTAAGCTGTAAACATTTTGTAGTGACTCATGCCACAGAAATAAGGGCAGGTGTAATTATGTTTGAAGGGCATGTAAAGGCAGCGTCTTGAAGACAGGTAAACAGTAAAATACTCCATCCATGCAGTCACTTACCGTAGAGGGCCTTGGCGCTGATCTTGCTGTCCGATCTGGCCACTCCACTGCAATGACAAGAAGAGGACACGGGGTTACGCTGCATGCTCTTCATCTTCTCCCCTGCACCTCTGGATGTTAGCGTCACAAACTTTATGAGACTGTCACTTCTCCAACAAACCCACAAAACTAGGATTGGTATATACGGAGAGCAGACTGGCCAGCACTGAACGAGATTAGCCTGAGATTCTGAGCATATGGACTAGCCAGGGTGAGGGAGGGAGAGTGGAAAGGGAGAGAGAGAGAGAGAGAGAGAGGTGGGAGCACGGGGCTTGGAGGGAAGCTAGAGCCAGGAACCCAGGCAAAGCAAACAATCCTGAACAGAGTCGCTCTGTGCCCGAGGTCCCTGACCCACACCACCTTCTACATACTGAGTTAGTGATTCTCTTGCGCCTGTGGGACAGCATGAAGCTCTTGGCTAATACACAGAAAGGTAAATATGTGAGGGGAAGCAGGAATGTGTGCGGCACTCACTTGGCTTGCCTCGATGGAGGTCCCGGGACACTCATGTTTTAAGGCATCCACCTGAAGAAAAAAGAAACAGAGAGGATGAAAACGAGAGAAAGAGAGAGAGAGTGACTGCTAATGAAAGGCTTAGAGAGGGTGGTGGCTCATGTTAGAGGAGGGGAAACAAAAACAAACATACATTATTCATCCAAAAAGACCTTTAAATACTTGCTGTGGCAGATATTTATTCATTTATTTTTTCCTCATTCATTCCACTTCAGTGAGCTCTCATAAGCAGTCCATGGTGTTAAAGCCTAAAAAGCCATGGGTACCTCGTTAAGTTTGCAGGTATGATATGCAAAGTTGAGGCACAGTCTATTTAACAGCCTGCTCCTCCACTGTGCAGAGCCAGGTGTTGGGCCTGTTTCTGCTGGCAGTCGTGGGACTGATCTGGGACAATGGCAGACAGCAGGCTGATACGCGCTGCTGTGTAATTAGATCCAGTCAGCTGATGACTGCATCTGCATAGCTGCAATTAATTAATCTGGCTGGGTATTTACACCCAGCCTTGCTAACTATTTGATAATTAGTCCGGCCTCAGAGGAGACGAACCAGTGTCTAACAGATTGCTACATCTAAATCTGAGGAAGCAGGGAATAAAAGGGAGGAAACTTTCCCACACCTTCCCTTCAAGGCCTGGAGACTCCAACTTGTCTGTCAAGGCATGTGCTGACGAGCTTCTGTAACATATATCGGGCTCACAGCACACGCTACCTAACAAACCTAATGAGCTGCTTGTTCCTTTAAGATAATTGATGGATTTTATCACTGCATTAAATAAACATAACCTCTGATAAGTGAATGGATAAGGGGAATTGTACTTATGAGTGAAGATAATAATCACCTTTTACCGTATGTGACTTTTAGACTCCGAGGAGCCATGTGTCACTTGAGGCAACCTGTTCAGTTTGTATTATTAACTGGTGGCAAGAGGTTTGGATCCTGTGTCACCAGCAAGCATTTTAACTCAGGAAACAACGTGACCTGAAAGACCTCATGTCACCTTCTGGCACTGGGCGTGCTTCCCACAACAGCCATGAGCATTTCAGTGTCATTTTCTAAGCCAGGCTGTTAATTACTCGTCCATGACGCCATTTTTGGAACATTTCCCCACGACATGCCGTACCTCCTCTCTGAGCTATAAACCTCTGAGTTTTTTGCATAACGACCCCAATATATTCAGCATGACAGCTACGGGTTACAGCTTCTGGTCACCTGGGTTTATCTTGCAGCAGATCATAAACATAATCTCCCTCAACAGATAATCTCCTGATATCTTCTGAAACAAAGTGAGGCCCGATCACAACAACAGACAGGATCAGAGTTTGTGTTCCTGCAGGCAGAGCATGATTTTCTTAATACCTGTAGCTCCCCAGTGTGAGGACTAAAGGGTCACATATGAGCTCATTTTTACTGAGAGATGCAAAAGAGTGAAAAAAAAACTTGTTGTATTCACTTCAGCAAGTCTGCACAAAAGGTTGATTTCCTTTTTCTGTTCTTATCTCTCTGGCCATCTCTCTCTCCCTACACCATTGTTTTCCAGCTTTGGCCCTCCGCCAGGTTTCAGGAGGGAGGTGAAGTCGGAGCAGGACAGGCTGGGTGTCACGTGTTGTCAATCTTGTGGCAAGATGCCCTCAGCACATCTCTCCTCCACTCAGCCTAAGGTGCTTACTGTTAAATAATGACAACCCCTTATTCAGAGGTAATTACGCTGTATTAGAGCAATAATTACACAAAAACAGAGGCAAAGCATGCAGGACATTTATTTAGGCTTAACTACAACAGCAGGTATGTCTCATATTAAATTTTGGCCTTTTTCAACATTACTGATTTTACCTGTCTCTTTTGGTTTTCACATTTAAAATTATTTTGAGAGCCATGAGAGTAACAACGATTACCTCAGAGTCCTGACTCAGCTCAGCCTTACAGAGGCTCATATTTTAAGCTGGCGGTATCAATCATGTGGTCTGTGTTGTTTTTTTTTTTCATGTGTACTCTCATATTGGGTTGGAGTGCATAATGTTGTGATCTAACAAACTAACAGTTTAAAAAAACAGGCACAAAAGGTCATGAAATGCTCATAAAAGAGTCTCAGTCTTTAAACATCAATTACTACCACCTTTGACCTTGAAGTTTAGAAATAAATTAGTATCATAATGTACATTTTCTTTTGTTGTTCTCTCTTGTTGTTGCATATGAGATTCTCTAGTCAGGGTTGATGCTCGAAGGATGTCTTGTGTTGTTTTGTGAGACAACAATCTGACTTTATGTGTATACCAAGTGTTACCAAAACAAAAGACAGAAACTGAGTTAAAGTGTCGACATGATTGTTGCTGAAGCTTCAAAAAAAGGATTTCAGACTACAGCGAGACAGACTGACAACAGGAATTACTGCTGACATGCACATTAATGGTGAAATAAACCCAGTATTGACAGTGTTATGCTTATTAGCAACTCCTTGTAAGTATGGCTTTCTTTTAGACAACTTTAGCCTGGCAATCAAAGTGTGCCGCAGACTCAGTTTTATCCAAACTTTTACATAAACATGACAAAACAGACTGTTCATACAAAATCTCCCTAGTCTAACAACAGTATTGACACTTTTATTGTCACTATTTTTTGACACTGTCAAACTAGTCAGGAGTGACAGCAATAGCTTATGTAATGTGTCTGATAAACTATGAGTCTGCTCTGATATGAGTAATCTGAACTTTGCTCAATACTTCTGAATAATCATTTTGCAAGAGATAAAAGTTATCTGATATCTTGTATTTTGGGCAACACAGCCTTCTGGATGAATCACAGTATGCTGTCATGACATCTGGTGATGAATCTAGAAGTGTATACTAGAAATACAGGTGCAGTGGAAAGGGTGTGGTGCACAATACGAAGTCAGGTCAGACTTCACAGGCACTATCGCTATTTGTTCACAAACATTTGTTCACAAAGACCCTCCCAGGCCACTGATCCTCACATTAGCAGTCAGTGTTTCTCCTCTGGCGGTTAATGTGTAGCGTGTCATGAGGTAATTCATGAACATGTTGAACCCAAATGGAAGCACATGTCTCTCAGCTGCAATTAAGGTTGTGGCTGACATCAGATTTAAATGTATGGTGGCAACGTGAAGCTTTTCTGCTCTCTCACGATCAAGCAGAACAAATAGCAAATATTACAGTGCACGGCTTGCTCCATAGATTTACTTACACAGGTCTTAACATCACTTCAGACCTGCAGACTTGATCACAAAACATTAATTATGAGCTGATGATGAGGATCTACTGGGAGACATTCTCTGGTAACACAACTAATACGAAATCATAATCAATCATAATCAATCATAACTATAAGCAGTTAAGTGCAACCTCAGCTATGAACATGCACTCATTAAATAATGCATAAAAAATAAGTTATTAAATACATTAACAGCAACTCCATGTGCTGAGGAAGATCAGATGATGTGAAAAATAGTTCCAGAACAGTCACTGAAATGACCTTGGGGTTTGACAGGTGGACCATGTGAGTGTGTCTATCAATGCGCTGAACAAAAAGAAGAAAGAAAGAAAGAAAGAAAGAACACAAAAAGTAAACCATAAGAGAGGGTGTCTTTCTGCCCTCATGAGAACTCACAGGAGTGTTTTCCGGACGGGATGCTCAGGGTGACAACGTGGGGGGAGACAGCGCCTGAAGCATCAGTCTGCCATCGCAGCCTGCAGCCGATCAGGACGATAAACTCCGCAGGAAACTTTGTCGATGTTAGTTGCCGCTTGTTGCAAAGAAAGACCGCTGAAATCCAAGACTGTAAACTATACAACCGCCGTCCGACTCGCAGCGCACAGGTCTGTGAGTGCGGTTCCCAGAAACACGTCGCCGAGCAGCCAGGTGAGTGATAGGCGAGCCCGCAGGTAACTCTACCCGCCGGGGGAGGAGCCAGTCTGTGCGACGCTTTACTCACCTGTGCCTTTAAAGTGCAATAACACAAACAAACAAAAACAGTAGTGGAAGAAGCACTCAGATCCTTTAGTTAAAGTTTTACTACCACTCCGTGGAAATATTCCTTTACAGGTTTTAAGTTCCTACATTCAACGTCTTGCATAAGTGAAAGTGTGTATTATCGCCAACATGTAAATATAAAACGTATTCATCATGTCAGTGTTTTACTACATGACGTGTTTGGATTAATATAACTACTGTTGTAGATGTCTCAGGGTGCACTAAATCTTTCTACTTTATATAGGCCTGGTGTCAAGTTAAATCTACAGCAATGCACCGTGGTCTATAAGGTCATTATACGTTTGTAGCATGGCTGTCCTGTGAGAACCACAGGTATCATAAAAGTCCACTTTTCAGTCTGTTTTCAGATTTGTAACAGTGCATTATCCAGCTAATCCAAGGAGGGTTTTAAATAGTTTATTTATCTTAAGAAGGAGGAAGATGTTCTCAATGCATAAAGGAACACTTAATCCTACAGTTCACCTAATTTGGATAGTGGTTTGCACTGGACAGTGAGTTACTCTTCTATCTAATCAACATATTAGGTGTTTAAGTTGAGCTTTAATATATAAGATACTGTAAATGAGTAAAGCGGTGCTTTCTAACCTCTTTGGCTTGTGAACCCTTAAAAGAAGCTTTAACTACTTCTGACTCACTAAATATGTGTGGACTCTAACCAAAGTATGATTTTTCTTTTTTTTTTATTCATTTTTTATATTATTATGGTTATATTATTATGGTATGGTATGGTATTACATATCTTGGGGTTTTGGAGATCCATACTCCAAAGCTGGGAACCACTGCTGTAAAGTTTGAGGGCTCCAAAGAGACCTTACATGAGATGCTCCGCCTACATCACCAACATTTACATGGCAATAAAAAAAGGATTACCGTCCATGGTGCACAAATACAGTTGCAAATGAACACATTTTATATGCAAGCTCCTCATTCTTGGTTTATTTTCATTTCCACAGGTTTTACTTTGTGCAGCAAAGTAGCGACTGGTCTAAACTAGTTAGACTGAACAGGGTGAATAAAAGAGGAGCAACAGTGTGGAACGCTGCCCAGGATTCAATGTCACCGGCTGGTAAGAATGACCACTCTTTGTCAGGGCTGTCCTGTGCTGGCCCTGCAAAGAAAATCATTAACATAATGCAGTTGCCCTCTTCTGGTCATATTATTTTATTAGGATTGACCTCTTGAATGATCATGTTTTTACGAGAATGAAAAATACTTGCAGACATTTGAAGGTGATAAGATGAATGCTTGCATGCATACATGTTGACTTGATCTACAAGTGTTCGTCTGTGTGCTGAAGCGCAGGCACTCTGAAACGTGATTTGTTTTGAAATTGGTTACTTTGGAAACCTCACCACTGGGTTTGATCATTAACCTAAGATGTCAACGCTGAGAAATCACCTGTTTGAGGAATGTGGGGTAGGAAATGACTAACAGTTACAAAAATTTTAAAAAAAAAATTCAGCTGAATGAATAAAGTGGAGGTGATGCTGATCTGACACTGAATATGTGCAGTTTTAAGTTTAAGGAGAACAATTAAAACATTAATTCTTAATTTAGAATATTTCATAAAGTCAGTGTCAGACTTTGTTGTACTACAAGAGATTGTAATACAAGTGAAACCTTATAGATCAACAGATCGATGGGTAACCTGCATGTAATTAAAAGTGTGACCACACTCTAGCTGACCAGTTATTTAATCCTAGTTATTTAAGTCCTAGCTATGGAAAAATGCTAGGACTGAAATCAGTGTTCTCACTGTTCAAATCTTAATCAAAACAATTCTGCCCTCTACTGGATAAAAGATGAATAAATGTTAAACATTTGTCTTAAGTCTTTAAGATTTAAGTCTTAAATCTTAAAGACAAAGTTACCTTAATAATCCAGATAAATAACTCTAACCTCCTTATACCAGAGAATGAGCTGCAGCTATAGTTTTAAATATGTTGATCAAGAGGTGGCTACTTCATGACTAGAGCCTTAAAGACATAAAAAAGAGCAGATAGATATCTGTTCCTTTTGTACATTTAACGTTACCTAAACAAATTTAAAGCATAAGACACACATTAAGTGTTTCAAGTATGTGAAACAGTGTTAAGTCGTCCAAAATCAATCTAGCAAATGACCGTATGTTCAGTTTAGTGCAGAGTTTTTTAAAGTCTTCATCCACATTGATTCAAGAATGCATTTCAGCCATCAGCCACCTGAGTAAGCAATATGCATCTTTGCAGAATAAGGGACTGGAGTATTGCCCTTGGAGCTATCTTGGGAGGAAAATTTGAGGATGTGACGACATTGTACAAGGTATACAGTATCACTTGAATGAATGCCACCTGTATCAATAATTCACACAAGTCCTAAAGAGAACCTGGGCTTGTTTCATTCATGAACAAAGGGGTGAACAAAAGGACAGCTCAGGGCAGTCCGGCATTTCTAAACATACGTATGAGATGCTAATTACATCAACATACCTTGTCAATCAAAATAAATGGAGCCCAAAATGTAGACCAGTCTCTTCATGTGATAATGAATGTTGTCTATGTTCGATACAGGATATCGTAATCTACTGACCTGTCCATCATTTAAGCTGACATGCAACCATCAAAAAAAGACAGTTTGTGATCTCATGTTTCACATAATCCAATAAAAGCCCATTCATCAATCATGGTTGCGGAGGTTTAATATAAAATGTCTGCGATGAGGAAACTAATGAGTGAGGTACTAACCAGCTGAAGCGTTCAAAGCCAGGACTCCATCTTAGCGTGATGATTACATTTGCTCACATCTTGTGCGTCTGCCACACCAGGAAGTAAACCGTCAGTAGGCTGGTTGTCCCTGTCACAGTATTCATAGTATAGATCTTAATCTTCTTCAGGTTGCCCTTCATGCCTGCAGACAATTGGGCCACAGCGTCAAAGACTGCGGAAGAGCGTCACTTATTGTTGAATCTGCTGCGCTGTGTTGTTAAACGGTTAAACTAAAAATGTGTAACAGAAGGCCTATGTTACAAACTGGAGTCATGCAGTTTAAAAGATATGTGTATTTACTAGGCAGGGAGGGTCAAATGAAATTATGCTATTAGTTTTATGATAAGAAATGGTGTTTTTGTGAAGCTTGAATGATGCCAGGTATTAAAATCAGGATATTTCATACTTGATGTTGATGTAATTTATATTACTGCCAACCACTTTTCAAAGTGGATCACAGAATTTATATTCATTATATATATTTTTTAAATACATGCATGTTTGCCCCCCTATAGGCAGCGCTTGGTTTCCCGTTACATTAGTAGAGTAGTTGTTCAAAAAACTACACTTGAAGAGACTTTAAATGTGTGTCCATGATATTATGGAATATCTTCCATGTTGGTGTCTTTCTGTGGATATGTAAACCATGTTGTTAGACAGTTAAATCCATGAGGCAAACAATATGTGACATGATGCTGAAGCAAACTACAAAATCTATTAGAATTCACATTGGTCTATTGGTACCATGTAAACAGCATTTGTATTGTAATAAATCTGTTCAAAGCTTTTTGATCCATATCAGTGGTTAGTCACTGTAACATGGTCACCATAAGCAGTTTCCACTGTTCTAAAACTTTAAAGTTGTCTTTTTGTTTAGCTTTAACACAGGGCTATAACCTGCTACACCGTATTTACAGACACCAATGCTAAAGTTGCATCAGTCATCAAGGTTCAATGAGTGGCTCTTTTCTGTCATCCCAGAAGAAATGTTAGGACTCCAGATGAGCCAGGTAAGACGGCACACAGACATGAAAGACCAGAGAGTCAGCAGGAAAAGACAGCACCAATCCGGAGAGCATCAGACACAATCACTGCTCTCTACAGGTACATCAAAACACCTGGTGTTAAAAAAACAAGACAAAAACTTGTACTGTGTAACACTCACTTTTACTGATGATCAAGCCCAGAGTGAACAGGAAATGAAAGACAAAGCAGACTGCTGTCAGATTTAGCAATAGCTGGAAAGTATCAGATGATGACTGGGTGCAGAGGTAAAGTGTTCATTCATTGGTTTGGGTGTTTGTCCTTTCGACATAGACCCAGTGGTTTTACTCTGGACATACTCAGCTGAACGACACATAAAGGATATCCCAGTTGAATTATCCAATTTTCTGTATTCCTTTGATCATTAACACAGTGAACCAGATAATAAATAATCAAGGAATGAGGTGGTAACAATGCTGTGTATATATCAAACTTTAATACTCTAGTTCAACTATGCTAATGCATTATTCACACCTTTACATTTACATCACTCAAAAAAAAACCGAAATGATGTAATTTAGTCTCAGCTCAAAAAAGCCACTCCAATCAATCTGCAGCAGCAACTGCCAGCTGTTTCTTTCTTGAGAGAGCAAGAAATAGAGCATTTTAACAACAACTGCATTTATCTTAATGAAAGGGTAGAAAAAGACCAAAGCAAAACACAATCATTATCATTACATCCACCCGTAAATCTAGATAAATTGGGCACTTGGTGGATGTGGTTGCTGTTGAAATGCTCCATTTCTTGTTCTCTGAAGACAGAAATCATGTTTAGAAATACATAAACTGAGAATACAGATCCACATGACTCCTTTTTTTCTCTGATGACCTCAGCGTGCCTCTGAATAGACAAAAACAAAAGTATAAAATATTTCTTTCAAAAGATGAATGCAAATGAATGCTACTTTAATGATGCTTCATGATAACATGATTGCTAACTTGTTTTTTATTTTAGTTTGTTCAGCTGCCCCCAAGTGGCCAATCATTGCAGCTTTAAGCAACGCATGACAATTTGAACACAGATCCTACTGTAAATAGCCATCAAGTTCAAGTTGGTTATACACAAACATAATGCAGTGGAAGACAATAACTCCCTCCGCAAAATTATTCCTTTCTCATATATCAGAACACAATTTGTCACATTTCTTGAGCTGCATGCTTAACAAATGACGTCAGCAAGACACACAGAACACATAATGCTTGAACATTGCTTGACTTATTTACATTTACTGCCTGTAGACTCTCTCTAACTTAACATAACTAATCTTAACCCTAATCTTTAAATGTAATATTTAACCTAGTGAGGATGTGCTATTTGTTCTAAACAGGGTTGATATCCACACAATTATAAGTAGAAGCGGGCTACACACTCACACACATACATCCACACACACATCCATGTGCATGCAGTTACAGAGCTACATGAGATAAGAAATATAGAATACCAAAATGAACTGCTTTAGCGTAGCCAGCTGTTTCATTGTCCCCTGCAGCCTCTATCTGTTTCTCTTTCTTGCTTGTCCTCTGAAACAATCTGCATAGTGTGGCTGGAAGAACGGTGGCGTTGTTTGGGTTGAATGGAGGAAAAGCAGAGGGGCGGAGGGGTAGAGAGGGAGATGCTCCAGCTGTGGGGGAACAAGACAACACAACAGCATCTCACATGTGGGTGAGGGGGGTGGGGGTGTGCGTCAAGGCTGCGGGGGCTGCACACAGTGGCATTGTTATAAGGGGGGGTGGGATGCAGCTGATAAGGTTTGGAGAAATGGATCATTCCCTCAAATCCTCCCCTTAGGGAAGCCTTGACACAAAACACTCCTGTGTGCTTGTTAAAGCTGGAGGAATTCATAAACGGCCCATAGAAATCTTTCAAATCACTAAAACATACTCTAGATCAAAGTTACACTAATGTTTTTTTATGCTGCTAGATTGGGAATAGAAAACATATGCATTTTTAAGGACTGTGAATCAGGTTAAAGCTGTACTCGATAGCACGTAGTGACACTGGAGAAAGTGTGTTGAATTCTTCTTTTTTCTTGAAACTATCTCTGAGATGACCTCATTGAATCATGTTTTTTTTTGTTAAAGTGTTCTGATAATGTTAAAACACAGTCTAGTCCATTTTATTTCTGTACCCCTAAATCACAACTATACATTAGAAGGCTTTAAAAAAAAAACTTGAGGAAAAAATGGTGAAACTTAGGGAGGAGCAACAGAAGAGGGATACAGATAGAAGTCGTAAAATAATAACAAGTAATGTTTAAATTGGATCTATTTTCAGATGTTTTCAAAAAGTTGCTTTGTTTTAGAGCATGATAATGTTGTTTTTCCTGTGAAAGGTTTGCAGAAAAACATGTTTATTTCAAATGTCAAGCTGCATGTCTCCCACAGTAGAAGCAGGGCTGTACACCACAGTCATTTTAATTACAGATTACAGTATTATATGGCTTGCTGGCTACTTTTTAAATGGATCGTTTTAGGAAATGTCAAAAAGTACAACTTGCTATGTTTTTAAAATAGCTTGATTTGTCCGCCCAATAGTCCAAAACATGAAGATAATTCATTCACTACCATACATCGCAAAGAAAAGCAGGAAATCATCACAAGTTCTAATATGTTTACTTAAATAATACTTAAATAATAATAAAATGATGGAATCGATTATCAAAATAGTTGCTGGTTAATTTTATCAATACCCAATCCATGCAGCCCTTTACAGTGCTTTTCACATGAGATCAATAATATTGTTTGCTTGTGAAATAATTCATGAAATAGTTCGGTAAAGCAGCTTGAGTAACAGGCCTCTTCACATCATGTTTTCTTTTCCTTTGTGTGCGGAGACGTGCAGCAGCCTGGCGCACATCCCTCACCTGCCTCAGCTCCTCTCCTCCTGCACACGTCCTGTCTGAGAGGGAGAGGCAGAGGAGGAGGACGTTTTTACAAGCGAGGCCACGCTTTTTCTTTTTTCTTTAAATAGGGAGAGAAAGAAACTTATATTTTCCTGTGGATATTTTTCCATTTCTCCGCAGGCTGATGGTGCTTTTCGCAAAAAGAAACCGAAGCTTATTATGAAGCTTGTGGGAGCTGAGGTGAAAGCGCACCTGAAGGGAAACCTTTTGAGGCTTCTTTGGCACCTTTATTAAAAAAAATAAAACAAAGAAAAAAAGACTACATATATATATATATATATATATATATATATATATATTTTAGTTTAAGTTATAGCCCATCGCCATACCGCGTCACCGGAGGCGTTTGGCTGGAGGAGCTCAGTCCGCTGCCAAGTTGCTGAGCAGGAGAAAGAAAGCTGTCCCGCATGAAGCGCAGGATTTATGTGAACTAAAACCAGAACAAGGCGACGAGAACATCATCCGGAATCCGGGATGCATATGTGAAAGTTTCCCCGATCCGAATTGCTTTCATTCGGACAAGGGGAGACTTTAATGGATTTTTTATGTGGGACCCGCTAGGATGGACGTGGTAGATGAAACAGAAGCGTTACAGAGATTTTTTGAAGGTAAGAAATCTGATTTTATATATATATATATATATATATATATATATATATATATATATATATATATAATACACTATCAATGAAGTTCAGAATTATAGAGAAAATGTAATTTTACTTATACAACACATTTGATTTATAAGTCATTTGTTTTAGTGAATAAGTAACAAATTAAATGTATTTGAGTGCTAATGTTTAGTTTTTCCAGTAATACTGTGTGTGTGTGTGCAGTGTCAAAAAAAGTCTTGATTTGAACTTTTATGCTGCATCACACACGACAGGTGGGAATAAAATCTGAAAGTGATCTTATCAGACTTGTTGCTTTTAAGTGAAAGTTTCTCAAACATTCATATATTCTCTGTTTTCCTCTGAAAGTTTGCTCTTCATCGTAAAAAAACAATACAAAACATAAAAATACATGAAGGCAGGAGGGTGAACGGGTGCGGGGAGCAAAAGTGCTGGTGATGGGTAACAGATCAAGTTTAACGGGGAATCCTGAGGAGAAAAAAAAAACGAGGTGTAGGAGGGTGGGGTTGAAGGTTGGAAGGGTGCAGGAATTCAAGCCAAGATAAATGGTGTGTTTTGCAAGGGTACAATGTGTGTGTTAGAGACAGACGTGAGCGATGTGATCTCAGCCGGTGATGTGGTGTTGATCATCATCATGAGGCAAACAGCCATAAATGGAGCCAAAGGCAGCTCAGAAAAGTGGTCATTTATGTATATCCACACAAAATCAGCCCTATAAAGGCACAGTATTATATTCTGTGAATTTAAATCATTGACATTTTTCCCACTACAACTTTTTTTTCCCAATACAAAAAGAGTTTGTTGTTTTTTTCCTGTATTACATCCCTAATTCCAGCTGTGTGTGTTGCCCTGCAGACTCATTTGCGCTCAGTTCATCGGTCACAATATGAGAATATTCATAACTTTGTAAACATTATTTTGCCTTCATGTTCCTGCAGTAAATTTCATAAACCACAGGCCAGAAAATCACATTCAGTCACAATTGTTTGAAGAGTTTTTTCAGTGTGCTCTATGATTCACAGCTTGTCAGGGAAACATGCCTATGTAATACATATCTAGATGTTTTTAAAAAGAAAGTTGATATCAGATGTTTCAGGAGAAGTCAAGTGCACATAAAACACATACTACCGTTTATGTATAATAACTTATCTGTAGAGAGACTTAACACTTGATTATAGTGTACACAGAGTGTTGACTTAAATATACACAGCCATCCATGACTGTCAGAGGTTCCTTACCATTCTGACAGGAATTTAGTGTGTTTACATTCTTGCTTTGGGAGTCAAAGAGATGTTCTTACTTGGCTTTTTTTCAGCCACTTTAGCTTGGACCAAAATGTCAACTTGTCCATGAGAAGTACACAGATTGTGCGGCCGTAGATGCTTATTTTATTCATTTAAATAGTTCCTTTTCTCAGCTAACCACGATGATATCAAACTCCTCACTTTATCTCTCTCAGATCTTAAATTCACGAAACTTCAGTTGAAATTGGCGACAGGAAGTAACACCAGTAAGGCTTTAATTTTATATATTAGATAATTTGTCAGTTAGTGTCCTTGTTCGTCTTGCACTTTACCTGAAAGAGACTCACACTCACACAGAAGCACACACGCAGCACTATAATGGATTTTGGCACTGGTAAACTGTGTTTTAATCGGATTAGTGAAATATGTATACATTCACACTAATGCACCGCGTACATTCCTGGCATAGCCCCGGTGGCTGTTAAAACACAATGAGGTGAGACTGGTGTTTCTCCTCGGGTATCTGGCCTTCCCCGGGCTCTCGCTCGCTCCGACTCCATTAGAGTGACAGTGAGCAGACAGGGTGAGGAGGTGAGATACTGCAGACTCAGGGTGGAGAGAAACTGGCCTGTTGAGAGAAACCCAGCTAAACCACCAACCCCCACAAAAAACTTGACCTTCTCCTCTCTGACTCACTTCGACAACAAACAGTTGCTCACACGCTCATAACCTTTATTGCTGTTGTGTTGTGTTACCCAAAGTAATGGCCCATCCTAAGTCAACCACTTAGTTACTTAGGAGTAAATGCAGACAAAATGTTTATGCTGCTGCAATGAATATGGATTCATAAGATGTGCATGTATATAGACTTGAATTAGAATCTACAGCTATGGCAGTGTCTCTGTAAGGCTGTACTGCACTGCTTTGAGTTAAATGCTGATGTCAGAAATAGGGCTGCAGTTAATACTCATTCTCATTTTCAGTTGATCATTTTCTCCAGTAGTTGTTCAATAGGTCTTTAAAATATCACAAAAGAGTGACAAAGATGCATCACAATTCCCTTAGGCGACAGCTTCTAATGTCTTGTGATCCAGTTTACAGCCACATAGGACAAAGAAAACCAGCAGAAAAATGACTCCGATTATTATTAAAATAGTTTAGATTAATTTTCCTCTCAGCTGACTACTTGATTAGTAGTTTCTGTTGTAGCCAGAATGCTAACATGCTCACAATGACAATGCTAATATGCTGATATTTAGCAGGTATTATGTTTGCCATTTTACCATAGTTAGTTTAGGGTGTTAATGGGCTGACAGAGGTTGAGGGAATGACAATTATGCCATTAGTTTTGCAGGTATTTGGTCATAAACCAAAATACTGGACTGACCTGATAATGGTGCAAGATTTTGGAGAATCACCAAAGCGGTTACAATTCATGGGTGGCGATCCATGATAATCCGTTCAATATGGTTCTGAGATGTTTTACCTTGTGGATGTACCATTGTCAATAAGGTTCATCCTCTGGGGCCCATGAATGAAAAAAACATTTAAAAAAAAAGTTTATCACAATCTACAATCTACTGTCTTTTGAGGGGCCCAAATAGGACTAAAGCACACTGATTGATTTGCAATCTGTATTAGTGCAAACACACTATTTTGCCCTCATCAGAGTTAAAATGGACAATGGTGAACCAACCGACTGACAGAAGGACATTCTTATCCACAGATCCACGCTGTGAATGTGGTTAAACACTGTTCTGTTTGAAACTAAATTATTGAGGTGAAGAATACTGTCATTAAGCTGTATCTTCCCAAAATAAAACTTCTGGACATTTTCACCTCCCAACCATCTGAGTCTGAAGGTAAATTTATCACGTCCTTACTCATATTGCCTTTAAAAGATAAACAACTCATTACCGTGTTACTATATCAAAATTCCTATTAAGTCCCGCTGTACTCCCACAGTAGTTGTGAATCATGGACGCGAAGGCCGCCGTACATCTTGGAAAACGCGTTGGAGACTAGTTTGAATGGTTCCTCTGATTTATAGGTTCAGCTGTGAATTACAGTTAAAGGAATGTATTGTTTTTGAGCAGCCAGGCTTGCGGTGCTTACAAGTATTTTTTTTTCTTTCACTGTTGTACCTCACTCCCATCAGTGCTGACTGCCAACTGAATAATCCTCAACTAGTAAATGTTGTTCGTGGTTGAACTGAACATTCAACTTTGAACTGATTAATTCACTTTTTTTCTGTTAATGTGCATGTGTAATAACTTGTGAAAAACAAACTTGGTGCACAGCATCACAATGGTATCTGATGTTTGCCTGCATTGCAAATATCATCCTATATTATATTAGTCAAGTGACTGTATTTGTTGTAATTGCTCTGTCTGAAATCTAATACTTTTATTCATCTAGTTTCCACTTCTCCTGAGCATTCTCAGTCAAATTTGTCCCCTTCTTCCTGTTCATGTTGCTCTGTATCTTATTTTCTGTATCTTATTTTCTTTCTGTGTCCTCTTTTTTTGCCTCTTCTTCCTCTAAACCACCCTCTTCTTTTTCCTCCTCGACATCCTCTTCATCCTCCTTCACTGTCTCTCTCTTGACGTATGTAATCCTGTCTCACGCTCAAAATCGACCTCACATTCGGGCCGTTGAGTTTTTTTTTTTCCTTCCCCTCTCCACGTCCTGGTCCCAGCCTCGTCACTCCTGTAATCTCCTGAGCCGGGTCCGCCGGTGCGACCAGTGCTTGTGGGCGACAAGGGCTGTGTGTGGTAGCCTGGTACAGCCCTTTCTCATGACTGGGGAATAATCCTCATTATAGCACTCTCCAAGCCTTTCTCACACACACGTACACTCACACAATATGCACACGCAGACACACACACACATACACACACACATTTGGTACCCTGATCTGCGACTCTCAGGTCTGCAGAAGAAAGTCTTTGAGCCCGAGTAGGGAAACATGTGAAAAATAGAGAGGAATTGTTCTTCTCATCTTCTCTTTCAGGTGCTTTCATCTCAAGGACATCAACATGCTTTGGCTACGCGCAGGTACTCTGCCGCTCTGTCTGCTCCGCTTCTCTGTAGATGTGATTTATTCGTCCCGATCTGAAGAGGGGCTTTCTGCTCGTATTTCTTAATTAATACCTGTGTCATAGTGATGCTCGTCGCTCTTTCACCAATAACTCTGTCTTCTAAACAAATAGAGAAAGTCCGTAATTCTCGGGCTGTATGTCAGAGCTGTCTAACACTATCTCGTGTAGATTTCCTTGCATTTACCATTTGTGTCTGTATGTGTGTTAAATTGTTCACTGTTGGCACAATCCTGCGCAGGGGATTGTTTACTTGTGTAAATCGATTATATTGACACTATATTGACATTATATTGATACTAAGATCTGTCAGGTTGTTTTTAGTTGATTTTTGTGTCAGGGTCAGGGCCAAAGTACTCCTGAGAAAGACAAAATCAGTGGAGAACATTTTAATCAGGCTTAATCAGGATCTCCAAGAAATGCATAGACTAACGGCACCTGCTAATATACTGTAGATAACAATCTGCTATATAATATATGATGATTCTACAGTATCAGTTTTTAGAAGAAATTAAATTAAATCACTTGTAATTTGATGTTAATTCTTTAAAGTTACTGTCTTTGAACGTTACTTTGAAAGTTACTGTCTATACAGTGTGTGAGTGTATATGTGTTGTGGGTGTGCAGACAAGTTCATTCTGGTCTAAGTGTTTGATAATCAGATGGACTTTGTTCCTCCTCTGAAAGTGTTTAATTATTAACACACATGTGAGTGCATACATATCTCATTTGCAGGCAGCAAATCTGTGTAAAAGTTCAGTTCTACCTGATTTCATTCAGATTCTATGTTCCTTCAAAGTTGTTTTTTCTTTACATGTTCTTAGTTCTTATAACTCTAATAGAAGAAAATTACAGTGTACCATACTAATAACATCATACAATCATTTAAAAAACGTGTGAGGAAAAGGAAAATCTGTGCATTTGATTGACTGATATAAGTTAAACCATGTTTCATCGGCACTCACACACTTGGTCCTCTGTTTGTGTTCATTTTAGATTATTACTCTGCTGACAACCCAGGCATTGAAATCGTGGCATAACACACACTCTCATGCACACACACACAAACAAACACGCACACACACAAGTATTCATACACACACACATACACACACATACACACTCACTCTCAGCCTCTAATCTCTCAAAAGGCCAGTCTGTATCGAAGTTGGACTGACAATCATTTCACTGTTCCTTGTTCAACACAGCTGGACAGAGAAAAACATAGAGGGCAGAGAAATTCACACATCCAGCTCACAGCAATTTAAACTTGACTGACTCGGAGGTTACAGTTACTTAACTTGTGTTTCTATTATTCCTTACCCGCACAAGAATGAAGTTTAACAACAAAGTTATATACTTTAATATGTTAAGTGATATAACTTCTCAGTGAACGTGTACATCAGCTGCAAAGTTTTGAGAGACTTAAAACAAATCGACACAAGCGGCTGCACTTTGCTCTTGCTTTATTCGAGTCTAATTGAGTGTTCAATTTTAATGTCATAGCTTTCAACCAGGTCCAGTTAGATTTTCATATCCATCCATCCATTATACTTGCTTATTCTGACAC
This sequence comes from Scortum barcoo, assembly GCA_023238725.1. Classification (NCBI taxonomy): domain Eukaryota; kingdom Metazoa; phylum Chordata; class Actinopteri; order Centrarchiformes; family Terapontidae; genus Scortum; species Scortum barcoo. The sequence continues at coordinate 12,411,671 of CM041536.1, forward strand.
ACAGGGTCACAGGGGGTGGGGTGCTGGAGCCTATCATCAAGCTGTCACTGGGCGAGAGGCGGGCTACACCCTGGACTGGATACTAGTCAGTCACAGGGCTGACATAGAAAGATAGACAAACCACTCACACTCACACCTAGGGGCAATTTAGAGTTACCAATTAACCTAACCTGCATGTCTTTGGATTGTGGGAGGAAGCTGGAGTACCCAGAGAGAACCCACGCAGGCACAGGGAGAACATGCAAACTCCACACAGAAGGGCCCAGCCAGCCGGTGGGATTGTCGCTGTGAGGCAACAGTGCTAATCACTACACCACTGTGCCTCCCCTTAGATTTTTATATACGAAACTTTATTTTTTTGCAGCAGGTCTGCCAACTCTGGCTCCTGTGAATGGATTTCTACTTCCACAGTGCAGTCTGACATTCAGTATATCCACTCCAACTGTACCATCAATTCAGGTTATGGTAATGATACATTAATACTTATATAAGCGGCTGCATGCCTATACATCAGGCCATATGCAGGTAGAGGGATCAGTTGGGGCTATAAATAAGACTTTTTTTGTGTTTCAGTATGTTCAAATATATTCTCATCTGTTTGCAGAAAGTGTTACTGTTGTTCTACTGCAAAGTGAAACATTGATTTTCTCAATTTTTTTAAAGGTTAAGTTAAACTAATTAAAACTGCTAAAATGTACAATTTTTGCTATAACTGTAAATGACAATGTGAAAACAATATGAAAGGGCTCACTTGTAGTGTTGAACCAGCAGAGAATTATCACCTGGATCTGCAGCTGCCTTTGACCTTCGATACTTCCACTTCGCCAGGGCACAAAGATGTCCCCATCACAGCCCTGTTTCTTCAGCTTTCCTTGGAGGATTTTCTATTTCCATTCCATGCTTGGACCTCAAACTTGTATACTGTCTTTCTTCCTCCACTTTCCTCACCATCTATCCAAATACCCTCCTCCCTCCCCCCATCTCTCTATTTTTCGTTATCAGGCCTGCCAGCATAAATTTACTGCCTCTTTGGGTGGGGTGCACATCTGGATCTTATTTAAGGGGAGCCATCCTGCTTTTCTCCCGTAGCACTGGCACATATTAAGAGACATTAACCATCTGCTTCTACACAAAGAAAGCCAGTCAGTGTAAACATACTCGTTTTCTCCAAAAACATGGTAACACCAGGATTTATAATGACAAACACCAGAATTTGGGATGTTTTTGATTTAACTGTTTGCAGACAAGTTATTTGATTTGTGGGTTTAGTGATTAAAGGTTGTTTATGCTGCTGTATACTATCAACTGCTTGCTTGGATGGGAAAAAAAACACCAATTCGCCAAATAATATAGTAACATAAGTCATTTGTGGTGAACAGTAGCAATGTATGGAGAGGGTTAGAATAATAATAATAAGTGACATTTCTGTTTGGCTTCTGATAAAGAGTGAAGCATTTGTGAAAGACAAAAAAGACGGAAAAAGGAGATTTTTCTCTAATGCTAACACAAAAATTCCTTACATTCCCAACTGAGTAGCAGCTTAATCTATCAGAGAAAGAGTGTATGTGTGTGTGTGTGAGAAAGAGAGAGAGAGAGAGACAGAGATAGAGTGAAAGAAAAGGAGAAAGACGAGGGTTGCCTGCCCACCCACTATATACCAGGACCTTACCCCCTGCTTCACCCCCTCCGTCCTCACCATTTCTTCTCTCACACTCACTCTGTTTCCAGCATCTGCAGTTTGGGACAACTAGTGACAGCTTTAAAGAAAATGGATCACTTACTCTCATTTAGCATTCAAGTTGGTTCCCCTGTGTGCTATAAAAACAGAAGAGTTTATACAAAGGGATCTACGTTTTCTAAATATATACACAAGCAAGAGCTTGTTCTACGTGTTGGTGTTTTAAAGATTAAGTGGGGTCATGTGGTTGGGATTTGTGAGGCTTTGGCTATCAAAGGGTAAAAATGACCCTGGGGTGAAGAATTAGAGCATTAGAGATTTCTAAAATTACTTACATTTTTACTTTATCCTTACATATATTAATATTTAAATAATGTCACACACATTTAGAAAAAGCAACATTTTAGGTTTAGTTAATCTTTATGACAGATGTGAATTATAGTGAGCACAGAGAACAAGGACAACACAATGAAGTTTAGTAACTCGATTTGTAATTATAATGTAGTTTTTTAGGTGTAACTATGATTCTTTTTCAATGGAGAAATGGCTGCTGAGATATGACATAGTAACCATCAACTGGAGTGATTCCAGTCTTTGTGTGTAATCAATTAGAGGCACTGAATCATTTGAATGTGATCTGAAGGCAAATCAAAGCTATTCTTTTGACATGATTGTGTGTTCAGCAAAAATAGTGAAATCTCCTGATAAAAATCAATTGACACAATGTTATCGAGTTCTTTGCAGTATGCCGAAAAAGCAATGAATAATAAAAAAATTAGTTCATAGTTAGATAAGTCTTACTGGGAATTGTTACAACATAAATCTGTGTTGAAACTAGAGCTGTGGCACTGTGTGGACTTGCTGAAAGATTCCCGTTGGTAATTCCCAGATGCTCTCCATCTGCCCTCTGTCTTCCCAACCCTCCCCTCACCACAGGTCATGATATTACCAGTTCTCTGGAGCCAGCCAACATCGACACCAGTATCCTGGAAGAGTACATCAGCAAGGAGGACGATAGCACTGACATGTCAGTAGGGACTCCGAGCCAACCCAGCAACATCAAAACAACATGCACCAACCGAATCAGATCATGTCGTTACAAAGGAATTTGTTTTTTCTGATAAGGCTAATCCTTTCTTTTTTTCCCCTCTTCTTTCTCCCAGCTGTTTCTCAGAGGTCCACAGTGCCCCGGGACCAAATTACTCATCTCCCCAGGCAGGAGTGTCCTCCGCTGGGGGGTTGGTGTGTGGTGTGAGTCCCCCTATTCCACTGCGCCAAGGAGCCCCTCTACCTGGGCCCCCTAACTGTCAGAACGCCTACCCCCCAGGTCCATCCCTGGGCCTCCGACACAACTACCCCTGCCTGGGTCAGCAGCAGCAGCAGCACCAACACCAGCAGCAGCAACAGCAGGCTCACGTCAAGCCTGAGCACAGGGGCCACTACGCTCCAGGGTGAGCATCATAGTCCCTTGGAGGTAGATGGATAGAGGTGCGAGAGGGAGAAAATCCAGCATGAGTTGATACTTAGGAATGTTCAAGAAATGTTCAAGATGCTCCTGCGACTCACATTTTAAACATAAAATCAGACATAAGCTGCAGCAGATGACGTAGTATTTCTCTCAAGCAGCATGCAGTAAAACCAAACACACACCCGACTACAGGTCTATTATGCAATCAATGCTTGATTAAGCTTCATTTGTACAAATAAAGCACAAGCAGGCCAAGAGGGGGAGGGAGACTGATAACAGAGTGAGAGAGTCAAATTACACCCCGCAAAAAAATCCTGACGCACACAAACTTGTGTGAAGAACGTCTGCTCACTTACTCTGATCCCAAAGGAGAGTTTCTCCTTTAAATATAATGGCAGTTTAGTAATAAGAAGAATATACGAGGGAGTGCTTGCTAACATCAAGCATGGTATTTGTTGGATTTCTATCACTTGGAAGTCAATATTGACATTTTTGTGAATATAACATCTACTGCTTTCTTTTTTTTTTTCTAGGACACTACCTGAGTCCCCCCCAGACTCCAGCTCAGAGCCGTACTCTCCTCAACAGGTGAATGGTAAGTGACACATCTTATGTCCATGAATGTGACAGAGAGCACACTCACAAAACAAACCTTATAACAAAGAGAAATGGTGCTTTAATCTGTAGACTGCACTCAGACACAGAGTCACAGGAAGCCACTGAAGTATTCAGACCTGATGTAGGTCACAGTTGCTCCTCTACACAAGTCAATATCTGTTATTCACTTCATTGTTTTTGACCATAAAGACAAAAAGAAAATCAACCTCATGTGCAAATCAATCAATATATTGAGTGCAGTGTATATCTGTTATTTATTATTCATCAGTTTGCAGAATTTGCCTTGAAAATTGATTTTATGAACTAAATTCAGTTTTCTGTACTCAGGTTTTATAGGCTTTGATTTAAACTGCTTCCACAAAAATGAACCAGCGTGTGTCTGGCTTGTTTCAACATACAAGTTGAAAAACTGCAGTGCTTAAAGTCATTATGTACTTCTTGCTGATCACACACCTGTGTTGGTCTTGCCCATTAGCAAAAAAGGTGTGGAATAGTGTTATCTGATGGGCTTCGCTCCAGTTCTTCAGTTTGAAACAATGGAAAGTACCTTTAACCAAGGTTGAAGGAGGTCTTAAGACTTAACTGCGGCCTGAAATGGAGAGAAAGCTTCTTACTGTATCGAAAATACTTAATCATTAAGCTACATCCCCATTCTGTGTTTTAGATCCTCACATGATCAGGACCATGACACCAGAAAACATGTGTCACATGACTCCAACGCCGCCCCTCCCACCACACGGGCACTATCCCAGCATGCACCGGGACATGTACCTGAAGCCCGAGCCAATGATATCGCAGTATCCAATTGGACCGGCCACAAGCGGAAGTGGAGACATGCAGCAGACACAGATGCTCCATCAGCTGCTGCAGCACCCTCAGGGGCAGGAGTGAGTTATGGAGATATGCGGGAAGGGGGGGGGCTGTCCAGTTTGTATGGACCAGAGGGAATGATGGGAAGGAGTAGTAATGCGTGCAGCTTTTGACAGTGTTTCCATTTCCTCACGCAGCGGAATCCCTGTTCACCAGGCCAAGAAGAGGAAGCACTCCGACTCCCCCAACAGCAATTCAGTTCAGCTCAATGCCCAAATCATCACAGGTATCATCAAACAAGAACCAGGTAGGCAGGCATCTTTCTTCTCTTCCTCGCCTCCTCTACCTCACGCTCATCTGCTCTTACCTACCCTTTAGCTGTCACACAGATAAAGACTTTTACAGAACAGTGGCAGACATTCTTAACGTTCGTCTGCTTTGCTTTAATTGATTCAATCTGTTTGTCAGGTTTAATGCAGGATGCAGACAACTCCTACCTGGACCCAAACTATCAGTGCATCAAGTGGCAACCTCATCAGCAGAACAAGTGGACACCACTTTATGATGCAAACGGCAAAGAGCTGTGGGTGGAATTTGTTTTGGCATATCTGTATATATTGAGGTCTTTATTTTGTGGGGGGAAAAGAGCTGAAAGCCAAAATGAACAAAACTGAAAGAGTTATAATTGGTAAATGAATAATAAGTACATAGTAGGAGTGGCAAAGGAATACCAGGGTTACAGAGGTCTACAAAATTCCTCAGAGGTGAGCTGTGCGGGGGAGTGAGCGAGTGCAGGGTTTCGGCTTAGAGAGACAACGTGAGGTGGGGGTAAAGGGAAAAATGAGTGTACACCTACGTCTGCTTTTGCGATGCCAAAATAGAAAGAAGTATAGACAGGGAGGACGGTTAAAATGAACTCACATGTTATCAAAACCACCTGGGTGCCCATCACAGCTTTTAGCACACTTCACCTCCTAGATTTGGTACATTTTTCAGAAGGTCTCAGTCTTCAGTTTTATTAAAGTAATGGCACCAAAACTAAGACCCAGGGACTGTCAGCAGGCTCCACCAATGAGAAGACATTTATTTAAATGAAAGTGTCTTTGTGTCATCATCACAAGAGAATAATAGAGGTTTACCATATTATCTCATCATATTATATCCTTGATCTTTTTTTGGGCTTGGACTTAAGAACATGTGGGATCCCCCTGTAAGAAAGTCTAGCGTCTCCCCCTGGTGATAAAATGGTATTTTTCTTGAAGAAAATGCAAGCTTCTCATTCGCATTACTCATATGTCATTATCTCTTTCCCTGTCTTTAGTCCGATGCCAACGTACCGCGTTGATGCTGACAAGGGTTTCAACTTCTCCTTGGCTGATGATGCCTTTGTTTGCCAGAAGAAGAACCATTTCCAGGTCACGGTATACGTAGGCATGCTGGGAGACCCCAAGTACATCAAGACAAGTGAAGGCCTGCAGCCCATCGACTGCTTCTATCTCAAACTCAACGGAGTAAAGGTGACTAAAGGCATAACAATGAACATACATCAACTTGACAGACAATGGTTAGCTCGGCTTTGTTTTAATGTATATTTTGTGTCTCTCTTTGTTACTAGGTTGAGGCCATGAATCAGTCTATCAGTGTGGAGCAGTCGCAGTCTGACCGCAGCAAGAGGCCCTTTAAACCAGTGCTGTGAGTTTGCAAAAAGTGCTCCAGTGTTGCTATGAAAGACTTAAACTGGAATGCAGGATTTTTGCAAAACATTTTGTACGTGTGATTTTTTATCCTCCAGGGTCACCCTGCCCGCAGAGCAGGTCACAAAGGTCACAGTGGGGCGGCTCCACTTCAGTGAGACCACGGCAAATAACATGAGGAAGAAGGGCAAACCAAACCCTGACCAGAGGTGAAGGACACATCATCACATGTAAACGCGTGATTCTTTGTGACCTAGTCAAAGCTCCAGCAGCCACATCACCCCCTGATGTTTCTGTCTTCACAGGTATTTCATGCTGGTGGTGGCGCTGCATGCTCAGTCCCACAGTCAGAGCTACACTGTGGCAGCTCAAGTGTCTGAGAGGATCATCGTCAGGGTAACGTCTGGCCATGTCTGTCTGCCTCCTACAACAATCATATCCCTTGTGAATGTGACACCTTTCTCTTGGTCTACTACACATGCCTCTCTGCACTTCACAGTCACTTTATAGACCTCAACATCTCCACTGTCTGTCTTTGCATTGCTTTTACCTGCGTGGCTGTGATCCCCAGCACACTTTATACACTCCTGATCACACAGCTTACTTAAAATTATGAAACAAAGTGTACTGTCGCTTGTTCTGTGAAAACCATCTATCTTCAAAACGTCAACCTTTGGTGAGCTAAGAAAAACATTTTTTACAGCTTTTAATGCAATGCATTTTTTTCAGATAGTTTAGTGTTTGTTTTAATGTTTCAAATAACTTAAAATTAAAAGAACTGTCTTTCTTTCATAAAGGAACTTTTGAACTTTAGAATGAAAAAGTTTGGAGATACAGAGTTTTCACAGGGCAGCGGTGGTTTTGGTCTTACTCAAGATGTGCAAAGCATGAATTATATTGCATAGTTAATACGTGAGTTTAAGAACTATTTGAGCTATTTGAACATGTGTAAATTTAAACAATGATAACTTTTAATGTAAAGTCAATCCTTTACAGCTTGTGTTAAAGGAACAGTATCACATTTTGGGAAATATGCCTATTTGCTTTCTTGTCTCAGATGTGGCTGCACCTTGCAACCAGTTAGCTTAGCTTAGCATAATGACTTAAAATGGGGGAACAGCTTATATGAGTGGTTTTGTGTCAGACTATTGACTGTTAGACAAAAACAAAAACACTGGTTGGCAACATTATGGTGGTGACAAATGTAGGAGTGATGTCATATCTCTCAGCAAGAAAGCAAATAAGCATATTTCCCAAATGTCAAACTGCTCCTTTGAAGATATTGCATTTATTTTTATCTTTTAGCAGATTTTTTAGAAATATCTGAACCACTGTCTGTGCACCTTCTTCTCTGTCTCTCTGTTACAGGCATCCAACCCAGGCCAGTTTGAAAGTGACAATGAGGTGCTGTGGCAGCGTGGCCAACTGTCAGACTCTGTCTACCACCACGGCAGAGTCGGCATCAACACCGACCGTCCGGACGAGGCCCTTGTTGTCCATGGCAACCTGAAGGTCATGGGCTCCCTGGTACACCCGTCTGATATCAGGGCCAAAGAAAATGTCCAGGAGGTCAGGATGACACTGTGTAACCATGAGCGTGTGTTTCTGCATGTGTGTGTGTCCAAACTGTCATCATGAATCATGTCATTCAAATGCCCATGCTCAGCACAGCTAACTGTGCAGTTTAACTCTGAGTTTTGTCTGCTCATTACACCCGATGCAAGCGTTCTCATGCAACAAGAACATTGTGTCAAGAACATCGTGTCTTCATACCATCTACATGGACATCATTGTCATTCTGTCTGTACATAGGTCGACACCACAGACAATTTGAAACGGATTTCTCAGATGAGGCTGGTCCATTATCAATACAAGCCAGAGTTTGCTGCCACCGTGGGCATAGAGAACACTGCAGAGACTGGTAATGACTTCATACATAACAAAATTCAAATGTTTGTCTCCATCATCTCATTTCTTTGTACACACTATATCATATTATCATCTTAATGTTTTAATATTTGATCTGTATTTTGATGTATGTGTGCAAGTGTGTCCTGTATCTGTGCACACCTTTATGCTATTGCTGCTCTTTTTCACTTCAGCACTTGTTGCATCCTCATGCAGGGGTGATCGCCCAAGAGGTTCAGCAGATCTTGCCTGAAGCAGTGAAGGAGGGGGGTGACGTGGTGTGTGCCAATGGAGAAACAATTCCCAACCTGTTGGTCGTCAACAAGGTAATGAACACACATAAAGATGATGTGCACATTGGACCATAATTCTATACATGCTCACAGATCTCCCTCTGATAGGAGCGTATCTTCATGGAGAACGTGGGAGCAGTGAAGGAGTTGTGTAAGCTCACAGACAACCTAGAGACTCGCATAGACGAACTGGAGCGCTGGAGCCGCAAACTGGCAAAGCTGCGTCGCCTTGACAGCATGAAAAGCACCGTGAGCGGAGGCACTGTCAGGTGAGAGCAATGAGCATAAATGGTCTTAAATGTAGGCTTCAGACTGGGTGTTACATCTTTATAGAGAGAACCTTGTTTTAGTGGTAATAAATAAATGCATTTTTTTCTGTATCTTGTCCATGTAGCCAATCAGGGAGTTATTTTAGCCGAACAGGAAGCGGCCCACTCAAGAAGAAGACAGTCAAACCTGGGAGCAAGGTCTGTGGCAACGATGATATATTTAAAAACTCTATTTAAATTGTGTTATAAGTCAATGGCAGGATTTACATAACAGTACATAACAGTAATGTCATTTGTGTGCAGAATTCCCTCCCGGATCAAGGCTGCATCAGCCAGAAGTTCATGCAGGGAACCATCCTGGCCCTGGTCATTGTCATGACCTTCAGGTTAGACTGAGCAAAGTTTGTTTGGGGAGGGAGTGGCAGGTAAACAAAAAAATCAGCTTCATCTGTGCACAGCAGTGACATTATCATGATGTATTTGATCTTTTTTCCTTTCCCCAATAGCGTAATTTCCATGTCCGTCCTTTATGTGTTGACTCTTCACCATCGAGGAGGAGACATCACAGACAAAGATGCGTATGTATTTTTCAGGGAGACACTTTGTGGTGAAATAAATAAGTTTCCCACCTCTCTTTAATGTCTTAATCTATATAATCTTTCCCTGCTCCCCTCCCTCCCTTCTGTAGCTATGTTCCTTCCTGTGTTCTCTACATCTCTTGGATGCCCATCTTCACTGCTACTGTAACTTTCTGTCCACCTGTCTGCCCATGGTACGCCTTCAACACCTTTCATGTTTCATTTTCTGATCTACTCTTTCAGTCTTATCTCTGATTGCTCAGTTGGGTGTTTCTTTTGCCTTGTCTCCAAGTAGATCATGAGTCACATATCTAAACGCCCTAGAATTCATCGATTTTTAAATGTGTCATTATTTTAACTGAAGCACGCTCTTGGCCCTCTTTTTCTGCCATCTGATTGGCGCAGGTCCAGAGCTGCACTGGGATCCTCACGCAAGAGTCCATACACTCCACTGTCCACCACCCTTGCACCAGGTAAATGGCAATCCTAAATAAGAGGCATACCACCTAACTAAGTTTGGTGCTTTTGAAATGCTCACTCAGAGCATCGTGAGTTTAAGTATATTTTATTTTGATCTGATTTGTGTCTCTCTTTCTCTCACAAATCCTGCAGCCTGCTGTTCAACTACAGCCATAAACAACCAATCAGCTACAGTTTTGACTCTGAGTAACAACCAGTCCACACCAGGTAGGTACACAGATGTCAGATGTTTTCCAACACCATACATGTATCTTCAGTGCAGATTAATTATCTTCTTTCTTTAGATTTTGGCAGCTTGGCTCCCACTCCAAACACTATTAATAAGAAGGCAAAGTCCAGACAAATGGACAAGGAAGGACGCAATAAGAACCGTCTGAGTCATACCTCAGCACCTTTGTACTTTGCCAAGTCCAAAAGACCAGCACCTACAGACCTGGATGGACTGGGAACCTCCAACCGTCTGCCCGGGGGTCAGCAGCCAGTGTCACGCAGACAACGCAGCCTACACACAAAGGGTAAATCCACAAACATGGCCCAGACACAGCACTTCCTTCACACACATAAATGCAGTATGCAAACACTGTAAAGGTGCTTGTTTGACAACAGTAAACGAGGCTTATCTACATACTCTACAATGGAATGCCATGAGTACAGTGCTCATAGTGCAGCTGTTCTTACTTACAGGCGGAAGGTCAGCTCCCTCTCTGACAAGTCTACGTATCGTGGAGACAAACCAAGAGATCACATCACAAAGCTGCGCAACACCGGAGGGCTGCAGGTATATAAGTTACATCAATCCTGAGTTGATATTGTACACATGGGTAACAAATCAGCATTTATGAATGTTTTTCCTTTTAATTTGTTTCCTGTTAATTTGTCTGTTTGAGACAATTACAGTTTGAGGTCAGGTCTTGATTCTTGATGCTGATGATATTCCTCTCTGTGTTGACTCTAGCTACACAGTGTCACTGCAAGGAAACAAAAATTCCTCCATCTCACAAATAACTTTGCACATGACGTGAGTATACCAACATACCTGCACGCTTGCAATGGTAACATAAATTCCCAATAAGTTCCTAGGAAGTTTCCTGTTCAGTATAGTTTATTGCTAAGGTAGCTGAACAAAGGGTCTTGTCATCAGTCTACAGCTGATCAAGCAAAAATATGCTGTTTTTTTTTCAAGCATACAATTCAGCATTTATAAAGAAAACAATGCCAACAGTCATTGAAAGGGCAGTTTTTTTCAGGGGAATTACACTGGAAATTAACAATTGCTTTTAAATGCTGCTATTATTACCAACTCTATCTGTATTTTCCCTATAATAAGTTCAATTGCATGGCTATGGCAGTTTACTTTCCAGAAAATTGTAAATAACAATAACAGATCAATAAAGCAACTAAAAAAACAACTGTATCTAAGCATTACACTAGATAGACCACAGAGAAATAAGGCATATTTAAAACACTGCAGGTCCACAAACAGCGTGTGGGTGCGACAATGTGGAGCCACCAAGGGACGTTTGTGCCCCAACCACACAGAGACAGAGCTCTATGGTGGACAGAGTACATCAACAAAGGTACATAGTATTTACACGTCATTATGATCCATCATATAACCAAAACGTATTTCCTCCTTACCTCCTTTCCTCCTTACCACTGCAATTACTTGATCACTGCCTCATTATATTCTTTGTACTTTTCTTCTAAGGGGACTCATCATCTTTGGTCAGTGCCTGTGTTGTCTTTCCAGGACATCACCTATCACTTTCGCGTCTCTCTGTCTGTGAGTACACTCGGCCTCCAAAATATGAGGAGCTTTCAGATGCTGCATGGTTCCTCTTTGTTGTTTGATTCGTCTACTGCCTTCTTAGTTTGAATAGGGTCAGTGACTGATTCATGATTTTTAACTCCATATTTTTTTTCCATGACAGAGTGAAGTGAGTTGTGCCTCTGAAGGAGAAACCTCATCATACTCTGACTACCATTTTCTCATTCAGAGCAGCTGTGTGTGAGAGGGAAGACGATGAGTCCCAGCACCACAATTTTTTCTTTTGTGGTTCCATTTGTACTCTGTTGTGATGGGATATGTTTTTTTTTCTCATCACTGTACATTATTTTTAAAAATATTCATACAGAACAAACTATATACCACTGTCCCCACAGTAATCCTCTTCATATGTATATGCATTAAGACATCTCTCTTTGCTGTGATCACTGGAGTTTTAAACACTGTTTTTTTTTCTGTCACTGAAAATATTTTAGATCACTGTAATTGACAACTGTTAACTGCTATTGTGTAAGGAACATCCATGAGTCTATAGCTCGCTTATTTACTGATCACCAAGTCTTCCATTCTTAATATAAGCCATAATGACTTTTTAGCAGAATTCAAGTTTCTTATTTCTTTCTAAAGTCCAGGATAACATATGGCTGTATACTACACTATGTATATTTTCTTTCTTTTTTTAAATGATAAATCTGTATGTACACTGAAACCAGTGTCAAGTGAAAACAAAAACACTTTTCAGCAGTTCTATACACTGGAGAGAAGATCATTGGCTTCTGCTGAAGGCCTCAGTGAATGGTTGCAACTCGCACTGAAAATATACCTCAGTAGTGCACACTGGCAAATCCTGGGTCTCCACAGTGGAGCATTGTGTCCGAGGCTGCTGCAGTCGACTAGACTGTCTGCTGTCTCCTCATGCAGCATCTGACTAAACACTGTACAGAGCAAGAAATACTGTGCAGTATTTCTGTCTCAATTGTGACACTGAATGAAACATCAAATTGTTACATTAATGCGTGTGCCTTTTATTAGATGTAAGTTCTTATCATCAGCCTTTTAATGAAGGCATACAATTGATGACTGCAAATTCACTGGATAATGAGACTGGAGATGTGAATGAATCACTGGAAATTAACATGTAGAGACACTGACAGCTCCTAGCATCTGATAGTGGAAATGCAACATGTCCAACACTGACAATATTTCAAGAAACACTGGAATAGCTCACACTGTATTTTGTTAACTGGACAGAATGCTGGTATGGAAATAAATGGCGTATATCATTTCAGATGCATGCCCAATCATTTGTCTAAAATGATAGATCTCAGCTCAGAGGCGCCTCAGATGCTGCATCAGCTTTGGTAATTCCATTCTAATGGCTTGATCATGAGGCTGAGAGGAGCTGCATTTATTTCTGCACACTCTTGAGATTAAAATGGATACTGTACACTGGACTCTTTCATGTAATTCTCTGTATGTTTTAAATATTTTTTTTCTGGCGCCTTTACAGTTAAGATTAGGCAGTGATAATACTTTTAATACCACTGAATTACATAATGTTTTCTATTATCCTCTCTGTTATCCCACTCTCACCAACTTGCTTTTATTGCTTTTGTTGAAATTTGTTCTCAATTCAATACGCCATACGTGTCTGTGTTGAGAAAGAGAAAACACAATAGTGTAACTCAAATGTAAAATCAATATTAAATAGGAAAAACAGCCATCAAACAAGAGTATATGGATCTTATCATAATTTGAAGACACTGTACAATGTTTTCATTATAATTATTATAACTTCAGTGGGTATAGTGTACTATTTTAGCTTATTTATAATGCACCAGCTAGCATAATGAAACTGTAGCACTTTTTGCACTGTATATATGAACTGCTTTTGCTCTATCCAGTGCACCAGACTGTTTTCATATACTCTGGTAGAACTGCATTACATGTAACTGTATAGCTTCATGTTGTTACTACCAATGCTCCTTTTTATCTGAAGTGTTTTATCATTTTGTTTTTATAGTTGATGTTTTTTTGTTTTGGGTTGTTGTATTATCAATAATATATTAACTTTTAGCTAATGGAGCCCAGAAATGATTGATAAGCATGAAAACACACACACACACACACACACACACACACACAAATGCATAACATACACAATGTTAGCAGTATTTGTTAAAAGAAAATGCCATAACACTAAAACTTGTTGAGTACTTTAATATCACTACATTACATTTTTAGCCAATTTTCAAAGCGTTTTGTCAAAAGAAAAATGCTGTAATACTATGAATGCATGTAGTAAATAAATTTGTGATTGAATTTTCTGGTGTGTTTGATTGTCTTCAAACGAATTATTCACTCTGTCCAATAGATGGCAGCAAAAGATGTGTTAATAGACTTTAAGTTACTTATGCCCTGAAGTTGGCTTGGCAGGTGTACGCTTGCGCAGCACGGTCAAATAAGAGGCTGTGAGGAGTAAATAGTTATTTCCGAACAACGTGAAAGTTTATACATATTAATTTAGTGCACATTGTGATTTATAAAATGGTCAAGCATGCCTGAGAAGAAGAGGCTCCTGCGAGTCTAAACTGAGGTCACAAAATGTGCTAAGCCATAACGTCAACTGCACGTCACGAAAAAACCAGGAAGTGCTAGTCTACGTGGCCTTTTCATCTTGGACCAGAGAGAGACAGGAGTCCCGCTTCATCACAAAATGGTAGAATTACTCACCTATATCTTAAACCTATAAGTTTAACTCTAATACACTGTGCTTAGCAGATTTATCTATACATGTTTTTCGCAATTTCATCAGCAAAACGACGCGCTTTCTAGTTAAAGTTACAGATATGCAGGCTAGCAGAGGAACGTTAGCTTCTCATGTCAAATTCACTGATTTCAGCCGCTCCGCTCACACAAAAACTGCACTTTTGCAACATTAATCAAACGCTGCAGACTCGGTACATGTTGTGAGGACGTTGACGTACAGCTTGATAGTCGTGGAGGAGATGCTGGACGTCTAACCTGCTTCTGTTTCTGCTGCAGGAACTCGAGGCGATGACCAGATACACCAGCCCGGTGAACCCGGCTGTGTTTCCCCACCTCACTGTCGTCCTGCTGGCCATCGGCATGTTCTTCACCGCCTGGTTCTTCGTGTATCCTTCCAGTGCCTGTCCTGCATTAGATTGTGTGTTTGTCTGTATGTAGACAGAGAATGGAGCAGACCATAGACAGTTTATCTGAATACTTGTTATATTTATCCCAGGTGGAAATTTGGTCTGACACCATCAGACTGCTGCAGGATAGCAATTTTCAATATCATGTTCAATAATAACTTTTATCACTCTTCCAATATCTTTGGCAAAATTGTATATATTGTCAGTATAATGTGCATCACAATTTTAGTTTTTCTATTTTAGTTTATTTATTTAAATAATTAATTTTACACGTATTTGTTATTTAATTTTGTTCTAGTATTTACCTCTAAAAGACATTACCTTTTTATTGTTTTTTTCTTGTTTTTAATTTTGAGCTATCTCCAGCACAATGATATGCAGCCCTTAAGGGGCCATGTGCAAAAAAAGGGTAAAAAAAAAAACTCTTAAGATTGGGCACGGAAAAGTGTCTGGTACCAGAAAGTTTACATTTTACCTTCAGAGCATGCAATGGGCTACCGGAGGGATAAGTTATCGTATCATCTTTTAGCTAGTTGAAGATGCTATCAAGTATATTTTGTGTTTTCAGTAAAGTGAATATATCCACCTCTGCCGCCATTCTCTCTAGTTACATGAGCTTAATGGTCTTTTGCCAACTTTGTAAACTGAAACCAGCCTACCTACCTCATGAGCACGAAAAAGTTTCACATGCTTGAGGTAGTTACTAGTGCCAGAAATGTAAAGTTGCACGTGTCCTCTTTTCCCGCACGTCCCCTTAGGGGCTCCATACAGTGATTTCCTTTGGGATTAATAAAATCTTATCTCTTAGGTTAGGGATTTTATCAGAGCCTTTGTATGTTGTTGCTCACCTACTGCAAGTAAAGTTACATTACTGCAGGTTAAACCTGAGTCACTTCTGCCAACAACACAGGTTTTCATGGAGCACTATACCACAGATTGTGTGGATGTTTGTTACCTAAAACCTTCCAGGCACCCACTGGTGTCCACTGTTTTAAGTCAAATGTGAAATTTATAATAAATCCAGTTTATTACAACTGGGGACTTACTTTCATAGTACAGGCCATGATTTCAGTGTATAACAGCACCACTGTGCCTGATGCCACTGAAGCTGCCATCATCAATACATCAATAATCAATCTTTTGTCAGCTATTAAATTAATTATTGACTATTTTGATAAGCAATACATAATTTTGACTAATCTTTCTAAGAAAAAGAGTCCAAATTAGCTTCTCGAATGTGAATATTTTCTGGTTTTGTTAGTCCTTTGTGAAAGTAAAGTGAATATCTTTGGGCTGTGGAGAAAACGAGACACTGAAGGATGTCACCTTGGGCTTTGGGAAACGGTGATCAACATTTTGACATTTTATGGACCAAACAGCAAATTGATTAATAATAGTTAGGTGCAGCCTTAATGGCAACCCTTAGAAAGATATGACCACAAGAACCACAAGCAGTCAGATTTTCAAACAGGGCTTGAACAAACTCAAACACTTTGTTGGAAGAGAAAATAATGAAATTGTAAACATCCAAACATCCATCCAAACTTTACTGACTTCCTGCTTAAACTTTTACCCTTGGACCTTGTCAGAGATATGCCGACAGTTTTTCTGTGCAATAAGGGATTGTTAGAGATATTTCAGGTGTGTTCACTTTTATTGTATATTCAGATAAAGTAGTAGCCAATTTTTGGCTAAACTGTTGAAGAAATATTAACCAGATTTAGTTGATGCAGAAATTATTGTCTTAATTAGAACTATTTCAGTTTCTCTCAGAATTACTTCTAAAGAGAAACTATGTTGAATCTAGTATCAGCATTGATTTGATATTATTGAGTCCTTAACTCTTCATCAGCTACGAGGTGACATCAACAAAATACACCCGAGATGTCTACAAAGAGCTGCTGATCTCTCTCGTAGCTTCGCTTTTTATGGGCTTTGGTGTGCTGTTCCTACTTCTCTGGGTTGGCATCTACGTATGAAGGTACGTTTAAAATATCATTCAAGTTTAAAGTTATCGTTAATCACTGAAACAGTTTTGTAGTGGTTAACTTTGTTCCCTCTCCCTTTTGTTTCCTGCGGTTTCAGGTGGCTGACTTTAAAGAATGACACATTCCAGCTGAACCAAGGACATCACACACAAACACAAACTGTATTTAATTGGACTGCAATGACTGCAATATTTTGGGATTATATGGACTCTGGTTTTCTTTTCACAAGTAAAGGGGATTTGTACAACTTTTGGTGTCTTTCTTTGTTGAGCCTGATATCGGCAATGATTGCAGCAATCTAGAAATGTTAGAATGTCATAATTATATAAAATGTTTATATTTTATTTGAGGGCAAAAGTTCACTTCAGTTTAACCCGTAGGTCGAGATTAGAAGGTTACTTTGACACACTGAATACTATTTATGGTGCGTTTCACTAGTGGCGCCTAAAACCTCAATCCCTGATTAATCTTTGTGTTAAAAATAGAGCACTCTGTCTCACCTTGTCTCCAGGATAGTACTGACTATGCCAGTGATGAAGGATTACACAGGGATTAGAGAAGGATTATTTAATAAAAACAGTGGCAACACAATTCAAAGATCCCCACGCAAAGACAACTGGATTCACATGAAAATTCTTATTAAAAACCATATAAACAGCACATACTAACCTTAAATAAGGCAAAATTGTGGGGGAATAACAACCTCTCCACCAAAACTCTCACTATATGTTCTACAAATGGAACATAATTACAGAACAAAACAAACTTGCCATGGGAGGCAATACCTGCATCTGCAGTTCAGCCCTAAACTTAAAGCATTCATTCTGTCTGCAATGCAAATTGATTTACAAAGGCCACATAGATTAATAGACCCAATCCTGATTAATACAATACTACACATGCCACGTTGGGCTTACCTGGCACTGTAAACCATTTGACTGGCTGCCCGCTTGGCTACCAAGGACCAGTAAACAAACTGTGGCTGCTTTATCCTCTTTACCTGTTAGTGAGTTCCGACAGTGTTCAACATCAGCACATTGATACTGTTATTTATATGGGTTTGATAGTGTAAAGCTCTCCAAATGATGACACCCATTAATATAGTGTCAGGAAAGCATTTGTTCGCAGGTCCTTTTAAGTCTCTAAAAACCAGTTAGTCCTTCACTGACGAGCTCTGGCGAAGGCGTCTCGCAGCCACAGAGAGTCTTCATACAGCTTCGGGTCACCCATATACTCTGCCGTGCGCTTGTATAAGTAGTAATACAACACTGCCGCTGTTAACAAAGAGAAGTGGACTTACTCGGTGACCACAGAGATTACAGAAAATAGATCTGTTGTGATGGAAAATGTGCCTCTGTATTAATCCACCAATTACCTGTTCTCTGGAAAACGAAAAGAGATTGAAGACCGTCTGTCCAAACAAATCGGTTTGACTCAAGCCATCTAAGGTTCTGGGAAAAAAGGAAATACTGATTAGGTATAGTCTATATGGATCAAAACCGTGCACAGTTACTCAGATATAACAGAATTTTTAGACATAGGTGACACTGGTCTCGTCAATATTTCGCTGGGATGCAGGTCAAAATGTGACAGATTTGAGGTGCAGGTGTCGGATGGTGTGTTGAAGCATACCAGCACCCAGCAGTGGAGGCAGATGCTGAGGGTTAGGTAAAGAGCAGAGAACATCAGCAGAGCCCTGAATCTCTCCAACAGCAGGGACACCAGGCCGACCTGGAACACGTAGGTGTTGAACATCATCAGCAGAATGATGATCACGTTGAACAAAATGGCAATGTCCTGGATGCTGTGGACACAGATTTTATTGGTTTATTGGTAGTATTGGTTTGGGGTGGAGTGAGCAGTCTGTGCCTTAAATAACATACAAATGCAGCAGCAAAGTATGAACAAACTGTCAAGTGTAGTAATTCATTTCCTCAATAAAAGATTATTAAAAATGAATATAGTCCCTGTATGAGAACTGTCACTTCAGTGATGACAAGGCTTCATTTAGTGAGCAGGACATTTTGTTCTAAGATAAACTCTAAAGTTGTTGAGGCCAAAAATCTTGTCATAATCAAAACGATGTGACTTGTTCTCTCCAATGTAGGCTGCCAAACAGATTGGCAGATGAATAAAGAATAGCCACTGAACAAAACTCAGCTTTTGTAAATTTCCCAGTAAATTTCTGTCTCCGTAAACATATTTAGTTTTAGTCCATACCTCCCAAATGAGACAACTAATTATTGTTTCATCATTGATTAATCATTTGGATTTTTATTGAATTGTTTGAACATTTCTTTTGTATAATATTAATAAAAACAAGATGATTCTAATTCCTAATGGTATGTGTAAAATATCAAATAAATGATAGTGACATGTACTCAGGACAACAAAGCAAGTCTGCACGTTTGAAGATATAGCTAGACCAGCATGTAGTTCAGTGACTTACATGAAAAGCACCAGCTGGATTACAGGTGCTCCTCTCAGGAGTTCACTGAAGGAGTTGACGAAGAGGTCATAGGCCAACAGTGACAGCTGGATCAGCAGCACCAAAGAGTAGTTACCAGTCTGAAGCATCTTCAGCGAACCACCGAGCTTCACAGTCTGTTCACCCTCTCCTTACGTTTTCTCTTTTTACACGTCCAAAACGCAGGTACTTGGTGGAGACACAAATGTGTTTGGTCCAGATCCCCTCAACATGCTTCACTACAAAAACATCCTATTGCTTCAAGCTTTCTTCACTTCGGGTTGGTCCTATGTCCAGAAACATGCTGTTTGTTATTCTCAGGGGGAGAAAGTATCCCGGTGAAGATTGCAGACAGTCCTGGATATCAGATGAGATGTTTGAGATCTGCTCATATCCTGCATGTTGACATCTCCGGTGTGGAAAGTCTCCACGTCTGCTGCATTTCCTGCGAGGAAGAACACAGAAAAACCGTGAAGTCTTTTCACAGCAGTAGCTCATAGCTTTGCCCTGCAGCCATCTCTCATGTTGTCTGTGTAACTTGTCGTCTGTGTCTAAATTAGCAGTAAACCTCACCATGTTATATCAACATGCTACAGCCGACCACGGACAGATCCAAGTCTGGGATTACAGATTAATTTCACCTACGCGGCTCCTGTTATGTTACCCTTTTCTTTCTTTGTACCCATCTAATCCACCAGTAACAGCAACCTCACGGACCCGACTGGAGATAATCTGGGAGGCGGATAACAGAGTTACTACAGACTGTTTCACAATCGTATTTCCACGACAAATCACTCGCCTGGCAGATGCACGGCTCGGTTTTTCGCTTCCCTCCAAATCACAACTTTGTGTAAGGAGGAGCGGGGTCCAAAAATACCCTCCAACCAACACCTACTCACCCGAGGAACTTGCGACAAATGGAAACAAGTCAGTCGAAGCCGAGAAGATCCACTTATATACTCGTATACTTTTTTTTTCAGCAGCAAAAAAACACTAATTAGCCGCACAATCTGCTGCTGCTCCTCCGCGCTAACGGATGTATTTCCGTAGATTCCATGGTAACGCTGCTTCTTACCGTAATAACGCTCATACGGGTTCTCAGAATGTTCAAAAAGAACTTTACCGACGTTACGGCTGTTTGATGTCGGAGCGTGCCGCGTGCTACATCAAACATTACGGTAAAGTTCCACAGCGCGCGACCCGCACTGCCACCCAGCGGTTAAAAGCCAGAGTGTCGCGTGCAGCTGATCGAAGGTGGGAGCCACCTGCGTCCGGTCCTCCGTCAGGTGAGCGCTCAAAACTTTCTGCTTCTATCGCAAAGTGATAACACTCATTTAGAAACATAACGGCAGCTTCAGGCTCCCCTCCTGTCTCCGCCGTGGCTCTTTAACCGACTAACTTGTGCGTGGTTCTCGCTCTTTAATAATAAATGCACATTGCTTCAGTCTCTTGCTGTTTGGTTACCCCAGCTGGGCACATTACTCCAAAAAACCGTGAGTCATGTAATTCGTGTTTAGTTTGCCCAGCTGGGTTTCAGTCAAACTTTTAACAGTAATCTCTATTTCACCACCATGCTGTGTGTTTGACTTGCTGTTTAGTCATGAGAGCTGCCACACTATGCGTGTGTTTCAAGCAACATATGTTTTAAGTTACATTGAGACTGAGTATACTCTCATGTTGACATTTATCACCAAAGTGCAGCACCTTTTCTTCTTCTTCTTCTTCTTCTTTTTGTAGCCTTAAGCATGTATTGTAAACCCTTTAGTTACATGTAGTCATTTTCCCTGAGCTCCACCTTGTACCACACACCGACCTTGCTAAATAAGTGTGTTAGGTGTGTTTGAGTTTATTTGACCTTTGGCGTGGCTGTTGGCTTATTGGGAGCCTGGCTCGACACACAGAAATCCTCCACATTTAGTGTTTACTCAAGCCTCTTATCTGGGGTACTGTATCTCTTATGTTATAAAGAAGTGTTAAAGGCTTCATAGATCATCAGCAAGATTCTTTACGAGTCATTATCAGCACAGGTTTTTTAGGTTTCATGCCTTCACAGATAGCATGGAGAGATAGGAAGGAGAGGAAGGATTGACTTAAGTGTGCTCCTTGGCATAGTGACCTCCAGAAATTCACTTCTGATGCATTTCCAATCACTTCCTATTCTGTTTATGTGAAGCCATTTATGATTTATGCTGCCATGTTCCTCCTCTGTGATAGAAGTGCCATCTCACCTGAAAACTGATAATGTATGATGCTTTTATCTGTCATAAATCAGTGTTTTATGGGTGTTTGTGGAGACGCAGAGGCCTGTTCTCCTCCCCTGTAGTTCTTTAAGGGTCACAATTTGTTTGTAATTGTGGTTTTTCTGACAATGCAAACAACTGCAAATGTTTTATTTGCATGCCCTCTTCCCTGGCTGTCCACCCTCCCCACAGAGTACACAGTACACTCTTTTCACATGACACTGTCCTGTTCCTTATTCCCTCCACATCCTGGTGCACAGTCATGGATATTGGAGGTAGTGGCAGCATGACATTTACTTATGTTTTCCTCATTTAAAGAAGCAGCTGGCTATGCTGCATGATACTGAGCCTAGCCTAAGAATTCTGACATTTATGATAGAAATATGTAAAATAACATGCCTCATTGGATGCTTCACAGCATCATATCATGTTCAACAGCTTATCACAGCAGCTATAGTTGTATGTAGTATGTAATGTGCTGCGTTTGTTTTACACCTTCTGTTTGACAAGGGAGGACCTGTAGAGCGAGCTTCTCTTAATAGCTGGCAGCAAGAGAGAGATCATCCAATGTATCTATCTAATTAATTCTGGCTCCTCAAGAAAGTTAAAATGATAATATCTCAGACTGATAATGCTCTAACTAATTATTATTAGTGATGAAATGTTAAAAAATATAAAAAAAAACACCCCCTGTCTCTTATCTGTTTTTTGTTGACCAAAAAGCCAGACCCGAGGGATATTTAGATTACAGTGATGTGTGACAAAGAAAAGCAGGGAGCTGTTTCATTTGAGGAGCTAGAACAAGAAGATAGTAGACTTTTTTTTGCTATGCCTGTTTTAAAAATGACTGAAATGATGAATCGATTATCAGCATGGCTGCAGATCATTTTTCTGTAGATCAACTCATCAGTTAATCAAAAAATAATCTCAGGTCTACTTCTCATGACTCCCAGACAAGGACAGTGCAGCTTTCAACACCAAATGACAAACTAAAAGGTCAACGTGTGTAACGTATATATTCAGTACTTTCAACTGAATGTATTACTCCGTCCAGTGATGTCTAAGTGGCTGGATGATGGCGAAGTACTGGTGGGCCAAGGCAGTGGTGAGGCAGTACCAGTGAGCCCCCGCCTGCGGGGCCTACCACCCGGGAGCCCCAGGCCAGGATGGGTTCGTAGTCCTCTAACTTCTCCCAGCGCAAGGGAGTCAGTACCAGGGAGCCCACAGGTGGAGACCATGGGCAAGGCCAGGGAGCTGTTTGTGCTGTGTGACAAAGAGGGGAAAGGGTTCATCACAAAGCGGGACATGCAGGTGAGCAGCTGAAGTGGTAAAATAACTAAATTTAGGTCAACTGCAGAGTCTTGAACCTTACATCCTCTTCTGATCAGAGGCTACAACAGGAGTTGCCGCTGTCCCCTGAACAGCTGGAGACAGTGTTTGAGAGTCTGGACCGAGAAAGCAACGGATTCCTCACTCCTGCTGAGTTCAACACAGGACTTGGTGAGTCTAGAGTTTTGACCACTTCTATAAGGAAAGCCACTGTTCATTCATAAAGGTCTGTGATCCAAACTAAGTCATGTGTGCGCAGGTGAGTTGGTGGGGCTGGACGACACAAATGAGCTGAGTCTAGAAGAAGCAGATGAGGATATGGACCAGGTGGACTTGTCCCAGAACCCCGCTGCAGTTAGATTTGTAAACATCTTGATGGAGCTGGACGCTGACAAACTCTTCAAAGAGTAAGATCCCATCACAAATTCATTGCCATTGGGATCCATCAGAACTGCACAACATTTCCCTGGCTGTACAGTATGAGCAACTATATGAGCAAAGTTTTAGTACACTCACTTGCCAGTTTATTAGGCACAGTTTATTTGGCACAGTTAGTTAACGTAAAACCAATATTTGGTCTACCCTTGTTGATATACTGTAAATAGAATAGACACAAATATCTCTCTAAAACAGTCTCAACAAAAACTGAACATTACAGTCTTCATAAAGGAGGGATTTATTGCATCATTGCTGTATTAGACTACATATTTTATAATATTAGTGCAAGGGTGGTCATATCTAATTAAACCCTCTAAAATTTCTTTAAAAAGCTCTTATACAATATATATACTCCATATGACTGAAATACTGAGTTTTTATCAATCTAGTACACACATGAAGTATTCATTTCTGACTTATATGTAGTATTTTCATTCTATATTTTCTAGAAAATAAGGGAAGGATGTTGTGAATGAAAAGAAAATAGATGATTAGTGAATAAACATTACATCATGCATCTTCGGTACAGCAGTATGTTATCCTTGCAGTTCCACATGAAGATAACAAAATCTTGAGTGACTTTATTTTTGCAAAGTTGCCATATATATTCTAGCATAGATTTATCTATATTGTCCTCTTAATTGGAAAGTCATTCTGTCTGTCATGTGTCAGTCAGCAGGACCTCTGCTCTCTTTGGTGTGAACTTCAGAGAGACAGACCAGAGCTGCTCAGTGTCCTGGAGGACGTCCTGATCCAAGCATTGTCCCATTTACAGGACTCCATCAGGGAGAGAGATAGTCTGGAACAAGCTCTGCGCAGGTTGCAACTTACTCACACTCACCTCTGGATACAGTATCCATATATTGTTACTTGTTACTTCAGATTGTGTTCCATTTTCTAAATAAATTTGTCTGTCTTAGAAGGGAGAGTGAACACGATCAGGTTATTCGATCCATATATGAAGAAATGGAGAGCCAAATCCGGGAGGAGAGGGAGAAATACCTGGCTCAGGTACATATGTGTGTTATTTAGTCTCTGTGCTATGTCACAAAAATGCTCAATATAAATGTATTTATTGGTTTTATTGTGAAATTAAGGACAGTATGAGACAGAAGCAGAGAGGGCAGCAACTTGAGGAGGAGCTGAAGATGCGGGAGCAAGAGTTAGATAATACACTGACCAAACAGAAGGAGGTAGGCATATAATTTGTTCTAATGTTATTTCTTACGACTGAAGAGTTTAATGAGTTTAATCAACAGGATCTGTCTTTGTCCTAAGCTGGAGAGCAGAATCCGGCAGCTAACCTGTGAACGGGCCAACATCAAGGAGCAGAACCAGCAGCTGCGGAGCCTCAATATCCAGCTACACGAGCAGGTGGAGAGCAGCAGAGAGCAGCTGCAGGCTGCTCTGAGTCAGCTCAGCCAGCTCCAAATCAGTTCTGCCCAGGAGCAAGTCATCAGACAGAAGTGAGTAGCAAAGATGAAGTATGACTAAAAGATTTATTGGTAATAGTCAATTTGATTATGACATGCATGACCGCTTTGGTATAACTAACATAAACACGTGGGAGTCATATGATCTTTACTTCCAGTTCCAGTGAAAGTTGCTGCAGGCTTTTCAGAGTTGTTTATTTTGTTTTTTTTAGTAGGACCAGAAAGAATACCATAGCCAATTTGGCATTAAGTTAAACTTACTTAACTTCTCCATGTCAGACAAGTTTAAAAATACCCAAATATGCAGAGAATATGATAATTGTAAACTATCATCACTTATTTTCTCAGTTGAGCATTAACTTCTAGATCCCTGGGAGCATGTCTGATAACATTTCCAAGAATAACAGTTTATTAATGAGTTCATTAATGGAGAAGGCTGGCATGATTCTGTATTTTTCAGCAAATTCCAAACAAACTTCTCTAATACTAACTGACCTCCCTGCTCTGTATGTGGTGCTCAGACTTATGCAAGCCTGTCCCTAGTGAAGACAAATCTTTGAAAATGGCACACAAAAATAAATTACCTAAAACAGCTGGGCTCTGTATTCTTTGGCAGACGTCACTCAGGTATTGTGTTTTTGCTGTTGTGGGGTAAAATGCAATTTGTGCGCTTGTGAGTATTTATGGAAACAGGACCGTGCTTGTGGGATCAACTAAAAGAAACTACACTGTGTGTGGTCATGGTGATGAAGTCACCTGGAGCCAGAGTGTGGCTCATTACTGTGTTTTGATAGTCTGTGGCACAAAGGAATTAGTTATATCAGGCTGTAGCTAAATAGGCAACACTTAGAAGGATCAATTCATGTTTTTTATTTATTTTTTTTATTGTTGACAATGAGAAAAAGATAATGGCCATATTCATCTTCACAATCTTTTTGTTTGCTTCATTGTAGAAATGTGATGAAGGTGTCAAGGAACATGCAGAAAGAGAAGGATAGTCTCTTAAGGCAACTGGAGCTATTGAGGTAAGAAGACCGAAAACTGTTTTTGTGCAGTTATACTTCCTGCACTTTTTCATATGCCAGTTTGATGTTGCTTCTAATAATTGTCTGTCGTTGTGTCAGGGATATGAACAAGAGGCTGCGGGATGAGAGAGATGCCCAACAGTCTAAGAGGAGGGTTAGTCACAGACACTCTGTCCATCCTGCTCTGCCATTAAGTTATTACCTCAGTGAAGACCTTTGTACTCGGTGGACACAACAGATTTATCCGACCTAAGCTAAGTCTTGGAATGGCCTCATGTCTTATTCCGTCATCTGGACAATGATTATTTATATGGGCAGCTGTTATTGTTTGGTTATTGATTGACCTTGTGTTAATGTCACTGACATGGTTCAGGCTTTTCACCATGTCAGCGTTGTTTTGTTTTTTTTCTTCATTTTTCTCTCTTGTAGACCTTTTTCAGTGACATGAAGGATTTGTTGAAAAGGCATTTGTGTCAACTTGAAGGAAAGAGTGTTTTTACATGTTTATTAATGATACTGCACAATTTCTGCAGGTGAACTAAAGTAGATCAGTATTTACCAAACTAATAAAAACTCTTAATCACCATACTTTAAGAAGTGAGGAATCTCTTAGCAGGTTTCCCTTCATCCACATCCATCGGGAAATCAACATATGAAATTTCTGCCAAAGCTGTGTACTTCTAAGAAGTTTCTGAACAAAGACTTGACAAATCATACAAAATATTCATTCAAGAAACTGTGTTGACCAGAATACTATGAACCTCTGTTGGTTATTCCGTGTATTTTTGTCTTGCCATATAATTTCCGTATATATTGCTGATGAATGTTTGTGATAAACATCTATGTAACTGAATAAATGTCACTAATGGACTGAAATCTTGCTTTTTAAAGATACATGTGAAATAATTAGTATTTCTTTGTAATATAGCACACCCGTATATTTATACAATAAAAAAATATTATAATAATGTTAATGCTGCTCATTTCTTCTACGAACACTTTTTTAGACTCCACATGTCACAAAGACTTTGCAGAAGAAAGGGTCAATCATAGGTAACTACTTACTGCAGGAAAAGCCATTGAAAAGGTTTGTATAACTAACTGCATCTGATATCACATTTATCATCTTTGCAGTAATGCAGTAAGCATCTAATTTTGTGTGTTCGTTGATTCTGAAGACAGCTGAGCTCGTCTGATGAGTTGGAGCAGGACAAAGACAAAGAGACAAATTCAACCAAGAGACACCAACCGTCATGTAGAGTCAGGTTTGAAAATGTTGAACAGATGCACACTCAGGTAGGAAACATGTTAAATCTATGAATGCATTCATCCCACACCCATCAGTTTTATAACACAGCGAGAACTATAATGATGAAGATGATATTAGGCTTTTGTAGCTGCACAGTCAAAAATGTGCGTCTTCTTAAATGCAAAGGAAAAAAAAAGACATGACACTGATATCAAAATGTTAAGTTTGGTGCCTTTACCTGAATTTTAGAGCAAAACAGTTGGTCCTCATCGAGTGTTCAAGGTGGTTTTCCTGGGTAATTCAGGGGTGGGTAAGACCTCTTTCATCCAGCACTACTGCAGAGGACACTTCCACAGTAAAATGAGTGCTACTGTTGGTAAGCTTTTCTTTTATCATTACTCTGTTATCACAATGATTAACATGCTGCTCAGTGTATATATAAATAATGTATGAACCCATGGGTCTGCTGCTTCTAGGTATAGATTTCCAAATGAAGACTGTAACTCTGGGCTCCACCAACATTACTTTGCAGCTCTGGGACACTGCAGGACAGGAGAGGTGAGATGTAACACAAATTATTCTCATGTTTACCAGCCATGTGCCTTCTCTTTAGCCTTCACTTATTTCACATAAAACTCTTTGAGCTCTAGTCTTGTTTCTTACCATGTGGTAACTGGAAATCTGTTTCTGAACTCCTTTCATTGATGTCTGTTCAGGTTCCGCAGCATCACTGATCAGTACTACCGTAAAGCTGACGGCATCCTCGCCATGTATGACATAACTCACTCCACCTCTTTTACTGCCATAAGAGGATGGATGGACTTGGTGAAGGTGAGGTGATGGAAAAAAACATGCAAAACAGTTTGTCCCAATTTGAATACACATGCAAGTGATTGACAATAGACGTCAATCTGAGTGATAAATCTCAACTTTCTTCTCTTTCATGGCTTATTATAATGTTTTTTAAATTTTTTTGTTTTTGTTTTTTTTACATTATAGCTTTCCTCACCATTGTTGTATTCCATGCTTTAGTTTTCAACAGTGATAAGCATGTGTATTCTGACCTGCCATGTGGCTACCACAGGAGAAGATGTGTGACTCCGCCGTACTGATGCTGCTGGCAAACAAGCTGGACCTGACAGACAGTCGCAGCAGACAAGTGACCACAGAGGAGGGGCAGAGACTAGCACAGGCAAGGCACACGTTTTGAATATTCAAACTAATTTGTGCGGTGATTTGGTCAGAATGCCACTGCTAAGGAAAGAACATTATCTTAATCATCTTAATAAATGAAATAAAATATTCTTGTTGTTACTTCATGGTTTATACAGCAGCACCAAGCTTTGTTTTACGAGTGCAGTGCCAAAACTGGATGTAACAT
Organism: Scortum barcoo; assembly: GCA_023238725.1. Taxonomy (NCBI): domain Eukaryota; kingdom Metazoa; phylum Chordata; class Actinopteri; order Centrarchiformes; family Terapontidae; genus Scortum; species Scortum barcoo. Next base: position 12,439,979 of record CM041536.1, read on the forward strand.
GGAGGAGCTGATGACCGATCTGGCTGGGTACGGCATCTTATTTCTTTTCTTCACATCATTTGCCAACAGCCAACATTCACTAGGTCACCAGTTTATTATGTGAAAAAAAACATACCTTGGTGAACATTGTAGTGATTGTAGAGGTGTTGATTCAGTTTCACAGTAATTTGTTGTGCTGTTGAACTGCAATTTGTTACACTGAGAGGTGTTTCTAATAACAGCTGCAACTAAGTTCTTTTCGGTATCTAATAATCTGCAGAACCCATAAAAATGCAAAATTCGCATTTTCCCAGAGCCTGATGTGATGTCCTCAGATAGCTTGTTTTATTAGAGAGTCCAAACCTTTACAGCAATATAAAACAGAGAAATGTAGTAAATCAGCACATTTCAGAAGCTTCATTCACCAGATAAATTTTTTGCAGATACCAATCAATTTATCCACAGATTCTTTCAACATTTTTCATATTTAATCTTGTGTTATTGATTTGCACCTAATAAACTGCTACCTCAATTGTATTCTTGTATGTTGTGGTTTCTGCTGAACAATGACTGAATCATTTTCTTCATCTTAGGAGGTTAGTTGCCCAGGATGTCCGACAATGTGAAGATGCACTTTTACTGTCAGAGGACACTGGTAAAAGAGGCTGCTGCAAATAAACAGAAGGGGAAAGGAAACCTCCAGGTTTCAGCACCATGGCTGACTGGCATTACATTTGTCTGTGTTGGGACACTGGGATGAAGTTATTTTAAGTGTTGGAGAGTTGTCATGAGGTCACGTATCATTTCATGACACAAACAGTGCCAGTTTTGTCTGAACAAGTTTACTGAACAGTATATGTAACGTTTACATGTTGTCATGTATCTTTATAATCCATCCAAGTAAATATATTTTTGATGTCTCCTTTGCTGTCATAGTCAAATTCTTTGAACAAAATCACAATTGTTTTGGTACCCGTGGAGCTCATATGTGTGTGAAACCAGCTGGGGGCAGCCATGTTCTCTGTTTGGGGTGAGCTGTCTGTTGTGCCAAAAGAGGATAGGCATTCAGACGCTGGGGTGGGAGGCTCAGGGCTGAGGGTCTGAGTGTCAACTGAGATCTTGCACTGTTGTAGTTAATCTTCAAAGACAGCAACGCAGTGACACTGGGGTCGGTGGGATCTGGGAAGACGTTACCCCGATAATCTACATCCTTTAGGGCCCACCATCTAAAATCAGGTAGGAGTATTTTAGTCTCAGCGGAAAGGGAGAGCAGTTTTTCCATGACACAATGAGTTAAAAATAACTCTGACCATTGGGAGATTTAGTTTTTCTGGACCGTCACATTTACACATGGGACACAACATCAATTTTCATGCGTTAAATACTTCGTTTTTAATATTTTACAGTTACTGTCCTTTTGCTTTTTCTTGACTGTTTTTTTTATATTAAGAGAGAAGTTCAGTGATACCTAAACTTTAATATAACCGACCTTGATGAGTCACAGCTTTTCTTACAAAAAAAGTAAAAGTTCAGGTTTGGATAAAAACAGACTTAGTATATCACTGGAGTGTGAGAAGATCAGGTTCAGTTACTGTGATGTTACTGGAACACACACATATCTATCTATCTATCTATCTCTATCTATCTATCTATCTATCTATCTATCTATCTATCTATCTATCTATCTATCTATCTATCTATCTATCTATCTATCTATCTATCTAGTGTATATATATATATATATATATATGTGTATGTATATGTGTGTGTGTGTGTGTATATATATATATATATATATATATATATATATATATATATATATATATATGCTGGGTGACATGTGATACAAGTTGTAAAGTGTGTTTCTCCCCACAACATATTTGATTTCATCGTTGAGCTGTTCCCATTGCTCTGTCAATACCAACTTTTTTGCAAATTTTAGTCGCACCACATTTCCTTTTGAGTCTACTGTTTAATATTGCCCAAAGGTAATAAATACAAACCCCTCAATGTTTTCAAGAAAGCTCACGTACACTGTAGCTATGTTCAGACTCCAACCAGTAATTCACCATTTCACACCAAACATGGAACTGAAGAAGACTGAAAGAGGAAATTCCTACTTCTCCACCACAACTGACTGGTCTGAATCAGATAAACACTAATAGGCTTTAGCTTACCGTCACATGGGTGTAAAGATAAACTGTGTGATAATAATCTTCACTATTGTATGAAAGCGGTATTTGGGGGTATGAGCCGCTCTCTGAGCATCTTGTGTTCATTCTCTAGACTCAGTTGTGCTCTGTAATCTTCTCCAGACAGATTTTTTCATGATTTTGATTTTATAATGCTCTTCCTGTGTGCATCAACCTACAGAGTACTAAAATTATGATTTTTCATTTCAGAATGGAAGCTCAAGGTGAAAAAAGTCATACCTGTGGAACAATTTGTCTGAAATATCTACTGTTCCTCTTTAACATTCTGTTTTGGGTAAGTTAACGAGGAAGTACTCAGATTGTCTCTGTATTTAAGATAACAAAGCCCTCAGTTAAGGTTCTACTTTTATAATTATTAATAACATTTGTTGTAATAATTAACTTTTACTTGCAGCATTAAACTTGACAGATTGATGAAGATTTCACTCTGCAACACTGATTCACATCACAGCTGACACAGTTACTTCTATGTATATACACTATATGCTATACTATATACTACATATATATGTATGTGTGTGATTATGTATATATGTATATGTATGCATAATGATTTCATTTCTTGATTTTTTTCAGTTCTTATTGTATTAACTTTTTTATTAACTTTTCACAGGGTAGATATAATCAGTTCTTCTATAACTTGCTCAATACTTTCGCCAAAGCATGCACTCAGATATAAAACCTTGATTTATGTGCGTCAGATAACGAAAACAAATTTAACTGAATGTCTCTTGAGGCTGACAGAAAAAGAAAAAGGCGTTGTCCTGTTTGCATTACTGACACATTTTGGGACCTCCATTATAACTGCTAAAAAATGCTCTGCATTCTTGATATGAACATATGGTTTAAGTTGAGCTGATAACGGTGCGTTCTTTTAGCTGGCAGGAGGGGCTGTGCTGGCAGTGGGAGTGTGGACTCTGGTGGAAAAGAGCGACTACATCAGCTTGCTGAACTCAGGCTTCTACTCGGCCTCAGCTTATATCCTGATCGCTGCTGGTGTCATTGTGATTGTGACTGGCATCATTGGATGCTGTGCCACTCTGAAGGAGATGAGGAGTGTTTTGATTGTGGTAAGGTGGCAAAAACATCATTGCCCTGTCCAGACCTTGCTTGTTTTATTGCAGCCCACCATTAAGCCGTTTCAATTCCATGGAATCAGAAACCAAGGAAAGACACTTTTAAGTCCCTGTTTATACACACACATTCTTGTCTGAGTCTGCACGCACTGAAAGTTAATCCTTGGTGACCTTCTGTCTTGTCTGGCTGTAGTCAGTACACCTCATTATGTCAGACCGGCATGGCTGTCAAATGTAACTGACAAAGTCACCCAGAGTGTATCTTTAAGAGTTTAGATTTAGATTGTAGCTCATGCCAGAGGAATGAGGGGTATCGCAAGCAGCTGCTTGGACCCAAAGAGTGCGTGACAGACAGACACAGTGAGAGGATGTAACACAGGAGCAAAACTGCACAAGCTCTGTGACGTTATGTCTATTTCCATGTTCACCAAGACCTTTGTAATGAATAACTTCCTGCACCACAGTTTAATTCTCTAGAGTATGGCATCTATTTTGATTTTTTTAGTCATGCACACATACTTTAAATGCTAATGTAGTTAATGTGCTATTATTTACAGCATGTCTTTATCTCATGTCTCTCCTCTACAGTATTTGAGTTTGTTGCTCTGTATTTTCCTGCTGGAAATCATTGCTGGTGTGCTGGCCTACATTACCTACCAAGAGGTGGGTCTCTTTGTATATATTTGACCAAGGCATTATGACAGATGCTAGTTAAGGTTCAAGGTTCAGTTATTGGTCATTCTACAACACAGAGTTGCACAATGCAGTGCAAGTTGCAAACTTGAAATTGTCCTGTAATTTTTGTTTAGGAGCTACCATGTCGTTAAAATATCTCTGACTTTCTTTCCCTCTGTTTGTATTTTCTGTATATTTTTTTCACTCCACAATCCTCACCAACATGTTCTCCATCATTTCATTTCTATTTCAATTTTCTGCCAACTATGAATTGTCCCTTTTGCTGCACTCACTGTTATGAAATCTTCTCCGCATGCCTCTCTGTGCATGCTCTTCATTTGTCCTGTTTTTCCATCCTTCTTACACCTCTCTTTCTTTCCCCCTATTTCTTGCTCCAGTGTTTCCCTTTCTGCTACCAGGTAATCCCCTGCAAACTGTTACCATTTTTCATCAAACTATTGACATAAAATGGTTTGTTTTCACTTCTCCAGTCAAGCAAAACTATTGTTATTTGCAAATTCATTTGGAGAATGCTCATGTGGAACTGTGAGTGGGGTCAGAAGATCTGTGCCCATGTGTTTTTAGTTATGTGTGGGCACTGCACAGGTACAGAGGAATGTTACAGAGGAGGAAAGAAACTTGACCAGGGGCTATTTTTATTGAGAGTAGGAGTTTTGCAGGTGATACATTTTTTTCTCCCGAGCAAACACTGAAGTGCCTCTCCCGTCTCACAGCTGGACGAGGAGCTCAGACAGAACCTGAAGGTGACCATGCAGCAGAAATACCAGCAGCCGCAAGAGGAGAGCGTGACACAGGCTGTTGATAAACTTCAGCAAGAGGTGTGGGAGTGATACTGAATATTTAAATTACAGATGGTTTACAGGCACAGGCAGGTTTAAATGACACCAGTGTCAAATTTGCAACTGTAGTCAGCCCCTTTATCCTGCATGTTGGTCAACACTGTCTCATCTTTTGTTCCTGCCTGCACTCAGTTTAAGTGTTGTGGCAGCCACAACTTCTCAGACTGGAGAGACAGTGTGTGGATCCAGGCAGCAGAAAATGAGCGGCTCGTACCTGATAGCTGCTGCAAAACTCCCAGTGACCTCTGCGGCCGCAGGGACCATCCCTCCAACATCTACAAGGTGGAGGTCAGTGGAGGTGTCCCTTTTCTTGTGAATAAATTTTAAAAAATGATACATTTTAATTGCTTTGTCTCGCTCCCAGGGAGGCTGCATTATGAAATTAGAGGAGTACATCCTGAGTCAGTTGTATATTCTCGGTGCACTGGGCATTGGGATTGCATTTCTTCAGGTAAAGCAAAAACCACTGACCAAAATGCAGCTTAATATGAATGTCTCTTTTAATGTTGTGTAAAATGCCAGCAGCTGAGCTGTGAACAATGGTTGTTTCTGTGAAGAGTGGAACTAACAACTTTCTCATGTGTTTTTTTTTTTCAGCTCGTGGGAATGATGTTTACTTGCTGCCTTTATCGAAATTTGAAAGAAGATCCATACTGATTTCTGACTTTCTTTGATGTCACAAAATGTATAACATTATGATTGTTGTCTGGTTAGATATCTTAATGCCCAAAACATGCACACAGTTCCATGGAGATGCCCATTTAAATTGTGACATTTTCAAAACAGACACACTATCCATTCATCAGATACTATTATGCTGCTGGGCAGCCCTCTCTCTGTCTATCTCTCTATCTATCTGTCTCTCTCTCTATACACACACACACACACACACACACACACACACATATATATATATATATATATATATATATATATATATATATATATATATATATATATACACACACACACACACACACACACACACACATATATATATATATATATATATATATATATATATATATATGTATGCATGTATATGTTTTCCTGAAAATGTTTCTAAAAAATCTTTAAAAAATCCTTTTATGTTATTACAAAGATGCAATGATGAACCTGTAACCAGAAATGAAATGTGGAAATGTGAGCATGCTGTGGTTGCATTTGCACTCAGTTTTGGTTTTGTTGTTTATCCAGTATTTTCTAAGTATCACAGTGTTTACGAGAGTTATCATTTTAAAATTAATATAAAAATATTTTTTATTTGTTGAAATGCAAATAAAAACGCTTACCATGTATTACACCCAACGAATCTCACACATCATGCTGTACTGCCCCCTGCCTTTGACAGTGAACTCTTATTCTGAAATCCTTGAGCGGATGTTGTTGTCAGGTGACTGCACTTCCTCTTCGCGTATTTCTCTCTCGTGTGATTTCTCCCTCAATCACCTTCTTAAAGCAGCTAAACTCTTCATGTGGAGTGAACACAGATAAATGAAATGTCTGCCAAACCGACCTGTCTGATAGTAGCGAGCGCTTCTCCTCAAGGTGGGTGTAGTAGTTCATTTTCTTTCGATTAGAGCCTACTTATTCTTTTAATTAAGTTAGCTGTGGTCAGACATCACTCTCTGACTAGGTATCTTAACAAGTTCAGTTCTGTGTTGACACCGAGCTGTTTTCACTGATGTTTGGTTGTTTCAGGGGTGTCAGTGAAGTCTTTCCATCAGTGCTTCAGCCTGTGTAGCTCAGTGTTTAACCTGCAGACAGCCACACCGGGGGTAAGACTGCATTTATATCTAAAATCACCTCACTAAGTTAATGCTCCTGCATCCTCCTCATCTGATAACTCACATCCCTCGGCATGATTCAGTTTCATGGAGGTGTCCAACATAAAAAGATAATGAAAAGTTTTATTTGCTGAGCAGTTCATTCATGGCTTTGGAAACATGATTTGAGTACTGAGGTATTTTATACTTTTACTCCACTATAGTTCAGAGGGAAATTTACTTTTTACTCCAGTAAACTACGATTATATGAGAACTTAAGTTACTAGGTATAAGCCCTGAGTGGTGAAAGGAGTACTTTAGTAGCAGTACCACGGTGTAGAAATACTCTGTTAAAAGTAAAAGCCCTGCATTGAAAATCATAAATTTATATGATGTAATTTGTTACATCAGTACAAATACCTCAAGTACAGTATTTGAGTAAATATACTTAATTACTTCCCACCACTGTGAGCACATCATATGATTTGCATACAAGATGTGATGAGCCTATAAAATATGACACCATGAAATGGTACACACTGATGCTGACATGATACAACCTTTTTTAAGCAAAACTAACAAACAGGGTAAAAAAACAGGGCATTAGAGCAAAGCCATGTTGGGAGTGTACTGGAAAAAATATGGTTGATTTCAGCATCAGTAAATATTTCAACTTGGAGATGATGTTATAGTCACCACTGACGATGCAAATCACCAATGGAATGTAAAATGGATTTTTCTTTACCCTTAAGGAAGTACTGTGTGGCCTAAGCACAGAGTAACAGTGTGCTAAAAATGTTTGTTTTATCTGCAGGGGAAACCAATAGACTTTGTTGGAGTCGATGAAAGTACTGCTCGATGGGTGCAGGACTTCAACGTGAAACCCTACGCAACGCCAGCCAAACTTGAATCTATAGATGGTGAGAATACTCGTTTCATGGGCATTTGGCTGCTTACATGTGTGCTGTCAGCTGGACTTTGCTCACTGAAGTCATGATAACCCTTTCCAGGTGCCAGATACCAGGCGCTGCTCATCCCAGACTGCCCCGGGGCGCTGAATGACCTGGCGCACAGCGGCTCTTTGCACCGCATTCTCACACACTTCATTTCTCACCAAAGTGAGTGTAAGGCTAATTTTAAAAGCAGCCAGTGTGTAATTTATATGTCCGGTGTGGAAACGTGTTTGTTTCTGTGTGCAGAGCCAGTTTGTGCAGTGGGACAAGGAGTGTCGGCGCTGTGTTGTGCCACTGAGGGACAGAGCTGGATCTTCAGCGGCTATAGCCTAACAGGGGTTAGTATTCTTCGAGTAAACATTAAAGTAATGCACCCAAATATTTTTAACACGTTTAATAACAGGAACTGTTTTTGCTGAAAGCCGTCAGTGTTTGAACTGGTGCGGAGGCCGGACTTTGCTAACCTGCCCTTGGTTGTGGAAGACTTTGTGAAAGACAGTGGCGGATCATACACAGGTGAGCTGACATGCAGAGCACAGATGCTCATAAATAGTTAATCAGCATTTCTAAAAACCAAACTAAAACGATCTTGTGATTATCTCTTTGTCTTCCAGGAAGCCAAGAAGATGCCGTGCACGTAGTTGTAGACAGACACCTAATAACTGGTCAGAATATGAAGTCAACTTTACTTGCTGTAAATAACCTAATCCTGCTCTGTAATGCCAAGAAAATCAATGAAACAGCTTAGTTGTGCCACGTTTATATTCATGTAATAAAACAAACATTCATCTCTGACAAATGGAGCAAGATCGGCAACAATGTGAATACAACTTCATTTCTTGTCAATGCTTTTAAAACCCAATTTAAAAATCACACAATCAAATATGTTTTTTGAAAATGATAAAATGAGAAAACTGTCAGGGTGTCAGGAGCAGATGCAGTTTTGAGGATGTTCTTCCCAGCGAGCAAAGCTGCCTCCAAGGGCAGAAAAGTTTGTTGGCAATGGAGAGCAAAACAGCAGAAGATTTCTGGACTTAAGAGAGATGTCTGCAGATGTTTGTGGCACATGAACTCAAGAAGAATAAAACCCTTCATTTAAACTTCATACACAGCAATGATCATGCGCCCTCTGTTGTTGAATGGAGATGTATTACTGCACTGATTGAACTGTACAAGTTGATTTTTCACACAATAACGTCAATGAAAAAGAACACAACATACTCAAGTACCTGCTCTCTGCTGCTTGTATCGTTTGAATCAACAAATCCCAGATTTGTTTATGTGCACATCTCTCAAAACATGACCCACCCATCCAAAAAAAAAAAAAAAAAAAAAAAAGGTTGAGTTTTAACTAGCTCCTGTTCATGACACCAACTCAGAAATGAAGAACAATAACAAAAAAACCTCTTGAATTTCTGGTGCACCATGTTTTGGGAAAAAAAATCCATGTGCTGATGATAAGAGGTCCACGGTCTTTGCTATCAAATCTCATAGCAGATCATAGAAATAGTCCAGTCCTTGTCCTAATTCCCATAAGGAGATTCCTGTTCCCAGTTCAGTGGCTAAGGAGATCCTCAGGTAGATTGACTGGAAAATAATGTAAATAATGTTAATCTTTCCATGTAAGAGTAAACCCAATGAAAACATCACTTTCAGTTAATAGAGTGCTAGGCAGTCATCCTTAAAATGACCAATGTTGCTCTTTGTTTTAACTCAAAAACCTAAAATTGGAAGACATTTTTACCTTCAGTGATGGATAGTACACCACATGCTTTACTGCATTGTTCCTGAAAGTAATGAATCAGATCTTGTTAAACAGATGCTGTTGAAAGATTTCAGCCATTATCTGTTGTCTTCAAGTGTCATTAAATCACTACCTCTTGTAACTGAAATAATGCTCTCCAGAATATTCATCCCAGAGATGTTTGGGCCTGTGTTCTCGCAAAATCTCGATGTACCTGCAGGAAATCACAGACCAGTTTAAGACAAAAGGCGTTAAAGGCTTTTACCCCAACTTCTTTAAGTTCTAATTTTTTTCACTGCTGTGTAACACAAAACTTGCTATTTTCTGAAAAAGTTAGAAAAAATTTGGTTATTTCAGATGAGAAGTTCCTGTATTTTTTGTGGTTTCTCTTCTTATTGGTTTGATGAGGGTGGGGCTTTGTGATGTCACATACTTCGGTGCATCAGTCAGTTCAAATAGTTTAAAAATCTGATAAAATTTTTGATTTGATGGATAGGCCACATTCAATAAATCTAATCAAACCACACACCAAAGAAATGCATTTCTACTTCCCGAACATTAACTTTGTTGTATATTTGGTCATGAATATTTTATGTTATAGAGAAATAGTTGAGATTTGAAAGCATTTGCAGGCTTTAAAAGGGGAACTCATTTGAAGTCTGCATAAAACAAGTTAAATAAAGGCTTTTATGACTCCTGAGAGAGCTTTGATGAATCTGATCAATTGCCTCAAGTGATGTCACTTGAGTCAACCACAGTCGGCGCTGAAGACTAAAAGTTCGACCAAAAAAAAAAAAAAAAAGTCTGGAGGTTTGGATTTAGAAAGAAGTGAGCTTACTACACCTCTGTAACCTGCTTCTCATCTCTGCTTCACTACACTAGCTGGGCATGTTGCATTGCAGGCGCCATGTTTTGACAAGGGAGAAAAAATGACAACACCTGTGGCTCTGCTGCAGAGATTCCCATCATAAGTCTGACTATGTTTGACACAATGCTACATCAGTGGAGTAAGTTTGAAAATGTAAATAAAGTGTTCCAACAGTGGTCTCGGTATTATCTTACCTTCCTCCCAATATTGGCTCTGTTCCCTGGCTTGCAAAATCAAGGCCATACAAATTAAGTCCAAGCAAGATCTTTTGCCTCCACTGAGTGTTGGGCGCAAGCTGGAGAACACAGTCTCTTACCCAGGGCAGGGGGGAGCTCGGGCCCGGCCTATTGAAAAAACACCACATAAATAAAAACATACACTATACACTGATGCCACTAGAAGCTTCTTCTAGTTGTCATTCTGATCATGTCACAGTCCAAAAACATTTTCCATTTCAATGGAACAATGAACAGTGAATCTATGGGATTGTGTGCAACGCTCACCTGGCACCACTGGAGTAGTCGTACGTCATCAGGCTGAATCCATCGACCACAGGAGCCAGCTGCTCAAACTCCTCCCTCCCAAACATACCTGGCTGCCCCGTACTGACAGTGATGGAAAACAGAAAAAGTAAAAGGAAAGTCAGCACCAATGTCAGTGATTTGTTTTTATTCATTTAATTTATAGTCTCTGAGAGTCAACTGGTTTCACTCACCTTGTCACAGCAGGTGGAATGACAAGAATGCAGTCCAATCTCTTAGCCTTTAAAGTCTCACATATGTGTTTCACCATATGGACGAGCTCCCTGTACAGAGAAGATTTTGTATTTAAATAATCAAATGACTAAAAAGGAACCATGGTCTTGAGTCATAATACAGATGATGACTCACTTTCTTTTGTTTCCTCCCAGCTGGCTCCACAGCTCCAGGGTGAAACCATCGAAACCTTCAGTCTGCCAAAGGCCACAGCTTCATTAGACTGACAACGGGCAAATACAGCACTGCTGCAAGGGAGTTTAAGTCAAAGAATACTTGATTACCTTTGCAACATCCACCAGCTCGCTTCCCAGCTCTTCAATTTCATCCTCACTCCCCAGCACGCTCATGTAGTCCTGGTACGACCAGCCATCAAATAACAGCCGAGGCACTGAGAGTGAAGAAAATGCAGCCACTCAAATAAATAAAAAAAAAAAAAATCTGATCTGAGTTGACTTGTGAGCAGCAGGGAGGACATCTACTCACCTATCCTAACTTTTTTGTTAGACTTGCGCACAGCCTTGACCCAACCTGCATAGACCAAAAGACCCCTCTTATGTACAAGAATAAATTGTGGCAACACTTTAATAGCTGTTCACAAACAGAAAATGCTTTCCACTTGACTTTCAGCGGTCTGGGTCCTTAACCTGGGTCATGATCGTGGAGTCCTGTAACGTCAAATGTTTCAGGCCCCCGTCGGCGGAGCTGAAGCCACACTGGAGACACTGAGGTGAATTTGGAGCCAAATGTCTTGGCAATGTCATAACCGTGCGAATTCCACTGAGGGAAGGGAAGAAAATGACATGTAATTTAGAGATAATGGGTCAAAACAACCTACACATGGAACACTAAGGGATAGAGAGATATGTATGTTTATAGAGTTACTGCAATCATTTCCTCTTTCTATATTGGCCCAAAAGCGATGACACCTGGGACATAATGGCTGCAGGTTTTCATCAGTGAGCCATAGGCTCAGTCATCATTGTGTTACTTCATTCAGTGACAGATGGTGGCTTACCAAATATTTATTTAAATGAAAATCTTTGAGATTATAATGTAAACCTCAGAAAATAGTCAAAAAGATGCCTATCACAATTTCCCAGAGCCAAAACATGTTCAAATAGTTTGTTTTGTCCAACAACCAGCCAATAACCCAGAAAAGAGAGTTAAATTATGAATTTCTGATCAGCGGTTAAATTTTCTGCTTCATCTCCACTAATGTGAGTCTTCTGAGGGTGGAACTGTCTTTTTGTGTGCAAAACACACAACAATTGTGTGACGACACATAAAGAGAAAACTTTGCAACAAAAAGACAAACTCATAAAGTCATGTTAACTCCAGCTGAACTTTCTACTGCATTTTTGCACAGAACCTCATTTGCCTCATTCTTTAAGTAAAAGATTTTTCTATGTGCATTTTACGAGGGGAAATAACAGCTCAGACTAGCTCTTCCATTGTGCATGTGGACAAGCAAGTGTTGCATTCTTGACAGTCTTGAATGTGAACCTCTCCTTTAATGGTGAACAGTACCGAGGGAGACTGTGGATCACCAATGGCTGGACTCTGGACTTACAGGAGTGACATATCCGAGCACTTCTCCTTGAAATGTTCTCTTGATATGAGCACAGTGCCTCTTTTCCTCTTTCACTATGTCTTTCCAGTGCGGGTCTGACACAACCAGGCCTCTCTCCAGCACAGACAACTCAGCTGGGGATGCCTAAACAAGAGAGTTCAAGGAGAAAAGAGCACATTTCTTCACTCAGTGGCAGACAGCCATCATCAAGAGTGGACAAAGGACAGGTAAGGAGAGGGGCCTCCTCCTGAATCAGCAAAAAAAGAGAAAACAGGTGGGACCAGTGACATGCCAGGCAAACAAAGGTCTGATCTGACAGTTCCCACCCATTTCAAGTAACTCACCTCGGTCTCAGCTTTATGAGACTTCTTTGCATCAGTTTTTGAAAGTGTGGCACTGCCCAACCAGCAGCATGAGATGGTGTGCAGCAGGACTAATGTCGCTCTCATCTCCCCTCCCAAAAAAACAAACAGAGAAGGAGCAGTGAAGCAGGTAAACAAACAAACAAAAAATAGGTTAGCTCAGGTCTGCTGGTTTGCAGTGCAAGTGCTTCTTCTTCCTTCCTGACTGAGATGAGGCAGATTATAAACCAGCATGTCCTCCTCCTCCTGCGAGGTGTAAACACTCAGAGCAGGCACCCCAACGCGGCCCCGTTCATACTGCACACACACACAAGCTGGATTTATAACAATCAACCTGCCTTTTACTGTCGAGCCGCAGCTTGATTGACAACTTCAGCCTCAACGTGTTTCTGAAGCGTCAACTTCCGCTTTGCGTGGTTTTTCAAAATAAAATGCGCCCGAGCCGTGGACGCAGAAGGGAAGTCAGCTGAGCAGATAGGTGGCAGTGTAGCTAGCATGCTAACGAGCTAGCACAGTAAAAGAAGACAGCATGAGGCAAACAAACCCACCGGTGTAAATGCTTGAGGAGGTATTATTAAGAGAGAGTTGTGGAGGGAGACTAACATTTGTTTTTCTGTCATCCTTTGGTAACGTTGGCTGACATTAACAGGTGAGTCTCTGTAGATAATGAAGCTAAAGTAAGCTGTTAGCTGGCTAACATGACAGCAAACTGTCCTCATGAAGCTTTAACTGGTTGAACTGGTCATTAAGCTGTTTTTTTTCATGCATTATTGTTAAAGTTACTACAGTGGAATATAATGATTAGAGGTCAAACCTGTCAAAATGCCATGTTGAGATAATTGACTATGTAAAATATATATACATAACATACAGTCTGTGGCTGGATTAAGTATGAATGTGTGATTCAGTGGTATTCAGGCTCTTTACTGAAGCAAAAGTACCATCAAAATACTCCACTCCAATTAAAAGTCCTGTATTCAACGTTTTGTTTAAATTATATCAGCAAAATTTACCCAAAGTATCAAAAGTAATATTACTCAGTAACCCAGTGTCATTCTTTAGTACTGTATTTTTCTTGCTGTATAAACAGGGGTTTCTGTTGTAGCTACATGGTTCAGATGAGTACAGTTTTTAAATTTGTACTACAAATAAATGAGGTGGAGTAAAAAAGTACAATATTTGCTTCAGAAGTGGTTGTGGAAGTATGAAGTAGCATAAAATAGAAATACTAATAATAAGTGCAAGTACTGCAAAATTACAGTGGTATAAATGTATTTAGTTATGTTTCACCAGGCCTGCAACTAACAATGATTTTGATTATAGATTAATCTGTCTGCCATAAAATGGAAGACAGTGGTGAAAAATGGTAAACACTGTTTCCAAAAACCAAAGGTGATGTCATCAAATATCTTTTTTTTGCTCACAACCCGAAGATATTCAGTTTACAGTCATTCAGTCATTGAGGACCAAAGAAAGATTTGGGAAACCTAATTCTGAGAATTTACACCCTCTTTTCTTAAAAAATGACTAAAAGAATTAAATAAAAAACAGTTACAGTTAGTCATAATGTGACCTGGTTGGTGTAACAATAAAACTACATAATACATCATAAATAATACAGTTTTTAAGTAGATATGACCTTCTCCTCTTTGTCTGGTTTGTGTAGTTTCAGTGAAGTAGTACTGATGTTGTTTTGGATTTGTGCTGTATCACTTATAATCTGTTTGGCCTTTTCTGCGAGTGATGGCAGTTGAAGAGTTTGTGTCAAAGACGCTTGAGCTTCTACAGGAAGAGAGGGAAGCTGAAATAGAGGAGACCAGGTATGTAAAACAACATCCAGACTGTGATGCTTTACTATATAAAGGGGTAAAACAGCATTTTTGTTCTGCACTTCCATGAAGTTGGGTAGATGAAAGAGTGGTCAAAATGAGGCAGCAAAGACAGAATTATTCAGAGCGTTGATTAATGTTTGTTGGTGCTGTCTTAAATTTAAGTCTGCCTGCAGATGGTACACAGGACTTAAACAAACATGGGCAAATGATGTGGCACATCCATGCGGAAAATAGAAATTAAGCCACGTCCTTTCAAAACTTTTTTATAGAGCGATGATTATGACATGACAGACTCTTCTTTTATCAGGATATGGCAGGAAAACATCTCTCCCAAGGATCTTCAAAACAAAGGAGTATGCCTGCTGAAACTGCAGATAGGAAGTCAATCTACAGGCCTGTATGGTCGCACAGTCATCATCCTCGAGCCAAGAAAGCATCTTGGTTTCTCATCACTGCCAAGCAACAGCTTTGGACCTGGTGAGATGAAAGAATTAAATATCTGACCGGCAGGTTTTTTTAGTGACTTGAGTTTCATATTTTCCTTAATGTGGCATGTATCTTTTGTTAAAGGGGACATAGTTGGCTTGTACGACACCGGCGGATGCACCGCAGCATCGCAGATTGGGACTGGTATAGTCACAAAGGCCAGCCAAACCTCTATAAGTGTGGCCTTTGACGATACAAACAACGGCCTCAGCTTTAATACAGATGCTCTTTACAACCTCTTAAAGTTGGCAAATGATGTCACCTACAAACGGATGAAAAAGTGAGTAACATCTGTAATGGACTTGCTGGAAAACGGATACAAGTGAAGCATGAAACGTTGAAACAAGCTATTTTCACCATGTTTTCTGTGCTTGCAGTGCCTTGAATGCATTAAACGGATACAGCAATGGCCCTGCTGCCAATCTGATAAATGTTCTTTTTGGAGACACAAAACCTTCTTCTCAGTCACAGCCAAGTAAGTCACACTTTAAAAAAGAAAATGTTAACTCAAAATAAGCCCTCTAATTGCTCCATGACACCGTTCTTTGTTGTAGATTTGTAGTAGCAGCACAGTTTACACTGATTTCAAAGCCTTGCAAATAAGTACAAATCATACAATGTAAAGACTAATTTGGGGTTTTCTGTTATGTTTCATCAGGTGAAGTTGAATTCTTTAACATGAATCTGGATGATTCCCAGAAAGAGGCTGTGTCCTTTGCTCTGTCTCAGAGAGAGCTGGCTGTGATTCATGGACCACCAGGCACTGGCAAAACCACCACAGTGGTGGAGATAATCCTGCAGGCTGTCAAACAAGGCCAAAAGGTGCAGAAAGTTGATTTTTATAAGCATATATCTGAATATATTTTCTTCCACTGATACATTCAGTTGCATTCACCATGCTCCGTCATTGTAGCAGCTATCATTGCAGCATCTCTGCCGACAGGATCATTTTTCATATTTGGATTCTGTGTCTAAGCAGGTCCTGTGCTGTGCCTCCTCTAACGTGGCTGTGGATAATTTAGTGGAAAGGTTAGCTCGCTGCAAGGCAAAGGTCCTGAGGCTGGGTCATCCTGCCAGACTGCTGGAGTCCATACAGAAACATTCACTAGATGCCATTCTTGCTCAGAGTGACAACTCAAACATCATTGCTGATATCCGTAAAGACATTGATAAAGCTTTTGTAAGTATTTTAGTGTGTGCATTTGTGCAATTTTGAATGATTTGTAATATTATATCTATCTATCTATCTATCTATCTATCTATCTATCTATCTATCTATCTATCTATCTATCTATCTATCTATCTATCTATCTATCTATCTATCTATCTATCTATCTATCTATCTATCTATCTATCTATCTATCTGTCTATCTATCTATCTATCAATCAATCACACTGTGTGTGTTTGTATTTTCAAGATGGGAATGAAGAAGGGGCGTGAAAAAGGAGAGCGAGTGAACTTCAGAAGGGAAATAGGGGAGCTAAGGAAAGAGCTGAAAACCAGGGAAGAAACAGCCATCACCCAGATCCTAAAAAGTGCTGATGTTGTATTATCAACCAACACAGGTCAGTAAGAGGCTCAAGTGAAGAAAATGTCTTTCAGCCATTGCAGTTATGAATGGCAATCAGAAAGCACTTGTCTCTGTCTGCAGGTGCTTGTGATAGTGGCCCTCTGAAGTTCCTGCCAGCAAAGCATTTTGATTGGGTGGTGATAGACGAGTGTGCTCAGGCTCTGGAGAGCAGCTGCTGGATCCCCCTGCTCAGAGCGCGCAAGTGCATTCTGGCTGGAGACTATAAGCAGCTCCCGCCTACTATCAAGTCACAAATGTAAAAAAACAAGTTTTTCCTCTTTTACCCATTCATACATTGTGACAGAGTATTAGGGCCACTCTTAGTAAGAAAAAAAATTATTTAGAGGAATCAATATTCTTCTCATTTATGATTACAATATTATGATAAAAAAGCCAGAATAGGTTGCTTTGAGTCATATCTTATGCTTATAGGGAAGCTAGGAAAGCTGTGACAGACACTTTTTTTAGAGGTGAATTTAATATTTATGTGGACAATAAGCCAAACAAAACTGAGTTTCATTGTTCTTTATAATGAGATCAAGTGCTTATTGGTGAAACCTGTAACTTTAGGTGAGTCACTTGACATGCAAAAGACAACCAGCTCTCATGTGTTGACTAAGACAGAGAATTTATTATCATAAAATGAAGACTTTTTTACTTTATTTTTGTTAACTTTGTTCTTGCAATATTGCAATTTTATTCTCAAAATTATAACCCCCTCTTACTATTACAAAAATGTCCTAAAAAATATTATAAGTTCATACTTGAAATTCCAATTTCTTTCCCATAATGTGGCACTAAAACTCCATCTTACATGTATAAATAACATTAAAGGTATAATATTTGTCCTGTGACAACAATTTGAATACTCTTTGAATAGTTGGAACAATTTCCTGATAAAGGTATAAGTATTTCTCTATAAACAGTATCATAGAATAAACAGTCATAATAAGAGCTCAAATGTTGTTAAATCCTGATTGGTGCACAGAAATATGTGAGATCATTGTTTTCCTGTCGAGCACTGCCCACATCAATCCAGTGAGACAAACAAAACTCATGAAATCGAAAAGAAAAGACATCTGTTCTAAGTCTGGCAGAAAATGTGTGTACTTGTAGGACCCCATCAGTCATAGTAAAAAAAAAAAAATAATAATAATGTTTTCATAGGATCTTGTAACATCGTGCTTATTGTTCGCTGCTCAGTGTACTCCTTTTGTTCTTCACAGGGCTGCATCAAAAGGTTTGTCTCTCAGTCTTATGGAGAGACTTATTCAGATGTATGGGGACTCGGTAGTCCGTATGTTAACAGTTCAGTACCGCATGAACAGTGCCATCATGGAGTGGGCCTCTAAAGAGATGTACCAGGGAAGACTGACAGCTCACAGCTCTGTAGAAAGACATCTGTTAAAGTGAGTGTGAGCATGTTGACGGAAAGTACCTCTCACTGTATTTTACTGAATGATGACTCATTAAAGAAACTTTTTATGTTTTCAATAAAAAAGAGATCTTCCAGGAGTCACTTGCGTTGAAGAGACCAGCACACCGCTCCTTCTTATCGACACTGCAGGCTGCGGTCTGAGTGAGATGGAGGTCACAGATGAGCAGTCCAAAGGCAATCAAGGTTAGTCATTTTTATTGTAAAACATTATTTTATTTATACTATACTATTTTCTATGCTATTTTATTACAGTTAGTGTGTTGTGGGGTCTAACGGCATGTTTACTTAATCCTCAGGTGAGGTAGACATCGTTGAACTGCACATAAAGGCGTTAACTGAAGCTGGGCTTAAAGCTAAAGACATAGCAGTTATTGCTCCGTACAATCTACAGGTAAGTCACTGATCTGAAGAACTGTACAATAAACATTTCAAATTAACTGCTATTACTGGAGTGTTTCATAGCAATAATTCAATACTTTATTTTACACATTTCTTAAATAAAAGACAAATAAAATGGTTTAACACTAATGAAAATTTAAAAATCTACACATAGAAAATGTTAAACTACAAATCAAAAATTACATCAAAAGCTTTAACATTTGTGTCTCAAAATAAGTCAGTGATTTTGGTTTTTAATATTTTAATCTCTGTAAAGGTTGACCTTCTGTGTCAGAGACTGTCTGCAAGGCATCCAGAGCTGGAGATAAAGTCAGTGGATGGATTTCAGGGCAGAGAGAAAGAGGCTGTGGTGCTGTCGTTAGTTCGGTCCAACAGAAAAGGTCCGTTTTTTGTTTTAGCTGTAAAGTTTTGTCTGTTTTTACCTCACCGTGAACATAAGCTACATATTTACATACATTCTTTTGTTTTAGGGGAAGTTGGATTTCTGGCAGAGGACAGGAGGATTAATGTGGCTGTTACACGTGCAAGACGTCACATCGCTGTAGTGTGCGACACCCAAACTGTCCAGAATCACGCTTTCCTAAAATCCCTGATCAGTCATATGACTGAGTTTGGCGAGGTCAGAACAGCATTTGAGTACATCCAAGACATTGTGCCACAAAACTATACCCGTGACCACAAAGACACAAAGGCTAATACATCTGCCAGCAGCTCCAGTTCCACCAAACAGAAGGTTAAAGATCAGCCTTCCAGCAAGGCAAAGGAGGGACAAAAGAAGCCCACTAGTAGCAGCAGTAATGGAAATACTGCAGGTATAGAGAAGCACACAAAGCCCTGCATAACAGTGAAGGAGGAAGAGCAGAATAAGAACAGATACAATGAAATCAGAGAGCAGGTGGAGAGCTTTCTAAAGGACGTAAATCAGAGGGAACTACAGTTTCCATCATCATTTAACTCTCATGATCGCCTGCTGGTTCACCAGGTGGCTGGGGAGCTGGGCCTCATGCATGAGAGTAAAGGCGAGGGGAAGGACAGGTGTATCACTGTCTCTAGGCCCCTGGTGTCAACACCAACGGAGGAGCCAACACAAGAAGAAGGAGAAGAAGGAGAAGGAGAAGACAAAGAAGAAACCCAGGAAGAGAAAACAGTCTCAGATCCACAAAAAGGGCCGCTGTGTCAACCTCCATTGGACCTGAAAAGTTTACACTTGGAGCGAATGAAGAGGGAGCAGCAGAAAAGGGAAGAAAATGCTCAACAAAAAAAGCAACACTACAACATGCCACCGACATCCTCAAAGAAGCCTAAGTCATCTAAAGGTTTGTAGTAGAAACATCAGATTTTTGATTGTTTTTTTTTTTGTTGTTTTTTTTTTGTCAGCCTGTCTGCTCTGATACGTTTGCAGCAGTTCAAATCTACCATTTCCCTCCACAGGAAAGACCCGAACGAAAGCGGGCGCCTGTGACATCAAGCTGCTGCCGCCGCTCCGGATGATGACTTTGACGCACTTATTAACGCTGTCAAGAAAGCCGACAGCGTGTGCAGCTTCGTCAAGTGTAAAGCTTCTGTGCTAACACTTGGACAACTTTGCTTGTTCTGCAACAGACAGTATTGTCTCAGTCATCATATACCTGAGGTAAGACAGGAAAAGACTAATAGTATTTGATTTGGTCTGTATTTCTATGTAGCTGTAAGTCTTTATCCAAAAGAGACACCTGAACACTGTCTTGTGTGAAGTTTTGTGTTTTTCTGATGCGTTTGCAAAACTGTTTTAGGTTCACGGCTGTGGAGAAAAAGCCAAATCTCACGCTCGGATGAGAATAAGCAAAGAAGGCGTTCTTTATGCCGGGAGTGGGAAGAAAGACAAATCCATGGACCCCAATAAGAAAGCCTATCTGCAAAGGAAACTGGACTCTAAACTGAAAGACATGGCATCTCAGCGGAAACCAAAAAACAAGGAGGACAGTTAATGATACCAAATCAACGCATAGATTAACATGAGGACTTTGTTCTGAACAAGAATAAACCATTCAAATATGTGGAAATTTCTGAAAAAGTGAAAAAGTCTCTTTGCTAATATATACAATATGTTGTCTTTCTAACATTCATTGGATACAGTTTGGTATTCTACAATCTGCTGCTGAATTTCATGAGTGCAGCTTGGATTTATCAACACTTAAACTATGAAAACTTATATTTGTGAGTTGTAGTAGCTACAGCACACACTCACACACAGCAATGTATCTACTGTGTGTCTATTGTTATTGTCAGAGGACAGATAGTCAGAAGGCTGGAGGTCTTACTGTCTTCACACAGTCCAGGGGAGAAGAAAGGGAAAACCCTTTCTGTGAATCGTTGGCTGAATGTGTGTATTGTCATCAAATCAGCAGCGTTGATAAAGATCACTTTTCCTTTGTCGTAATCCAGTTTCACTGTAATCCTCTCAGGCTTCTGCTTTACTACGAGCTTGATGCGAGGCGAGGTCTGAGCCCAGAAAGTTTCTCCTTTGGACAGACCAATCACCCAGAAACCCTCAGATGGGAGGAGGAAGATGGTGCTTTTCCTTTTGATTGACTCGAGGGCCACGCCTATGTACCACTCTTTGCCTTGGCCCACCTCTACAGTCCAGCTGTGCTTTCCAGATGTGAAGCCAGCCGCGCCCAGCACACACAAGCGACTGGTGCAGCGCTCAGGGTTGTCGGGTAGGAGCTGCCTAGGGTTGTATTGTACACAGGACAACTCTTCAGAGAGCTTAAGGTTGGAGTGGGCTGTGTTTGGATCCAGAGTGACGGGAACTGAAAGAGTAAACAAAGTTCAGTACATTTAAAATACTTCATTGCAAAGTTTAATTTAGGCCACTGTCTGTTCACCCACCACATTGGACGATGTTGGCCATCTTCTTCCAAATTTCAAACTTAAGCGATCCCAGATGCTTTGCAGTATTAATCAGGATATCTCGGACACACTCTGGATCTTTAACGTTGCATCTGGCCCTGAAACATGTTGACGTAAAAATGACAACCTTGTTTGCTGGAGACAGTTGGTGTTAATTTTGGCATATAATGAGTAATACGTACCTTAGCTTTGTCAGCTTGTACTCCTTCAGTCACAGAAAGAAAATGAAGAAAAACAAAAGTTTAAATTTGTGGTTACATGCACATCACATGCAAGTTTGGTGGAAATCAACACTGATAGACTAATGCCTGCACACTGACTATTGATCCCAGACGATTATTTTTGAAATCAATATACAATACTAATTATAAAGTATTTAGTTATGGTACAAAGTACAGAGACAATGATAGATCAAGTATATCAGGTAATAATAATAGTAATGAAATAGTAAGTATAATGTCAGCGGTGTCTGTTGGTCCACCACAGAATGGAAAATCTTAACAGCTGGAGGGATTGCCATGAAATTTGGTCAGACAATTTACCCCCAAAACTGTAATGATCCTCTGACTTTTCATGTAGTTGCATCACTGGGTTAAAAACTTTTTTATATTTCAAGTACACTTTCAAGTGTAACCTGATTTCTGCATAACTGACAACTTTTCCATGAGCCTCAGCTGTACTTTGTGTGAACCGGCAAATAATAGACTGAACAGTTCAGTGCTTTTGGATTTTTTTTATATAATTGAAACAAACTTGATATATATGACGAATTAATTGCCTTTCTACTCTCACTTGGGATTGATGTATTTTATTTTCATAGTTTTGAAATGCCTGTTGGTGCACATATTAATTTCCGGAGACCATTTTTAAACATTTTGACCTAAAGAAGGGCTGACTGGGATTGAAATGTTGTCCACTTGAATACAATCATACATGCATGTCATTGAAGCTTAGAGAGATTGCCATAGTGTGTGATGTTAACATACCTTTAAAAAAGGTAAATCCTTCTCTCTGAGGGCCGTCTCAGTATCGCTGATGTTGGAAGAGAGAGTTTTGATTTGTTTGTTAATATTTTCCAGCTTCTCACGCATCACCTGGTTCTTAATTTCCTCCTCTTGTTTGAGCAGCTTCAGTCTTGTGCTTTCCTCTTCCCAAAGGAACTTGTGTAGCTTCTGAAACTCCTCCTTAATAGTTTGCTCACTTTGATAAGCCTGTATCTGTAATGTTAGTGGAGCTCATTAGTCTTGGCAGGAAACAAAAGTAAACAAAAAGGGGAATTTTTTTTTCTCTCTCAGGGCAGGAAGTGAATTTCACAAATCACACAGAAGATTTAGGTTTAAAATGCATCAGTTGACTTGCATACATAAGTGGAAGTCAAGGTACAGCAAAACTCAATAAATATATTAACTTTTACCTGAATATAGTTTTCTGTTTCCTCCCATTGCTCCTTTGTCTTATTCAGTAGTTTGAGCTTTTTTCTCAAAGACTCTAACATGCCTGATATTTCAGTCTGAAATGTTCACAGAAGGATCATGAGTTAAAATATGGTGCTGAAACATTTCATTGATCAGAAAAAGAATGACTATCTTGTTTTCTGCGTTTCTTTTTCTTTCTTTTATACTAGTTTTAAACTTAATTTCCTTTTACAGTTTAGACTTTTTTAGGATGTCACTATGTGTCACCATTTTCTGACATTTTATAGACCAAATGATAAATCAATTAATTGAGAAAGCAATTGATTTTATTAAAAGATAAGAAAACAATTGTTATTTTTAGCCCTATTAAATCCCCTTCTACACATAAAAAACCCATAACCACTGTAGCAACACCTTCGCTTTCACACTAGTTGAATTCTGTGTTTCGTGTGTGTGAGCGTATGTACTGTAAATCCCCCTGTTATTTTCCCAGTTTCTATTGTTACTCTACCTTCTTCTGTTGAGCCGCCTCGTCCACTGGGCAGCACTCGTGAACTTTATGCAGTTTAGACGTTTGGCAGATGAGACAGATGGGCTCTTGGTCGTTCTGACAGAAAATCCTCAGCTTCTCGTTGTGAAGGGAACAAAGGTTCTGATCCATCCTGGTCCTCTGCGCCTTATATTCGTCTGCAGCTATCTTTAGTGCCAAATTGATGGGAGGCCTCCCAGGGGGGGGCACAGTGCGACACACCGGACATTCTCGGCATCCTTTCCAGTCCCAGAATTTCTGCAAGCAAACTTTGCAAATATTGTGGCCGCATTTTAGGAGAACAGGAAGGCAATAAACCTCGCAGCAGCGAGGACAAAGTAAGTCCGCTTCAGAGAAGGAACTCATTGCTGCCATCAGGTTGAAGTGTGTCTGAAGTGTGGTTATGGGAAAACTTCCTTCTCTCCCTGCTCTTCAGGTATAATGACTAGGTAGTTGGTACAACCCTGAACGCATGGCTGAAACTTCTGTAAATGCTGGCAAACTAGTACGACTGGTTATATACCCATCATGTCATCACTTGTTGCTTTGTCACAACAGTAGACTGGCTTTCTTTTTCAGTGGGGAAATTATGAGGAAAAAATCATTTAAAAACATCTCTATGGGGGGAAAAACCCCATTATATACGCAGACACTGAAAATACACAAGAGTAACACTTAAATTTACTTTCAGTGCACTTTATTCTCCATGATAAAATGTTTCCATATTTGACACGGTAACATGGTTTGACTCAATGCATAAATATATTAACAATGCATTTTAGTCAAGACTCTAAACTAAATCATGGTTATATCAACATGATGTCTAAAAAAAACATAACAATTCTACATGTACTTAAATGTTATTACTGCATTAATCCTCTGAGGAGGGCAACGCTTAGAGGCAAGAACAGAGGTAGTTTAAACCGTTAAAGATGAGTGGCTGCACTGTCGGTAAAATCCTATTTATACCCCAGAACCAAGAATAAAAAGTGTCAAAAACAAGAGTTTTACATTGACCATACTACAGGTAAACAGACAGTGAATAAACATTATTTTTGGATGCAGGGACCTCAGAATCAGAACCAGACGTGAGGTCACGTTGTGATGTGTTCTCAAAATGAGAAACTAAGTGCTTGTGCAGTAAAAGCAAATGTGTCGGCCTCTCTCTTCTCACGCGGTCAACCTACTCGCATGTCGTACGGAGAGAGAAAACTAAATATTTTTAAAGCTACAGTATCAAGTTCGATGAAATGAGTTCATCACCTTTAAACCCTGATTGTATCAAAAAGGGTTCAGTGTCTTTGTGGAGAGTATGCAGAATTTGTCCTCGTAGTATCAATGATTTATCCTACAACTGAATCTTTCAATGTTTTAAACAATTACTTTTGTAACCTACAGTCTTATTAAACAGAACTTGAGTAGAAGCAGCTTACAGTTTAAGAGGAAAACTTACTGAATATAGCCATGATGAGTTTTGTTTGTTATGGCTTATTTTTTCCAAATCAAAATAATACAGAACAAAGATATAAGGAATCTTAATGATAAAAGCCACTGAATATTAAGAAATACTATAATAAACAATTCTGAAATAAGTAAATACACAGTTACATGTTTACACAATTTGACGTAATCCAACTGTGTTGCTTGGCATCGTAAATAAAACATGCAACAATAAATGATGTGATAGCCGTTTTTTCACTTTCCCCCATAAAATCACAACAAATTTGCAAGTAATTAATCTCGGTCTGATTGTTGAGATTTTACCAATGAATTTATATTTACATTTGACTACAAATATGAAAACACTACATGAAAACATACTGTGTGTGTGTGTGAGTGCATCTCCTCTAAATAATTATTTGACAAGTGTGTGATTGGTCAAAGAAGATCCTTTCCCAATAGGTCTCCTTTTCAACAGTGACCTTAAATTGCAACAGTATCACATTGATGTCAAACTTAAGAGTAAAACATTCCCAGAAATGGACAGAAAAGGAATTTCTATGAACACAATGTGTGTTGATCCTGCTCCTTAGTCTCACCGAATAAGGACAAAAAATAAACAGCTGCATGTACCTGTTTTGTAAAGACATACTAGTTTTTGAATGGTTAAGAGATTTTAGTTCGTTTTAGGTTTTACAAAACACCTCAAATAAATCAAACCATTAAAACAAATTAACATGAGAACAGTATGTACATGAATACAATAATAAATATACCATGTATGAAATCAGAAATGGCTCTGTGTTCTGGTAAAAAAAAAGGAAAAGAAAAAACAGAAAACTCTGTATGTATTGTAAAATATCAGAACAACAAACCGGTGACTCAGAATACTGCGATGTAACTGAAGATCATTTCATCTGGATTTTACTAAACATTTCTTAGGCACAAAATAACAAATACAAGTTCAAAACGCTATTTGGGCGGTCCATATTCCTCTAGATTTAAATTCTGCGACGAATGGCCAGTCATCAGAAACACTGTAGCTTCTTTCCTCTTCAGCTTATGTTGAAATGTAACACCTTGACGTATACCTCCTCTGTCAGCTGTAAGCCACAGACTGATGCCTGTCAGTAAGATGGATGACTTGACTGTGTACTCAGAGCTGCGATCTGCCACACTCTGGGTTCAGTTCAGCATCCTCTGAACAGAGCAGCGAATTATTACTCCTTAAGCATCTTCAGCCCACCCCTGAGGCCGCCTGCTGCTCTCAGATCAGTCAGGAGGCTGTGAGGCTTCACGCTGTGTCTGCAGATCCAACGCACAAAAGCCGTGTCACAATCACACGAATCCAGGCTTCATGGAGGACTTGAAGCATTTAGGACAGCCCTTTGTGCCGTTTGTCTGCAGACACCTGAAAGCATAAGACAGCTGATTGAGAAGTGCCCGTATTACAGCTCATTTCTGATTAGGTCTGTTTCATAATGGACACGCCTTTAAATTGTACTCTGTTCTAGATCACTCACTTGAGATGGAAAATGTGGGAACAGGGTAAGGCCTGCAGTTTTTGGTCCCTGTCCCCGATGGACTCTCCACACATGCCGCAGTAGAGCTCCAGCTCCTCGACACACTGCAGGAACTTCACCACCTGCTCTCTGAGCTCCTCCTCCTGCCCTCGGCTCCGATAAATCCCTTCACTCAGGCAGTGGACCTTCAGGGTGCACAGCTTAAGATACATCAGAAAAAAGACCGTCAGTGTGGCATGTAGACTCTGTGTGTGTACTGTCACACCAGCTGGTATGATTTATACTCTAACTTGTGTGTATGGCTGCGACTAATGATTACATACATTGCTTATCAATTGTTCTGTCAATAAAATTTCAGAACTAACATTCAAAAGCACGACAAGATATTTCAGTTTACAATCATGTGTGACAAAAATCTTTTGCCATAATTCGATTAAAATAGTTGTGGATTCATTTTCTGTCTGTTGGTCAATTGATAAGTCGTTGTAGCTCTATTTGTGTAATCTGTCCTGTGAAAGGAATACAACTTACCTTGTTTCCAATCCCATCTGCCAATTCCTGAGCTCGTTGCAAAGAGTCAAGAGCCTGGAGAATAAACAGTGAAAAAGCATGCATCATAATTCATTTTTATTTGGTGACACTAAACAGTCATATTCATATTTTGAAAGTGAGATTTAATATATAATTGTAGGTACTTTGTCAAACTCTTTCTGCTGCAACCAACACTTTGCAACGCCCAGGTAGACGTGTACTTGTCCAAGACGGTTTCCGATCTCAGTCATGATACCCAGTGCAGACTCGTAGCGAGGGAATGCTTTCTAAATGGACAAAGAGAAACGCCAAAATAAAGGTCATCATGTAGACAGTAGAGAAATACAAACTTAAAGAAAAAATGAAGCAGAGATGAAATCGTTGAACCCAACAGCACAAATGGTGGCACCTTACATCAGCGTCACGCCTGCAGCGGTGTATGTCTGCAAAGTTTAGTAAGCACAGAGCCTGAAGAGGACGGTCACCATGCTGCAGAGCAATCTTCATAGACTCCTGTTAAAAAATGATTTTGGAACATTTGGAAATGATAAACAAAGCATGCTGAAAACATGTAGTAGAGAACTGTTTATTATAAAAAAAAAAGATTCCTGAATCTGACCACCGTCTTATATGGAACTCATTTCGCAAATGGCCTGCAGTTATTTAATTTAGCAGTTTCAGTAGCAGTTTATTTTCAAATCAACCCGCCCAAGAAGTGATAGGGAAAGTGACTCCTCTTGTACTCTGGTATTCTAAATATGACAAGATGTGTAAATTGTTTGGCTAAATGCATTTGGCAAATGTAATAAATCTGAAAGACATCCTGCTGTCTTGTTACTATACTTTTGCACTCCAAGGCAATGACATCAAGTTATTTTTCACCCTCAGTACATAATTAGAACAGAACGGAGACTAAAGCCACTCTCTTCATTAACACTTTAAACCAGCGCCTCTGTGAGCATATTTTTGTCGAGATCTAATGCCTGGTACAACAGAACAACTGGCGCTTGCACCTGTCGGCAGCACAACATCTACTGTATCTGCAGCTCCGGCACCAGGAGGGCCAAAGGCCCTCGGAGACGCCGGGGGGGGGGCAGCAACTTCGTGAGGAAACAAAAAAAATTGTGACATTCTCCACAAGTTCGGCTAGTTTGTCTTTGTGGGACGAATTCTGTCTCTGAGGACGGTCGTCGTGCTTTGGGTGGCCATAAAACAATACCTCACAGCACTCCATGGCGTCCGGCAGGCGCTCCAGTTTCCTGTAGGCTACGGACATGTGGTACTGGCTCATGGCTCGATACTTGAGGCTCCAACCCTTGCCGTAGTCATTGACGAGCTCAGCTGCTTTGCAGGGGAAGAACAGGGCTTTCTCATAGTCCTGTTGGCAGAGGTTATTGCTGAGTAAGACCTATGATATCCAGTCACTGCAAATGTCAGTATATCAGTCAGAAGACCAACTTACACTGACATGAGCATTTAGAGTATTTTTAATTTTTGAGTCACCGGTATTATTAACAGGCACATTATGTGTTGTCTTTCATACATTCTTCAAACTCTATTTCATCACAATCCCATTGAAACCAATCCTCCCTGGGAAGCTGAGGGATTACTCTTACAAATCTCTGATGTCAAGGGTACTACATAAGCCCCCCACACACACAGCCTACTCACTCCGCCCTTGTTTGACAATGCCCAGAACTGCATGAGCTAACCATTGATGATGTTTGCTTGGATGCCCTGCAGTGTTATCATGCTCTGCAAATACGTTGGCAACATCAGTATTGATGGCGCAATCAAGTCACACGTGCAACATCCAATGACTGTTTTACTCAAATAAAATACCAGAGAGGCAATGATCAATGCAGCGAAAAAGTATTTTTTAGTTTTTTTAAATGATCTTATTCAGACTCTTTGTCTGTAATTTGTTATATAATAGTGAGCAAAAGGTAGGATGTAATAGTTGCAGTGTATCACACAGTAAATGATCTAAATCATCTTTCAATCAAATTGCATACATTTTATGATAAGTACCTTGAGCTGGACGTAGATGTTTCCCAGACTGCAGCAGACTCTGCACTCCAGCATCTTGTCGTCATTGTTGTGTGCGTAGCGCAGGGCCTTCTCGTAGCTCTCCAAAGCTTTCTGGAAGACACTCAGGCCCAGGAAAGCGTTGCCCATGCTAAGACATACCTGGCCGTTGAGCTGCAGGCTGACAGTGGTTCCCTGCATGTTTAAGCAGGTCTTGCAGTACGACACAGTTTTCTGGAAGTCGCACAGCTTCTCATTGCTGCGCGCCAAGTTCAGGTAGCCCTCTGTCAGGTAGTCTGGGTCCTCCATTTCTCTGGCCGTGTCGATTTGATCCAGTGCGTACTGCAAAGAAAGAGTGGGCGTAAGTTGATGGGATACTTGAAGGCAAATTAAAAAGTAATAAATAAAGCAGAAATTATATGAGGCATTCGAACACAGGAAGCCTTTGCTTTATAAAGTCCTCATTAAAGCTGTGTGAAAGAGAGTGGGTGCTGCTTGAGTAAAAAAGATTATGTCAACAGAACACCCCACACTGATACTCAGGTTGCAGAGCACTTATTTACTCTGCATCGTGTGGAAGCCACAAATTAACCCATGCTTCTCAAGATCACTGCAAATGGAACCAACAAGGTGACCTCTGACCTCTTCTCGTCCAGCAGTACACTCGGACACTGTAGAAATGTTACAAAAGCATGAACTGTACCGGTACTGAGTGGGCTTAGTGACATGTAAAATGTAGGATATACAGTGGATTGCAAACACACACACACCATTGGTGGTTGCATAACACAAAATATGATCTCACAATATTGAAAATGTGAAAATGTCTTAACATAAATTCTGTTAAAACTAAATAACTACATTAGTATTTACAGTAGCAATATAAGGAAAGTTTTCATACAAAGTAAACGTTATCTTGTTTAGATACAAAAATTCCCAGATTTAACTTGTAAAAGAAAGCGTGTATTCATCAATATACACCTACTATATGTTATTTGGTTAACTGAATTGTTAGTTATTGTATGTAGCACACAGTTGTTTTTGGAGGCTTACCTTGAGCATATCTTTATATTTGCCCATTTCTGAGTGAGCTGTGATCAGGCACCCCAACACCCGAAACTTCCCTCCAGGATCGGAGGTCTTCTCCAGCACTTTTGTCCAGACGTGTAGGGCTTTGTCCGTCTGATTGGACTGATACAACCTCAGGCCCTTCTCTATCTGCTGCTTGGTTTGGTCCTGGCCCATCTCTGGTGCAAGGCGCTTCATAAAAATATTCATTCGTTTAGGCCATGCAATTTCAGTGAGGCAGCAGGAAAGCAGATCCTCGCCATGCACGGCACAACTCCAAAGAAGATCCCTTGAAGATGATCCTCTGAGAGGTTGGAGCCAGAGGGCCTACCAAGATCCCGCTCTCTCTCAGC
Organism: Scortum barcoo; assembly: GCA_023238725.1. NCBI lineage: Eukaryota > Metazoa > Chordata > Actinopteri > Centrarchiformes > Terapontidae > Scortum > Scortum barcoo. The sequence continues at coordinate 12,470,308 of CM041536.1, forward strand.
TCCGGCTGTGCCGAGATAGAGGAGAAACTGAATCCACTGAAGTAAAACGGCACCACACCAAGACCATTATCACCAAGCGCTTCGTGGAGAGCTGGAAGGCCGGAAAAATACCATCCACATTTAACCCTGTGGTGATCCCCTCTCACCATGAAGTGTTCAAGAATTCTCCCTCAGATTTCCGTTTGAAAAATGCCAAAGAAACACGTTTCCCAGCGGAGTGCTAGCAGCGATATCCCAGAATATCTACTCCCTACACACCCCAGCGAAAAGAATTCTCAGCACCCCCGTGGCCCACCCCCTCCACCTTCCTCCTACTGCTGGCGCTACAGCAGATGGCCTTGTCACTCTAGACCATGTGTCCCTTTAGGAATTCTGTCCTGCCCTCAGCAAGCAGTCCCAAGGTCACAACAGCTCCTAGCGATCTACCTTCACACTAACCCTCCCTCACTGACCGAACACCGGACTACACATTTTTACATCACAGCCCTCTGAAGAATCAAAAACACACATCCACAAATGGATCTCACCAGACTCTTGTGTGTGGGGCTGTGAACTGTGATATGGGGGCTATAAACAGCTTTATTGCCCAATATTAACTCCACTGCATGTCAGATGGTGCTCGTAGTGGCCGTCGGTTCCTATTGGGAGTGCTTATGGAGGCGCATATGTGCTCCCAGAAACCCCCACCCCTCATCTTGGCGTCAGCAACTGATGCTTAGAATAGTTCACAAAGTCTGACTTGTTACTGGGTTTGGATTTCAGCTGCACAGCCTCCTGCAACACATCAATGGGATCAAAGTTTTGGCCTCTCTGTAGTAGCTTTCTCCCCTTCAGCTCCCATTTTTCCCTGCCCCAAGGACAAAACAGGCACCTTTACCACCTCGCCATTCACAAGATGCATTACCGGTCCAAAGATAAATACCGCTCAGAGTTATGTGTTTGTTAAGGCAAAGCCCTCAAGAGCGCCATTTCTTAATGCATTGCTGTATAATTGCAAGAATGAAAGACCGTTATTCTCTAGTAATAAACATGGTATTTATAGTAAAGGATAGTTAACACATGAAGGCTAAAGGGACATAAATACCAAAACAAATGACAACTCAGAGCTAGGACATATATTTGATCTTTTAACAGTTTAACATGTGTACAATGAAAAATACAATCTTGAGACCAGGAACTTTGAAAAATTTAAAAGTTAGAAAACACCTTCTGTTGTTTAACATGTTTATGCACATTTGACTTGACATCTGAGGATATTTAGCCTACAACATCATGATACACTTATTCAAATACGATATACTGACGGATGTTTATGTTCAGTAAATTGTTTACACAAGTTGTTAATGCGTGCAAATAAACAAGCAGTGCACAAGAAACAATGTACCACAATGTATACAGCATCACCACTAATTGTTTGACTTCTCAGCTATAAGGATCCACAATGAGACATACTGTAATACAAGCAGGTTACACACACACAGCTGAACTGTTTTTACTGGTCTGGTGGTGGAGTCAGAGTGGAATGAGTGACACAGAAACCAGCTGAGTAAATAGATTTAGAGCAGGTCTCCTCGCAGGATGTCTGAGCAGTGAAGTCATGGTAGGTTATCCAACAGTCTTCCCTGATTCTCTGTGGCGAGTGTTCGGACCACAGTATGAACATCCAGATGACAGTTTAGGCCAAAACAAACTGCCAGTTTGTGAGGAGGATTTTTATACCTCTGATAACGGAGACGACAGATGTGGCTGGGTTAAACTTTAATGTGTTCGCGTCACCTTTCTTACATTTGTCCCTGAAAACATATATGCAGCCGTTACAGCTGGCCACCTTCCACAGCGAAGGAACGCAGCTCCACACCTCAGGGAAGCGCAGGCGAGTGAAGCTCTCCAGCAGAGGGTTGTAGCACACCAGGGAGTCTCCCTCTGCTACAATGAAGATCACATCCATGTGGACTGCAGCATGCATGCAGCCCGCAAACGGCAGCATGTAAGGTTTGATCTGGCACTTCTGGGAGGCGGTGTCAAAGCACTGAATCAGACGAGACGGTTTAGTGAAAAAGTCCATGTCATTCTCTTCCCCTCCAAGCAGATAGATGGTACCGCCAAGGTTCACGCCAGCAGCCCCGGACACTGCAGTGTCCAGCTGGCTGGTCTCTGTCCACATATTGTCCTTCACTGTGTAGTAAATGACTGCGTTAGAGAGTGTGTCCTGCAGTGTCTTGCCTCCTAGTGAGTAGATCGCGTCCTCAGTAGACACGGAGACCATGGTATGGTGGAGACGGTCTCTGGGCAGTGGGGCACAACGCTCCCAGTCCATGGTGTGCATGTTGCACTTCCACATGCGGCGAGGAATAGACCCCCCAACCACGTACAGGTCACCTCCATGTTTACAGGCCGCAGTGATCTGATGGCATAAACTGTTCTGGCCACTCACGCTGATTGCGTCGTCCTCGTCGCAGTGTAGTGACACAGCCAGCGAGTGAGTCCGCGTCTCTTCTTTACCAATCAGGTAAATGTGGACATTCTCACCAATTTCCTGTTGACGTGCAGGATAAAGACATTCAAACATCAGAGATGAAAATAATTACAACAGATGTAAAATGAGAGAATCCTCCTCAACAATATTTTCAAATTGATTTTATTACCTTGAGATTTTCTTGGAGGATACAAGAAAACTCCTCTCTCTCAACCTTGTTGTGGTTTATCCAAGACTCAATGGCCACTGTTGGATTCTGGGAGCTCGGAACTCCATCTGAAGATAAACAAACACATTGCTACATTATTTTGGAGTATTTTTATCTTCAATAGATAGTTAATAGTGCATGGGCAGGCAGGAAACGAGGGGAGAGAGATAGAGGTGGAAATCAAAACAGGGAAGTTACGGTTATGTGGTAATTGCAACAGGACGGCCCATAAAATGCATATTCAAGGTTACACAACTAGAACAGTTTTTTTCATATTTCATTGCAAATTATCTAATGTAAGATCATTTCCACAGACATACTTGTTTTTTTCATATCTTGTTTTTCATTTCCTCTTTTTCAACCACCAAGCTGTTTCAGCTTCAAGCTTATAAAAATTGTAATCTCAGTAAACATGTTTTATTTTTGATCATATGTACATGACCACTGTATCTCAAAGCAATGCAGACTTTACAAATTAATCTACCTCCTTCTGCAGCATGATTGTGCAACAATAACATCTGTCTGACAGTGCTGCATATGAATGAATGAATACCTTTGATGATGTCCAAGAGCAGACAGAGAGGCAGATTAAGAAATTCTTCAGTCTGATGCAGCTGGGCCAGGTGGATTTTAGCACAATGCTTGGCTGCAGTGTACAACTCCTGATCACTGTGTCTGTCTGCAAGCCACATCACCTAGGCAAAGACAGGTAATCATGAAACTGATACTACACAAATATGACCAAGTAGTAGAGATTGCCTGACTTGTGAAAAAACAGCAAGCAAAAAACTACCTGTAGGCAGTTCTTGACCTCTACTGTCCGTGAGAGGAAGCGGGAGCATTCCTCAAAAAGTGCAGTCAGCTGGTACATATCTGCCATCTCATATGTGTCCTGCAGCTCCTCCACCCTCAATTTAATCGTGCCGTGATAGATGTAGTCAATCAGCAGCTGAAAGACGGTGGCGCTGACATCCTTCAGCTCAATGGAACGGTTGTGGGACTCTTTGAGGTTGGATGTAAACATGGAGCGGAAGAAGCTACTCTGCGCTGAGAGCACGAGCCGGTGCAGATGAAACTCTTTGCCATCCACTGCGATGGTGACGTCAGCAAACAGGCCATCCTCCAGACACAGGTCCATGATGCTCTTCACCACACGGCTGGAGTGGGAGCGGTCGGTGAAGGTATATCCCAGGAAGTAGTTCTCCTCTCCAACAGAGCCCCCAACACTGAGGCCCCCCTCCTCACTGGACTCCATTTTTGTTGCTCGCCTGATAAACAACACAACATTCATTTAGACATTTGCCATTCATGAAATACAAGAGCCCTGCAACAAATACTGCCTTCGTTCAAGTTAAACTTTGTTAGGAAAGCGCTCTGGCGCCTGTCTGATACAAATTGTTGATATTGGAGAATTTTAAAAAATCAGATGACCATATATGAGTCAATAATGACTGTAACATAAATAGATAGGATAAACACACATCTTTGATCAGGATTCCTATTACTTCACTTCTGCCACCAATATTTACTGAATGGGAATTTTAATAGTTAAAAAAATACACCCAGTAAATCGATATATTAACACAAAATATCAAAATACGCTCATATCAACTGATATACCCTTTTATTTATAGTGTTGATTCAGTGTGTTTATATGGTTTCTAATAACTTTTTCACCCCATTATATAAACTAAGCGAGACTAAATATAGACATCAGTACAACACAATATATGTACAGTACAATTCAATGATAATACAACTCACAGCCTCCATAGTTGAAGTTGAATCAACACCTCTGTGAAAAAACTCATCATAATAACCTTAATGAAGACAATGTTTTATAGCAGGACTGTTGTATTACACTGTATTCATATCATAAAAAGGAGCAACTGAGTGTTATGAGGTTATAGTGTCTTAAACACTCAAGCAAGGCAGCTTAAAAACTTACTTATACCATTCAATTACCAGATTATACATTTTGTTAGGTTAGTTTGAAGTCAATGTTGCCCCTGAGATGTCTTCTGAGGCAGAGAAGAGATGCCTGCACATTTGGCTTTATTTGAACTCTAATAAACACGACAGTATATGCGTATAATTAAGAGCCCAAACAAGGATTTACAATTACTAGCATTAATAATGCTAACGCTAGCTCTGTTATGTTTACGGTTCAGCAGCTAGCTGGCTAACGGGACCTCCAGTGGAAATTTAACCGTGATATCCTGAAGTCAGAGTGTTAACAAGGACTGTAAGCGAGACAAAGGAGTCGTAATGCTTTAAAACATGAATAATAAACAAGTGTGGTTACCTTTATATCCACTACTTTATCATTCAGGAGCATAAACTCTTCACCGGAAGTAAATGAACATTTATGAGTTGGTGCTTCCGCCACCAAGTGGTGGAGCTGCGTTACTGCAGTACGTAATGTAAATAATCACAGAAAGCACATGAAGATTTATTTAACTTTATGTACAGTCTGTGTAAATAATCTTCAACTCAACAAGATAAAATGTGTTTATTCATTACTATCATACAAGTAAATCTAGTCAAGTACTGTTCTTAGTAACAAATTAGATGTAATTGTACCATTTCCATTTTAACTTTATACGTCACTTCATCTTTTATTCCACTATTCGTCTGACAGCTGTGGTTACTTTTGAGATGGCAGTTTCCCCACACCCATCCTATCCACTGAAAACAATTTATCTCAAAATTTGATGATTCTGGATTTTTCTGATAAACTGAATGATCAAGTGTTCATTTCTTTTATTTTACAAACATGTATATTATGTTATGTTTTATATAATATTATTCTCTGTTTTAATTTGTTTTATCTTTCATGACTCTTGCAGCGCTTACCATTTAGTTGCATTATATTTTTATTCTATTACTAAGTGTAATGTCATGCACCACAACACCAAGGCAAATTCTTTGTGCATGCAAACCTACTTGGCAATAAACCAGTCTATCAATTTGATTTTTCAGATAACTAAACTATTTTTAAAAATCCTTGGTTAGCTGGAAAATGCATCATAACAAAGCTGAAAGCTGTTTTTAGAGATACGTGGTTCACCAGGACAGCAACACTGTATATAATTTTATAGGTCGTGCTGCACTGCTGTAGATAAAACTACAAAATAAAGTAGTTAATATTAGTTCAACCATAAACATCTATAGCACCAAAATGGAATATGCATATCAATTAAGCAGTATTATTAATCAAGAAAGGTCATGTATACTAGGCTAAAATGCTAACAGACAACAATTTACTGTACATGAAGTACCTTTACTTCTGATACTTCAGAAGTTTTCTGATAATACATCTCTGCAGAGACTAAAACTCTGCAGAATGCAAAACTTTTACTTGCAGTGGAGTACTTTCACTGTGCAGCAGCACTTTTACTACTTTACAAGTAAGGGGACTCTCAGTACTTCATCTACTACTGAAATTAGACTAAATAACACATTCAAACTGAGAGGAGTAAGTTATGTAGTTACTTAATTACTTAATTAGCTACATATTTGGTGACTGAGGACACACTGTGATAAAAAGAATGCCTTTGCTACAACGTGTGCTGTATAATAATCTTCACCATCTGCACGACGTTATAGGGTCCATAAAAGCTTTAATTAAACACCTGTTTACTTAGCAAAAAAGGTAACAAAATACTAAGAACAAATTTCTTATTGCGAATTAGTGCAGAAATTCTTGCTATTGATGAAGTAGAAGAGTAGGCCTATAGATTTTTTTAGCAAATTATTATAATTAATTATTTTATAGTAAATTATTTAGTTTTAATTTCTCAGCATTTCATTCATAGTTGCAGATACAGGTTAAAATCTACTTGCAAAACTTCCTCAGATTAAGAATAAAATGTCTTAAAACTTTTTCTTTCCTTATTTATATTGAGAGGGATTCTTGACCTGTTGTTCATTGACACTGACTCCATGAATGTTTGTTTTTGTTTATTTCTTTTTGTTTTGTATTGTCCAACATGATTATCCTGGGCAAAATGTAATTCCCATGTAATGGTTAAAAAGTTTATATCTGCATTTTTCAGAACAGAAGGTGAGAAGGGTTAGTTGAAGTCCTGCTAGCTGTGGATAAGAAGAACCAGGATTTTAAAAATATTGCTCTCTGCTCTGCATCACAGCCATCTGGCTTTTGGTGCCTTTTTCCAAGGTGGAAAAATGCATGGTATTCAGGCTGAGTTGCTTCAGCCTAGATTCACAAAAGTAGGAGAGGAGAGGAGGATGCAGAGTATTATCCGTTGTTGATAATCAAGAGTAGAATGAAAATGAAAATACAACTTCATATCTGCCTTCAGGTCATTTTGTGGCTTTGGTTTGAGCGAACTCTGCAAGGTAAGTAAAAAATGTTGGATCTTCTAACAGTACACAGGAGAATCTTAGATTCTTATATAATGATATTGCATGCACTGTTAAATGTGCAGTAAACAGCACTTCAGGTGTTCAGTGTCTCTGCACGGAGGCACCGACAGCTTATCTGTGCTGACTTACTGAAATTAAAATATTTTAAATTCAGTATTTTCAACTTTAGATGCGGCTGCAGGCACCAGTCCAACTTCAGTCTCTGATGCAAACCTGATGTTTGAGGTACTTTCTCCATTTTAGAATTAAGACACAGAAATCTGCTTGCTGATAAATCAAACATCTTTTTCAGCTTTACTTGCAGTGTGTTATTTCTTTTCCTCCCTTGTATGCAGTTCTTGTTGGGCGGGGTAGAGCTCGACCAGGACAACAACATTGTCCTGGTCGACAAGGAGATGGCGTCGATGAGGTCTGGGCGAAGGCCTTCTTGTCCGAGATCAATGACAACATCCCTAGAAGTCTGAGCTCCATGGTGCAGATGGCGACCACGCTCGAGGGCCAGAGGAAGAGGCGGCCGCTGACTCCGGCTCAATTTGACCGTCTTGTTCTGAGCATGGTATACTCCGCCTACCAGGCCTGGCATCAGGAGGAGCAGGAGGCCTGGGGTGAAGTGCTCCTCCAGCTGGCGAATATCACAGTGCAAGAACTGCGTGGAAGTTATCTTTTCAATTACGCATGATACACTCACGACTAATCTGTATGAGATAAAGGTGTATGCAATAAATCACTTGCTTTAAGTCGTTTTGTATGTGTATTAATGGCATGTGCAGGCAGAGCTTTGTAAAATGCCTCGTTTTTAATATAGTACAGTAGAAAACACCAGTTCCAGTTTTAAACTGGTTTATAAAAGAATATCTGAAACATTTTTTGAACATTTAAATGGTCCCTGAAGTTAGAGACACAACAATCAGTAAACAAAAGAAATATAAAGACGTATTTTTTTAAGATCCTCAATATTACACAGTTTACTTCTTCCTCATTTGTGCTTGTTTTTGTTTAGTACACCCAGTCTTGGTCTTGGTTCTGGTCTCCAATTCTTCCAGAGAAGCCAGTTTTTTCTTAAGCTTTGCATCCACAGCGAGACCTCTCCTGTCCCCACTGGAGCGCTGCTGACTCCTCCTCTGGCGTCTTAAACTGTCCGTTGAGGTCGAGGTTTCCTCCTGCGCGCTGTGCCGACCGCTGGTCAGTGACTCATTTCTATCCCAGACCAGCACCGTCACACCTGCGGAAGAACAGTAAGCAGCTTTATGACACAAGTCATCAGACAACACATCTACTAATAATGTGCTTTTTGAAGAACTCACCCATTCCAGATCCAATAACATCACCCATTGGATTGAACTTGTTGACCTGTAAATAAATGTTCATGTAAAGCGTCAATGTTTCCTGTTGTTTAAAAAAATAAAATAAAATAAAATTAAATATATATATATATATATATATATATATATATATATCTATCTATATATATACTCACAGATTTGATCCCAGAAGCCGTGGGATCCTGCAGCTGAAAGACGAGCTCTGCTGTGTTTGAGTCAAAGATGTCGATAGTCCTCTGATCTCCAGGGCAAACACGCTCATCAGGGTAGCGGCCCGCCACAATCAGGTCGTAGACAGGGTGCCACGTGGCCTACAGAGAAATAACAACAGCAGTCTGTTGTCACAAACGGCATCCTCCCACACCGACAAACTGCACACAAATGACAAGATGTTGCTTCCCGTGGCAAGTGTCCTCAAATACCGCCTAGAATATCACTGTCTACAAATTCAATGGATAATATCATTATTTCTAAAACTGACCTTTTAGACCCATTTCAATGCTGAATGCTTAAATGCATTTTGGCTGTTGATCTAAAGCCACGTCCAGATTACAATTGGACTTTTAAACTTGTACTGAGTGCTAAAAAGATGATAAGTGTTTTAGTCACTAGAACCTGTAATTTCCCTGTACATCTTCCAGCCACTCATATATGGAACCTGGAAAATGGGTTCCTTGTATCAGGTAAAGCATGTTGTCCTTTGTGCTGTGGAGACACCCTGTACTCAGATGCTGCTCATGTCATTGAAAAATGTGATGCGGCCTAATTCTGGCTGAGAGTCTGCAACAATGCTGTCAATATAAAACCACAGTGTAAAGAAGGTTTAATGTTCAACTTTAGTCAAACGCAATGATGTCCCTGATGTTTTGCCTGTGTTTGGATCATTATGTTTTTGAAGTCCTGATACCTCTGGAGACGTCTTTACAGAAGTTACGGAAGGATACATACACGTGTTTGAGAAAAAACAAAACAAAACAAACCTTGATGGGTGTGAGATGCTGAAACTGTCTGTGCGGATGTTGGATGATATGTTGAGGCTTCGACCAATCAGAAGACGAGTAGACCCGGATCTGGTCGTACTGATCTGTGGTGAGCAGCTTGGAGCAGTCCAGCGGGTTGAAATAGGCTGCGAGGAGATGACAGTGTGAGCTTTTGAGCTTTACAAAAATAATCTAGATAGAATAATCATGGCTGTAAACTTCCCGTAAGTTCTTGTCCATCCCAGCTCTTTGTTAACTCACTCAGAACTCAGAAGTCTATCAAAGTGAGATTTTTTCATCAAATAAGAAAAAAACAATCAAACAAAAAACTAAACAGACTCAGACTAACCCCTCAAACCTTATACCAACTTATACCACATCACTTTAAACTGCTACTTCAGAACTGTATTTATTATTTATATTAATGGATGGTTGTCTAACAGGTGTCCCTTGCACCTAGTGTTTTTCATGTTGGTTTTGATATTGCACAAATGTCACAACTTAAGGGGGGAACTTTTTCTGACTGAGAGCGTTACCTGAGTTGACAGCTCTGTCGTGAGGCAGCTCATGGAGGAAGCTCTTCTTATCTTTGATGTTTCTCAGGTCCCAAAGTTTCACTGTATGATCAACAGAGGCCGTCGCCAGCAGCCAATCACAACGGGAGTTAAACTCTGCATGCGTCACTTTGGCTTTGTGCAACTTTTCACTGAAAATCTACAACAGCAAAACAGATAATTAATCATCAAAATGTGCACCTTCAAAAAATCACATTACATTGTTTGCTTGTTTGAGAAATACTTATGTTCTGAATGATGATACATTAAAGGTAGAATATCTCAACTCTGTGTACTAAAATGGCCAACCTCATTGGGGAATGGACACAAACCTTTTGGCCATCCAAGCCCAGCAGTAACAGTTGCCCCACATTGTCTCCTGTCACAAGCATTTGTCGGCTGACAGACACGTCTACACAGCAGTACCAGTAACTGCAAAAAAACAAAAAAAAACAAACTAAGTTTACAGGAAATGATGACAACAGAAAAATAAGACGGGGTGCAGCCAAAAAGTTAGCTAAACAAGAAATTTTGTGATCAACCAGAGAAAATCTCTCAGAATTTAATTTTTTGTTATGAGATAAATATCATGTATCTGAAACAGATGTTAATGTATGAATGTAATTTCCCTCATTGCTGTCCAGTGAAAACTAAGCACAGATTTCTCACTATTTTAAACTTTAGACATAAGCTGTAGGTTACTTATATGTCTTAAGTAAAAAAAAACTACAAAAACACACTCAATTGTCTTGGGAAATCACTGATACATGCTGAAATACTAAAGCAACATTAAACTTTAGCATAACATTAACAAGCTCACAGCATCTTTTTGCTGAGCATCAGTCTTCTTAGCAGATTTTTTTTTTTACCAAACATTGTGGTGATCGTGGCCGCAGTCTTGAGTTCGGGACAGAAGGGCGGGTGCGTGGCCCTCAAAGCTCTGCAGAGTTAACGTGCCCTCACCAGAAGCCACATAGACTTTGGAGAGATCAGCTGGGCAAAACTTCATCCCACCAATAGAGTCTCCTGCTCCGTTCTGTGCACAGAAACACAAACGCAGGCCTATCACGGGGCAGTTATTAGCACAACACCACCACACAAATGTTTACCATTAAACTAATAAAGGGCCACCTGAGAAGAAGACTGATGCCAGACTGATCAGACCTAAAAACCTACAGCTCTTTTCGGTCACAGCTTACAGAAAACGAGGACACTCAGTCTTACTTCAGTGTGTCTGTGTTGGCAAACACTGTTAGGGTCGTCCCATTAAAATCTCGAAGGGCTGTCGTACCCCCGATAGACGAGGTGAACAGCTGAGTGGGGTTTAACTGGTTAAACTTCATGTCTGTGACTGAGTCTCCAGCCCCCATCTAAGCAGAGAACCAATAACAGTGTCGGCCTCAAAGTCTTGCATCATATAAAAGCAGCATTTCATTTGTTGAACATCTCGCGCTGTTGGTCATTCAAGCATCAGGCAAAACAAAACCGGGCCACTGAGCAGGAACTCACCCCTTGGATAAAAGTTTTCTTCGCGGGCACCTCAAAGTCCCACAGATACAAGTCACCACCTTTGGAGCCCACAGCCAGGGTGGTGGGATGGGTGGGGTGCCACTCCAGACAGGTGATCCTGCGGTCAAAGGGACTGGTGGCACCGTGGAAATGATATGACGACAGTGAGCGGACGAAAGGCTCCTGAAGACACTGGAAGAAAATGAAACATATTTCCAATGTATGGAGATCCAACGCATTGACTGAGTGACTGACTTTGTACAGAATTTGCTCTGTACTGTGGGAACTATGTGTACTTCCACATGGCCCGTAATGTCTTTTCTGTCACTTTCATTGACGGTCGCAGTCAAGACTGGGCAGCTACGATGATAATGAAACAAAAGAATAAAACACACTTGCCTTATGTTAAAAACTGCTCCACTTGACACATAAAACATCTTTGCATTTTTGAGTGGTTCTTGTTATTAAAACACAGCTGACATGGGGCTGGGTTTGTTAACAGACATTTTACATATCTGACAAATACTAATAACTTGTTTTTAGCCTCATATGATTGTGAGTGATCATTTCTTCTTCTGTGAGGTGTTTAAATGTTCTTGATCTAACCCTGTGTTATTTTCCAGGACTTCTGTATTTACGCTTCTGAACCGCCAACAGATCCAAGTGGACATAACTCCCAGCCAGGTTGTGATAATCTAATCAAAACATAGTCTTGGGAATGTGAACTATTAAAACACATGGACTGAAATGCTGATCTTGAGGTCTTCAGGTCAGTCTAGTTCTCTGAGCTTGGTGCTTGCATGTTGCGTTTCCACAAATGACTAATTTTGGGCCAGATAGTCCAACATGCTCGGTTTCAGTTTTGTTGTGTTTCAATTCCGTTGGACAATGACAATAAAGATTCTATTCATTAAAAAAAAAAATTTTACACACTTCTGGAGGAATGGGAGGATGAGTGTTATTATAGGGCAGTTTGTTTTACCTCACAAGTTCTGGTCTGTCAAGTTTCTGACACCAGTATGTTAGAAACACACAGTGTACAGTGTGTGTGTACAGTGTGTACAGTGAAAATGCGCTCTTGAATGCCCCTATTGTACATAAAACATGATAAAGTGCTGCCCTGCATGCTACACAATAATCTGGACGCAACTTCCCTCTAAATGGTTAAAAGTTCCCTGTGTTTTTATTACAGAGGAGGAATAACTGCACTTTAAATGAGTCACTTAATGACACTAATTTTATCTTAACCAAGCGCCATAAATACATCATGACATTACTTATTTCTGATGCCCTTTTTCATTTCTTCCACAATTAGTTTATACATACTAGAGGGTGATGCACGTACTATATCATGCACACATGCACAGACTGGTGCACAGTTGCCATCAGATGAAGATGTGGTGTTATTATTATACTCTGAACTCTCACCTGTCTTATCTGAGAGTGAAGGCTTTGTCCCAGAGTGCTCTTGTAAATATAGTGCAGGATGCTCCCATAGCCACTTCTCTTCTGGACTCCTACAGATTTGAGAGGAGGTCCTAAAACACACACCGAGCCTGAATCAGCTGTCGTAACAAGAGTACTTCAGGTAAAGCGTGTGTGTGTGTGTGTGTGTGTGTGTGTGTGACCGTCCTGCCGGGGGGGTGCACACCTTGTTTCGAGACCTCTGCATCTTTCTTGTCTCGTAGCTTCTTGGCGAGAGTTGGAGCAGACTTCTCCGCGCTTCGTTTCTTCACTTTACCTTTTGATTCGGATGCATCTGACTTCGACGGTCTCTTCATTTCTCCCCTTCTGAAAAAAAACAAAACAAAACGACTGTTTTTATGCAACACGATACGGATGATTTGATTCGACACTAAATCATTCAGCTGCATTGATGGCGTAAATCCAGTCCATTTACCTGTGGTGATCAGTTTTCAGAGCCGCAGGTAAAGACCAAGAGCTGCAGTTTGCATAACACTGCAGTACACGTGAGGGCGTTAATGGCTGCAAATCTGAGTGTTTTGTAACGTGTGTGTATGTTACAGCTGACGGCCGGTAGATGTCACTGTTTGTCTAATAACAACCATCAGCGGACACCATGTTTGGTGTTTAGGTAGGACTACAAACTGACGTCATATCAACTCTCAGTTGAGGGGAAAAGCACTAATAAACTCCATTATTATTACATTTCTAAACAATATGTTAAATAGTTAAAAAAAAGAGTGTAAAAAGAAAGGAAGAACTTTAGCTTTCTCTTTTTACCTTTGTGACCACTACTACTACCAATGATAATAGTAATATTTATCAATAATAATGTATTCAACAAAACAGAGTTACATTAATGGATTATAAAAAGGATTGTGCTCAGGAAATTAACCTTTTAAGTATCAAATGCATAATTGCATAAAATATCTGATAATGATGGTAAAGAACCGCTCTGGTACAGTAAGAAACTATATCACTTACCTATTAATAAATAAACCTCTCTATTGCATTAAAAAATGATTGGTTTACACTGTCTCTATTGATCAAAAGGACTGTAACTGTGAAATTGTTGTTGCTGTTTACTTTTGTTTGCATGTTTACTTTGTTTGCTGTCTTTCAATCTGCAGACTGCGGCCTGCTTGTTTCACAGCTTCCGTACTTGCCATATAAGGAAGTGAGGGCGGAAACACGTGATCGGCCGCAGTGAGCTCTGATTGGCTGCAGCCGGCTCGTTTTGAAAAAGTCGTCAGAATTGAGGCGGAGGGAAAGTTCAAACTTGTAGGGACAGAAACGGTAAACAAGAAAACATTACAAGAAGCAGCGAGTCACGATGATCAGACAAGCGTGAGTACAGTTTAATATCTTTATACACTGAAAGTACACTGACTACAAGTATTATACTACAAGTCGTGTTACATTTGAACTAACCGGAGAGTTAACTTAACAAACAAGAGGTGGCTAGTTAGCTTAGCTGCGTGGCTTTGTTAACACGTACAGTGCTGATGAAATGTGACTTTTTTTTTCTAGGAAGGGTAGAACCCCTCGGAGACCTCCTCCAAAAAAGCCTTCCAGCAACCAGAAAGACCCAGTTGGAGTGAGTAAAAATTGACCAGAAAACAACGTAATAGTCATTTAACGACATTTGAGATGTGGTGTGATAGTATCTGCTAAAATGTCACTGTTTTCAGTCGTGTTTCCCCACTAATTACAAGCACGAATTCAATCATTAGACTGGTGTTTCCCCTCCCTCAGGTGTACTGTCGTGTGCGGCCCCTGGGTGTGGAGGACGAGGAGTGTTGCATCGAGGTGATCAGCAGCTCCACCATCCAGCTTCACGCCCCTGAAGGCTTCAAAACAAACCGCAATGGAGAGTACAAAGAGGTAACACACATCTGTCCAGTGAGCTTGGAGGAGGTTTTGTACTTTCTCTCCTTTTTGTTCCAGTTCTTCAGGGAGAGGGCAGAGGTTTTTGTGCTCATTTATCAACATCTGTCTAGGTTAGTACTCAGGAAAGGGTTGGCGATGATCTGCATTTTACTTACTGCCAAGGAATCCCATTAAAAAGACCAAAATCAGTAATAGATTGTTCCTACTAACAAGTAGTATCTGTGTAACCAAATGCCTGATTTAGTGCAGCTAGAGAGCTTTCCTGTTGTTAAAAAATACTATTAAAAACACATAAATGAGCCACAACATTACATGTGACATGTTACTTAACCCTTATGAGTCCTGGGCTGTTTAGGCTGTTTGTGAATACATTTCATTTTGCCTCAACAAAATGTTTACCACATCAATGTCTGGTATCTTTTTTTTTTCAGCACAACATAATTTATACAACTGGATTTTTTTGATGTCATCTGATCACATTGACATTATCAGGGACTTGGAAAGGCTAATTATGGTGAAAATGGGCCAGAAATACTTAGTAATGCAAATACTGCTGTAAGTGGGGGAAAAAAACTACAGCACCCTGCTGAATTTGGAAATTACTCAGCCTTCTGTGTTCATCCCTGCTTCCACCCATTTTTTTGCTGCTCGTTCAAGTCCAGATCACAGTGTCAACAGGCCAAGGAAGGTAGCAGAGAGGATATAATAATAATTTATTATAAGGTCAGATGGGTCATGTAATTCATCCAGTGTGGAGTTTAGACATCCAGAAGATGCTGAGAGTAGAGCTTGTACTCTTTTAGCATTGGAAAGAGCTTGTTGAAGTAGTTTAGGGATGCCTCTTAGACGCCTACATCTCTCTTTATTGGATTTGGGAGGAGACCCCATAATGCATAGACTTTAAAGATGAAACTCTATTTTTGTGACCTGTTTTTAAATGTGTGCATCTTTAGTTGGAAAAGTGCCAGAGAGGTTGTTGAAGTCAGAAAGTATTGGGACAGCACACGCTGGTTTCAATGTCTTTTTATGTGACAGTAAGAAATATATACGATAAAGCCATTATTTTAAATTTATTTCACCTAAATAGTGTAATTTATCTCTTTTGCTTCTCAGACACAGTATTCCTTCAAAAGAGTGTTCGGTGTCTCAGTATCTCAGATTGAGCTGTTTGAGCATGTGGCCAAACCTCTCGTTGATGACCTCGTCCATGGAAAAAATGGTAAGAGCTGTGGCCTTCTCCAGAAAGAAGCCACCTTCGTCTTTTTAAATAATATGTTAAACTATCACCATTCTGCTGTGTTTTCTCCCACTGAACTTTCCTGTACTTTAACATGCTCAGTAACTAAGAGGTATTCAGCTTTCATTTTGAATTCTTTCCTCCCTGGTGGTTGCAGGTTTGCTCTTTACGTATGGGGTCACAGGAAGTGGGAAGACGTTCACCATGACCGGCTCTCCCGGCCAAGGTGGACTTCTGCCTCGCTCACTTGATATGATCTTCAGCAGTATAACACCCTACCAAGCCAAAAGATATGTAAGAGAGTACACACTGAAGATAATTTTTTGGTTATCTCTTGTACCAACACAATAATACTTTGTAGAATCTGTACATTTATTTATGTAATTTCATTCCGTCCTTTTTTTCTTCTTTTTTCCCCAGATTTTCAAGACAGATGACAAAAATGGTATGGAGGTCCAGAGTGAGGTTGATGCTCTGTTGGAGCGCCAAAGGCGGGAAAACAACTTGCCTGTGCCTAAAACACCCTCCACCAGGTAAGTCTGAGTTCTGTGAAGTATCAGTGTTCTGGTATACTGTAACTGATCTATAATAAGTCACTACTTTGATTTCAGACAAAAGCTTGATCCTGAAATTGCTGACATGATTAAGCCAGAGGAGGCTTATAAAGCAGATGGTGTGGATGAGGACAGCAGCTACAGCGTCTTCGTCTCCTACATAGAAATATACAACAACTACATCTACGATCTCTTGGAGGAGACTCAAGAAGATGCAATCAAACCAAAGTGAGTTCAGGAAACATGGAGAGAAAGAAACATAATTCAGATATACAAATGTCCATTTACAGACATGTTTTAGCTGTTTACAGTAGCCAGACTTTAAATGTTCTATTTTTAAAGTGTAGTAGTTTTTAGAGGTGATTATTATATGTCAGAGTATCAGGAAGACGAAATTATTGTCTTTTCTTTTTACTAGGTGGAATGGTGGAGGCACACCTGTGCGCCAGAACACTGAGTTCATGTATGTGACCAGTGAATACTTAACAGACTAGTCGCCTGATTAAGATCAACTTTCCCTCTTACACACAAATGTGCAGTCTAGATTGTAAACAGAACAGTGTCAACTCTGGAGACATATTAATACGTACAAAAATGTTATGAAAACTTCATGTAGTTAAAAAACTGTTTTCACAGTAACCAAGAAATTACACAGAAGTAGAGCTGGGTATTGTTTGAAAAACATTTTTTATACTTGTGCTGACGTGAAAATTTCAATACCAATAACCAAACTAAACTTTATTCATTTTTTCCTCTAAAATCTAAATACTATTTAAAAATAGATAACTGACAGTGACACGTTCCTCAAAGTAAAATAAGTTAAGTAATAAATTGAATTGAAATTATTAATCAATTATTATTAGTCAATTAAAGCACTGAGAAATTAACAGAATATGCAGGTATTTGAAGAATAGATTATTTGAAGAATAGATTAGTCACATGAATATTGATAAATAAATTAATTACAGACTGACAGATTATGTCAAAGCCACATTGGAGTACAGAGTTTTGTAATCCATTCTTTTTTTTGTATTTTCTTGTATTTTATAAATCGAATCCAGAAACTGAATCAATAATGAAAATGATCAGGGATTTCAGCTCTAAAGCCAAAATTCTCAAAAGTTAAAAAATGAGTAGCGGCACAAGAACTTTACCTGAATAAAATACAGAAAAATTAGCCAAATCTGATCAAAGAATAAAGTGTGAATCTGGGCAAGCATTCACTGTTAAATTTATAAACTCTGTGCTGTCTGTTACTCGGCAATACCCAGGAGTTGACTGACAGCTGCTGATTGCGACACCAGTTAATGTCTCCAGTGTTGATGAGCATTCCTGTAGTCCTCAAAATCACCACATTACCCCGCTGCTGCTTGTAGTGTTTGTTTTGGCAAAGCCCCTGAATGTCCTTCAACCTGCTGTCTGTTCCTTTGTTTGGCTCTTCATGAATGTTTAATTATTTTCCATGGCTGGAATCAAGCAACATTAATGTCTCCCTCCAGTTGTGTGCTACACCACATCTGTTGCATGAAAAATGCCAATCCTGATTATAGACATTATAGACACATAGACTAACACTTTTTTTTTACATAGACCACCTCAGTCTAGACTCCTCAGAGAGGATCAGAACCACAACATGTATGTGGCTGGTTGTATGGAGGTCGAAGTCAAGTCTGCTGAAGAGGCGTTTCAAGTATTCTGGAGAGGTAAGCTGTTGTAAGATCTATGTTTAGAAATCCAAGAGTCAGATTTAGGGGAATAAATAAAACCACTGCACTGATGATTGTAGATGTGACTGACCTGGTATTGCTGTCCTCCGGGTCAGCTCTGACCAGGAAATGACCCCCGTTAATCTTCTCTCTGAGCAGGTCTTAAAAGAGTTAAATGGATTAGTCAGAGTTTAGAGTAGTTGAAATTGCACGTGAAGATGCTATCTATGAATAAACACGGTTGAAATTTTGCCTGTAAACATGTTGTTCCAGGTCAGAAGAAGAGGAAGGTGGCGAACACCCGCCTGAACAGAGAGTCCAGTCGGTCCCACAGTGTGTTCATTATCAAACTGGCTCAGGCTCCTCTCGATGCAGATGGCGACAACATTCTCCAGGTCGGTGGAAACTAAAACCAAATTTCTGGTCCCAGAGTTCTGTAATTCATATATGGAGGAGTTATAAACACAAATTTTGATATTTAAATATTTTCTGATCTTTTAAGGATAAAAGCCAGGTGACCGTTAGTCAGCTGTGCCTGGTGGACTTGGCAGGAAGTGAGCGCACCGGTAGGACTGGGGCAGAAGGCACTCGTATACGTGAAGCAGGTTTGTTACCCAAAACATCAAATGCTGGTTTAATTGTAGGTGAAGTGCAGAAGAGATTAAACGACATTCTTACCTCACAGGTAACATTAATCAGTCTTTGCTGAATCTGCGGACGTGCATCGAGATTCTCCGTGAGAACCAGATGTTCGGCACAAACAGGGTATGAATGACGAGACTGCGGCTGAACATTGTATTTACTGATGAACCGTTTAGGCAATGTGAGTTTTCTTTTACAGATGGTGCCCTACAGAGACTCTAAAATAACACATCTGTTCAAGAACTACTTTGATGGAGAAGGCAAAGTCAGAATGATTGTTTGTGTCAACCCCAAGAGTGACGACTACGAGGAAACCTTGGTAAGTTCTGCACTTTAACTGAATCTCTTGTTTTATTTGCGCGAACATGTAAGTTTCTGTTTTTTTGTCTGACACTCTTGTTATGTTACTTGTATGTTACTCTCTGACACTCAAAGATGCTCTCCGTTTGTCCAGCTGGTGATGCGGTTTGCGGAGATGACCCAGGAGGTGGAAGTGGCTCGGCCAGTGGACAGACCCATCTGCGGCTTCACCCCCGGCCGTCGGCAAAAGAACCAGGCCTTTAAAGATGAGCTGTCACGCAAGCTGGAGGAGCGTGGTGGTCCAGTGGACAGAGGTGTGTTATGCACCATTCAATCTTTTTAAAGTTTAAAAAGAAGTAATGTTTTTTTTTTATTCCGTCGCGTCACCCTCAAATTTAAGACTGCCCAATCTCATTTCCAGAAAAATGTAGCATAAATATAAATTAATCTTGGGCCAATACAGTATTTGTAAATGTTTTATATGTGGAATATTTTTGTAAAGAGTTAACGGTTTCTTTAGATGGGACCTCAGTCATAAGCCACCTGGTGCACAGCCTCCCACCTCTACCCTCTTCTGAGGTGACCGACCCTCACGATGACATCACGCTGCCCAGGTTGATCGAAGCCCTGCAGAACAGACACAGGATCAGGCAGATGATGATCGAGGAATACAACAAAGCAGGTGCCCGCTCACGTTCTAACTTAACACCCACCTCCCGGTTTGTTCTTGAAACGCTGTCTTAGCTAATCTTAGCCTATGTTCCCTTTCTTCATGCCTTCTCAGCCAACATGATGAAGTCCATGCTTCAGGAACTGGACAGCAACGTCCATTCCAATGATAATTTCATTCATGAACAAAATGGCAAGCTTCTCGAGAAAGACAAAACCATCCAAAAAAACAAGGAGGAGATCGATCGCTTGGAGAAAAAAAACAAGATGCAGGAGCACAAGGTTAGACTAAATCATTCAAATCTTATGGGGATTGTCGGATTTTCTTTTTACTTTTAAAATAACATCCCACATGGTTCTTTTCCAGATCGACATCCTGCAGAAAACCACCAAAATCTACGAGGACGATAAGCGTTCGCTGCAGCAGGAGCTGGAGACCAGAGAGCAGCGACTGCAGAGGGAGCTGTCGGAGAAGAGACGCATGGAGCAGCGCCTGCATGGTGCTGTCACAGACACACAGCTCAAATGGGAGAAAGAATGTGTGAGTTGGTCCCCTATAACACAGATGTTAATGAATAACAGTTAATTAACAACAACAATTAATAGATAAACACTTTGAGTCTAGGGCCAAAAATCTCTTATTATATCTATTATGTTTCTGTTATGTGCCTTTTTAGCTTGAAATATGACTGTATTACACATTTTGTTTTTCAAAATAACTAAGACTGTACGAGAGCTCGTTCAGAACAGTAACACAGCTAATCAGTGACATCTGTGAGCTAAAGCACATTAACAGTTTAACTTGAATCAAGTCATTCCACTTATTCTTGTGACCTAACAGGTGTCGAGTCAGTAATTAAAAAGTGAATATTTCTCATAACACATAACATAACAGGCAGCCAAGTGGACACTGTATTTTACTTTAACATAATGCAAAGAAATTTCAGTAATGTGTGATAGTTGATTTTGATTATAAGGCACTAGTGCAAGGACATGTTGATTGACAGCGGTATAGAACAATAGCATTATGTGATAGCCTCGTTTAAACACTTGGCAGGATGCCTCAGGAACTTGTAGTTTTCTGTGCCTGTTAAAGTGGCACAGTCCTTGGGTTATTTTGTTTAACATACCGTAACTTTTCCCCAAAGTGATCGTTTACACGGTCAGTGGTGTTGCACTGAAACGTTTTGCTTCTCACCTGCAGGACAGACGCGTTAATGCGATGCAGCTGGAGATGCAAAACAAGCTCTGGGTGAAAGACGAGAAGCTGAAGCAGCTCAAGGCCATCGTGACTGAGAGCAAGACTTCAGGTCGTCCCGATCCACCACCGCGCCAGACACAGCCTAAGCGCCCTTCTAGAGAGGAACGGCTCCCTGCAAAGAGATCGGCCTCACCCTCGCCTGTCCCTGTACGTTGTGTTGACGGTCTAGAGCACCTACCTTCCTCCAGATTGTATCAGTCACTAATTACTCTTAGATGACATAATGGTGGTATCTTAACAAGATTCTGTCCCTTCAGATTTAACAGTTACTGTGCCCTCCAGACTAACATCACTAACCCTAATATAATGGCCGAAGATGCATTAACATGGACACCTGTACATTATAATGTAGTACAGTGAATTTGTCCTGCAGCAACTACCGTTGTGAAACTTAAAGTTTGACATTTTTGATGAGATGAGAATGTTTCATAGAAGTGATTCGATTCTCTGATAACTTTAAAGGGTGTGTTAGGGTGTGTGGAATAGCTAACATTTAATTTTTCACTAAACTATGGATCGTTTTGGTCCATTACTCAAATGTCAGAAAATGGTGAAAAATGTCAACCACAGCTTGTCATTTTCCACTTTCTTTCCCAAACCCAAAAATATTCAATTAAGCAACTTTCATTCTCAAGATGAGATGTATTGTTTTGTCTGACCAACACAAAATACTCATACTCATAATATTTTGTAAGATACTTTATTTTATGTCGATTGAATAATTGTTGCACCTCAAAGAAAAATAGTCAGAGTCTCAACAATGTCGATCCTCATAAAGGAAGAAGACACTGCAAGACTGTTGTATTTGATTTCCTTTGACTGTGCAGCTGTCTGCTGCTGTTCCTCCTCCACCAGCTACTGTAACATTTCTTTCCTGTGTGATTTCTTTGTACTAACTGAGCATATATGTAACTGTGCAGTCTTTCCTCTTTGCTCCCCAGTTCCCTGTTGAGTCTCCCCATGTCAGTCCAGTGCCAGGGCCAGTCAGTTCTTCTAGAGTTGAGGAGGTTGAAATGAACCCAAGGCCCGCCTGTCCCTTCCCCAGCACCAGTAGTTGCTTGTCAGTGGCGAGCTGTATCTCTGCATGGGAGTCACAGGCGGCCCAGGACAGCAGGCAGGGTTACCAGTCCCCTAGTACGCCCAAGAGAACCAAGTTCCCAGCAGCCTCCTCAGCCAGCCGGTCCAGGAGGAGAGCTGTGTATTGGACGAGAGAGGAAGACGAGGCCAACACCCCCACATTTAATCTAGACATAACTGAGAGAAGCTACATGGTCAGTGGGTTGGTTACAGGCAGCAGTGTGAGGTTGTATAGTGGAAGTGAGCCTCTGATCAGACTTTTAAGTGTTAAGCAGATTTTGAGTTTTCCCCAAATTTTGGTTCCTATGACTGAAGCGATCCCCTGTCATTTATTAATCGCATGCCTGATATCTTTGTCTGTATTTGATGTAATCCTTTGCTGCTGCCACCTCGCTTTGTAGACGACGACGCCAGTGCGGCCATTGCACCGTCGCTCCCGTTCTGCTGGCGGGGAGAAGTGGGTGGACCACAAGCCCTCCTCCAGCATGGACCTGGGTACAGTTTTGCAGCCTGTCATCCCCAACGCCATCCAGGTGTCTGCACCCAATGAGAAGGCCCTGTCCAAGTGTGACAGATATGTGTTAACACACCAGGAGGTCGCTTCTGATGGCGAGATACAGACCAAACTTATTAAGGTAACGAATGCTGCAACCGGATATTTGACACATTGTCTTATTTGTCTGATAGTCAATTGCTGTTTTGTTTCACTTTCTCATCACTCTGATCATGTTGGCTGTTTTGGGGATGGGTTTTTATTTTAACAGTAAGTTAGGTATTCTCCAACATCATTTCCTCTTACTGCAGAAGCTGCTAGGACCACTTAAGATTTTTCAACTGCTGTGTGTGTTTCATATTGATCAAAGTAATTAGTTGCCATTTTTCTTGAGATGACACCATCCCCTGTCTTTATCTGGCCAACAAAGTCTGTCCTAGAATATGCAATGGACAAGTATGAAAAAATAAAACCATTGTCAGCTTTTTTTAAAAAGATTTTTTTATTTTCAACCAAGAAGCGTTGTACAGTGTAAAAGTTCTCACAATAGAAGGTTGTGTTCAGCATATCAAGAACAAACCTAGACCTTCCACTCCCAATCACCCCACACTAACTGAATTAAGGTGACCTACAGTGAATACAGGAGCAAATATAGCAGCTACAATAAATAAATGAGCAACAGAATAAAATAACATAATAAAAAGTGAATAAGGTCTTTTGGGGTCTTGTGGAGGTGCTGAGTGTAAGAGTCAGAGTCAACACCACACAAGACTTCTGACAGTGTCAGAAATAATCCTCAAACCTTTTTATTAAGTTTCTTATCAGATCCACATACAGCATAGTGAATTTTCTCAAGCTTCAGGCAAGACATTTGATCTTCAAACCATGGAGGAGTAGAACTGCTCGTCTAGCTAGAAGAGCGGTAAAGGCCAGGGGCTTCATTTATAAAACTGAGCGTAGGATTCACGTCAAAAGGTGGCGTACATGGACGAAAACACAGAACGCGCGTACGCATACAAAAATATTCTGATTTATAACACTGTGCGCACGCAGTCCTACGCTGGTTTCTCTTTATAAATCACAACCAACTCGAAATGCGGCGCACCTTTTGCAGGAGTCATGTCATGCCCATAATTGTCTATAAATAGTCAATAGAAGATCTTATTTGGGAGGTCGACACCAGAAATATAATTTTGTTGATGGACACAAAGCGACATTTTAAATTCCAAAAAGGCCTCAGAGTGCGATCAGTGGTCTGTCTCCATTGCAGCTCGTCAACCTGTCCTCACTGATGCAAAGAGACACACTCAACTCCATCAACGAAGTTACTGCGGAATTTAAGGGAAATTAAAAATGTGTTGCATGACATGAGCTGTACAATGAAACGACTGCTGATTTTGGTGTCTCATCACATCCAGACGCTGCACAGTGTTTGGCGCAGATGGGACAGGGGTCGGCTCTTCTTTTGTGCGTACGCAATGTTTATAAATGAGACCCCAGAGCAGTACTAGTAGCTGTGCATCCTCACCAGCAGCTCCAAACAGTGCTACTACGAGGTTGGGTTCAAGTACGCACTTTAGAGTTTGACAGAGTGTTTAAAAATACACCTCTCCAGCTCTCTAGAAGTCTTCTAAGCTGGGCCAAAGCCAGGACCTATGGATCGTGAAGCAGCCTTGCATTTATCACAGCAGGTGTTGCTACATTTTGAGATTGAGAATTTCTTTTTAGAAATGAGGGCTTCTAAGCTGCTTTGATTTTTGGTTGCAGGGGTGCATATTTCAGGCCTGGTATTAAGTCCCAGAGAACTGATACTGATCTGCTGGTTAAGTGTTTGGTGCCTTGGGAGAGCACAAACTGTCTGATCTGTAAATATATGAAGATGTGTGCCTTTGGCAGGTTAAATCTCTGACAGATGGTCAAATGAGGTAAAACCATTGTCTCTGAACAGGACTTTAAAGCATTTTATTGCCTACCGTGGTAGGTTACATCTGGCATGAACTGGATGAGAAGGTGCTTGAAGGCAATGGGGCTTCGTCATGTGTATTTCAGCAGACATGAGAAACAACAGAATTTTCACTTGGGATGAACTAGAAGTTAAATCAGTTCCCTGTTCCCTCATACTTGCTCTTTGTTTTTCAGGGTGAGGTGATCAAAACCAGAGGAGGCGGACAGGCTGTCCAGTTCACAGACATTGAGACACTGAAACAGGAGCTCACCACAGTTCAGAGGTAGCAGCTGACATCCAGTTATTACCTGCAGATTAGCCGGATACTCTTATGATATTTTAACATTGATAATTTTTTTCTTGTCACTTTTACATTTGCGTACAAAGCCGCAAAAGAAAATCTTCAGAAGGCAAACCTGCCAGTGGAGATCAAACAGACAGAGCATGGACGGATGTGGAGACAAGGGTAGGATGATGATATTGATTAGTCTCCAATAAATGTGTCTGTTTAGAAAGCAGATGAATCATGTAGTGACCTTTTACATGGAAGCTAGGTTCCTACAACGCACCGAAATGTGTGACTGTTAGAGTTAGAAAATCTTGATGGTGTGATGATGATGATTATTAAATACAGACTGAAATATTAGTTTAAAAAGCAAAATCAGTACACGTGACTGTTTCAACCAGACTCGAACAGAAGCTTCATAAGAGGATTTACTGCAGGGTTGATGTATTAGATTACAGTAAAGATCTACTTAATTAACTTCTATCTCACTAATACTCATGTAAAGATGACACTGTAATGATTGTGTAAAAGTCTTTGTCTTCTCTGTGCTGTTATTGCAATTCAGGCCATCATTCACAGTAATGTAAATTTATCAACACTTCAGTTAGATTTGGATCCCAATTTATTTTTTGTTGGCAGTGCTCTGTGGCTATGGAGATGAGGGCTGGATCAAACATGGGTCCTGGCTATGAGCATCACGGGATCACCAAGTAAGCCATCATCTTGATGTGGATCACATCTGAGAATAGTGTTTCCTCTGCAGTAGACAGTATTTGATTAACTCTGTTCTCTTTCACAGGCGCAGAAAACCGTAGAAGCAGCTGCTCACTGCTCCAGTGATCACTCCCCCTCTGTCCACCTGGCTGTGCAATAGTCTGAACTTTTTTTAAATATTTAGCTGTAGTGATAATATTTAAACACTTTCCATGCTTTTTTATATATGCAAACGTGTATATACAAGGTCACCAAAGCTTTTCTGTAAAATATTTTATGTTGTATTTGAAACAATAGAACAAGTATTTCAGTCCAGGATGACGGCAAATACTCTACTATACTAAATACTAGTTACTGTGGCACTGCTGCTGAAAAGAGTCTGCACATTTGTGTGTAACATGGTCACACAAATAACATTTGTTACTTGGCACGTAAGTTATGAAGTTGCCACAATGTTGATTTTTGTTTGCTACATACTCCCTCTGTCTTGTGAGTTTGACTAATCTGGTTCTCTTTGGATTTCTTTATATTTACATTTTGCTTCTGCCACTGATCTAACAGAACTGCCTTCACTGTACACTCAGGAATAAAATTCCTTTGCATCATCAGTTTGGTTCTGTGAATTTACTTTGAATTTTAATCTCAAAGATTTTAATTCAAGTAAATGTCTGGTAAGTCACTATTGCCGAATAATCAAACACAATGGTGACTGAGCTTATGTCCCACTGATGGAGGACTGTGCATTTGCAGTATTTCAACCCGGGTGTCTATCGACTTTCCTGGAGAAACCACACACAGTGGGTAGCTTGGCTTTAAATGCAGCCCTGCTCTTCAACTCACCTGTGAGGGGCACTTTTTTTTGGTCTCTGCTAATGTGAGTAAACTTATTATGGCCACACAAACAAGAAAAAGGTAAATGACTACACATAATGAAACTTAAGACTGAAATGAGGTCTAAAAACATACCTTAAATGACAGATTATCACTGTAAGTGCTGCAAAAGACAACAAAAGGATAAGCTTCAAGATGATAACTTTAAATACTTGAGTATTCGCATTTGGTGCAACTTTATACATCAACTCCACTACAATTCAGATAGAAATCTGGAGCTTTTTACTCCACTAGTTATTTGTTAGTGGCAGTTAGTTTGCAGACTGAGATTTCATGTAAAAAAACAACAAAAACTTTAGTTTTGTACATAAAGTAAAATAAAATACCCAATGGTATATAAAATAGCTCAAATCATCCCCAATTCTTTAACTGTAAAATTGACCTTTATTGCAATGGAGTGTTTGTACAGTCTGTCATTCCTACTTTTAATTAAGTAAAGTACAAACACTCACACAGATGCAATGCAAACGTAACAGTACAGTACACAAGGATCCAACTAACTAGCAGCAGGATCATTTATGAACACTAGACGGCAGTACAGGACAGCAACATATTAACCTTGAACATCGGGCTCAGTTACACTGCAGGAATACTTGAGAGGCACAGGATGCCTGACAGCTGTGATGAGACACCCTTCACACTGCACTGTTTTGTAAGCATGTGAATACAAGAAATTCTAACTTAATGAATATCAACAAAGAGAAGCACAGTTTTTAAGTCTCAATCATGTAAAGTCCAGCATCTTTGCATTTGTAAGGCTTTACTGCGTCTTAAAACAACAGATTAACCATCCTTAGCAGTCATCAGAACTGTTAATGAACTAATAGAGACTACCGGTTTATTTCAAAACGATGCTTGGAAAGAGATTTAATGTCAAGTTAGAGCTCTGGGCGGTCCTGTGCCAAGAGTGTAGAAATATTCTCTCTCATATAAACAAAGTCTGCTTTCAATTACTTTGCAGAAATTGCTTTCCTGTGCTCATGCTTGATTAGATATTCATTATGTTAAACAAGACACCTTGTATATAAATCCATATTAAATTAGTCTGGTTGGCTGCCTTCAGGTGGAGTCAGCTGCATTGCATTGAAAAGAATATGCTGTGATGTTCACTGCTGTGTGGTTCTCGGCTTAGTTTGGTTGCTCATTCATAAAGGTTTTTTTTTTTAAATCACAATATAGAAATACTTTATAAGTAAAAGTGTCCATTAGGTAACTAACTATCACCCATGTTACATTATTTAATCTATAACAATGCATTTTATGTATTTAATATTATATAGGGATCATATTTTATATGTGAAATAGTGAACTTCAAAGTAATTGACTGCAATACTGCAATAAATCAAATAAGTGAAGTAGAGTAAAATATAGTAATTTTCCCTTTGAAATGTAGTGGAGTAAAAAGTATCTAAGTACACAAATAAAGCACAAGCACCTGAAAATTATTGATGTACTTTGTTGCTTTCCACCATTGTATTTGTATTTGTGAATTCTTTGGCTGTGATAAAAGTTATACAGAAAACAATAATTTACACACAGTAAAGTGTTGCCTGAATAACAATCTACGATCCATTCCAAACCACTAGAAGCAGATGAAAGTGTGAGAAAACTCCACACCCCGGCTTACTAAAATGTAGGTGTCCAGTTTCACTATCTCTTATCAAGTGAGCATCCACAGACTAACCACCAGCTGAAGCAGGCGGTACAGTCATCCAGGCTTTGAGTACACAGTTGAAATCTCATCTACTACCAGTCTGGCTGGGTTTCAATTGGAAAGCACTGGAGAGTGACTAACATGGAGCCTCTTGGAGAGGGTCAAGAGGCAGGAGCAACCAGTGGCCATTAAATTCACTCCTATGAGATATCGAGTGCTTTGCTTTTTGACCAGGCTCAGTTTGATGTGCTGCACCACGCTATTATCTGCGGCTCCTCACTGCAGGCCCTCCACAACCAAGTGGTGTGAGCATTATAAAGATGTTATTATGAAACTCCTGTTGAGCCCCTGATCAACATTACCACTTTCAAAGAGACACTTGAGGAAAATATAAATGAATGCTGCACCCCAAGGCCTGTAATAAGGGTAAAGTCTTAAAGACAACACTGTCCATCCGACTGTATGGCGAGGAAACATTCTGTGTTTCCGAGCGTCAAGCTTGTGATTATCATTATGCTTATCAATGTTATTAAACTTGCTGGAGGGAATTTTGACATTCTGCTTGAATACACACAGTCAAGTAGACCATCTCAGATTTTAAAAGAGCCTAATTGCAGTGTTTTATTGACTCTTTGCTTGAATGGCTCTGATAAAGAAGTCTTAAGCTGCCTTTTGGCACAGGCGAGATGAACTA
Organism: Scortum barcoo; assembly: GCA_023238725.1. NCBI lineage: Eukaryota > Metazoa > Chordata > Actinopteri > Centrarchiformes > Terapontidae > Scortum > Scortum barcoo. Next base: position 12,499,223 of record CM041536.1, read on the forward strand.
ATTTTCACACTATGTATGAAGCTGATGAAGGGCCCTTCATAATTCAGCGGTTCAAAATAGCACTGTCCACTACCATACCCATCATATAATCATTTCCTTAATGTTATCTTTTCTCATGTCACTTGCTGTTCTACTCAGTGATAGTTCAAATGCACACTTTACTCTGCACTTCATTGCTTTTTGGACTTCTAGTTAGATGCTAAACTGTTGTTTCGCCTAGCCCTTTTAATATATTTTCAGCTTTCAAGTAACTTAATGTTTTAGCCATTTAGTGGCAACAAACATGCTGCAAACAGTGACATCATATTGAGTTGATTTGACAGGCTTGAAAACAATTGCTTATTTACACATCCAGCAGAGACTGAGCACATCAGGATTCATTTAGAGTCGTGTTTGTGTCCACCCCTTACAAGTTAGTCCAATATTCCTCACTTACTCCTGAGGGAAATATCTGGCTCTTTAGCTGTTAAATGCTCAACTATGTTCATCTGTTAGTTGCTAACTGTGTCTGCCTGTCGTTTAGGAGCCGGGAAGGTAATTTATTGCTGAAAACAGTTTCCCACAGCAGCTAAAAACTTCCGAGAGCAGAGAGAGTGAATCAAAACAGTCAAGTTGCGCGTCTTTAAAACTCCACAGAGCTGCGAGTGATGCTCTTCACATTACACACAGTCATTTGATCCATTGTTAATGTAAAATGATCATTATAGCAGCTTTAAAGTAGCTATTTTGCTTTGGTAAATTAGACTTGAGCAGCAGGTTCCTGACCTTCTGCTTACATGATTAACATGGTGTACTGAACCGGGCTGTGAAAAGTGGGCATGAGTTTAAATAGGTGTGATGAAAGTGTAACCCTATGCTGTAGCACTCTATACTTGGTGTGCACGGAGCATCTGAGGTATGATGGCGGTTTCAGTTGCCTCCAGAGCTGTATCATAACAACTGAATGGCTGCTGATTTGAAGGGCATGTTGAAGCAAGTACCTCAATCACAGCCACAGCTGTCCTCTAGAGCAGAGCCCATTACGAGGTTTTCTGCCTTCTTTTAGCGGCGAGGATAACAATCCCTGACAATGAAAGTCAATTAGTGGGAAACACAAGTAAATAGAGCCATGCATGAGAGCCGAGCTTGGTGAATCAAAGCTCTGAGCGAGGTCTGTACACTACGTCTTCATATGTCAAGGCCGTGGCTGCCTGCCAGCCAAATGTGTCGGGGCAGAAAGATATGTGAATGCAGATGAGTGTTGACAGCCAGTCAGTTGTCATATAGCCCATCTTCCTGCCTCTTGGGACTCATCTGGCTTTTTTTTTTTGTTACTGGGCTCCTCTTCGCTACTTGCGCACCTCACGCTTCTCTGCTTTAATGCATATTAAAATGAACAGCAAAAGCACGAGGCACCGTGCTCAGTGTTAATAAGAGGTAAAAGCTCCCAAACTCTCGTTCCTGCTGGTGACGAGCAGATGGGTCAAAGAGTCACAAACTCTCAGAGATTCCCTGAGGTGACGTTTGGTATTTTTTTTGGCTGTTTAGAATTGGATGAGAATTGCTCTGACCCTTAAGCGCGTGTGGTTAGTGGCTCAGAACACCTCATCCCATCTGCTGCCTCCTCTTCCTCCCGCTCAGCTTTTTTAGTCCGACATGTCACTTAGCAGCTCTTACTTTATACAGTTTGAAGACTTTTTCCAAAGACGTCTCGAACAGATGCTCGGCCCGTCCCTGTCCTTTTCATTTCCTGCCGTCCACGTTATCATTTCGAGCTCAAGTTGTAACGAGGAATCCATTTGTCCCCTGTGCTTGCTGTTGTGATTTTACATCAACGCTGAGAAGGTTGACCTCTGACAAACGCAATTCAAGACTGACTGATTTCTTGCTGAAAATATTGGAAGCCATTGTTGTGTAGGCTCATTATAGCCAAATTGGGCTGAATAGTGTTTTTTCCTCCCTGTCTTTGTTCTTGGCAGCCCACTAAGTGCTCGCAGCTGTCAGTTGAGTGTATTCTCCTTGCCCAGTATATGTGGCTTGGCTGCACTTTTAGCTGGCTGTGTCCTTACTGCGGTGACAGTATGCCATGACTGATTTCCGTTGACTCACTTTCACTGTAACCACAACGTGTCCCTCGCAGGAAAATCCGAATGTTTCTTTATTTCTTTTTTTTTTTTTTTTTTTTACAAGTGGTTGATCTCATTTGGGTAACGCAGCGGAGTAACCAGGCTTTGCTTGCAGTTGGCTGATTATTTAAGCAGCGCTCTGAGCAGTTTGCTGATGAAATGAAATGAGAGGCGATGCCAGAAATGATTGCACTGACCAATGGCACAATGCGGGATGATGTATGATGAGTAAATGGTGTTTGAATGTGGTGGAGATTGACTCAACTTTCTCACATCACACGAATCTTCTAGCCTCACTTCTCCAAGAACCCATGAGCATTAAAAAACACCTCTTATTAACCCCTGCTAAAGAGATATCTCAGAGTCTGTGTTCGCTACAGAAAGGAGCTGTTTCAAACCTTTGTCCTGCCAATGCTTTCATGCAAATTTCCTCACACTGGAACCAGCTTATCTGTGAACAATCATAGGTGGCATTTAGAAGAGGGTGAAATAGAACCACATGATTTTCATATCTGCATAAAGCTCAGTCAGGTCCCTCCACACAAGCTCCCACGCAAAAGCAAACACAAAAGCCTCTTTGAACGCACACATCAGCTGTTTATCTTAAAATAGTCGGCCAGGCTGCTCCTCTTATCCGGTACCTTGCACATTGCACTTTGTAAATGGTAGGCAATTACACACGGTGCATTAAGGACTTGTTATTTAATTCATTAGATACGGCTAAGTTGCAAAGTTCGTTCACTCTAATGAAGCAGCAACTTTTATCAGATGGGGCCAGGTATGAGTATAAAGGCGGAGATTATGGCATCCGTGTGCACAAATGAGATTAGAGCTCTGGCTGCAACTGCTGTTGACAAGGTGAACGGGACAGTTGCTCCGAAAAGCGGAAAAAAAACCCAAATGACTGTAGGTTCACATAATTCACAGAGCATGTCATTCTCATGGTGTGTTTATCCGCATGATTAATGGCCGCCCAGATTTGAATTTGAACATTACCTGAGGAACACATCTGCATCTGCCTTACTGGATACTAATGATCCAGCGCATGCCTAATAAACTGAAGTGAGAATTCAAATGAGGCTCAACCTGCCTACGAGGCTAGCTTAAGCAAACACCAGGACAGCTGGCAGAGAAATCATTGTGACTAATGGTCTCAGTGTGAGACAGGAGCAGGGCTGTGGGTGGTTGTTTTACCACGCTAAGAAGAACAGACTTTGTTTGTCTTCCTATAGCATACAGCGTGACTGTGTGATTCTGGAAGTGTTGGCTTTGTTGTTGTTTGCTTTGCTTTTCTTGCCACTGTAGTGTGACACCAGGAACTGTATAAAAAGAAAGAAGCCTTTTTTTTTTGTTGTGTACTTTTCTCACCTGAGAATGATGTGACCTTATAAAATAAGGATGTATTAATGCTTCCAGAAGTGGGCGGACAAATCTCAGATTGTTTATACTGTCACCTGGAGGTGTGGTGCTCTTCCCCGTCAGCTCGTGATTTGACTTTATTTGGATGCTGCTCCAGCTCCTCCGCCGTGGTAAACATAATGCACTGTGACCTGTCCTCGGGGCAAATGATCTGATTTTGCTCTTCCCTTGTCTTTTACTCCTAATCGCATCTACCTCAGAGCCAGAAAATGGTTGTGCAGCTGTCATAACTGGAGCGCTGCGTGGCGTGATGGGAGTGCATGTTTTTGCTATTATCTATTCTAACTGAGCCAGAACACCGTGCTGAACCTCCACTGCATCCCTCTTTCTCACAGACCGCTGCATGATCAATACCCACATCAAAGGCTCTGCGGAGATAGCAGGATTCTTTGAAGCATGTTTGTGGAGCTGGATTTGCTGAGCTAACACGGTCCACACAGAACCCCCTTGAATAAGCTTGTTTGGCTAGCATCCTCTCTGTTTGTATAAGAACTGAGTGGACTCTAATGGAGAACAGACAAGGCCTCTCCCTTGTCTTTTTCCTCCCTTTGAGCAGCTAAACGCATCCACAGTGCCAGTGCTTTTTGCTCATTTGACATACGCTTCATTGCATGCCAGCTCAAATATTTATCTAATATCAAATTGGCTGTAACACTTTGGAAGCAGCGAGATGCCAGGAAATATTTCTCATTGAGGACACAAAATAACTTGCATCATGTTTCGCAGTGCCAAGTGCAAATATGCTGGGTAATTACTGATTGAAATGAGATGGAGTGCAGACAGCCGTGGCGTTGTTATGCGGCTACCTTGTGTTGTGACTTGAACAGGCAGACAAGAATTTCCAACAGTGATTATTCTGCACTCAAATCACGACCTGTGTCCCTGGAAAGCTATTAACTATTTACAAAAGTGCTTTTCGTCTCCTAAATGGGAAAACAGTGCATTTGGGACTGTGTGTGCTAAGTGGGTATAGAAGAAGTGGGGGTGGAGGTTCAACCACAATAAACACAAAAGCACATAACTCCTGCTACCCTGTCGGACAGAGTCAGCAACACTGTAAATGATGGAGCAGGGACTGTTGAATCATCTCATGCAAATCCACGACTAGGATGAGAAGCCCTTTCATATAAATTACAAAATAAAGCACATTTGTGATGCTTTTGACTTTTTGAATTCACATATTGTTGAATCTTTTGCCAAGTAATTGCACTATTTGGTGTATGCAGTGTGAAGGTTTGACTCTCCAGTCATCTGTGGCTCATTTAAAAGTGAAATGTGGGAAAATGCTGACATCTCTTTCTCTTCCCTCCCCAACACCAGGGGCACCAATGCATTTGCATCGCCGTCTCTCTCTCAATCTCCCTTTCTTTCTCATTTACATTATGGATGGTTCATTTAGCTTACATGACCGAGTGAATACATAACCCAGGGCAATTCAAAATACCATGAGGGCCTGTAGGGGTAAAATGAAACCACATAAGCAGAAAAGATTGCCTCACTGCCATCTGTAGCAGCCTTTTATTCAGCTCTTCCCCTTTCATGTGGTTGACAAACACGGCCTGCCTCTCGCCCAGATGGCAGGGCTCAACAAGGTGTATCAGTTAAATACAGTGTGATCATTTACAGAAGAATCACAGACATTTAGTGCAGAACTGACAGTTCGCTAAACAACTCCTCCACAGTGACTGTCTGGTTTGGATATCACCACTTGTTGAATAAATATGCATGGAGCTATAGAAAGAGAGGTGCTCAGTGTTTAAAGAGTCTGGAGGAACTAAACAAAAAAAAAAAAGAAAAGCAGAGTGCAGAAAAACATAAAGAACAACTTAAATGCTGAAAGCAGCCAGCGTTAGCATATCTGGCCAACTAGTTACCTACAGAGGGAACAGAACTCTACTTCCAAGGTCAAGAAGCACATTATTTACTATCATTATTATGTGGGTTTATACGTTAAATAATCATTTTAAAAGTTGTTAGGAACTACAGTCCTGGATGCTATCTGAGTTTAAGCTAATGTTAGGAGCTCTGTTTTGCTGGTTTTCACTCCATTGAGCCCGGCCAAAGTTACCAGGCACTGTTACGTAGAAAATCTGTATGAAACAAGTATGTAAGCAAAGACGCACATTTTCCTCCCTTTGAAATACTAGGACTAACTAGCTCTACACTGCAATATAATAAAAAATATTTCCATGTCCTTGTGTTGCTGACTCCTGGTTTGACCTCTTGCTTAATCAAAGCTCTTTTTGATCGTAGCCATTTCTACTTGTCTTTTTTTTCATGCTCTGCCATCCTTATGTAACTAGTTTGCTATTTTTTTTAGCTGCCTATCCTATGTAGGCAGCCACAAACACCACATTTAATCCATTTAATCAGTATCTGACTCGCTTCCTGTTGAGATGTCAAGACAATGTCACCAACCATAAAATCCTTCTAAAAGACATTACCTACCCTAACTTTTATAAGCTAGCTAGCCACAACTGATAAAATCTGACATGAGAGCAGTCGTTTCAGACGGCAACATGAACAGTCACCAGTTAGAAAGGAGAAGCTGCTTAATGTGGACACCGTTAAAAAAAAAAAAGAAAATTATTATTGAAGTTCTGAAGAATATTCTGTGATAAGTCTGCCACCTCTGTCGTAAAGTATTCACAAGTTAACTCATGTCATGTTACAGACACAGTAGCTTACTGAGCAGTAAATCATTTTGAGTCATCACTAACAGATGCTGTGTGTATGCAGAGCCGGCTGGCCCATTAGGCTATATGCTAAGGGCGCAGTGGCCTCCAGGGGGCGCCACAAAATCAGGAGAAAAATTGAACTTCAATATAATTATATTAAAATTAGTGATTACTATTAAGCTTTAAAATGGAAAAGCTCACATAGATTCAAGTGTAAAGCAATGCCCAATTAACATTACTACGATTGATAATACCAAATAAATAAGCCCCCCCCTCCTCCGGCTGATGGTACCTGCTCGCTCTCTGTGGGGGGAGGGGCCAATTTATTGATGTGACCCAGAGAACTTTGTAAACAAGTAAAATCAAGCTAAACTGTCCAGAGCACAGGGAAGAAAAAAAAGAAGAGAAGAGAAGTAAAAACGGGAGAAAGAAAGAGGTAAAGTAAAGATACAGTAATGAAATGAAGCATCATTTATCTCACACAGCGAACTGTTAAGTTGATAACTTGCTTCTGAGTGATTAGCCTCAACATCCTAATCAGTAAATAAGCAGTTTCATATTTCTGTAGCTGGGCGGCATGGAGGCTCTTTACTGTTATGCATCATTTGTAAAGATTAAACCTACTCAGTAGGTGTCTACATTAACCTAATCTATGCTTTTATTATTTGTTTTATTTACATCTGGCTAGCTAGCTAACGTTTTTCCTGCTTTTAATAGTCAAATGCTTTTCCCTTTTTCACCCCTTTAAATATCAGATTTTTAACCCTAGTTCATTGTGTTACAGTTCATATTGTCTAAAGCATGTTAATTGTTTTAAACTTTACATCAGTATTAAAGTACACATTATTATTATATTATATTATATTACATTATATTATATTATTATTTTGTAAGTGTATGTAAATCGCAGATGAAGGTGGGCGCCATATAAAATCTTGCCTAGGGCGCCTCTTTGGGTAGGGCCGGCTCTGTGCGTATGTGATGTTGTGTGTATGACACGACATTGACATTACATTACACTGTGGACTTTTTTCAGGGCACTACATAGTACTTAGAGGGTAAATATAGTGGAGTATATGGTAAATAAGGAACGATTTCAGACACAGCACAAGTCTGTGAAATGTGTGTGTGGGAGACTGAGAGATAAAGTGATAAAGTGAGTGAGTAGGCCTGGAAGTAGTCGAGTAGGTTTGCTTATCTGTGTGTTCTTTGTGTGTGTGTGTCTGTGTTGGAGCTGTTAACATTATAGCTGCAATGCATAACCGAAGATAAGAATTTAATACCCGCATTTCAGATGATAAAGGTGCTTTGGCACACAACGCAAGCTTTTATTCCCGCTGCCAACAAGTCTGACAGCACTTTGTTTTTGTTCGAGGACGACACAAATGACACAGTGGCCCCAAGTGACAAGCCAGTTTTACAACCTCAAACTCAATGAGCTTAATGATACATGTACATAAACACAGCTTCACCTGCATGGAACAAGAATGCACTGTGTGTGTGTGTGTTTATGCAAGCGTGCCATTTCACAAGAAGACGTTTCACGACGTTTCAAGTGATTGTTATTGTGCGTCGGCGGTACAAGTCGCAGCGAGTGAGAAAACATTTGTGGAGGGACCAGATTGGGAGCTCTACCTCTGCACCTTTGGGTGCACCGGCTGACAATCATTGGCTGCGGTTCTCCTGCTCTGCTTTACATTAGCACCACAGCTCCAGCCTGGACAGGTCCATGGCTGTTATCTCAATGATGTTCTAATTCTAGTCAAACAGTTCTGTATTTGACTCAATAGAGGCAGTGTTAGTCAGGAGAGTCAATATTAGCAGAGCACACAGAGCAGAGCTGGTGTTAGGAGAAAGACAGAGAGTTGTGTGTGTGTGTGTGTGTGTGTGTCGCGTATGTGTGTGACAGGATACATGGTTAAGTGTGCTCTGTTAGTGAACCTTGACCGCCCGGGTGCGGTGATAATAATAAACATAATAAGAAAAAGGAAGAAAGCAAACTGCTGTTTCATTTTGCTTCAGTGGCTTCCGTGTTTGACAAGAGTGACATTTCTTTTATTGGCTGTCTTTTATGTGGATGTTATTGTCAGACGTCAGAGTTTGGCCCTCATCTCTCGCTCTCCTGGCCGAGGGCGCTCTGTGCAGCTTGGGCTTGCTGACAGTCCTGCATGAACAGCTCAACACTTCAGATGGTTTCACTCGAGAAGGAGGGGAGCTTCTTTTCTTTCCATCCCTTCAGTTTATTCAAGGTCAAACAGCTGCCAATATCGCCACTATCAGATTGCACAACTACTACATTAAATCTTCCATTCAATAAATGTGGCGCGGATGAATAAACTCAAAGCGAAGTCAATACTGAGGGCCATTAACTGTGATTTCTCCACATAAAACATGCAGTGGAATAAAGCATATCTGTGGCTGAATAAAGCTTTAATTACAGAGGGCAGCTGAATAATGTTTGAGTTTTGCCTCATTTGCAATTATAAAGTAAAATGAAATTATAAACCCATCAGCTAACAGCACCTCGTGTTTGCTCAGGATTCATCCTCCAGCGCAGTTTAATCTACAGGAGATTCGGGAAAACAAACAAAAATATTGAGCTTCTGCATCTGCTGATCTCTTTAAAATGACAAGAATAAAGAAGTAGACAAATAATATTCAGTTATTGATCAGCATGCCGGAGTGCGGCTTATTCCTGTCTCTCGTACTTTACTTGTGAGGATCTTCTTTTACCCATTTTTTTCTAACTCAGAGTGCATGATTTCAAATGTGTGGGTGTGGAACCCCAAGGGGTTGCAAAATAAATATGAGAGGTCATGATGTGATCAACAAGACAGGAGAAAGGCAAAATCTTTGCTTTTTCCTTTTTAAAATACTGTACTTTTACCCATTAATTCTGTAAGAATCACTGAAATGAAATGCATCTAAAAGGTATAATCATTCTTTGGTTTATCAGGTATTTCCCTGAGAAAATGGCTGGCTAAAATAAAGCTAACAGGAGAATGAACATTGGATTTACAGTTGTCAGATAGGAAAAGGCACAACTCCAACTCAGCATGTACATAAACCACTCTTCCCAAAAGACATTTGCCACATCAACTTTATATGATGACAATAACTGAGTTTTGTGTTTAAACCTGGTTGTTCCACACCCATTGGTAAAAAAGTAAGGTGCTTTAACAACCTGGATGTAATTTTCATTTGCCAGGTTTGAATAAGAAAAGGTGTTACCATGAATTATACAAACAAGACCCTGATTGAAAGAGAACAAAGAGAGGAAAATACCTACTTTTACTGTAGACCACAAGCCTGATAATTAGACTAAATTGCTGTTTCATTTCCCTTCATTATTGACTATTTGAATCTGAGATGTGAGCAGCCATTCAGAGGTCTACAATCAGACTAATAGATCATGCAAAAAGCGACGTTTCCTCCATATCTGTAAAGCAAGTTTGTAAAGTCGCAACATAAAAGCCTTTAAACAGCGCAATGGCAGAGAACTGAGCTTCTGTGGCAGCTGTGACGGCGGCAAACAGTCAGTCATGTTTGACTGAGCCTGTGGCCTTGTTAGCAGTAATAACTAGTGTAAACAAACAGCAGCAGTGTATTTTAAGGTCATCACAAACATCAACCAAAACCTCCCAGTCAGCACAAAGCAGTGGATCTGATGTGGCAGCGCACTTCTCCTATTTAAATCTGCTGACATGAGAAAAAGCAACATTAGCTAATGCACTACTTAAAGACCATAATCGCTCTTTCCCCTACTGTTAATGAATGCTAATTAGAAGTCTGGAGCAGTTTCTGGCGTGTGCTGGCTGCTCCTCTAATGTGCCGTATTGTTCCTCTCCTCGCTCCAGCTCAGCACTAATGCTGCTGTGCCAGCTATTAAAGTCAGATAAGCTATCCATCTTTAGCATTGCCAGCCAAAAAGCCACTAATAGCTTAGCCACAAAATTGTTAATTTCCATGGTTTCCTTTCCTCATTCGAGTGTTCTCTCTCTCTGCAGTGTATAAAATGGGCAGATATCCCTCCTCGGCTCCACGGTGTCACTCTGTCCGCCTCGTGTGTTTCATATGATCCATTTTCTTACCCCCGTTTTTTCCCAGACAGAGTGTTTTGGGGTGACAGGTACAGCACCTGCCACATGTGTGGGTGCCTTTTTACAAAGCCTGTTTCAGCATGACTCTCCATCATGGACACTGTCACGGAAGCCTACAGGCAAGTACACAGCGCTCCCTGTGTGATAAATGCGTCTGTGACTCTTAAAACTGTAACACAGGAGCGCATATTTAGGGAACCCATCTTACAACGTGGGCTGTAATAATGTGATCTAATCCATGAAACGACTTGGCTATAATGAGGTTAATGAAAACCACACTTTTAACGAGGATTAGGAGACATATTAGTGGCCATATTATCCTCATTCCAGATTCCTGTTAATTTTACAACTGATTTTAAAGATCTGGCAGATATCCATTAGCCAATTTAGACTACATAGGCCACAGAGGATTTGAAGTGAAAGTCGAGCACACGTTCACACTGGGAGTATTACAAAACTAGTACATGCTCTTGTGCATATTGGCTTTTCGATGTAGGTAGTTAATAAATTAATTAAAATGATTTTAGTAATTGTTTATTTTAAAGTTTAAAGGGATATGCAGCTAAGGGCTATGGCATGGATGTAGCTTTAAATTTATACATTCCCTGGATAAGTTTTATGACACAATGAGATCTTTTTATTGTAACCCTTTATGAGCCTTGACATAGGCAGAGATCCAGATTCAGCCTTAAAATGAAAGATAACAAGACAGTGCAAAAGTGGTCTGATATATCCTGCTGGCTTTTTGCAATTGTTCTTGACTGTGACTAAATTTTAACCCCTCAGTTTAGTTTTTAGCTTTTTATGTTTTGTGTGTGATTTTATTACCTTTAATAACGCAACTAACGTTAAGTCCATTGTGAATGTCACACGAAACACTCACACCAAGATTTATCAGTATATAACATGAGCTTTATGAGGTTTGCATGAAATTATAGATAGTAGCTGTTCGTATATTCATTTTTGTCTGAGTATTTCTTGTCTGAAATGACTTTGAAGTTGAGCTTCAAGTTGTTCAAAGCTTTAACAGGATGTGGTCAAAAACTCCAGAGGAGATACTACATGGACACCGAGGTAGTTTTGTCACCTGCTGTGCTCAAAAGTCATTAAACTATTTACATGATACATTAACCTGGCAATCATTTACTATCATGGCAATCATTTACTATCTGTCTTCTGATAAACTGTGCAAACAATCCAGTGTGTCACTGAATAAATCGATGACCTACATTTTGCTCGGGTTATTGAATGACGAGAGAGAGTCTGTCTGTGTCTGGCAGACGTGCTTTTCAAAATCACTGTGATGTTCAGTGGCACATTGTAGTGCTTCTAGGAACTGGTCTGTGAGGTCAGAAACATCAATTACAACAAATGTCATCAGTGGAAACAAACTTATGAGGCCTGGGTGCAATTTGTATGGTACTGGTCCAAAGTTGTAATGTAAATTTGAGTGTGTGGAAGTGTGAAATCCACTGAGGATTTAAGGAGTTGTTACTCAGACCAGTATTCCTGAGAAAATGCTGCTTTTCCTCTAGAGATCTAAGCTAAAACAACTTCCCAGCTGCACAGATGTTCAATTTTGACACCTATAGACAACCCTGTCTAGGTCTTACCCAGACAGAGGCATCTTATTTCATGGATCTGAAACTAGATCTATAAACGTGCACAGAAGAACAGTGACTGTGAATGTAACGGCTCCCTCGTGAAATAGGGGGGTTTTTTTGTCCACCGAGTATTCAAGAATAAGCTGATACATGAGTGAGTGTAAATTTCACAACCCCAGATTTTTCATCCGCAGAGAGATGAAACAGTCTCGCCTCCGAGTGAGGAAACCCAGGAAGTGATTAGTTTATAGAGCGTGCATGAGTTATGGACTTGTGGTTGTGTAGACGTGCTCTGCTCTGTGGCAGCGCGACGTGGGAAAAGTGAACTTTTAATGCTGTGCGACTTTACGGCTGTTCATCATGTTTTGTTTGACGCGTATAAAAGTGGGGTTTACCATTTCCCCTTACAGTCTGGTGTTATATTCACAAAGGCTGATGGATTTAGCAGATCCTAGAGTCGCTTATATTTACTATAGAGAGTAATCTGTGAGTCAATTAACAGAAACACATTGTCACACAAGCACCATATTTATTATTTTATGGAACGATGCAGAAGCTGCTTTCAGCCATAATTAGAAAAAATATTCACAAATCCTGACAGAAGTCAACAGTCATGTTACAAATAGAGACTAATTACTGTTTGTGGGGCTGCAGCTCTGACAGTTTTGTTCATTATTGATTAATCTGTTGATTATTGATTATTCTTTTGATTCAACAATTAATAATTCTATACATTTGTCCAAAAAAATGTCAGGAAATGGTAAAAATCTACAATTTCTCACAAGTCCAAAATAATGTCTGATCGACTACTCAGGTAATCATTATATCTGTAATTACTAGTCATCCACATCCTATTAGGAGAGAGAAAACTAGATTTCCGTATTTTATTTACTGTCTTATCCACTGTTTAATTAAATCAGCAGAGTAATAAATGCAAAGAAATTTTGCAATCAGTTATTGATCAGCAAAGAAATCTCTCTTCCCCCCCTCACATAAAAACACCATTCTTTGGAGTTTTTCTTTGAGATTAGCTTCACGTATGTTTGGGTGGAATCTGTTTAGTTAATGTTTGACAAGTTACATATATAGGAGACATTTTACTTTTACACTGACTGAAATTAATCTAATTGTACTCAGTCTTATCACTTCTAATCAAATAGAGCTGTGAGATCTTTAATTTTGGAATTATATCATTACATTCAGTTACTTTAGTGTGAACAGTTTTCTAACTGGCACTTTTCATTTTACAGCAGATATTTTCATTTAGCCCTAGGCTGAGAGAAAGCCAAGAACTTCAATCTGAATACATGGCATTATACTGTCTGTTGGTAACTTCGCATGTCTCAGAAACTATTGGATATATTACTATTTGGTACAGAGATATTCATGGCCCAAGAGGAAGAATCCTAATCACTTCCCCTTTTTGCACCACTTTGAGGCTGACATCTTTGCATGAAGATGAGTGAAATATCTCAACAATTATTGGATGGACTGCCATGAACTTTAGTAGAGATGTTCATGTTTCCTAAAGGGTAAATTGGTGATGGTGCGGGTGACACATCACACTTTCACCCAATAAAATCAACAGGTCAATTTTTTTTCTTGTAACATAAGATAAAATAGAACCTTAGAAACAGGAGAGTTTTTTGTTTCTATCTTGATTCCTGGAAAAGATACAGTACTGACTGTGTAGGCAGGAAAACAAGCAAAGAAAAAAAGTGGAACTGGTGTTACTTTGTACGAGTGTGAAGTGTCACACATCACCCCCGCAGCGCTGCCTCAGGCTCTGTGACCCTCTGTCACATCACTCTCTCCTTTCATCTGCTCAGACGTGAGATCATGTTACAGGTCTGACCGTGAGGACACCACAAACAAGACGGAGGAAGCAGCCAGAAAACTTCACACACTTCTATTTGTTACATATTAACAATTAGTCAAACCAATTATGTGCACCAGCTGAACCTGACATGTGAAACCAAGTGGACGAGCTTGCCTTCAGGCTCCTGTATTCTTTTGTTTGACTGTTCCGCCTTGATTATCTTGAGCAACCATGATGGATGTTTTTAACCCAAAGTTGTTGCAATTTCTTCTTGGAGAAAAAAATACAAGTCTGGATTTGAGTTATTCCGCCGGCCACTTCATGCCCTTTCACTCTCCTGCCACAGGGAGATGACTCCACATGGAAGCCTCATCCTGATGCAAGAGCGCTTAAATTATAAACCTGACACTGTGAGTCAGATACCGCAGAATACTTGAGGAACTGCTCGCTCCTCCCCCTGGAGAAAGAGTATCTACAGCATCCTGTAATTGTCAGTGGTTTCCCAGTGATGTGCCTACAGGGCGGGGTGGTAACAGTGTGTGGATTGATGGCGGTTAGCTGTGTGTCATACAGCTCTTTCCTCTATCCTAGATCAGTGGAGCTGTTGATTCACACACACACATATCCCTTTCTCCACCCTCCGTTGCAGCGACACAGCCGCTAACAAACAACTTAACACGCTGTGGAATGTAGCTCAACACTAAAGCAGGGGGAGAACAGATCGTAATGAACCACAAACAGCCGCAGGACTCTGGGGCGCCAGCACCTCATATAATAGTGACTATTATTCTTCTTCTTATTATTATTATTATTATTCCTTCTTTTGCTCTGTCATTTCTCAGATAGCCTGTCTGTTGCCAAAACAACAGCTTGTTATCTGAGGAGCGATCAGCATGTGCTAGCAGAAGGTTTGCCCCACTGAATTCTCACAACAGGCTTCACATTTGGGTGAAGTGCTACAGGTGTGAGCATTCCTTTGCAGATCTGCAGGGGGAAAGATAGCCTTGTGAATGAGGGTAGGAAACTGCCGCACCTTTGAGGCTCAAGATTCCTGAGATAAGGATTACCTGTGAACCAAAGGTCAGACAAATAACACTTCATCTTCAACATCTTCACTCCATCAACCTCCTATAGCAACTCACAAATAGCAGACGTGTTATTCTTTGATATGACCTCTGACAAGGATAATCCAGGACCTTGTTACACCTCTTTAAGGCTTAATTGCTACCTGTCACAAGGCAGGAATCTTCCCTCTTTTACAAGGCCCGTAATAGCCAAAAGCATCAATCTTCTTTGCGGTGTAACTCATCAACCTAAAATGGTGGATAAGTAATCTGGCAGATGAAAGATACGGGGGAACCGTGTGAGTCATCCACATAGAGAAGTTGCTTTTGGTAAAATTCTTTGTGTGCTTCTGGGTGGTGCTGCGCCGCACCGTACCGTACCACACCACACCGCACCATTTTGTCTCGAGCGCCGAAGGAAGGCAGGGGCACAATGAGCTGGCACAGCGAAGGGCCTGGCCAGAGGCGTCCACTGGTGTTTCTCCATTTGCCTTGCCTGCCTGCCAGGCAGGTGGGAGGTGGCGTCACGTCCCCTGTTGTTAGCCACTCACCCCGCCCCGAATCGCTCCTCTGTTCACCCGTAGAGTGATGGTGAGGGTGGCGAGATCACCGCAGCATTTCAAAGGTGAGTGATTTATATGGCAGCTGTTCCCCAGTGTGCCGGTCTGAATGCCCGTGCCCCATGTTTAACAGCTGACAAACACATGCTTTTTCTGTCACGGTTGCATTTATGGCCTCGCACACAATTCTATTAGTGCAACCTCAACCATACAAGGATATAAAAAAGTTTTTATGATGCAGTTATCTCAGTCAATCAAGCAGGGTGACTACATCAGCACTGCACCCGCTGACATGACGACGCAGGCATCAACATGATAACAGTGGCTTCAAGAGCAAACTGTTCCAGCACCACAACTAATCTCAAGGGCAAACCTTTTATTTGTCGTTTTATTATTTTATTATTGTTTACATTCAACAGTCGCAAAAGTTGTTTTTCTTTACATGACGCGCAAGCTCCTTAAAATGAGAGAAGGCTGAGAAGTCGTTGCAGGGGTTGTTTGATATTTGAGACCTCTCCATTAACCCACAGCAGCACACTGGGAGAGTGTAACCTTATTTCACGCTGGCTCTCAAATAGTGCCGAGAATTTGTGAGGCAGTTAGTGGCCGTCATTAATAATGGCCTAGGCTGGGTTGACAGCTGCTGATTGGAATGAAGAGCTGCTCTACGGCAGACAGCTACAAATTTGCCTGACAGCCAGGTCTCCATTACTGGGCGTCAGCTGCCAAAACAGCAGTAATCAGAGAAGGGGAGAGGAGAGAAAACACGCTTTCTCGCAATAGACACCTTACTTTTCCCTCTACTGTTAGAAAACATAAACACACAAACACGCACGTATACATATAACTTACTCTGTTATTTCAGCAGCTATACCACTCAGGCAACTGCTGAACATCTGATAGGTTCATCTGTTTCTGGAGGCCACTATTAAAAGGACCAGACTGGTGTCGTTTTGAATTCTTGACTATATTGGAGATTGTCCCTGTCGTTTAAATGCCATTCAGTGAGGTTTCTGAATTTGAGCTGCATCCATACTCCCAAATGAGCAACCTTGCCTTCTAGATTTGTACCTATAGTAGCAAGAGCAAATAAGGTTTGCACAAAGTGCTGACACTGAATGTATCTGCAAATCATTTAGTGACAACCCATTTAATTTGTTTCCTACAATGCCTGCTCCAAGCAGAGTGCCAAAGTGCCTTCGATTAGTAACATCTCACCAACTCCTGGATGCCTTGACATGAAAGTCTGCAAACACATTCAGGTTCCCCAGAGGATGTTTCACTCCTCTAGATCCACCATCACGTTACTTGGCCTGAAGCACCACTGTGCTTAAGTAGCATGGCTATAGACTCTTGACCTTGTTTATGGTTATGTTTAGCCACTAAAAGCACTTGGTTAAGGTTTGGAAAAGCTTGTGGTCTGTGGTTAAATATAGAAAAAAGTCAATGCTGACCCTTGACATGTCTAATTTTACAATATTTAACCAAAACCACAATCTTTCACTGTCCTTAGTGTCCCTAAAGTGTTTTATTGGATAAACTTAACCACACACAGCACTTGGGTCAGGATGTGGAAAAAAATGGAGCAAAATAAATCTGTATTATATGAATGCAATTTATATGTGACTGGGTTGAAAACTGAAAACTTTTTTTTTTGCCCAAAGAGAGCAGGCCACAGACGTTTTTGGCAAAATAGATAGATACTGATGATAGATAGATACTTTTTATTGATCTCCAAGAGAAATTCACAAATACAATGCAGCAAAGGAAAAACAATCATTTCTTGACAAAAATAAAAGGATAACAGATTTAATATTTATGCACAAAACATCAGGTAATCACAGAATAATACAGTAATTTCATCAAAAGTAAGCATCTGCAAAATCTTCATGAGGGAAAAATTAAAAATGCTGGGCAACTTTCAGTGTTTTCCACAGCTGGGCCAAGATCTGCATTGCATGTAAAGGCAGGGGCTGTCTACAATGATGTCGAGAGGCCACAACAACACAGATATGATCCTTGAACTGCCTGATCCAGTAACCGTACGTGTTTAAGTGAGGAAGGGCATGTGCAGCATTTTTTTTCAGTGGGAGGAGTAAAAGTGAAAGTCTGTGGCCTTGAACAGTTTGATCCCTGTAATGACAGAGGGCTTTGGTATGGGTCAACCTGTCAGCGCTGTGCTTCCACTGATCCCTGCTGCTCCCTGCTGCAAAGCATGTGAACACGGTCATCCGCAAACACACACACACAGACACACATACACGGAGCTTGGAAACATGTCCCTGGGCGTGTCCCACTGTCCACTGGGGAAGCTCTATCTACTGATCCCGATGTTCTGGACTAATTGAGATATGGGGTGAAAAGCAAACACACTTTCCTGATATACAGCACTTCTGCAAATGTTGTTTTATGGATGGGGTCATTAGCTCATTGTGGGTTCTGGAAAAATATTTGGGACACTCAACTTTAGCCAAAACCCTGTCAGCCCAAAAACCAGATGTGGCAGCACATTAAAATGAATCAATGAACTCCCTCCCACTGCTGTTCTACACATAAACTCCTGCATGCAAAAGTACAGAACAGATTAGGTATCAGAGATACATAGATTACAGTGACACATGGCTAATCATTGATGCCTCATTTATTATAGAAACTCCTCTTCTTAAACCAACTGAACGAGCAAACAAGCCCACAATGCACATCAATCCCCTGCATGGACATACAGCACACATGAACACGCATGCGTACAGACTGCAGCGCTTTCACAGGAGGCGGCAGATGATCAGGAATAGGAGGCTTCATTTTATAGCTGCCTCTTCCTTGTCAGCTTTGCTCCTGGCAGCAATAAAACACTCCATAATAAAAGGCACTATCCCAGAGAAGCAGCAGGACTGCAGCTATAGATAATCCACTCAGCTCACACGGCTCACACGGCGTTTGCATTTCTTGCCCCAGAATTCATTTTGTAGGTTTACTTCACCGTTCTCTGCTTTTAAGCATAATGGAAAGCATCGAGCTATGGCTTAGCTGCTGGATCAACATGAACAAAGCAATATCGTGACCTTAGCTACAAGTGGGAGAGCAGGCTGGTTAATTAGCACCTACTACATTATCTAAACAAGACCTTTAGAGAGGAGACATAATTAAACCTCCAGATAAAAACTAATAAGGGAGAAAAGCTGTCAGGTAGTAAATTAATATGAGCACTTTTGTGCCGTGTAGACATGAGTTACTACTGTTAACATAAATAGAATGAACTTATATCTACTTCTGTACACACACACGTAGAATAGACAGAAAAAAAGAGGAATTAAAAATAATATGTCATTCACAGGACATAACTCCATCCACATGTTTCACTGCATACTTTCACCACCTCTAAATCATTCATCGCAATTTATGTCCGTACTTGTAAATCCGCGGTCAAGGTTACTTGGAAGCATAGCAGAAGTAGGCATGTGCCATTATAGCCAGGACAATTCACACAATATTTATGACACAGGATGTCCCATCTGGAGCTGCTTCCTGTCTGCTTACCCCCCCCCCCCCCCAAGAGGACAAGCTGCCTGGAGCTCTGGTAGCACGTCTCTGGGACATCTGCTTGCCTCCTCTGGGTGTAATGCAATACAATCACTCACAGTGCTCCAGCGCAGACAAAACAGATATGTTGATATGATGTTAAGCACTGCAACTACTGATTATTTTCAGAACTCCTCATCTTATCTGGAGGTAGAACGATTCAATCAATTAAGTGTTAAGTAACATTCAAAAGTTAAAGCTTCTCAATTGTGAGGATTTTCTTGTTTTCTTTGTTTTTTATTGTAAACTGAATATTTTGGGGGTTTTGGAGTTGCTGATGGGGGACAACAAGCAATATGGAGACCATTTTGATTAGCTTCACTAGAGATTAATCAATAATAGTAATATTCATTAGTACAGCCTTGATTGAATTCATTATTTAATTGTGTTTATAGAGCTCTTTGTGTGTATGATGTCTAATAAATGTGCTGAATGTACTTCCTTCCACATAAAACATTTGCAAATCTTAAAAGTTTGAAACTTGCATTGCTGACATCCATGAGTACAAGCTTGCAGTCTTCTTCTTGTTTGCCTTTGCTGGCACATTGCTGCATATCTTGGCTCGTTACCACCACCTGTAGGTAAGTGAAATTGTGTGAAGCCAATTGTGCAATTGGGACCATATACGTCCTTGTGCACAAGACAAACAAAACAAAACTATGTTGCAGCTCTCACAGACAGCTGCAACGTAGTTTCAATAATACTGAACTTTTCTCGTAGCTTTGGTATTTATAATGCTTTTATGAGGCCTTGCTCACGGTTCATTATGTGGCAGCACCATGGCAGGCCGGCCGATATACCGTAAGTGAGGCTCTTGATTATATATTTGGTGAGGAGGAGAGAGGCCAGGAAAACTGGCAGTGAGGATGGATCAGAGGAGGAAGTGACAGAAGCTGAAGATGACAGAATATAATCCAGACCAAGAAATAACTGATGTGAAAACAAGCGTAACGTGCCATAAATGCAATGCATATATTTGCAAGGTGCATGCATGCAACAATCTGCACATATTGTCCAACATGTGCATGAGAAAAAACACCATTGAAGTTTGAGTTAACCCACTCCACCAAGTTTAGAAGCCTGATTTTATATCAGTTTTCAGTTTTTTTCTGTTATCAGAAAAAAAACTGATAGACTGAACATTGTGATGTCATGGTTCTTCTTAGTTGTTGTGGTAACTTCGGCTTTGAAAAAGACCACTCGACAACTTGCTGTTGCTCATATGAGCTTCATCTATAACTTGCAATAAGGCATTCTCTAGTACACGGAGACTTACACTGCTCAAAATGTGAAACACGGAGGCAAAACAACACGAGAGGGAAAACCCCGGGAAAAAGCATCTCTTACAAACAGGCTACCCTCTAGCGGAGTTATAAGTATTAAACCATTTTATAGCGCTCATATTACAACAGTTGTTCTTAAATGTATTAAGATATTGATCTTGGATTATTGTGAAATTGTTAAGTGTAGTGTTGGTATAATTTCCTTTGTACACAAATAGAAAATCTTCCCGGTCACTTTTGACCAGGAACACAAAAGATGTTACTTTATGTGACTGTTTTAAATGTGCTCATTTTATTGACCGGGAACACACAATTGTTTAACATGAAATGAACAAAACATGAGGGTTAACCAGTGCAGAGGGTTCACAGCAACAGAATTGGCAGGTGACATGCTGGATCACTGCAGAGAAACATCAAGGGACGGTGGATTGTTTGTGCTATGGTGAGGGCGTGTGTAGATAACGCTGTTGGTAAAAATATCTGTACATTTGTCACATTATGATAACCATCTTTTTATATCCTAATTCGTGTGATTTGGAGGCCTCGTTATCGGGTGGTAAAGGTAGGTGTGGCCTGAGGGAGCAGACTCTAACAAGGCAGCAGCCCTGATTTAACACAGCATGAAACTGCTGTTAGTCATAGATTGCCATGACAGCAACTCTCATTATCGGTACCTGGATATGCATTGCATGGTTGTCAGAGTGACGCAGGCACAGGGGACGGCCACACATGATTGGCACAAATCAGCCGAGAAATGGGATGTCTGATCACTCTCGCCCAATCTGATAAAAGTGCAGAAATTCAGCTCTGGTTGTTTGACTTTGTGGGTGTTACAAATGGAGATGCAGATGCCGTATTAAAAGGTGCAAACTGAGAGGCAGAAATGTTCCATGGATTTTGTTTTCTTGGTTCACTTTCAAATGCGAAGAATAAAAAGGTGAGACAATGCCCTACTTTTGACATATGAACACCAGAAATGGGGAGTGTGTGATGGACAGTGTCTTTGGTTTTGGCACCTTCCAGCCACTCAAATCAGACCAGCCTCTCATCCCTGTGTCCTTCTGTCAAGTGTTGCTGGGCTGCCAGTTCCTCT
Organism: Scortum barcoo; assembly: GCA_023238725.1. NCBI lineage: Eukaryota > Metazoa > Chordata > Actinopteri > Centrarchiformes > Terapontidae > Scortum > Scortum barcoo. The sequence goes on from CM041536.1 coordinate 12,520,527, forward strand.
CTCCCCCTCTGCCATGTGTGCTGAGGGCTCTAGGACTGCAGGTGCACAGCCTGTCTGCCCGCTACAGGTGGGCCCAGGAGAGAGCGAGAGCTCACATCTCACCCTCCTCTTGGCTCATTAAAACCTTCAGCTGTTCCTCTCCTTCCCCACCCTCCTCCCTCCTTCAGCCTCATACGGCTGCTCACACCACGCTGATCACACCAATCAAGCTTTGATTTACAGTATTTACACCATCCTCCTGTCCCCATTGTGGCTACAGGGAATCTGAGGAATGCCCCTCCCCTCCCTGCCCTCGGCAGAGCCAGCATCCTGCTAAATGTGAGCCAATCAGTGGTGGTGGGTGGAGTGCCAAGCCACAGAGCACTTCTTCCCGTTGGCAGCCTTCCCTGTGGTAGCTCTGATCACAGCGCAGTGTTAACAACACGTGACCTGGCCCCGCAGCCCACAGTAATTGAGGTTACATCCCAGGCAATACCTTGATGAATAATTAAAAGGCCAGAAACAGAACTCAGAGTGACTTAGCCAGCGCCCTGGGGTCTAATAACGTGCTTGGACTGTATTAGGTAATCTATCCACTGGTGCCAGTTAGTGTCGCACACACACACTGACGCATAAGCACACAATTGGGCCCAGATAAAGGCAACACAACAGTATCAGTCACTGTCAGGGCAGAGTGCTGTGTTATGGCTCTGCAGGAACAACATGAGGGATTATTTCAGGGTGAGCAGCGGGCACTTATGTAGAGCAAAAAACAGAAAAAATGCCGTCCGTTATTGTGAAAAAAAAGTGAACTGTGTAATCATGAGTGGAATCAGTTTACAGACAAAAAAAACATATAGTTCTGGACAATATCATTATTTTCCCATGAAAATAAAGAAATTACTGTATAATTTATTCGTGTGTCAGTGCTGTGTATGTGCGTGGGTTTCTGCACGTGTAACAGGAACTTGTTTGTGACCTTGACCACTCTGAAACCTGAGTGTGGAAACACTAGCCCCATTTATAAGTTGCCATTAAGCCTGCAAAGGTGATAAAGATGTACCTCCATACCAGCACCAGCCGTTAAAGCCACTAGCGTCATTCACAGGGTAGCAGAGGTCATTCACACTATGCTAAAATATGACTTGTTTTATGGACTGCAACCCTGAGTATAAGATTAGAAACTGCACATCTAACTGAATCATTTCTGTAGTGACATTTTTAGACACAAAACACAGCAAGAAAAAGAGCCTGTAAAAGTAGATAAAATAGGTGTAATCATAAGTAATGGGTGTACACAAATAAAGAGAGAGAGAACAAAGGATATGAAATTGCAATATCAGAGAACAATTAAAGTTACAGAGCCACTGAAATAATTTTGAGCCAAAAGATGACAAATTCTGCGTGTCAACACACAGCCTCAGGAGTAAGTACAAAATAATCGCAGGATAAATGGCATCAGGCTGCAGAAAAGCATGCTGAAATACAAGAGGGCATATTAATTTAAAACCAAAATGACAGATTTGTATAGGGACTACTGTGTTTATACTGAGGCAAGCTGCTGTTTACATGTTCTGTGGGTGCAGTATGTTCGAGGGAAGAGTGTGGCCCTTTCCTCTGACAAGACCGTGTGTGTCACAGCTTCAGCAGTGAGCAGAGGGGAGCTGCCAGTGCAGAATAATTAAGACCTCTGTGGAAGTGACAGGGTCACTAGGAGGTATGCAGCATAGCAAAGCTCCTCTTCTCAGCTGCCTCCTCTGTGAGCTGTCACGGCCGCTGCGTATTTATAGCAGCATGGCGCAGCACTCTCCTCGCCTCTCCCCTCTACCTCCCAGACAGATGTCACCTTCAAGCCACCATCTCTGGGGCTAAACACAATGCTTTCAGCGGCCTAACAAGCTGCACACACAGGCAATCAACAGAACAACAGGAGTCTGAGGGCAACATCAACGTCGCCTCATTCACGCTGACTCTTCCGGGCGGGCAGGAAGCGGTCCGTCTCCCCCATTGGAGCGGGCTTCCTCACATAAAAGCATAAAGCAGAGCTACTCAGTTACTGTTAGTCTGCAGCATGAGTGCGGTTACAGTTTCTGACACTCTTGAGCAATACTTCAGCCAGCACACAACCCCTAAAACTTTTTCTTAATAATTGAATTCCATGCTAATGCTTTTGGGAACAAGTGTGAGACTTTTAATTTGATTCCATCAATAAATAATACTTTTCAGTGCTTTCTAATCTTTGTGCATTGTAAACAAGGCAAACATGTCCTCACGGCAAACAATAGAAAGATTTCCAAGCTCATTTAAATTTCAACACAAAAATATATTTAGAGAATGAACACAGGAAACAGCGGAATATCTTGTGTGTGTGTGTGTGTGTGTGTGTGTGTGTGTGTGTGTGTGTGTGTGTGCGTGCGTGCAATGTGGCTGACTTTATGTCTGTGCCTCAGATAAGAGAGGCCTCTGTAATGTAAGCCTGGCTGACTGAATGTGTTGACATAGCTTTAATTCAGCTTGATACCAGACACCAGTAGTCTGTCTGAGCCTCTGAGCACAGGGGGTGTTAACCTCTCAGAGATTCTCAAAATACACAAACACCAAGCACGACTGGTCAGGAGGGATTAAAATAACTTTTCAGAGTGCCTTGCTCATATACTGTCATTTCCACACTTGCCTTGGGTCAGCAATATTACTTATCAAACACAGCAAAGCACCACTTTAATGATGAGTAAACCTTTTGCTTTAATGATCTATTAGACATATCTTTTGTGGAGATGATTAAGAGCACATTTAGCCCACTGCAATGGCTCTGGTTTGTGTATCCAAAAAGCAATAAAGTTCAATTACAGCGTACAAACGCATAAACATCTTGTACGGGTAACAGATGCAATTTATGACCGTGGCTATGATTTGATCCTTTAACCTTAAACAGATTGCTAATGTGTCAGACTATCTGCCCAGTAGTGTGTTCTCAAGGCTTGGGTAACACAGCCTGAGCCTCTGGACGAAGTGCCGGTTACTCAATATGAGCATGTCTTGCAGGTCATAAGCCTGTCACTGCCAAAGTGGGTTTCTTTTACTGCCACAGTGGCGATAATCAGCTGATGCTGGCTGTCAGTCGACATGGCTATGGAACAGACAGGGGACAGACTCAGAGGACACACGATCGCCCTGCTGACAAGTATCCCTAACCCCAGCTGCTCCGGCGGCTCCTCTGTCATGTTGGAGGAGAGGTGGGGGGTGGCTGGGGCTGAGGGGGAGGTGGCAACAGGGACCCGCTGAGAAGGGGAGAGGGAGTCTTATGAGAGCACAAATTTCAGCACCCCTACGTCGCTGTGCACTCCACCCCTCTCAGCAGGCAATTCCCCTTTCCCTTCCCAGACGCAGTGCTTCACTAAAGCCCCGAGAGAGCAGGGCACCGGCTGGACGACAGGCCTCAGTAACCACAGGCCCTGGGATAAGCCAACAATCAGGTGCTACATTGTTTAAGAGCGTTAGCTCAGATTAGACTGCCATTGTGAAATGTCACAGTATCCTTCCATATGTGTGTCCTTTCATACATATATATACATACACACACACACACACACACTGGATGTATATATAGCAGTGGGAAATAGCTAAGCACATTTACTGTGTACTGTACATTATTAAAAAAAATACAAGCCTTCATTAAACATGAAAAAAATTTTGATTGAAAAAACATTTTTCAAGAGTGTCTTGGCCAAGATAGGCAGCAATAACAATGAGTTACAAACAGCCTTAGACAGATAAGACAAAGTGAAACAATAACTTAATTAGAGTCAAAAATACTGTGAAACATCAACACTGTATCTCAGTCAAAGATCAAGGTAAGTAAGTAACTAAACAAGTTACCACTAACATACTTTGGTTTTTCAGTACAGCAGACTTTGTTACTTATCAGCCAACATATGTGCTATGTATACCAATAAATCTGTAATACACTAATATCGGCTAAAGATATCAGTCAGCCAATTTATCAGTTGTGTTTTACTATCACAAATGTCCAGAAACATGTGATCAGCTTATATAATACAAAATATTTCCTTATATTAAAATGTTTATATGTATATAAAGCAGTTTATCTATAAGATTAAAATTTATTTTTCAAGTTAAGGTATTAAAAATGGGGCAATGTATAAAAATAAAAAGGACAGTTCTGCATTTTTAAGTCAATTCTGCTGATGTAACTGTACTTTTACTTAAGTAAAATTTTGGAAACATATTTATAAAGAGAAGGAACAAGCGCCCCTCATGTCGTCCAATCTGTGCACTCAGGTGGCAGTTTTCATTTGGATTCAGCAAAATGAGAATGTGTTGGCTAATGTTCCCAGCTGTAAATAACCCTGCTGCATCTACAATTTAAATATAGAATTTGGTCCCGCTGCTTGGAAAGCTATGCATTGCTGTGAAAAGTTCAGCCCCATTAATTAGTGTAAACTTAACTGTGGCCCCTTTACAGACGTGGTGTACTCGCTGTGCGCTGGCCTACACGCTGACATGCTCAAATGATCCAACATCAACACACTTGTGGCAGGGTTCACATAGTGGCCTGCAGTGCACGACGAGTGGGCCGTGAGAGCATGCTTTGGTGTGTTTTTTTTTTTTTGACCCCTTTGGATTTGATTGACGGGTAAATGGCTCAACCAGAATCTTCTTTCCAAGGAATGTGCTCGTGTCTGTCAGAGCAAAGAGCAGCTGGCAGGAGTAAAGACAGAAGATCAAGTCAGCTTTAAGTGTTAGAATAAGATCCTCACAGCTCTCCCTGCCATTTAACAGCACACCAGACTGTCTCACTTTAGACGCTCATTAGCAAACCAAGGACTTGTTATTGCAGCGAAGAGGGAATGCCTGCTCAGGAACAAGACATACTTTATTCACTACAACCTAATGCTGTGATTACACTGATAGACCTGACGCTTAAAAGGAGCCTCTTACGGACACAGTGAGGCATGAAACACGTTTTCATAAACACAAGTAATTGCGAACTTGATTCCTTAACTCTTAACATCAGCTATCATTCACATAGCGAGGGGCTGAAATGCTATTCTGATGGCCCCTTGAGCAGATTCAATGCCAGTGTTCTGCTGAGCTGCAGAGAGAAACACACACACTCACACATTCCCTCAGTCCCTGCCAATTGCAAGTGTTGAGGTGTTGAGTGTTGATGTATGCATATCCTCTCACATACAGCAGTTAAATTACCAGTGAAGAGGCCTGAAGAGCACTGCTCTCAGACTCTTGCTAGCTCACTTCCCCCTCAGAATGAATTAACACTCATGTCACCTCAGATTTAAAAAAACAAAAAAAATCATTTAAGGAAGGTTTAGCGTCATTTCTTCATGATGAACTATAACAGGACGCTCCCTGTATTAACACCTCCAGTATCATTCCCATTTTACCAAGAAAGTAACTCAAGTGCATTCTGTGGTCTGTGACCTTGATCTGGCTGTTTACAGGATAGGACTGACATTACTGACACAGCCCAGCGAGTCAAAATATCACATTACTAATGAAGAGTGAAGAGAATTTGTCTCAGAGATGAACACGTACATTTACTGCACAAAAAGACTCTGAAACCTGGACTGCAGCCTCTTGGTCAGATGATTGTTGGCTGCAGTGCCAACTACCCCCTGAATAAACCCTTTTATCTTCAAATCCCCAAACTTTCCTTTAACCCTAATCTATCACCTCACTTATCCTGCATGATTAATCGGGGGCCTTAAATAACCAAGGCAGGCTTGATTAATCGAAAGGGGTGAGGTGTTGAGATCTGGCCCTACAGTGAATGTGCAGAGCCAGCACACGCCTCGTACTTCTGTGGCCACTGCCATCTGTCTCCCAGTGGGACTTGTTCCTCCACAGCGCCCCTTGCGACTATGCAGCTACATTACTAACACATTTTTGACACAAAAAAACACAGATGTCCTTCTGCTACAGGAAATCATGCATCCTATTGTACAGTATGTTTGGAGCAGCAATCTGAGAGCTGAAATAACAACAACTTCACAGGCAGTTCATTTCCTCAGATCATCAAAATGTTTGTGCAGCAGTGCAAGATATAACACTTACTTCTCCCTTCATTATTACATTAAACCTAAAAGGAAAAGTATATGATGTATAACATAACCTCAGTCAGCATGTGTCAACTGTGCTACCCAGTGAGAGCTGAGACAGAGGCAGAGAGGTCCTCTAATGGTTCCTCTTGGGTAGCAGCCCTGGTGGCAGACAGACAGACAGACAGACAGGGCAGACAGGTGGCACACATTTGGCTGTGGTAAATCTCTGCTCTGCTGGCAGAGAGCACACCTCTCTCCAAGCGGCAGTAAATGTGAGCTAATAGTGTACGCCTTTCACTCTGAAGGTGAGACAGGAAATCGTTCCCTGGAGGAGCTGAGAGGAGTTTCTATGAGTCTGTGTGTGACTCTGTGTGTGTGTGTGTGTCTTGCAGGGACTACGTGAAACCAAATCAGTCTGGCAGTACTAAAGGCAGACCCAGGCTGATCCTGTCAGTGAGGTTTACAGTCATATGAATACACTTTACTTTGTAAATTAAGTAGCTAACCTCTATGGTTCTGGGTCTTAAGTTGACTTACACATAAAGTATCACAGTACCTGTATCATTGTACCTTTTTGTTCCTGTGACACATTATTGTGAAGCTTTATCTTCTCAAAACCCTTTGTTATAGGTCCAGTGTCAATGAGTTGCAAGCAGTTCAATCAAAGACTTTTTCTCTTTTCCTCTCTAATAATGTCTGATTTGAATATTTTTGGAAGCCTGAAGAGGTTAGAAGTTATACAGTGTTCCATAAGATGAAACAGAGATTAGAGAAAAGTTAGAAATCTAAACTTGTTTCTTCTTCTTATTCCCTAGAAATGATCTCATGACCTCAGGTCACACGCACCTTTTCTTGCTTCTTACATAACTTACATAAGGCTGCTAAAATGATGACTGGTTTGCTGGAGCCTGATGCTAATACTGTTTCGTTTCTAAAGAAGAGTCATGTTGAAAATTCTTGTAATTGACCTACAGTTTTTCTAATGCCGCTAAACAGTGACTGAAAACCTAAAAATTGCAAAACTATGATCAACATTATAGCAACATCTTGATGCAGTCTCTTATATTTACAATTAAGTGATCCAGAAATGTATACTCATTTATACTCACATTAACCAAAAAAACATTTATCCATTCTAAATTATACTTAAAATACTTACATTGATTTGCCAACTCTGAAAATTTTCCACAGATCAGTTCAGAAAGGCTACCACAGAGTCTGTAGGTACTCCATCACATTGTCTTATGTTTCTCACGATGGTCAACTATACTGCAAAGTGAAATAAAAAACACATTTGTCTGTGAATAAAGCCTGCTGGTGTCATGGCTCTATGTGGACATGGGGCCCTTTGATCTATGATGGTAAACCCATAATACTGAGGTGACTGTCACTATAAAATTTATGATCACCATTGGATGTCCCAGTTATCAGTCCACAGAACCCTTGTTCTTTTAGGTATCTGCCTTGTCATTTTTTTCCACATTTGCAGGTTGTGTGAGCCATGAAGAGATATGATAAGATAAGAGATATGGACATCTAATCACTTTACTCACACTGGTTTTCAAGCATTGTATCTATAACTTGTATCTAAGACTGGCTAACCAGAGTAGGCAGCAGGGGGCCAACGCCTATGGGGCTGATGTGCTTGCATTAGCCAGGAAACAGTTTAATTAATAGCACAAATAAACAACTAAGAATAGCTGATTAGGTCCATAATGAAATTCATGTAATAATTATGGCTTGTTTCACACTAGACTCAAACCTCTCTGTATTATTGTTGTGCTACATTTCCCACCCATCTGATAATGACACCACATACCGACCTAATGATATCATAAACACTGCAGTTTAATGCGGCTGTTAATACAGCCGTTTTCATCTGATGTTATTAATTACACACTGATGAAATCCGACAGAGATGCTCCTGGGCTGGACAGAAGCACACGATTACCACTGCCTTTCACATTTCAAGGTAGTAAACACAAGCCAGTGTAATGTAGTGAGACATCCTCTCTCTCCCTCTCTGAATCGTTTTGTCTTTTCTGCATCACTAGCCATGTAAGGTAGGCTGACGCAGAGATTTTATTATTTTTTTGTCTCCTTCACGGGCTTGGACAAGGTCACTTTAATTTTCTGTCTAATCTTTGGTCCATCCCAACGCCAATTATGAGATGAGCTTGAGAAGACACGTAACTTGACTAACTAATGGCAGGCTCAATTAGCATTAAAAAGGCAGATATGAAAAGCCATACAAAAGTGATGAAGATACTATTTTCATTCACACAGCGCTCCTGTTGATGAAAGATATGTATATATTATAGAGTCCCTGATCTGTAATTTTAATTACAATACAAACAGAAGAACAGTGCTGATAACTTCCCACTGGCGATAGCAACAAAATGTCTATATCAGGAAACGATTACACAACTATAACGTTATGCTCTTCCTTGCACAGATATAATAATATCTAAATATTCCCACCGCTATTGTGCTGTCATTACATTGATAAAGACTGCTGCAGCTTAACACAGTTTTACTGGTCAGTGTTTTATTTTCTACTGTGGGTGTGGGGGGAGGGCCGGAGAGGGGAGGAAGTGAGAGGAACATTCTGTTAATTGGATATCGAGTGTGGCGAACAATAAGCTATGCATGGTGAGATTTGCCTTGGAGAGCCCGGGTAAGGATTTGGAAGAAGAGGAGTTATAATTGGCCGTAAGATGAGGAGCTCAAGCCAGCTGTACACGTTCAAACTGTGACATTGGACTCTTATTTCCCTCTTCTCCGTGAAAATGAGCTCACGATTCGGAGCCTCAGGAGACATAATACATGTCACAGCCTACAATAATGGTTAATTTGAAATCATGTAGCACCTCTCTCTCTCTAGCGGTCTCCCTGGTCTCCCCTTTTCTATTTCACTTCCTCTCTCTCTCCCTTGCTCCCTCTTTCCCTCGCCTTCTCGCTCTTTCCCTGAAATAACCCATTCATCCTAAAAATGGTTTTCATCGTTTTTTGCCTCCACCCCCAGCCCACCCCCGTACGCCATTAGTCCCATCCCTCCATGCTCTAACGACCAAATGCATTTCCTAGATTTTCTCTATAGCAACCCTTATTATCCTGGAGCTAATGTTTTAAATTCAATTGCAACAATCCATATCCAGGCCAATTTACTGTCTCCTTTTTAAAGGCGGCCCTCCTAACACAAGCTTTAGAGAGCGCGTCTGCGGAGCGAAGATAAAAGTGGCTGGCTCTCCATATGTACAAGCATCCCGTCCCAAAACAACGCTGCGTTTGTTGGTAATATATTCACACAGAATGTCTTGACAATACAGCAACCACCTCCTCCACATTTATAAAACACTAAAGCAAATGGGTTCAAACATGTATGCACATCCTGAAGCCTATAAGTTCATAAATGTCCTCACACACACACACACACACACACACACACACACCCTCACATGACCTGCATTGCTCCCTTTCCAGCTGTAGGCAAAACTGCAGCAGTGGCTATTAATGTTTCACAACATAGTGTATCTGTGTCTCTGTCTCCGTTTTTTTTTTTTCAAGGGCACACTGCCAGAGGGAAAGCGTGGGAGGGGTTTGGTGGAGGGTTGGGTGTTCAGACATAGACAATATTTCCCCCATCTCTCGTGCCTCAATGCTTCACTGCTCGCCAGACTCAATCACATGTGTGGTGTGCTTTCATGAATTAATAACGGGCACTTTGGAAGCCTGGCAGCAACATGGTGACCACACGTTGATGGAAGTTTAATGAGCAGCACGGGGACCGCGCCGCCATGGCACTGGCGGGTCTCTCGGCGCACTAGGCCATGTCCCCAGCCCTCCCCACAGAGCCACAGTGTTTGGGCTCTCATTACCTAGATAAATATATCTGCCCTCTGGATCAGCCCACAGGCCCTGCTTCCTCCTCCTCTCCCCCCCAGGAGATGCTATCACGGCCCTGATTACACTGCCCTGCCCTTGGGACAATGGCTGGGCTGGAATCACAAGAACACAAACATCAGTCTCAATTCACTCCTCCTGCTAAATATCAGGCCTAAGCACAGAAGCAGCTTGGACACAGCATGACATAGGTTCAGGATTGCCCAGGCAGAGATCACTGAGAACTGTGACTGGAGTAAGGTTCAATGGTGTTTCCAATAGGCAATTATCTCAATCGGATCACATTTGGATTCAGGCGGTAGCACAGGGTAATTACGAAGGTCAGTAGCTGAGAGTGTACCCGCTCCCTCCTCCTCCTCCTCCTCGTCCTCCTCCTCCTCTTCCCAATGTCTATCTCCCTCTCCTTCTTCCTTCCTTGCTATCCAAGCTCTCTGGGGACTGCCCACTGATGAGTCTCTGAGATGCAACACGCTCATTGATTTAAGACCCGCCACAGGCATTGATTTGAAATGGCTGAGGTACCAGGGCGCAGAGCACCCTGCCCGTCTTAATGACTAGATCAAATGCATCACACCTCCTCAACTGGTCGGTCCAATACTGACTACATTCCACACCAACTACAATCACACAACTAATTCCCTTTTTTGCGCTACTGAATCTATTCTTTGCTCCGTCTTTACTTTAATCCATAGGAAGTGATTTGATAATTGATATTCACAATGAATTAAATGTTGGGGGGGGGCTGCTAAAACAAAACAGCTTACAAGTACATTTACACAACTACTGTACTTAAGCACAATTTTAAAGTAGTATTTGGTATTTCCTTGTAGTATTTGCTTTACTCGACTATTTGTTTGTACAAAGTATTTCCATTTTATGTTACCTTCTATTTCTATCCCACTACATTTCAAATTTTTAGAGGGAAATAGAGCTGCTTTTAAGGATTTTTTCTATCATTGTCTAATCTGCAATCTTTTTCTTAATATATAATTTCGTCTATGAACTGTGATGCCTTCAGTTTACTTATTTTGTCCAACCTAATTTGGTGTCATATATGAAAAAATAAAACAGCAAATCTTTACATTTTACAAACCGGAACTACAAAATGTTTGACACTTAATTACACTTAATTTAACAATTAATTGATAAGACAAGTAAAACACATTTTGTTATCAGTTATATCAGTTTAGCTCTACTGAACTTCGTACATCACTAGATTTATTTGGGAGCCATAGTTACTTTTTACATACAAAACATGTGTTCACTTTAAACTGTGATGTTAGTGGCAGCTAATGTCGCATTGAGCTTCTAGCCTCACTTCTCTCTAGCTCCACAGCACAGGGTTGTTTTTTTTCTTTTTCTACCATTTTCAGTTATCGTCAACCCCAACAAATGCTGACTCAAATAACATCACTTGAAGCAGCTCCCATCAAAGCCACAATAACACTTGACACAACCTTTTTCACATATGTAGTCATACTCCCCATGACGTTTCAACCACCAAATGTGAAACACCGGGGAAATTCCCCTTTGAAGTGCTGCTTTTAACAAATCAATAATACATAATCAATTTAGTAGAGTCCATTTACTTTTGACACTTCAACTACATTTTGCTGACAATATTAATGTAATAGTTTGAATGCAGGGCTTTTACTACTTTACTTTTACCAGGTATTTTTACACTACTTTTACTTACACAAAGCATCTGAATACATCTTCCACCGCTGCTCAAAAATGGGACATGCACTATGCACATTAATATACCATAATGGTCTATTGGTGCAATTTGTATTCAAAGAGTAACTGACGGCTCTGGAGGCAGATGTAATATGCACTTGTAATGAAATGGAAGGGCCTCCTCGAATTCCCCGGCGTGGAGGGGTCTCTTCGTTTTCTTGCCTCTTGCACCTCTTCCTCTCATGTTTATATAACAGTATAGGCTCAATCATTCTCTCCAGCTGGTTGAAGGTTACCAGGGGCAAGAGGGGTAACAAATGGGCTCTGCGCACCATCTGAGAGCTAGCAGGCTGAAGGCTGGATAATGGCCTGTCATAATGGACAATATAGGCAGAAACCTCCTGAGACCAGGAAACCAAAGAACAAGTAGGCTGAATTATTCATGGTTACCATGGCGGCCCGCACAGCTGCATTACATTAGGCTCTTCATTAGCCGTGCCGTATTCTACAAAAAGCTTGAAACTAAAATATGACCAATATTTCCCATTGAGGGAAGACATTATCATAAGCTCTCAAGGGGGTTTATTCCTGCTTAAATGTGCCTGAGAGCTGACCTTCCTCACCACAGTAATAATGTGGTGGGGATTAAAATACGATTCCATCCACGACAAGAGCTTCTCATGCTTATTCTAATGATGGCTGCACTGTGACAGCTTGGGCTCGCCTGACACTGCAGTCATTTCCCACTAATAAGACACTTAACACAGGGCCGCTCGCTCTTCTCCTCTCTGAATACTGCAATGTGTTAGACAGAGGTAGGAAGGGAAATTGCACTCCAGGTTTTTATTTGCTTTTCACCTACATGTACAAATCTGTCATGTCACTCAGATTACATTTAGAAGATAGTATAGAGGGTGGTGTAACACTTTCTATATCACAAAAGGTTGTATGCTTTCTGTATACATACACAGGGGGAATGACTTCAGGTTTAGTTAGAAGTTCAGAAGAAAGGCACTCTCTCACAAATTTGCAAGTGAGATTAGGCAGTGAATTAATGCCAACATTTAGTTTGTGCATTTAGAAATCTCTCTCAAACAAAAGCCTGAACTCTGCTCAGTTATTTTCACATTCAAATCCGAATTCAAATTATATTAATTCTGCGCTGCTATCACAGTGCCAACCTTCAAGTCTGAGGCAACAGTGTAAGAGGAAGGTGGACAGCTCTTTATAACTAGATACTGGAGCAGCATTACCAACGTGCCTCACTTAAAAATGTAATGTTTTGACTTGCGTGCAAATACACCACTGCTGCTGCAGGACATAAGATTCTCTCTGTGGATCCACTGGGCTTGAATTCTCCACACAGCCACATAATGGAGTCACAGCTTTCAATAACATATTGTACTTCTGCTCATGAATTGTAGAAATAAAATGCAAACACTTGCACTTGACATTCAAAGAAATAACACAAACACAATAACACAAAACCACTGCTACGTTACCTATCTCAATAATATACAGACTTACAGACCTATTAACAGAATGATTATCTCTCAAATTATAGTAAAAAAAAATCAAATCAAGTTTGTTTTCACAATCTCTCTCTCTCTCTCGATCTATTGGGTGCAAATTTAAACCTTTTCTGGGTATTTATCAAGGCCAAACTGAAAGGTATACATGAAGTAACTTAGCCTAAAGCTTAGTTAGCACTTACATGAGGCTGTTCTTAGGCACCATGGTGTTTTGCTTATAATGACAATGTTTACATTCTGATGTTTACCATGTTAACCACATTTTTACCTGCTAATTAGCACTAAACATTAAGATTGCTCCTCTGGACACAATGATTCTCTGTACAAAATTTTATGGCAAATTCATCTAGTTGTTGTTGAGATATTTCAGTCTGTCTGACAGTACATTCACATCCCTAAAGTGATGCTGCTGGAAGGGATATAAATGACTACAAGCTGAATTTCTGCTGGAAATGATACCATGTTTAACGAATGAATTTTTTTTCACATATTAAAAATATGACAAAAACAATATTCCACTTTTTACTTATAACATACTTCCTTTTCCATCTTCCAACTTACATTAAGTGCACACTGCTGTATTGATTGTTACGTAATTCTAACAAATGATTTAAGCAAAATTTTCTGAGCAGCTTGCACCTCCCAGTTGTTGAAACATGGGAGAGTTGAACGCATCAACACGTCAGCAGTGCTGCTATTTCAGTCATTGACCGTTGCACACACAGTCCATCATTTATTCATGGGGGGGCAGTCTGTCAGAACAGCATGGCTCATGTTGGCCACTGTACCTCCAAACCTGCAGCTCAGGACTAGCGAACAGCCAGGTTTAAGGGTCATAATACCTTGACAGTCAATGTGACCCATCAGGCGGCTCTCAATTACTAGAAGCATCTCGTTTTACAGCCACAAAAAAAACAAAAACAAAAACAAAAAAAACAAAAACTGTTTTAATTTAAGCAGCTGCTGAGATATTTGACAGCAAGACTGGGGCAATTAGTCGTCTCATGTTCTGCTTAATTCCGTAAATGGGACCCAGACATATGTTGGCACACACATCTATTCAGCCTCTCACGGATGCCACAGACACACACAGCGCACACATACGGGACATTCAACCAGTTATCTATGCATGACCTTTCATACATAAACAAATATGCACAGAGACAGAAACCTATCCACCCGTTCAGTCACACACATTAAACCGCACTAACACATGCACACACACACACACACACCCACACACACACAGTTAAGGATCCATTTTCAGGGGAAGCAAAATGATTAGCACTGCTGAAACACGAGCAGTTATTAAAAAGTCAATACATTGTCATTATAAGTGAAGATTGTTCCCTCAGAGTGAAAATATTGATCCATTCATGTGCTTACTGGTCATCGACCCAGCCAGTAATTTGCTCCAAAACAGATTTGAGATATGAGGTTTCTATCCCATGATGGCCTGTATATTCCACACTGAAACAGTTTCAGTGACTCAATACCATTTAAATATGTCCAAGTCATAATCAATGTCATAATCTCACATGTAATCACGCAGGTATGAGAGGCTTTCATTTTATTTTATTTCATTTATTTGTCACCTCACCACAAGGTCCATTTATTAACTAGAGCCATTCTAGATATCATATCACTTGATCACTTGGTCAGCAGATGCCAAAATAAAGCCAAGCTGTTGTGGAAAATCCTACAGTGTACATTTACAATTAATTAATCTTGTGTGTTTAATCCATGCAAAAACTGACAAGTAACATGCTTCTCCAGCTGCAAAGTGTCAAAATAGTGATAGTTACTTAAAAATTGCCATAGTAAAGACTACAGAAATAAAATAGCTAGTTACAATCCATGAATCATAGTTTAATTTTTCTGATGCATCAGAGAAGTATACTACTAGAGGAAACAAGTTGCTGTCTTTCAAAACCAAAAATGAGCAAAAATTTCCTGAGTTGCTTGATCAGACAAAGCCCTGTGCAAATCAAAGCAAACCGATTATCTCTGGACTTCCACCTCCTGTGCTTTCACTCAGCCTCTGTGACAGGTCTGTTTGTCTTAGAAACAATGCATTATTTAATTGGATATGATTCAGAGGTAATTCAAATGCAGACCTAGTCATAAGAGAGACCTTGAAGATTTATGTTTGCTTAATCCTTTGAATTTGTGTATGCTGTGTGATTCAGCAGTGCACTGGAGCAAAACCCAATCATTTGAAAAGAAAAAAAAATGCCCTCTTTAATATTCATAATCCCTTTTGAACTGTAAACTCCATCTGTAGTTTAAAGTGATGACTCGTTCAAAGCATAATCTTAATCCTTTTTTACGCAGCTTAGTTCTGAAACCAAAGGGAACTGGGGGAAATTGAAAGCTGCCATCAATGCAATAAACCAGAATCAAGTACAAGCAGAAGGGCACAATCTAATTCTAATACAAGAGCACTAATGCTGTTCATCTGTGTCCCTCCCTGCAAAGCAATGTATTGTTACACAAAATGAGCAAAAAAAAATCCACGATCTACCTTAGAAAAGTAGATTCTGTAGAACTGTGAATAATCCAACAGACACAAACCAGAAAAAAAGTTTCCAGCAGTAGTTGGTGTTTGATTATATTTTCACTTTCCCTTTGTTCAGGTTTTCCTCAGACTCCCCTGGCTTTGCTGAGTTCACTGTTCCACACTTCAACTTTGTGTGTTAAATTTAGACCATTGTGCCCTTTAGTTTGGCCCAAAGAGGACATTGCATCGTTCAGCTTCCCTAAATGAACTATATTACTGTTCACAAGTATTACAGCAGTGCACCGCAAACTTTGTTCAGGTTATCTTATTTGCATTAAGGTCATTGTAAAAGGTCATTGTAAGAGTAACCATAAATTGAGATAGCTGGGTCTGAGTTCAACATGACGAGGCAAAAAGCTTGTGTTTTCAGGAGGTCTGTGAAGTAATTTAAAAAGTGAAAAAACAAAACAAAACATCAACACAGTCTCTTCACTTCAGTATCAGAATTATTTTAATATTGTCCGATTCTGCACCTTGCCATTTAAATACAACATTAACTGCCAATGTAGTGTGCTCTATATGTAGCGAAAAGAGGTGGAGATTGCTTTCTGTTACAGCTACCATAACCACAATCTTTCCTTACTCTTAACCATGTGTTTTGCAGCCAATCTGTAACCATATTTTTTTTGCCATAACCACGATCTCGCCCTAAATGTAACCACAGTTGCCATTCGCAGATATATCAGGAAGGGAGATTTTTAGCAACATAACCAACACAAATGCAAAAACAACGGTATTGAACTTAATCTGTGTTTTTTGCAGAATTATCCAAATGTCCAATGACATTTTGCTCTTTTTTGTTACTTTTTATATTTCATAATTAGCCTGTTTGCTACCGCAAAACCATCTAGACTTCAACTTGGCTATCAAAAATTCTTTGAACTCAGGCCTGCTGGGGTTTCCATGACTGATTTGATGCCTCAATCAAAGTATTACTGTAATGTAATTGCTTGAAGTAAATGAGTAATTTGTGTGCATGTAAATGTACTAATTAACATGAGTATTCCCTGCACGATCACTGAAGCTGGGGTTAACAACAGGCATACATATCATTATTGTTGCTACGCTGCTGACAACAGAATATCAGCTGCTCAGAATCAGGAAACATGCAGTTGCTCATTTTGATTATTTTGAGAGGGCTTTTTCTTTTATGGCATTAGGAGGTCTGCGGGTGGCCTCGGCAAACTCAAGAAAGTCACAGAGAGGCAAAATACAGAGAGTCCATAGGTGGAGACACTTAAAATTCTTCTAAGAGAGGTGTCAGCTTTTTCTAACTGGATTATGAGAGAAAGTCAAAGCCATCAGGCAGATTAGCCTGCATCAACACAACGTCTGACCCCAGCTCTGTTTCTCTATGAGAAGCTCAACAGCTGATTCACTGTCCACATAAATGCAAATGATCAAAACATGCTGTGAACATAGACTTTCTGAGGGTAAATATGGGATCTTTGGCCATTTACAGAGGTAGTGTCTAGAGTCCAGATCCAGATAATCTCTAAGGCAGATTTACAAAACACATTAACAATGTGTCTCGAATGCATCTCAAATGACAAGTTTCCCACTGGACATGCAAATAACAATCTACACAAACGATGCATTCATTGCACGGCTGCTGTAGTGGATTGCACCATATACTGCCTCTATATTGCAGAATATACTCAAACTGTATGCTGCTGCTGTCTCATCTCTGACAAATGACCTCAGTGATGGCACAAGTGTTCCGATCTTTTACTTCACTTCAGTAGAAATAGTCCTTAACAAGTAAAAGTCCTGCATTCAAACTATTACTTAGGTAAAAGTACACAAGTTTTTGCTTCAAAATATACTTCAAGTACTAAAAATGAAAGTACTCATTATGCAGAGTGGCTCAAGTAAAGTACTCAAGTAAAGTACCGGTACCTCAGAATTGTACTTAAGTACAGTATTTGATTAAATGTACTTAGTTACATCCCACCACTGTCTGACCATATCCAGATGTAATTTAGATGCAGTTACACTTGTACTATCCACTTGTAATCAGGACATCCTTAACTATTCTTTGCACTGAGTATGAAGTTGAGAAAAATAATGACTCATCTTTTACATAACAATATAAACGATTCTGTTTCCTATAACCTTGTCTCAGTGCACTTAATTTGAAATGCGCTCCAGATCTCTGCAGAGACATTATGTCTAAACATTTTGTTGTCCTTATCTGTGCCTGTTTTCACTTAGCTTTGTGCGATGATGAATGAAGCACTGGGAGTTATGGATGGGTTAATTAGCAGTGAGAGCTCATCTCATTAGATGGTGAATGGCATCAGTGCTGAGTCTAACATGCTATCAGAGCCCTGATGACACATTCCTCCACAGACCTGCCTCAGCAGCTCTGCATGTTTATTGGTCTGTTTATAGACGGTGACCACCTCTTCGCTGAGACACATTATTACATCCCAGTCTCTATATCACACCAGTCTACGTCTACACTTACAAAATGACTTGATGTGTCATTTTGTGACAATGAATATTCATATATTCCTAAAGGAAAGGTTTTATCAACTTACTTCAGCAGTTGATGTTGCTGAGTTCCTCAGCAGGCTTCTAGCTAATGTTTCTCTGCCTTTATTGCAAACATATCTCAAAGGACATGATCATAATGCATGATTAACACGTATTGAGCAGGAGTGGAAAATTTCCCAAAAGGTACAGAGAAAGAGAGATGCAGGACAAAAAGTTTTAAAGCCTTACTGGGTTAGTACAAAGTATCTGGGAATGTAGCTTGGTTTTGCCCAAATCACCAAAAATAAACTAATCATTAATAAATACTCTTCTGTCATTCTTCATCAGTAACTAGAAAATAAACTACATTATTAACTTCAGCCTACAAACCCATAATTGATGCAATTAAGAAGAAACAATTTACGGATTTCTAACCTAATTTGTCTAGAAATATACCTTATAAATAAAATAAAATAGCCAATACAAACAAGAACGCTGATGCAGAACTATGATCTACCCATCGTTATATCAATGGCCAGTAAGTATAACCACATTCTCACTAACTACGCAGCAGAATGAACTCACTGGTCATAAATGGGCCAGCAGCTAAGGTCTGTATCAGGTCCTGTTCTAAGATCACATTCATACTATGTGATCTAGAAAATCATCCTAAATAGAAATCTGCTCACTAGAAGAAAATGTAGGCAAGTAGTCTCAATTTCAAGGGACATCTTATCTTCTCTATACATGTGCTGTATACTGAAAAACATTTCACAAAATTAGAGAGAACATTTTCAGCTAAGCAAAACTGAATTAGCACAATATTTCAAAGGAATGACTCAGTTCCCAAGGCATGAAAAGACATCCATGGCACCACATCACACCTATGCAAGGACAAAATAGTCAAAGCTTTAAATATTTATTTCCTCAAGGAAAAGCATGCCTGACATCTTCTGCGCACAGTGAATCACTCAAGCCTGTGTACGAATTTGTGGATGTGTTAGAAGTCTGACGATGTGAATGTACAGGTTGATATTACTTTAAATGAAATTATAAATTGAATTGAAATAAAGTACTTTGCCATATTCATTTTCAATATTAACAATATTTGCTATATTATATACTTAGAGCAACACTGTAAAAATGCCTCCCCACATTTTGCAATCTACTGTTTTACTCCGTAAGGGATCTTTCCTGAAATGTGCACAATTTTTGTACTGGTGGGAAAGCTACGTTTCATCATGTACATTATGAAAAAAATTTATGGAAATTAAAGTTAAAGCAAACCACAACTAAAACCTTGATTTCTTTATAAAATAGCTTACCCTAACAACAATGAAAAATAATTAAATTAATCGATCATCTGTGGCTATTCTTTTTTACATTTTCAAAAAAACATTTTGAAAAATGCGTCTGTCACTTTTCATTGGATATGATATCAAAATTAATGGTTTTCACAGGATATAAAAAAAATCAGAAGTGTCATGATTAATTCTTCATTTAGTCAGTGACTCAAGCCTAGAGTCTAATGACCGCATGTATTTTCACCACAACCGTCTGCTCATTCAGGCTGATTTTATTTCCACTTATAGATTCCTGCGTAAATGGTCTGATATCAGATGCAAAGTGTCTCCAATTTAGAATCTAATTAAGTTTGATCTAACTGTGTCATGGAGCAGGTGTGAATCCCTTCCACGCCGTCTGCTTATCTCTGACATGGGAGGCAGCAAACCACAGTCACACTTCCATAGCACCTTGCTAACCGTTTACACGTATTAATAATTTAATGATTCTGGCAATTGGACATCCCATTTCTTATTTTCTAATCAGGAAAGCCACAGGAGCTTTCTCCATATTGGTCAAATACAGATCATTTGACAAATCATCCCCCCCTAGCAGGCTTAATGTCTCGTGCATATTCATAGCTTTTTCAGATTTCCAATCAAAGTGGCTGGCAGGTCTCTGGTGTGAGCTGTGCCTCTCACTCCTCTATGAATCATTCATGCTGTTTAGCTCACAGTTGTTTGGGTGCATCTGGCTCGGGGAGGTATGGGGTTGGCCAAATGGAGAGGCCACATGGCGGCTCCAGATGTTTTGCTTTTGTATATGCACAGCTCATCAAAAACAACAAGCAGTGCCACCCTAGAGTCTCTGCCATCTGGGAGACACCAGACAACAGCTTCTCATGCTCCCTGGTGAATTATTGGAGGGCTCTTTTAGTTATTTTCAGGCAACCCCCTCATGCTACATAAAGCAAATAGGAAGATAGGGGCACCTTCTCCCGATAAATTCTGGGCAGCAGGCTGCTAATGTGAAGAGGCCTGGATTCAAAAAGAATTCGTCCAGCTGAAGTGTCCTCGAACAAGACAGCAAACCCCAGAGAGCCCGGGAAGACGTCTTGTAGCTGCTATGTGTCTGACCTGCCTGTGTAAAATAAGGTAAAGCAAATTGACTTCGCTCTTAATGGATCAATACCAAAAAAATGATTAACAGCTGTTCCAACACTAACTCGTCTTTTAGTTTTTATTGAATTGCATCACATCACAAATCAATCAAAGTAATGACAGAAATGTTTGAGAGCTGAAGTTCACTTTCCGCACAAAGTTTTTGAATATCTGTCAGGTCACATTATTCTGAGTGCTGTGTTCTCTGCAGGCTCTTTGTGTCCGGCCCCCTGTGCACATCACACCCATCCCCAGATCCCTGCCACTCTCAGTA
Organism: Scortum barcoo; assembly: GCA_023238725.1. Classification (NCBI taxonomy): domain Eukaryota; kingdom Metazoa; phylum Chordata; class Actinopteri; order Centrarchiformes; family Terapontidae; genus Scortum; species Scortum barcoo. Next base: position 12,541,454 of record CM041536.1, read on the forward strand.
AAATCATTATTTAGTCCTTTTGTAAGCAAGCAGTGTCCCAGATCACAAATTAATCTTTCATATGTTTCCAAGATCTAGCCTTCTGTAATCCCATCTGTATGAGACACAACAAAGCACAGCCAGAGAGCGCCCATGAATTATTCATTCACTTCTCATGAAAGGCTTTCGTATCTGTCATGTTTCACTCTTGCAAGGAAAATCCATTGATCCTTGCCTTTTCTCTGACAACAAGAACAAACAAGCGACATCACATGGCTGTACATTTTCTCACACTCCGACAAATAGATCTGACAACAAAACGCATCGGCGGTAAAGCAATGTATAATATGCATACGTGCATAATGCGTGCGCACATTACAAATGCTCACTCGCACATACTGTGTACACACCACATTAAACACATCTCCCTGCTCTTAACTAATAGCTGCGAGTGCAACCTCAGGGAGAATGTTTGAACTAGAACACAGCGAGGCACAGTGGATTAAGTCACACGTGCCCTGCCAGTAATCATTTATCTCCAGTAGTATTATAATATAATGGACATGTCTTCTTTCTGACAAGTTGCCTTCATAATTCAGTGCAACAGAATAGAGAAAACAGCATTGTTAACAAGAAAAGGCTTTAAATCACAAGCATGGAGTACATTTCCTGTGAAATATTAATGTGGAAAGTGTGTTTGTGTACAAAGAACAAAGGGCAGAGTGTTGTACATCAATGGGCTGACAATGCTGGAGGCTCCGCAGTCTGGGCTCTGCTTACCCCAGCTATGGCACACTGTGTATGTATAGGGGGTTGGAACATGGGGGGAAGAGAGACGGTCATTTATAATATATAGGCCTGCTGGAGCGTGAGGTGTTGGGTCTGCTTAGGTTAGTGTGCATAGCTCTGTGTGGCTGGTCTTCACCTCACTCTGAGCACTTGCCTTATTTACTTTAAAAGCCTCCCTCTGGAGCCTTGTTTGGAAACTTGGGAGGCTGGATGGATAAGACAGATCCAATTCACTAATACCTCCATTTTTACAATGATGAGCCTATCGCCTTACAAGACTGGGACTAGGCACAACTCTCCCTCTGAAAGTCACACAGCCTTGTAAGTCCACATTAGTGTCTTGTTACCTGCAATGTAATGAGGTTAGTCGGGCGGGTGTCTGCAGGGTGCTCCAGTAATGCTCTTGGCGCTCAGTTTGGAGGAATCTGACTGGATCCTATTAAAAACAACACAGTGGCTTTATCTCCATTCACAGCAATGAAAAACTAAACATCAGACACACTTAAAAACACTGTATAATAACTGCACAATTACCATTAATCCAACTGCACCTGTAGCTTGTTCTATTCTCATTACTCATACTTATTTCATAGTACACTGCAGCTCTGATATGACAAGTTGCTTGTGCTGATTGTGTACTTGACTATGTAGATTATACAGCAGCTTGCAGGGTAAGAGTGCTGTTGTTGGCCCAGGCTGCCTCCTCCCTGTCTGTCAGCGCCAAGCGGAGATGAGCTTGTGGCCCGTTCTGTCTGCTGTTAATCCTGCCTGTTCTGCTTTGTCAAAGCTGCTGTTTGAACAATGGAGCTGTCTTCTTGTCTGCTAATTTAGGAACAAACATTTGCCTGCGTAGCAAACAAGCTCTCCCAGGAAGTGCTATTAATAGGATAATTAAGCAGACGGTAATGAGCAGGATTACTGCTAATTATGACAAGATTTGTTTTGGCATTTGCCTGAGAGGCAGCGGAGTGTTAAAGTCTGCACAGGAGTTCATCACTGCACAGAGCGAGCAGGCACCTGAGTAAACAGACTGGGACTCACTGGGGGTATGGGTGTGCTGCGTGCACATGTGCATGTGTGTGTTTGTGGGTGGATAGTTTTTGGGGGGGAGGGGCGGGATAAACAAAGTGAAGATAATAGCAAAAGCACAGCAATGCCAGACCTGGCTATCTCTTTGAAACAAGGTCAATCCAAAATGCCTGCATATGACTCTATGGCGGTGAGGTGCTGCCAGCTGAGCCTGCACACAGTAACCATGTCATGAAGTTGGTAAAAAAAATGGTGTACTGCGGTAAAAAGTGTCAGCATCTCCAAAACGTGTTGTTTGTCTGACCAGCAGTCCAAAGATGTTCAAATAATTTTGATTAAACAGAGAAAAGCAGATGATTCTCACAGAAGCTGCATCCAGTGAGTGTTTGACATTTTTCAATCAATGTTTTTTTTTTTTAGCTTTACTGTGATTGTGCATATATATATATATATATATATATATATATATATATATATATATATATATATATATATATATATATATATATATATATATATATATATATATATATATATATATATGTGTGTGTATATATATATATATATATATACATATTATAAAAGGCAGTATCAACAGTATTATAAGATGATTATGAAATGTAATTTATATATAAATACAGACTAATAGACTTACCAGAGTAAGACAGGCAATAGTAAACTCATTAGACACACTTTGGGAACATCTGTTTAATTTTCCTTCTTCTTCATTTAACATTTGAAAATAAAAGATGCTACTAATATAAAAGGCAGTGTCGTCTTGAATGTGGACATTTTTCTTATTTGGATTCCTGTACTTTGACCTTTAAGCTTTGCTGCAGATCACATTATTGCTGATTTCTCCGGTCCTCTAAATTAAAGCAGAGGGTGTATGTGTGACATAACTTCATTCGGTGCTGGCTGTGTAAACATTTTGTTTAACTTGTGTGAGGCTTTTCTTTCCTCAGAATAAAATATCTCACTTGCAGATGACAGGGGGAAAAAAAAGAAGCGAGCGAAGAAGCAAATGCAAATGAAAAACTGAAATGACTGCAGAGTATTGTTTTCAAAGAGCTTTGTTAACAAGCCATTTTTTCCCCTGTCATTAGATGCTAAAAGAAATTGTGTTTTGTTTGTAGTAAACTTGAATTAATTTCATGTGTATAGAAAAATGACACTTTTTTCTCCTTTGCAGCTAACAAAGAGGGCAAAAAGGCAAATCTTCCGTTTTACACTAGAAGTTTGATTATTTTTCAGCATAATAGTGTCTTATTAGTTGTAGTATTATTGTCATTCTCTCACATGATGAGAGAATAAATATGACTGTTCCTTCCTGGGAACGCTGTAGTAGGAAGAATTAAACCGTGGGGCGACTTTAACCAAGATGAAACCTTAATTCACAAGATTCAATCAAAAACTGACAACAAACAAGCCTAGTTGAGGTGAAGGGGAATCTTAATGCGATTGTAGCTAAAGCTCAGACAGTGAGCCGCCTCTATTAAAGCATGCCACACGGCCCAGCAGCTCCAGATAAGACAGCTGAGTCTGGGATTTAGAGCTTTGGCTTATCGTCATCTTCACACCACTGTCTCACCAAGAGCAGAGAACACGGCCTCCAAATCCTCTCTGACTGGGAACCAAGTTTGACTTTGGGCTGTAGGTATAGTCATGTGCAGGTATGTTAATGGTTTATTCTCAATTAGGGCTTGATCTCTTAGCCTGCTCAAAACACACAGCGGCTTTGGCACACCAACAAGACTTTTCATTCTGTAGCAGAAGCTGGGATAAGATTATGGAAAGGGAAATCTGTGTGGAGCACTGTTTCAGAAATAAAATTGCTTTTATTCCACCCAACATGTGTTCAGTGAGATTAAGGCATAATCTTACAATGTTTAATAAGAGCCCGTTTGTGGCCTTCCGGCTGAGGCAGAAAAAGTGGAGCATGCCTGCTCTACTTTAAATCCTGTTTATTGAATTATAAAGAACCTTACAGGATCAGGAATGTGACTCATACATTTAAATATTTTATGGTATTTTCACGTCAAAGCACATCGCCAAGTAAAGTATGCAGACTTTGGGAAACTTTTTCTGTCCAACAATCTCATTTTAAAGAGATGAATGAAAAGATATTTTTTGGGTAAAGAGTATGACTAATTTGATGTCAGTTCATACAAAAAGGTACAATATCAATTACCCAAGGATACTGGGGAGAACACGAGTAATGATCCTTTTTATTCAAGATTCAACATTAAGGCGAGAAAAAATATAAATTGCAGCAGCCACAACCAACTCTAAATCCTGCTCGATTCTCAAACATAAGGCCATATTGTAAATCCCTAACCTCAATTTATGTAATCCAAAGCCCTTGCATGAACTTCAGCTTGAGCTCTGGTTTTCAAGAGGTATTTGGAAGTTAAAGTCTCAGATCAGATTTGGACAGATTAGAATTAAGAGTTGGAAGTCTGGGAGGGGTGGATATGAGGATTTGCACTGCTCCACGAGACGGCCTTGTCAGTGATAAGTTATACTGAGCCACGGGTAAGAGGATTGCCCAGACTAATCCGAATCAAAAGACATACCATGTGAATTACATCCCGAAACAGGTTCGCTTACAGAGATTAGGAACCTGCATGTAAATCCTGTCATACTCTACTTGGCGCTGGAAGATGAGCTTGAAAGAACAAACACAAACATGTGCTTTGTACCCTGCTGCAACTGCTGGCACCGGGTCGGCTACCAAAACTGTCGGTTTCCTTGATTACAGCTTTCTATTTCTTATTCTTTAGAAGATTAGATATCCATTGATGAGACTATCTAGGCCAGCCACACTAATTATTCACACCATATCTAAGAAAGTGCTTATAAGAATAGGCCTCCGCTAGTGAACTGACACCCACAGACACCCACATAGCAGTTTGCTCACCCCTCCCTTCCCCTCCCTCGTCATTCCTCCCTCCCACCATCACAAAGCTCTAGTTCAATGAAGCATTTATTTCTCTTCCTGTTTGACATGGGTGATTCTATCAAGGCATCTGGCAGCAAGTGCTGTAATACAAGGCTTTCTGTTAAGATGTCAAAGAATGTTGCTCTCTGCCATAGTGAAAGAAAAAAATAGCTTACATTTTTCTCTCTCTTTTCTCTCTCTCTCTCTCTCTCTCTCTCTCTCTCTCTCAGAAGTACTGAACAAACAAGACTTGTATCCCTGGCCCAGAAATGCTTCAAAGAGCACATGTCTGCTGGGACTGGCTGTGAAATGTAGAGCAGTGTTGGCTGCTTAGCTTTGCATTTCAGCCAGAGCAAGCTCATAAGAGCACTGCAGAAATCTGGGCAGATCTGTAAACCAGGGAGAGTGGAGTATGAGGCACCACCTCTCTCACTGCAACATCTACAGAAAGTGGAAACATGTAACTGCAATAAAAAACAACAACAACTGCAGTTTCATAACTTATCCTATTACTCAAATATTTCATACTGAACTGCATGCCCATTGCTGAGGGTAATAAGACACAGTGATCCCAGAAGCCTCTGAGTTACACAGGGCCATAGGTACATGCTACTGATAAAAACTGATGAATAATATCATAGCTTAAAGATGGAATTAATCTGTTGGGCTCTCGTGTGTACAAGGGAGATATACTATGGTAATTACCTTACACATCAAACCTTGTGAAAAATGCAGCAAAGCAAAGCTATTTTGTTGTAGATTGAATGGATGTAAATGCTTTAGGGCACAGTGTAAATGGAGAGCACTGAGACGAAAGCAGTAGGACCCGGCATAAGAAAAACCATCAAGCGGTGGTGCAAAACTCTCTGCAGCGCTATGAAGCATGCCGAATAGAGGTCTCTCGCTGCAGTATAATGGCTCATAAAGCTGCAAATGGTATTTCCACTTCATTCAGTCTCAGGGCCAGGTTCCAAGCAGCTCCTCAACGATGGAATTGAACCCATTAGCAATCGATTAAAGAACCAGCAGGCAGTCACCGCTGTGCCTGCGGGTATGACGGGGTCTGGCGGGGGTGGGGGCCTGTCGGCCAGCCTAGGCTCCTGGGGATTGAGGTCCAAATCTTTGTTTATGTAGAAATAGTGATGAGCGCTTCAACCTCGGATCCCACCCTCGTGGAGCAGATTAAGTCACATTGCGAGCGGGGCGGTGCTCTGAGATGCTGAGCATGGCAGCTTTTGATTGACACATCACATCACAGATGCACAAGGTACAACATCACCCTGAGATAAGACAGCACCCACAGGACACCTGTGACTCCTCAAGAGATGGCGGGCTACCAATTTGATGAGCATATTCATAAGTCTCATCGAACGCTTGAGCCGTGGATGTTTACCCACTCCGCGAGATATGAATGATGAACAATTTGACCTTTGGAAACAGATTAGAATTTCAATCAAGTGACCACAAACCAATCCATAAAACTATATAAAAATGGAGTGTGGAGATGCGTAATTACATCAGGCTTAAAACATCTGAAAGTGCTCTCTCTCTTTTACTAGTCCTTTTTGGCACATGGTGAACATACAAGTAATAAGCTATAAACGTATAGAAGTGTATTAATCCGAATTTAGTCTCCTCTTCTTCTTCCCTGTATATATGCTCCATACATATCAGCCTGTCAGGTTTTGTTCTTGGGGCCGACCTTTGTCTGCGCTGGCCTCATAACTGACATTTTCAATTACACTGCAAACAACTTATCAATATGCATGGATTTCCCAGCCAATATCAGAGCAAACAGAGTCGTTTGGAGAGCTGAGTCTGTCAGGGGAGAGAAATAGGGCAGACATGTCAAGGTCAGGATTTTGTTAATGAGGGACGGGCCGCTGAATAATTGAATGGGCTGAGCAGTATTGACTGTTGAAGCAGAAGCGTTTAAAGCGTTGGCGATCGTTAAGGAAAATCCTCCCAGCACTTTATGTTCCATGGCAGTAATTTATGCACGAGCATCCAAGCGGGTGCCCTATGGTTCATAGCACTGAATGCACAAAGCAATGAGTGGATTAGCCAAGCACACTCTAGAAACAGCAGCCAAGCGTGCAAGTCATTCCTGTGGATGAAGTAATGGCTCTGGCAGTGCAATTATTCAGCTGTGCATTTTAAATACACAGACAAATGGCGACGGGAGAAGCGTTGAATATTTGCTCCGTGCACCTCGCAGTAACATGGAAAAAAAAAAAGCTAATCGTGAACAGAATGTCGAGGCTGAAAGTGATCAATCTGCAAATTATGCATCGCACAGAGCGCACTCAGTGAGCAGCTGCAGTAGAGACAGAGGGCGATCCAGAGTGAGGGAAACATAGCAAGGCATTTTTATACTTTGTAAACAGGGGCAGAAAAAGGATCTGATGCACGGCTAAACTGATGACATCAGCTGGTACCGCCTGGCAGACACAACTGTGATATTTGGCCACAGAAAACACAAATTCTGATAATTGTGGGATCAAAGTGGCAGATGTAAACGCATGTAAACAAGCTAAGTAATACTACTTTAGCCAAATGCCCCCTTTGTTTTGAGCGCAATCTCAGCCATTTTTTAATCTGTACCAAGAACTGCTCAAGCTGTTGTTGTTTCAGCAACATACTCGAGCAGTTCTCAGGCCTTTAAGCCTCCACTCCTCTCTCCTCTCGGTAGGTTGGGAGCTTTGGGGGGCTTCTAATCCCTCTATGTAATTACTGCTCCCTGCAATGGCCAGACCATCTCTGTGTAAATCAGATTAGCTGACCTAAATCGCTCTCGTTTCTCTCTAGCCCATCAAACAATTCCTTATCTACACCCAGAGAGCTAAACAACACACAGACACCACTCCTCCAACCTCCCGCCCCCAAAGACATGGCCTGTTTATTTGATCAGCACAGGAAAGCAAACAGTTTCTCCATGATACACAAACAGGCTGGGCTGGGCCGGGCCTGCTGGGTGGCCGGAGAGCAAGGGTAGGGCCGAGTCGCTGGTGAGGGGTGGGGGGGCTGAAGGCACGCAGATAACCACCTCCATCACGTCCGCAACTTCCATACCGGGGCATTAAAGCAAAGGAAGCGAGGCAGACGCGTAACACGGACAGCGGTGTTGCTCAATGCATGGTAAATAAAGGTCACCGAACATGATAAAGATGTATTACTCCTCTCTGTGCTGCCTCCTCGCCTCCTTCCCATCCAATTTATTCCTCAGGTCATACATTTACAACTTTGAGAGAGGAGGAGGAGGTGGAGGGGGAGGCGGAGGAGGAGGAGGAGGGGGGATATAGCGAGGAAATGCTGCTCTTCAGTGGGAATAGAGACAGGCTAAAGTAAAGAGGGGGAACAAATGAGGTCTGTGATCCTGCCTGCCCCCCACCCTCCCCGCCCCCCCCCAAGCCCCAATCAGGCTGAACCACTGCTCTCAGCGCGACAGCCAGGCCTTTGTTGCTGTCTGAATGGAGGTTAAATATCCCTCGAAATCAGAGCTCTTTGGCTTTCTGGACGCATAGTCAGAGACCCAGTGCCTTTCACATGCTAATGCCCGTGTTTTTTATTTCCTTTGTAACCATGGTTAGACAGCGGTATCATGCTAAAGGGCGATGAATAAAGCGGGTGAATTTGTTTTTTTCCCCTCTCTTTCTCCCTCTCTCTCTCTCTGTATCCCTCTCTCCCCTCTTTTCTCCTATCCTCTCCCCGCTTCCCCCTCTCTCTCCCTCTTTTATCACCATCTCTTCGAGCCAGCCCACATTCCATCCCCCTCCTGCAGGGGTTTAAAAAAGCACAGATGGTCTCTCCTGACCTGCTATTCATCATTGTGTCAAAAGCTTTGTCAGAATAATGCTCCACAACAACAAGCCGAAGGATTTTATTTGTTTCTATTGATGAGGCCCGTTAATTTCACAGACGTCTCATTAGGCTTAAACCACCAATTAATTTCTTTTGTTCTCATTAAATGGCTAATTCTAAACATGAACCGCGCTGACAATGAGTGCTGCTCAGAGCCAAAGCCAGACAGCGCTGCTCCCGCCACGGAGCTGCTGGAGCGTGAAGCAGGCAGGTAGAGGGAGAAAATTGAAGAGCAGGAGGGAGCACGAGATGGGAGGAGGAGGAGGGAGGAGAGATGGGGTAAGTGGGGGGAGGTGGGGGATGAGAGAGAAAGTGGTGGCAGGAGCAGGAAAGAGCGAGGGAGCAAAGGAGAGCCTTGACAAAAGCCTCTGTTAATTTGTAGACACCCTTAACACTAGGCATGGATGGCAACTCATTAACTGCTTGCAGATTTTTTTTTTTTTTTTTTTTTCCCTTGTCGGAGGATCAAGTGGCCCTCAGGAGTAAAGGTTGCAATCATCTGTTGGTGGCAGCAGCCAGCACTCAGCTCTGAATAAAAACGAAAATAAAAATGATAGCAGAATGAATCAAAATACAAATGGGAACAAAAGAAAAAATGAAAAGTGCAGACTGGGAACCAAGGTAGTAATTTTTCTATTGGAAGTGTGCTCACAAAAGCTATCTTGTGCCTGCACTCCATTATAGCAGTGCAAGCTGTCATTATGGCCATGGATATATGGAAGCCTCATAATATCCAGAGATTGGTAGTTTGTTAGACAGCACTGTACAATTTGCTGCAGCCTTGAAGGATCCTCGAGCCTCTCTTGACAATTTACCGAGGGAATTGCCGGAGCGTTGCCTTTTGTCTGCTGGAGACACAGGGGCAATTATCCAGCCTCCTGTAATGTTTCCCTGACTTTAATCTCCTGGCTGAGAGCGTAAAGCAGAATGGGTAAGGTTTCAGAGTGCCTCTGGGTTCTATTAACACACAACTGCTGTTTCTGTTCAGGCCAGGCAGCCAAGAGAGGACTGCAATCTGACAGACAGGCCTCCCCTGGGCTTTTAGGGAGAAAACATGATTATGTCATAATATATTTTCGAAAAGAGATCCATTTGAAAGATTGCCCCTCTGTCTTTTCAATCTAACATGGCTCTGCTTTTGTCAGGCACAGTGGGAGCACTGGGAATGACAGATGCTTCAATGAACCAAACAGGAATAGAAATAAAGTGTTTACCAGGAAGGGAAAAAAATCACCAGAGTCCGGAAGCAGGGGGCAAGAAATCCAGTTTCACCAAATGAATCTCATTAGTCTGGTGTCACAATTTTCCTGGGTTTACTTAAATGTATTTTTTAATGTAAATACTCAGCAGAGTGGTCTTGTTCGTAAGACCATGCCTGCCGCATAACACATAAACACTTAATAATTCATCATGAATAAGAACAAAGTATGTTGAAGCAGAACATTAGAGTACAAAAAGTGAAAATTAATAGTCAACTTTTCTGATCATCAGTTTAGTTGTTTTTAAGCAAAATACCAAATATTCTCTAGTCCCAGCTCTTCAAATGCTTTCCAATTTTATACTGATCAGTAAACTGAAACCCTTTGGGATTTGTACAGACAAAACAGGAATGTTTCACTATTTCATGATTATTTTTAACCAAAATAAAAATGAATACATAAAATCATTGGCAGATTAATCCACAATTGTTAGTTGCAGCCCAATAAAAACACACTAGATTTCATTTTGTGGTAGTCCAGATGTTTTGTTCCTGAAGCCTAGTAGGTGTGTTTGTCCACTCCACTAAATGATAGCAAACATATCACTTTGTGGCAGAGAGAATAACACTTGAGCTTCACTACCGAGTATTTGGACAGGGCTGAGCTCTCCAGCACAGAGATCATGCAGCCACTTCACTACTTATGTGTGTAAGAGCTTTCCAAAACACCAAGAGACAAGGGTGGGCAATCTTGTGATCAAAGTATATGCCTTTTAGAGTGTAGGCTGCTCTCTGTGCCTCTCCAGTGAAGACTATAGTGCACTACAACACTAAAATGAGAGCATTCGCTGCGAGGAAAGCAAAAGGTCCAGTGTTTCCTAATAGAGTATGTGATGCTACACCACATTGCTCAGGTAATGGGCAAAAAATATGACCTGTCTGCTGTGCCGTTAGAACAGGACGTGGCAAATATATTAACTTCCTGTGAAATTATAAAATAGAACTTATTATTATAAAATAACCTAACACAATGGTGATTGAGCCTATGGTCCCACTGATGAAAGCCTTTGCATTCGTAGTATTACCGCACAGGTTTCTGCAGCGACTTTCCCAGAAATATCACGAGCGGCACACAGTTAGGCTTTTAACACAACAGAGTCGCACTTCAAAGTGAAGTGAGGTGAGGGGAAGTGAAGAGAAGCGGCATACTGTTTTTTCCAGTCTCTGCTAGCATCGTGAGTAAATGATTACCATGTACAAGCAAACAAAGAAAAGGTAGATCACTACAGATGATGAAACTTGGTAAGTGAGATCCAAAAACACAACAATATTATTATTATATTGTATTTCAGATTTTTTTATATTTATTTGTAATTTGTTAAGCATGTAAATTGGGTGACATGTTATCTTATAAATTAAAGACAATACGGTAAAAACAATGCTATCCGATTTATTTTGTAAGCATATGTAAATTGCTTGATGGAGGGGGGCGCCATATAAAATCTCGCCTAGGGCGCCCACATTGGGTAGGGCCGGCTCTGGTTTGGCCTGCTCCTCTACTCACATTAAGACCAGTTAAACAAAACCAAGTTAGCTTGAGTTGCTTGTCGATTTGACATGGGCCTGTGTATTTTCAGTTGGTCAGAGTTGCTTTAAAAAGTATCTGGAGCTGTTGTCACATCCACTCACACTCTCACCGGCTCAGGGCTTCAAAGGCTGCTGGTTCCCCTGAGGAGCACCTGTGGTTTGTCTGGGGTTCACGTCAGCTGCAGTGGTGACAACTCAAGGGAAAAAATGCACCAAAACATCCATAGAAATGTATGAAATCCGCCCTTCAGCACTGTCCTCTCCTCTGCTGGTCATATGTACAATCAGTATGTTGCTATCTACGGTCGATTGAAAATGTCCAGTGCGATGCAGCTAATTTAACCAGTTTTTAGTTTCACTTTTTTAAAAAGCAGTTTTATCAGATAACAGTGTCCTGCTAATTTATGCTAATTTATGATGTGAAGCTCTATACATCTTTGGACTGTGGTCATTAAAAAAATGTAATTAATTTGAAGGGTATAAGAAATCATTTTCACCTCTAAATATCAGGGGTTCTATAAGAGGTAGACATTAACACATGAGACGGTGTGGAAAATTGTTTTGCAGTATTTTATATTTAACCCACGTTACAAAATTTCAAATTATACTGCTAATGGCATATTAGCCCAAGTGTACCAGTAGTGTATGTATTTTAGCATAGTTAGAAAAAACACTGATGGTTGCGTGTCTTCAAAAAAATAATTCCTTACAGTTAGAGCACATAGTGCCACCACACAGTATTCCATACGTATACCCTGTATGTTCTGCATTAAGTGAACTAAAGAGTAGTGTTGTGACACATCACTCAAGTATTTTGGTACTCTGAGGGTATAGACAAAACATGTCTATCCCATCTTATTCAACAATCCCACTGAGAAAACAAGGAGTGCAGTTTAGGGAGTGCAGTAAGTAATATTTTGTCCCCAAACTGTATTTATTATGTAGTGTTGAGTCAACTCAAACAATAATTACTGACATAAAGAGAGAAATCCACATATTTAGGAAATCCCCCTTCTTTTAATTCAGAGTATGTGATCAAGCTGTTAAGTGCCATATATGTGTGTGTGTGTGTGTGTGTGTATACATATATACATATATATATATATATATATATATGAAAGGTAAACACAGAGTAGCAAAGGAAGCAAAGGGAAACCCAGCTCCCACCAATTTAGCTCAAGACCACCATTTCCTCTGTAATTAGTCATGATGCTTATAAACCTCCAGCTGTGCCTTAATCAAAGTATGTGTGTGGAAGTATAATTAGCATGTTAGCATAATGCACATAATAAAGAAGTACTTGTAGTTGTCTTGATCTCAACTTCAAAGAGCATGTTGGTTCCTTCTCAGGGCATTAGTATCATACAAATCTAATTACGCTGGGTATTGAATTACTGGATTTTAGTGGATACTTGGAAGAAATACAAAGGAATGTCCTGACAGTACTCTGGCCTTCCAGTGAAAAACGTCCATTACAAAAAGGGCAGGCATGAGATGGTGAAACAACATGCTGATAATGTGTGGTCGCCTGCTCCTCAGGTCACATCAGGGGGAATTTAGTTTTTCTGGCTTCACGGCCCTCCAGCTGCGGTGACACAAACCTGCCTGGTGCAGACAGTCCCTTGACCTCAATATCTAAAATAGAATCCAGTCCATTACTGTGCCTGTGTCCTCTGACTAAGCTCTGAGAGTCTACAGGGTGAAGTGCAACATCAAGTTCTTGTGTAGAAAGCCCTGTGAACATCAGTAGTCTGAACACAGCAGCGAAAGCAGCAGCAGCAGCGGCAGCGGCAATCCAGCCTAATCCAAATGAATCCGGGTCGCCCAGGTTGGTTCATCCTGGTTGGAGGGCGATGACTGCTCTGCTCTGCTGGGGTGCTTATCTGCTGTCAGTGGTCGGTGGCTGTACAGGCCTTGTGTTATCAGGGCTCAGCCTGCTTGGGGATTGGAGGGCCCATGGAAAGTAAACATAGAACCTGTCCTTTGCTTATCTATCCCAGAGGAGAGTGTGTGTGCATTATGTGTGTATGCATGTGTGTCAGAGAGAGAGAGAGAGAGAGAGAGAGAGAGAAGCTTGTTTCCATGGCAACCTCCTCCTTTAACCCCCCCATCACCATCTCCCCTCCCCTCCCCTCTGGAGGAGAACCCTGGTGGTCTTTGTGTAATGCGATTCCACTAGAATGCACTGTGGATTAGAGCTGCACTGCCTTCGGGCCCTAAGCAGGGCAACAGTGAAGACATTATTACCCAGATCAAATGCTGTAATCACTAGGCACTGGGGGCTTTCACATCCATTGCAGATAAAACCTAGGACTGGCAATACTCAGGTGATTAGGGGATTATTATTCTGCATTTCAGCACGGTGCCAGTCCCTCGCTGCTGGAAAAAAAAAAAACCCTGATTCTCTGTGTGATGGATGGGGGAGGGCAGAAAACAGAATGCCAGCCAAAAGAACCAGCCAGGATTCTGGTGGACTGTGATCAATGCCTGGCAACTAACAAAAAAAATAAAATAAAATAATAACATTCACACAGTGGTTTGCATGTGCAAGCCCACATATTGGCATTACAGACCCTCCTTCTTGATTTTCTGTTAGGTCTTTTAGTATTGGCTCTAACAATCCTAGCATAAGTAGAGAACTGGACTGTTCTGGTGTTTAGAGTTGCTGTAAAACACTCAGGACACTCTAGTTTCTTAGTCTGCACTGTAGGCTTCCTTTAAATAGAACAAGGCAACATGGGCTTTCGCATGAGAACCTGCTGAAAGCCCTCCATTGAGAGGTAGATCAGCGGAAGGCGAGACAATGGCTCCCTCAGTGTCCAGCAATAGGCACTCAGAAGCACAACCTTTCATCTGCAGATATTCCACTGTTTGATTAAGTGAGGAAGAAAATTCTACTTGAGCAAGGAGCTTAAGCTACAAATGCACACAGGAAGTACACACTTCAGCAATGTGGGAAAAGAAAGACTATAGCTTTTAACAAATGAGCCCGTGAGAGCGGAGCATGGCGGCTGGCTCCATGCTGAAAGCATCCGGCCCTGCTTTTATAATCTAACAACAACATCTCTGAAGAGGCAGCCATACGAGGGGCTCACAGCTTCACGCACAGAGACCTAGAAGAGCCTTGCTTTGGAGTGGAGGGACTGGGCCATTCAACTTATCCTGCCCAAAAGTACTCAACTACCAAAAGACCACTCAAGAGGACTCAAGAGCAGTGTTTGCGTCATATTTCTGAAGTATCACTCGGAGACAACTGTGCAGTTCCAGTGCTGCCACCATACATGGATACAACCCTGAAAGTGGCAGCTGACAGTGACCACAGTTGCTTACAGTACACTGTGACTTTGAAAGCTGCACCAAGTTCATCCCTCAAATATTAATGCAAGCTCAGTAATTTTCTGAGTTAAAGCTACTGTCAGAGTTCCCTTGCAGCCTCTCTAACAGCACCCAGAATGTCTTCCTCTAATGTCTGCGGCTCTCCTGAGACAGTTGTCAGCTCCTATCTGGATGCATTTACAGCCATTTACTGTCAAGGAGACTCTGCGAGCAAGTCTGTACGTACTGCAGACGCAGACGAGAGCGAGGGAAAGCCCTAACATGCAGCGCACCGGGGCAGTGAACACTTTGAGGACACATTTCTAGTTTTCAGACAAAAACAGTAGAGCCAAGAGATGTGTCAACGTCTCTGCACATGTGGTGTGTTTCCTTCAGTTACTGGTGCAGTCAACAACAGTCGCTGGTAATGCTTCCCTGTCCCACTGCTGGCTGCAGCACAAAAACAAATATTAATCTAAAACTGCCATACTTCAAGGAATAGTTTGACATTTTGGGAAACAAGCTAATTTGTTTTCTTGCTGAGAGTTATATGAGAAGATTACTCCTGTGGCTCATGTACGCCAAACATAAAGCTGCAGTCAGGAGCCAGTTAGCTTAGCTTAGCATAAACGGTGGAAATAAGTGGAAACAGCTAGCCTGGCTCTGTCAAAAGGTAACAAAAGTCTACCAACCACCACACTAATTATTAAGCACTTTTACTTGTTTTATATATATATATATATATATATATATATATATATATATAAAGTAGATTTTTGTCCGACAAAGCAAGGCTAGCTGTTACATCCAGTTTTAAATCTCTTCTAAGCTAAGTCCACCTGTAGTTTCATATTTACCATTCAAGAGCCATGCGATTGTCAGTCTTCTAATCTAATTCTTGCGAGAGAGAAAATAATTATTTCCCAAAATATCAAATTATTCATTTAAAACGTGCAATATCAAAGCACGAGCTCTATAGAAAGTCAGTCACGATAATTTTTATATAAAAACAGTTTATTGATTTATCAACAACTGCCAACTGTACAATCCTTAGGGATGATGAAACGTGTATGCTACACAGTCTAACTTGTGTTTATGCAGAGACCATTCCTGTCAATGAGAAGATTGTAGGCGAAAATTATGAAATACTGAAGAAAGCAAACAGAGCATACCCAAAATGTCTAATGAGTAACCATGTAAGTCTTGCATATCAGTCACAGAGAGTCAAACAAGAGAGGCAATAATTAACTCTTAGACTGATGACTAAACCTTGCTGAGTGGAGAAATGAAGATTCCTACAATAGTCGAGTCAGCAGACTGAACAGTTGCTTCTCCCTGAAACCGAACAGTCCTCCAGTTGATAGTTATCATTTTAATGTCATTGTAAGCAGCCAGTGTTCAGTGATAGGTCTTCATTACAAAGTTGACCAGGGCCAAAGGGTAGAAGTAACTGGAAACCATGATTTTCTCCTCCTTTCAGTCTGAAAAAAAAGCCTTTCCAGAATTCTCCACAGTGAAAATCCATGGGACAAACGTTTGTGTTACAGCAAATGGTGAAGAAAAAAATGCTGTTGTCAGGGAGAAAAAAAATCCAAATTAGATTTCCGAAAAGGTCATTCTGGACAACGAACATGAAAAAAAAAAAGCAGAGGAGGGAGAAAACTGAAATAGAATATCCTCTTACAAAGTCCTAATCTAATTTCCATCCCCAGAGGGGACAGAAAATCACGGAGAGAACAAGAAAGAACCATCACAAGCGTAACTGGACACCAAAATATAAATCTATAAAAGGCCTTTTATTACTCCATTATGTACACTTTTCACAGGACCTCCAAGGAGAAGCTCCAGAGCGAAGCGCCGCTTCTAGTTGTGTCATGGAACTTTATCTCCACATTAAAAAGGACGAATAAAAAAAGAAATATCCAACAAACAGAAAAAAAACAGCAAGACATTATTTTCTTCTTAGTGCCTTGGGGAACTGCACTTGCTGTACAAGTGTTAGTTGTATGAGTGAGGAAGGGCAGAGCCGAAGGTCACAGCATCCAGGGCCACAACAACGCCAACATCCATTTCAGTCTGGCACTGCCAAACTTCCTGCCCATCCACCCCAGGGGCTGCAGGCAACATCCATGCTGTCTGTGTGAGGGAAAGTAGATGGAGGAAGAGTCTACTGTTCCTGAGCACGAGCATGCTCCGATCCAAAGCAGTCTGTTCTAGTAGATCACTTCATATACGGTGGCCTTCTTGTCACCAGAGCCAGTCACAATGTACTTGTCATCCGTCGAGATGTCGCAGCTCAGGACAGACGACGATTCCTTGGACTGAAGAAGATAAAAACATTTTAGTCCCAGAGGCAGTTAACATTTCTCAACTAAATTTGAAGTTAAGTGGAAAGGATAAGCTGACTACAGGGCAAGATTAGATTGCAATGACATCAAGTTCTGGCCTGATGCCCCTCAAAAAGACTTCTTTGTCAGGTCAATAATTCAGGTTCAGTTTTCACTGATAGGAGAGTCCTGTCAGACAGCGGTCGCTGTGCCCTTCCTTTCAGAAACAACTGCGCATACTTTTGGACTGGCTGCAGACAGAGTTTATTGATCTGAATACCTGGAATATGCTGGCGCCATAAGGAGTCCTCCAAGCGTTCAACAGATTGTCCTTCCCAGTGCTTACGAACCATTTACCTGCAAAGAAAACAGTGCAATCAGGCCTCCTTGAACTAAGAAGTGGTAGAAAATATCTACAAATGAAGAATTATCAGGCCTGTCACCTGAAAAGACAACAGGCATTCAAGCTGTAAAAATGGTGTTTTTAGCAATAAAATGAGGAAGGCTGAGATTCCTTTTATTTTATATATATATATATATATATATATATATATATATATATATATATATATATATATTTATTTATTTTTTAATGTGTGTGTTCATACCACAGTAGGCGAACTTGAGGGAGAGGACACAGCTCTCATGCAGGTGGAGCTGATACTTGTCAGGCTTTGAGTGGTGGAGCACCTCTACGTTGCTGCTCTCCATCCCGACTGCAAGCCACTCTCCAGTCGGACAGTAGCCCAAGGAGAAGATCTGGAAACAGGACAGACCAGTGATTACTGACAGTTCTTGGGCTAAAAAGGAAACGGCCCTTTGCAGTAAATCTGTCGATGTGTGTGTATGTCATCCATCTCTTCTGTGTTGCAGGGTTATACCTGTGAAGTGAAGTCATGCTGCTGCAGCTGTCGACCCTCCCTCAGGTCCCAGGAGCGAACAGTATTGTCAAGACCGCCTGTCCACAGCTTAGTGCCATCATGGGATATGTCAATACAGCTAGCACCATCCGTGTGACCCTGGAACTGCCTACAATCAAAGTCGAAAAGGCATACAAGCATTTATTGACGTCTCCTTTTAAAATGACTCACACAACATCAATCGTGTGGTGGGGCCAAAGCCCACATAGTGTGAATAAGTGTTTTCTTCTAACCTAACAAGAGTCTGGTTGTGCAGGTCCCAAACGGCGATGTTTCCATCACTGCAGCAGGAGAAGCAGACTTTGGCATCAGGGCTGATGGCCAAGGCATAGCATGCCGGGGCTGAGGAGGTGAGTTCAGCCTTGATGCGGGGTGTCTGTGAGGCCAGATCCCAGATGGTCAATGTGCTGGCCTCGCCTCCAACAATCAATGTGCGGCCATCAGGCAGCAGCTTACAGGAGCGGATGTAGTTATCCCTGTTCTGTTGCACAGAGGACAAAGCGAATCAATACATGTTCAGAGCAGCGGAGCCAGAGAGAGATTTAGGAACAAGTCTGTGGGAAAGAGGATGAAAATCCTCCCTTCAAAATAAACCATCCTAAGGGTATCCTCAAACCTATGCTGTTATATTTTGTGGACACATTGTTAGCTTGTTGCATTTATGCATTCATTTGCCACATTTCAAGCCAGCTATAATTTATCAGAATAAGTCCTGTTTATCATTTCCTCTCCTAGTTGTTGCCAAGAGCACTTTTTCTTATTTTACACAAACACTGCGGAAAAGCATCAGTTGCATTTCCTCTAACACTGTCAGTGTGATGTGTGCCTGTTGTGATCTTGTATAACTGTATAACAAAGGATTATCCCAGTGTTAGTAGGATGAGGTTGTGTATAAACAGTTCATTACCTTTCAAAACAACTTCACAAAGAGAATTAGGTGTTTAGAAAAAAGTTGTTGATATGGATGGCTGCTGATTCACTTACCAAACAGTCCAGTTGGGACACAGGGCTCTTGCTGCCAGGTTGGCTGATGTCCCAGATTTTGACACAGCCTTTGCCCCCAGTGTAGACATGACGCGTTGGGTTGCTAATGGTAACAGCGCACACCACCTCGCCGTGGCTCAGTGTGTTGATCTGACGGGCGTGGCGTGGAATACCAGGGCCGATCAGGGCGTCGGGCGGGAAGGGCACAGGCTGCATTTGACCATCTGCACTGACGTGGAAGGAGTAAGCCCTGATGGAAGAGAAAGAAGTGTTTTTATTTCATATTACAGTTTGTTTGTTTTTTTTAAACACACATTTTAAACTATAACACTATAACACGAGACACTTACGGTTTGCCACCAGAGATGGATGTGAGGCTCGCTGGAAGGCCAGGAGCTCTCATGTGGGTGTGAGGATCAAACCCCTGAAAAATGACAAAATGGAAATCATTGAATAACAGATCTATTACTGGCCAGTGATCACAGTCAAATCCACATGGAGTTATTCTAAGAGGAAGAGTTTGACATTTTGGGAAATATGCTTATTATATTAGTAGCTCCAAAGTGCTTAAAGCTCCAGAGGGAAAGTTTAACTGGCAGATACGAGAAAGGTAACAATCTTCTCATCCATCATCCATAGCAATAAAGTAATCCAGTTTATTTTCCAAAATGTCAAAACTATTCTTTTAACTATGTGCGATGCTTTTAGGTGATCCCAAATACAGCTACATAAAAGGGCAGGAGAGGCCATTACCATGGGGGAGCGTCCATAAGCTGCAGCTGCTGCAGCGCTCATCTGAGGGGAGATGTGCAGACCAGCATACACACCAGGACTAGTCAAGCCTCCATTCATTTCATGATGACCCATCATGGCAAAGGGGGTAGGGTAGGAGCCTGCGATGGACAGAGGGGTGCGCAAAGCTGGGGCTGCTACAGACAAAGACAAGAGAAGGATGTCGGTATGTGACATAAAAGTAACATTGAGAGGGGATGGAGAAACATGATCTCAGTTGCTAGAGAGGAAGGAGAGTGGTACCAACCAAGAGCCTCCATGCCTGGTGGTTTGCCCAGGATGGGTCTGAGCCCGGGAGTGGAGCTGGTGCCAGGGGTGGGGGCATCGTTGCGAGGGGTGGGGGTGTTGGACTTGAGGCCAGGCGTGGAGGATTTGTCATTCTGTTGAGGGAACGAAACAGCGAGCACATTCACAATCCCGGAAACCAGGCACTGTGCAGACTGACAATTTCAGAGCAAACTGAACTTAATCCAATCTAATTCTGACAACCCTCATAGTCCTGCAGAGCCATAAACTGCTATTTATTCTAAAACCTATTATGGCCACAATGGAGATGGGGCCGTTTTTATCCCCTTACCGCTTTGGCTTTAATCTTTTAGTGAGGCAGAGGGGGGGAAAAAATCCTAGAATAGTTAAATACATTGAGCTATTAACAGAGAAGACCTGACTGATCCTGATGCGGGACAATATTATCCCTGACGTTTAGTCATGCACTTAAAGCACCGACAGCCATTCCTAATCCACTGCAGGAAAACGTCCTAGATTTATTTGCACATATCCCTTTGCTCTCTCTGCAATTCTCATTTAAACCCTTTCTGTCCTAGTTTGTTCGTAACTCCTGGTGTCTTACATGACTGAGCTCCTTGGCCTTGGAGGATGGGGTGCTTCCAGAAGATGCCACTGATGCAGGGCTGTTGGGTGTGTCCTTCTTTGGAGGGCGGGGCTTATCAATGCCATTTTCAGGCGGCGAGTGGGCTGGGCTTGCCCGTGGAGTGGCAGGGTCCTGGAGGAACACAGCAATAGAGTTTGACACCGCTTTTGTAATAGCTTCATCTCAGCATACGTCAATACGCCATTTACAATTACAAGCTGCTCACCTCATTAGACACATCTACCACGAGGTCATCGCTTTTCTCTCCATCACTTTCCTGTAAAGATAATTGGTGAATTAGTCACCTTAACAAATCTTTTTTTAAATGAAACCATTAAAATACATCTGACCACAGGAGAGCCTAAGGAATACTTTGACATCTTATTTGGTGCTTTTTATTTATTTTTTAATTTATTTGCTAACCTTTGGACAGAGCTATGCTTGTTGCTGCCTCAAGTTAACAGTCCTTATGCTAAGCTAACCAACTGTAGATTGACTTTTAATGGACAGACATAGCCTTTCGTATTTCCCACAATGGCAGACAGTTCCCTTAATGACTTACATATCTGCTCATGCTGTCTTTCTCCTCCACTTTGCGTTTTTTAGAATCCAAACTGTAGTCAGAGGAGCTGCGGTGTTTCTCACTGGCTGTGCGCAAGCTTTCTGATGGGGATATGGAGTTATTCTGCAAAGAGAAAAACCAAACACACTTTATTACCATTTCATCTTCCATTGCAAAAGAGAGCTCTGAGCCATTCATCAGTTACAAATTTGCAGAGAGCACGCTGTGCCAATCCAAACACTGCAAATGCCTCATTCACACACAACTATGGATGCTGCAGACTCTTAAAATGCAGCTGTAGGCCAGCTCCAAGCAGTACCCTGACACCAGCCAAGCCTAATCGCACACACAAGCCTATCCCTGGCCAAACAACAGAATGGACCGTTATCTCAACTGAAAGGAGGAGGGCTTGTTTTCTGAGCTGGGCTGCCTCCTCCTCATAACTGGACAACAAACAGCCTCACAGGGACATGAGCAGTGCGTTGTGGTTGAACAGAGGGCCTTTTCTCCGGAGTCAGTCAGGCTAAGCGCGTGAGAGAGAGAGGGGAGAGAGAGAGACAGAGAGAGAGAGAGAGAGAGAGAGAGAGAGAGAGAGAGAGAGAGAGAGAGAGAGAGAGAGAGAGAGAGAGAGAGAGAGAGAGAGAGAGAGAGAGAGAGAGAGAGAGAGAGAGAGAGAGAGAGACACTGTATGTTGTGGGCATTGGGCATTGATTGCCGCGGCGTGCTTGGGCACCATGTCAGCTTCGGCTTTGAGCTCTGATAAAGAAAGAGAATCTATATCCTGCCAGTGGGCACGGCAGCGTGGGACTTCTTCATGGAGCCTGCCTGCCCACACAAGCTGGGACAGCTCACTCCAAACACCATCAGAATGGGAGGAACTAGGCAGGTGTCCAGCAGCTTTCACAGGAGTTTGCCATTTGCCTGCGAACTGCCAAGTTCTCCTGATTCCCTCTGTCCCTTCCTCTGAAGACCAAAGCAACAACATGGACTAAGTCAGTGGCTGCCCAGAGAAGTGAACAATGACCGATGGACTAGCAGTCTGGGCAAAGGGCCACTGTCTGCATAATGGCTGACCTTTAAAGAGATGCTTAGCGTGACTCATTAACCAAAGTCACCACTCTGCTATCAGATGACCTGGGACAAGAGCACAGAGACAAAACAGGCCTGCTAATCGCCCCAGGAGTTCCATTTCTTCAGACATGACTGCACCCATTCAGCTGGCCCAGCCTGCAGAAACGCAATCTCGCAGGCCCATCACAAGCCATCAGAGATCGCAGCCATTCAAATAAAACGCTTTAGCAGGTCCAGCCAGACAGGGTGGAGAAAAAGAAAACAAAACAATTCTCCATTTGTGTTCATAAATATTCATCACATGCCAAGGAGGAGAAAGAGTGAGCTGGTAAACAAGGAAGACAGTAGAAGGGATCAAATAAATCCTTTAAGAAGGGGAAGTCCAGGTCTTTCTTTAATTGTGATGAAATTACAAGACTTCTAATCTCTCCAGCATGATACCAGTCATTTCCCTTCTGGATTAAAAGCACAGGACTTGTATTCCAAACCTCATTTCCAATTAATCATTTTATTGGAAGCAGATTACAACAGTGCATGAAATCAGTGGCAGCATGCTGTTAGCAGGAGGTTTCACTTGACATTTGCAGCGGAGATGGGAATGTGATGAGTTACGAGACCAACAAGCCCTGCAACAAAAATAGTTGTGGGTTTGGACACTCACCGTGTTCTCTGTATCACAGACATCACAATGCCGGCCGAGGCGATGAGAAAACCAAGTGGAGCAAAGAGAAAAACAAGTCAGTTAGCATATCATAACAGATGCTTCTGGCTGAACGTGTGAGAATCAACTGCAGGGCACAAGGCCTCTCTTATCACCGTGTGCTGGAGCTGTTGCATAGCTTATGCAGTCATGGGCTGGGAATGTACCAGCTCATTACCCAGACAGAATGTGAACAGACAGGATGTGCTCCTCACCTAAGGGCCCGACGATTCTGCTCTAGAGAGTGAGAAGCACTCTGCACTAAATTGTTTTTTCCCTGTTAAACATCTATGACCTAATTAATATACATTTAAATTTTTCTAAATAAATTGCTCAAGCAGCTAATGCCCAATTGGGCAGCAATATGAGCGTAACTCCTTACCTCTGTGTTCGAGATCATGGTGGTTCTTCTCATCCTTCACTGGGAGGTGGGCTTGGCTGCCCAGGGCACCTAGCGCCAGCAGGCCCGATCCAGAGCCTGTCACAGGGGGGATGCCAGGCGGCTGCAGGCCCGATGGGTGAGGAGGCAGTTGAACGGGAGGCCCGTGAGCAGCATGGGAGAGGTGCTGTGCCTGGAGCTGCTGCTGCTGCAGGTAGACAGGGAGATAGACAGACAGACACCAAGTGGGTCGGAGGGAAAAGGCAAGGAGAAACTGCACACTAAACATGAGGCTGATGAGTTAAACCCTGGATGATATTAGCACATTCACACATCTATTACTGTCAGGATCAGACAGCAATCCCCCTTAGTGCTATTTCCATACCAGGCCAGGGTGGCATAAGCCCCAGATCTGTGCTGAGGAGAGTAGAAGTTATGACTAACGATCAACTGCTCAACACGTCTAATGCATGAGACGCAAGACTCAATACACACAATCACACTGCGTTAGTAGTATCTGGCCTTGAACATAAAATAGAAATATTTTTCATTTTACAAGAATGACAAAAAGCAAAACAAATTGGGAGTCAACCACAGTTTAATGCAGAGGAAATGGAAACTAGCGCATGACACACTGCAGCATCACAGCTCTCCTATGCCATCAGTGAGCTGAGCAATCCTCTTAAGGAACATGAAGCTGTGTAGGAATCTGTCAGCCTGTGGGCTAAACAACTACCTGCTTTTTAAACACTTCAAAAACACAACCAGCGTCTATTTACTCCTCTCATATTCACATTGCTGGATTAACAGAACATGAATCATTTGCACACCCAAACTTTAAGAGACTGCGAGAACACTAAGTGCCAGAAGCTGGCACTCCTTCCCTCGCACTCTGAGTATTTGAGTGTGTGTTTGTGTGTATGTCTGGAAGGCTGCTCCGGGAGCCAGGACCAGGGGTCCCATGCTGGCACTCAGTCAACCCTCCAATATTCACCATCAATATTTGAAAGGCACAGGGAAATGGATGGGAGTTAAAAGGCACTCAGCATGGAAGTAAGCAGTTTAAAGCAAGGTTAAATAATACTTAGCTGAGACACCAATAAAAACATCAGCAATTTATTACCCGTCTACGAGCCAGCTGAATAATTCAGCTGCTGTTACAGCATGCGCCTCCTCTCTTTTACAAGACGGACTTCAATCAGTAACCATTTATGGCCATTTCAGGAATATTAGGTGCTGTGTAATGACTCAGGAGGTGGTACAACACAGAGAACGATGTGGTGGGCTTGCCTAACATAGTTAAAATATATTAACTCAGTAGGAACTTGATTTCAATTTAATACTTATTATTTTAAAAGATATTAAGTTACACAAAGGGCACATTCTACTAAAATGTGTCCTTAAAATCATATCTGTAGGGTCTTTTTAATTGCTCATTGGCCTCTGCTGTATCTGCCCTGAAGGTAGAGAAGACCAGATTGGAAAATAGTGAGGTTTTTAACTTGCAACCTTGTCCTTTGCTCCATAGGGCAGATGTCAATCCAATTACAAAATGTACCCCGGGACACACAGACAGAGAGACAGAAAGAGAGAGAGAGAAAGAGAGAGAGAGAGAGATAGACAGAGAGAGAGTTATAATATTGTGTCCATGAGGGAAATTAAGGAGCCAGTTCATTGGCAGGGGAGAGCCATCCTTGCTCATTGTGTTTAATGAGGCACTGATGGGTAATATGCATGGTTGATCAGCAAGAGCCCTCATTAGAGGGCCATAAATGAAGACAATAATAAATAAAGAAAGGAGTCTGGCCTATTTCCTCTAATTTAATATTCCAAGATAAAGACCTACTCTTTGCCCCTTTTTTCTCAGACTGAGTATAGCTGCAGAAAAACACACACACACACACACACACGGGCAAAATTGAGCAAATGTGTTATCGTAGTCTCTTGTGTACTAACTGTACTAACTATAGTGAAGCGCACAGCACTTGGAGAGAAAGTGCCATGCAACATGCACAAGCCCTTTAAGCCCAGATGTGTGCACACACCAAGTGCATCAACAACACGGTGCATACAGATATTTGTGGATGCCACTGACCATGACAGCAGGATAGGTAGCTTGCTGCTGCTGAAAAAGGAGGACAGAAAACGGTCAGGGCTACAGAGGCCCAATTTCCTCTCTTTCCACTATTACATACTGTAAATAATGATGTTACATATAATAAATTTCTTTTACTTCAAAAACATTTTTATCTAGGTGGCCACTCACTGGTAGAAAGGTGAGGTTTTTTTAACTACTCCTTGGCTGACTTTAATATTTTGTGTATTTTCTAATCAAACAGGAAGCCCCCACCTGTCAGGTTCATCTCAAGGCAAGCAGCTGCCCTAGTTGCATCCTATTAATGGCCCTCAGCCCCATCAATAAGGCATACAGCTGGCTTCTGGATGCTGCCTGTCTGCCTGGCACGCTCCTTCACCCCACCTTGCTTTACAATATGCATGAGGATTTTGGCATGCCTACAGAGCATCTCCTCAATGAATAACTAATGGAAAGGTATTCGTAAAACATACAGTGGCTACATTTCCACCTCTTCTGACATGAGCAACTGGCGTGGCTTGTGTGGAGGCCTGAATGTTTCGTAAAAACAGGCTGGGTGCCAAAAAGGGACCATTAAATAAAAATATGAACGGGCTTGTTCAATATTTTATAAAATGTAGTTTTTTTTAATGATTCTAATCTTAAATTACAGCCAACAAAGAGCCACAGTGACAAGTACAGTAATATTCCAGTATTATATTGTTGCAAATGTGAAAATCACATACACAGGAAGGAGCCACACATCAAATCTGTTTTTCTAAAAAGGAACAACTGTGGCTTGCAGCTGCTCCGCTCTGATGAAAGTGTAATAAAACATCTGCTTCGGTCCGAAAGATTAAAAACAAACAGCTCTCAATCACGTACTAAGACACCTACTCTGAGAAATTCTAGGGAGCAATTATCCTGGAACAAAAGGTC
This sequence comes from Scortum barcoo, assembly GCA_023238725.1. NCBI lineage: Eukaryota > Metazoa > Chordata > Actinopteri > Centrarchiformes > Terapontidae > Scortum > Scortum barcoo. The sequence continues at coordinate 12,567,772 of CM041536.1, forward strand.
ACCAAGGGGGCATTAATTGAATTCCAATAAGTGCCTCCAGTCATCAAGTCAGTCTTTTGGGGCCAGCCTCTTATGCATGCTAAAGACTCTGCAAGATTTAACTGTAGTAATAAGATCACTGATAGCTCAGGCTTTGTATCGAGGGTGACACCAATCACTTCCGTTTTAGGAGGGCAGGGCGAGTATAGCTGATCAATGTGGAGCAGATGGTGTTTTGAAGCATTGATGAACACCATACATTACTGCTCAGCACTGTGGTGTGCAAAGAGAACTGCACACCAGAGCTGTGATGGCTGCCTGCTGTCTGCACTGGCTCAGCTAGCTAGAAGCGCTGCCTGTGTTCTGCTCACCCTCAGCCTTTTAATTCCCACAGCTATCCAGGTCAGCAGTGAGGGATGAGGCTCCTCGTTAAAACCTTAGCCAATTAAAGCAATACAGGCTGCGAAGGGGATCTCAAGAGCTCTCAGGCTCGCATTTATAAACACACAACAAGGCAGTGAAGATGCCACAGAGACCAAAGCTGGAGCAACAGACCAGCTCGAGAGCTGCACTTGTTGTGATATATATATTGTGCATATATTGGTGAAGAATATAGTGCTAAATTGGAAAAAATATATTAACACATTTGATTCAAGATGAGGTTAGACTATAACTTTAGTGGGGTTTCACATTTTATCAACATGACAGTTCAGATAACTTGCATGAAAAAGGACATGGAAAAGTACTATTCATAGCTAGTGATTATTTAATGTGCAGGTTTGCACCTAACAAAGGTCAAATAAAGGAATAAAAGGGGGTATACACACGGTGAGAGGCAGATTGGGAAGTCCACGTACCCCGATGATGGCATTCAGCTCAGTCATAGTCACCTGCTTAGCCCGCTCAACTGCCTGAGCAACCTGCTGTTGGTGCTGCGGAAAGACATTTACAAGAGATGATTTGGGCATGCCAACATCTATCACACACCCACACTCACTTATCTGTGAATTTCACACTTAATTTTCATAGTGCTACTGCAATTTTAAAAAGAGGGCAAATGCCAAAGACAATTACTCAGAATTGCTTAACCTCAACAATTATTGAAGTTGTATCTTTAGAATACAGGCAACAATAAGTGATTTTATTTTAGTAATGATCTGCGACACTGTTTGAGAGCGACATTCAAAACTCACCTCTTGTGACAGGAAAGGCATAATTTGAGCTAAAATTGCATTGAGCCGTTTGGCAATCTCCGTCTGAAAAACAAAAGAGGAGCAAAATGAGACGGTAAAGTATGAAACAGACAGTGACTTCATATAACCCCGCCTTTAATGTTTACACCGATTAAGTCAATTACTGCGGCAATCAGAACTGCTTGACTCAACATCCTCTAAACAGCGTGATATTGACATTTGAAATATTTAAAACATTAGGAGAGCCCAGGGGGATGGAGCACAGCTGTGCTGAGAGTGCACTCCATGCTAAACGGATATGAGCAGGCAGAGTGCTGCTGTGTTGAGAGGATCCTTTCTCACTTTGCCCTCCTTCCCCTCATCTGTAACTGTGCTGTCCTGCAGTTAACCTCAGAGTTAAACCACACAACCACACCCCAGGAAGTGAGGCCCACTAACCAGACTGCACTGTTTACTTACATGTGACAATGTAGGCAATTTCCATTAAGGGGTTATAGATGCAGTTTGAGCAAAGATTACAAACCATAATGACCTCGAGGGTAACGCTCCTCAAATCTATACCATTAGAAGACAAGTACCAGCCTGTAAACATTCGGAGTGCAGCGTGCTAGAGCTCTCCGCCTTTCCGACACTGAAGCCCAAGCCATTTCTCACTGCAATCAGCTGCCCAGCCTACCACCCTCCCAACCTCCCATCCATCCACAGAAGCCCTGCCTCAATTCTTCTGCTTGTCTACCAACTGCCATGGCAACGGCTGCAGCCCTATCTTGCTGGGATCATTATGCAAATGGAACCTCTGCTTGACCGTAACAGGCTTTAAAATCATATTACGTGCTTGGGGGCAGGTCATTAAATTGAATTTTCAGCCTGTCGATCACATGAACGTAGCAAATGAATGGTGGATAAAAAGAGCAATGGGAGGAGGTGCGATACTCCTCCTCCTCCTCCCCCCCACAACCCCTGTAAAAACACTGCACAGCCAGCTTGCTCTGCTTCCTTCTTCCAGGGATGGGAGATGAGACTCTCAGGTTCGAGCTCTGCGCTGGGAGCAGAAAAATAACAGTGCCAAAGCTACATCATCTATGGAATTTATGAGCTGCAGTTCAACCCAAGGCCACTGCGGAACACAAACACATCACAGGGATTTTCTCCGATTTTTCATTCGGAGCAGCACACACAATGTACTTTGCAGACCGCCAGCTTATTTATTACACATGGCAGAAATGCCAGGCAGTTTTGGCAGCCTGACGTATTACCTCTGAGCAGAGCCAGAGAGATTGGAGAGTAATGTCCAACAGAATGAGACCTGCTGACCCAAGCTGCAACATGGATAGCCACTTAGCCAGTCAAGCCAGCGGGACAAACAACAAGCTGAAGATGAAATATCAGATGGAACAAGTAATGCCTGGGATCAGACGCAATAATGTTGAACAAATACATGGTAGCATGTGTTACAGAACGTACAATAGTCCATAAGATAACACTGATTATAACTTGACTGCTGTCTGCAGACAAGACAAGACACTGAACTCCAGTCTACCCTGACACACAATAAATGTGACCTACAACCAATAAAGCAATAAAAAGGGTTAGATACAGGTTTTATGGGCATTAGTATTAATGCAATGTAGTAAGTGCTCTAGCAAGAGCTCAAGAACGCCCTCAGAAATGGTTGAAACGCTACAGAGCCTGTTTAATCCATGTTTGTTGAGATAAGCCATGTCAATAGCAGTCGAACATTTGACAGGATTTGTGAAAAGGCCTTGAGCGCACAGTCCATTCCTCTGTAGCTTAGTGTCATGGTGACAGCTGGCTGGGAGAGGTCAGGAGGTGGTTGATCCACTGTGCCCTAAACAACTGGCAGCCTCCACACTCTCGCCACACAACATGCAAATACATGGAAAAGGCATCAACTCAGCTCGCCACTGCTGTCAAAATAGATGCAGTGCAGCACTGGGAGGATTTTTTTTTGTTCTGCTGGCAGATAAAAATGGGGCTGTTGTCACTTTAAGTAGATGACAGCTTGGCCCTTGAGAGGCCAGCTTTGCACTGCTGCTACACAATTACAGGTACTCGGACCTGTGTAGCACCACTTTAAGAGCACTCTCAGGCTGGCTTGTCAATGGTGTGCAGAAAGGTATTCGCCTGTTGCTATCAGCAGTGGGAAAATGGAGTCGAGACACTGATGAGTATTAAATACAGAGGGAAAACCACTGGTGGCTCTGGTCACATGATCCATTTATAAACAATACTTGACTAGTCAGATTTAGAGGGCCTCCAATTTGTCCAAGATGACAGCGTCACCCCTTTCCTGAGTTTTCTAGTAGGAAGAAAATTAGACTTATTCCTCACTGGTGGCTCGTCTCAGCCATATAATGATGCATGTTTCCACTGAACTGAGATGTTGCACAAAGCCTCAGAGCCTTTGTTAATGTGAGGCAAGACCAGAACACATTTCTAATTGGCATTTGAAGTTATCTGTATTGATCTGAGTACGGCCAAAAGCCTGTCTAAAGGGATGCATGAGTCATTACTATGATTAGCCTTGCTGGCCGCAGCTGGCGGTGAGGTGATTTTCTTGGGTACTTGGTCTGCTATCTTAAAACAATAAACTCATTTTAACAAAACAGCTTAAAGCCATAACCTTCTTCATTACGCCACATCTTAAAACACAATAACTCTCTGTTTATATAAGTGGACCTGACACCCAACAGGTCACACCCTGTAATTATAACACTCCAGTCCAGTCCCACATGACAGATTGGGGATATGTGGGAGCACTGATGGCTTGGAGAGCCACAGTTTCTCCAACCGCTTTTCACTGCATGGCACTTTTGTACGAACACTGCAGACAGTCCGCTGGCTGACCAAGTTTGTCTTGGCCACGCGCATGGCAGATACTTTGCTACTTAGCAAATGATTCCTGCAGCCACGGATCTCATGTCTGTGTTACGACTTCAGGTAACAGCCAGATCTGATTGAGACTCACTAAAGGCCATTCCCACTCAGCTTTTGGAAACAAGCGCCAGATGATGGTAATTACTGGCTGACATCACGAAAGCAGGAATTAGCCGTTTGCATCTACATACTGTCACAGCTGATGGAGGGGGATCGGATGACACTTCCACATCAGTCCATCTGAGCCGTGCCGGTGTGTGCATTCTGAAATCTGAATTATGTCCTTGCACAGTAATGAAAAAGGCACAGTTAGAGGAATGGATTTCCTCACTATGGAATAAATCTCCTGGCAGGGAAATAATATGCGTATGTGCATCCAATAATCCATCCCAACCCTGCATGTTAACCACTCCCCGTCTTCTCCTCCTCCCCTGCCTGAGCTGCAAGCTGTGGGAGCTGCACGGACGGGGCCCACACTGTTTGCTCACAAACACGCCGTTCAGCAGGTTAGGGCCCCACTGATGAATTATTCAAGCGCTTCCATCAGCTCTGTTGAGGTTCCTGATAAAAGTCAGGCGCTAAAATGGATCAGTCGATTAACCTGTTTACACAGAGCTGGGCTGTTGCCCCTCCCCCAGCTCCATTCTCCGACATGTCTCCGGCTCCCATCCCCCTCCTCTTTCCTCTGGTTGGCGATAAGTGCCTGACAGAAGCTATCAGAGCAGCCCGAGCCCTGACAGACATGTGGCAGTGTGACACACGGCCCAGACACTGATGGATCACCCTACCACACCAATCCGCCATGCCCCCAACACTGTCATTAACCAGGCTTGGCTGTGGCAGCGGACGGGACAGCCTCACTGGCTTAAGAGCAGCATGCATAGGAAACTCATGGGTTACTCATTCATACAATCGTTATCTCTTCGAGCATCAGTGTGATTGATCTGTGGAGCAATACAAGATAGGATCTTTTGATAAAGATAAGGGCACGATAAGTGACTAAAGGACTTTTGACCCTGAATTGTAAATACTGTTCATCTTAAAAAGAAACACTGACCCATCAGCAATCTTCTTCCTTTAATCATTAAGTCAAATGCCGAGCTTGCCAAAGTCTACCTTTAATCTTATCAAAAGGCTGAGACAAATCCAGGATTTACATCACTGGCAAATTTCAAAAAGAAAAAAAAAAGGGGTCACAGCAATTGTACAAGCGGTGGTACAAGTTTGCAATTGTATTGCCTTGTTTGTGTGCAGTAGATCCGTCTGTTTACAGCCTATTACCCATGCTCAGTTCACAGCCTGTGAGTTGCTCCTCCTGGGCCTCACATCCCCTGACACTGTTGAAAAGCACTGAGCTGAAAAATATGAGGAACATGATGGTACCTACCTGTTTGTGCATCTCTATGTTCAGCCCATACGACATCTCATAATACTGAAATGAAAGCAAAGGTTTCATTGTTATTAGTGAAGTCAAAAAAACGTCATATTCACACTTGAGTTGTGTTGACATTTACTGCATGTGTGCAAACCTTATGCTTTATTTCTATACTCAGAATCCTGATTTTATTGCAACTAACCCCAAATCAATATCTTAATTGATCACTACACTAATTACATCATCAAATGGTTTTGAACATTATGATTGAATAAAATCCAGCTTCTGTTCAGCAAACATGACAAAAAAAGATTTTTTTTTGAGCAGCTGTCAGTGAATTGCCAATAAATTGGATGTTTTGTAGTTGATGATGAGGGCACAGAGAAGACAGCGTTAGATATATTGATCACCATCTTAAGCCCTCAGATCTCCAGGATGTCTATTTACTTAGCGTAACGTGATTGCTCAACACTTTTGATATTTCGAGGCAGGTCAGTCTGTCTGGCTGAAATGTAATCCGCGGAGCCCACAAGTGGCAGCCAGGGCAGAAATGGCTTTCCAGTCAGCGTCTATTTGATGAGGCCAATGCATTATTCAGTCCATTAGCTTCTTCGAAAATTACTCTCAAACAAGAGAGCCATTCTGTCTGAGATCAGAGCCCCACAGCCGTGGCGTAACCTGACACCCAGTGCTGGCTGTGGGATACTTCCCAACATGTTTACCTAACCTCCTCTCTGTCAGGTTGACATGTTGTTTTCCTGTGAAAAGAATGTTTAACTTAAGCCTGCATGTATTGGTTTAAGTCATCTCTGGTGTGTTTACCTGGGACAACAGAGTACACTTGCACACAGAAGAACCCACTGATTGCGTCACATCTAAGCTAAATTCCTGCATCATAAGCAGACCTATGTTTTTAAAAAAGGCTGCTAAAATAAAAAGCTAATAATTTAGATTTAAACAGAAAGTGAGGTAGACAAAAAAAACTGCAGCATGTTCCATGTCCTCCATTTTGTTTGCCGTTGGTGCACTTTCCCACACACTGCTCTGGCCCTCCACCATCAGCTCACACCTAATTTATGGCCATGCATAAGTCTGAGCGTGGAGTCTCCTAGGAGAATAATCAGATCAGCACACACAGAGGGCAGCGCTGCTGTCGACCCTTGGAGAGGAAGCCCGCACTATAATAGAGCCTCAGCCCACCGCCGCCTGCCTGTCAGGAGGAGCTCCTCCGCAACAACCAGCTACATCAAAACCCCCCTGGGGGATCTCGCAGGCCTGTACCTGACACTCAACCCGCCCTAACCACCACACAGGTGATCACAATAGTCTGTCTTGCTCCACCCCAAGTAGATCTTCAACAAGCCTTGCAATTTGGAACCATAATTGCTCCCTATTGTAACATAATCTTACCATGACATAGTGGCGCTGCATTTCTGTCTTCTCATTGGCCAGTTTGTCATACTCCACCTTAAGACTAAAATAGAAGACAAGGTGTCAATTTCAGGCGTCTCTATCACTTCAATAACTCACACATACAGTTAACCCATTGACAGCAGTGTACGAAGAGAAAAAAAAAACAAAAAAAAAACAAACTGCTGTGTGTTTTCATTCCTTGCAGAAGTCAGCAGCCAAATATTAGCCTTAACCTTTACTGTTCAATGGAGAGTAAATGTTGACACTCTGGTGTTATATACTTTGTAATCATTACCTGTGATACTGGGCTTGCAGGAACTGAAATTCATCTTTAATCCTGTCACAGGACTCAGCTACGGTGAATTTGAAGCCAGGCTGTCCAGGCTGATGTGGAGCCTCAAAGAAAGACAAAAAAAAAAGTTATAAATCACACATCAGTTAGCAGAAAGAAATTAGCAGAATGTTTTGCTAATAATTTTCTGCATTGTTTCCCGTGCTGCTGGAGAGAGCCGAGCTTGTTCTCACATAAGACTTCTTTCAAGATAATATCTCCTCTGCAGTAAGTAAGACATTACACAGCGGAGAGAGATGGGTCCATACTTCACACCTCCAGAAGCCACTAACACAACACGAATAGGCTCTCACACAGAAAATGAAATGTAATTTGAGAAAAAAGAAGAAAGAAAGAAAAAAAATTAAATCCTCCACCTGTCCTCATATTCAGCAGTCATAAGTTAGTGTATGGCTGAGTAAATACCTCCAGGCATGCAAACCATCTGCATCCATTTAACACTTAAGTGCATATTCTTGCTGTGGCATAAATGTAACAGAACTATAAGGGGATGAGCCGCGTTAATGGTGGAAAACGCTGTGCAGGGCAGATTTCAGGGGGAATCGGCACAGTCAGGGGCCATGTCAACACCGGTGCTGTCAGAGAAATATGGGAGCTGTAGTAAGTGTGGAGGAGGAAGCGCCTCTTACCGGATGTCGGCCTTGTGGATACATCTTGAAATGTATCCTTTGTTTATCTCTCCAGTGTGCAGGTCCTTTGGCAAAATAGTCGAGATGTGCTCACAGCAGCCACACCAGTCTCAGCAGACGGGTGGGGTGGGAGGGGGGTTAGTGGGGGACAGGGGAGGTCGTGAAAACCCTGTGTTGAAAAAAAATGACGCGGTTTAATCAAAATAGAGGCAATTGACATAAATCAAAACACACACAGGATACAATACAGTTCACGCTGTTTGCCAATAAGTAGTCAGGACACCAAACTAGTTCCAATGAAGGCTGTTTGGAGCAAAAAGGCAGCCCTGCGCCCCCGTCTCCTTGATGACCTTATTCGGTCAGTGGTCAGCGATAGACTCGATATGTGCAGAAAAGAAAAAAAAAAAACTCAAATTTTGTTTAGAATTTAAACTGGTGCAAGAAGAACACAGACCGAATAAAAAAAAAAAGGAGCCACTTTTTTGTCGTGCGTAAAATGGAAACGCGTGCATCCAATTCGTTCGTCCGCGCCTCCGATCTTGACTGATGTTCGTCAAATCACCAAGAAATAAACCCCCCGCTGTAGGACGTCTGCAGGCCGGACACAGCCGACAGCAGCTGGCTTCCACCTCCTGTTTGACTCCGCGGAGAGCGATGGAAGCGGTGCGCTGCTGAGCGTAAGCCCGGAAAATAAAACTACAGAAGGAATCAACAGCTCCGGCTGATACATACCCGTCCGTCCGACTTTCTTCTCTTCCCTTTTTTTTTAGTTCCTGGAGAAAACACAGAGTGGGCTATAATTCATGCGTTTAATCCCTCCTAATGTGAGCGTGGTTGGACGCGGATCTCGACAAGCATCCTCGCTCTCCGGAGCGCACCCAGCCAGTCTGGGCGAGCAGTTGGGAGAAAATTTGGTGCGGTCGGGCTCGATTAAACTACTTTATTCGACCCTCCGAGGAATGTGCGCCTTTCGCGACTGGTTAATCCCCCTCCTAGAGTAAAAAAAAAAAAGAAGAAGAAGAGAGAACGAGGAAAAAAATAAAATACGCTCCCAAAATCTGTCTTCCGACTCGAAGAGGCTGGAGATTCTTTAAAAGCGTAACATGGTACTCTCCACAATCTCGCGTTTCCCCCCGGTTGTCCAGCTTACCCCGGTTGCCACACACAGGCAGCAGGGCTGAACTGCCGTGAAAGCGCCTATCTGTCCAATCGGATTACTCGGAAGGAGCACGGCCACGTCTGCCTATCGGAGAGCGACGGGCCCCACGTGGGGTGCAACGGTACATGACATCATCCCGCGGATCCACAAGGCATCATCCGTCCGTCCGTCCGTCCGTCCCACCGCCGTGCACAACAACAACAACAAGAGGCACTGATGCGCCGACGATCATATCCAGATCTGACAGGCGCTGCACATCCGCCCTTCATTAGCGGGGGGGGTGTTACTTTTTCTTTTGCCCCCCCACCCCCTAATAAAGTTGATGATTTTTTTTTGGGTGAGACCACCACCGACGGGACGAGGGAGGGAGGGAGGAGCGCGGTGCAACAAGCGCACTTGAATTTTCATCCCCTTACAAGGAAGAAGGGAGGAGATGGGAGCTTGTTTGTAAAAGACGGTTATAATATGAGAAACATCCAGAGAAAAGGGGGGGGGTTAGAAAATGTGCGCTTATAATACCCCCCCTCGTCCAAAACACACACACACACACCGTGAAGGGCACAATAATGACCAATCGATCGACGATCTCCACCAAATTGAAGCTACGGGGCGGACTCGACACAGGCGCACATTTATTTCTTTTCTTTTTTTTTTATTTTGAAAGCCTCGAACATCTCGTGCGCCTTTTGCACAGCACACACCCGCGCGCCCACCTATCAGCATTTGTGTAATAGTGGCGCTGCGGGGAGAGAGCAGATGATTGCCTTTGTCTGATGTGAACATCAGCCATGTCTGCGCGCAGCCTCCGTGCGCCGCGTTTTGAAGGCTCGCCTCGGCCCCCACGTGGGAGCCCCTCTGCGGCTTTAAGGCCTCCCGTCCAATGGCTGCGCGGCGCACTTACTCGCCGGCCGCCGATTGGCCCGCCGGCGCCGGGGCTGTCACTCACCGAGCGGCGTTGTCAATCAATACCACGCGGGGTCAAGCGCTGACAAATGCCGGTGCTCCTCCGGTCCTCCGCCTGTGAATGGAGCCCGGAATGGCTGCTTAATTAGCTTCCAATGGCTTTTCTCTCCAGTTCAAACAATCTGTTACCACCACGTGGTAATGAGAGCCTACATTAAACAAAGGAAGAAAGGAAGCATGCAAACAGTTGTAACATTACAAACTGTAGTTTTCCTTTAACGTGGGCCCGTGCGACCAGAACACACACATACACACACACACACACATATACATAGACAAAAAAAATGAGGGGGGGGGCTTGTTTACCTTTAATCACAAAGGCCGGTGACCTGTTCTAACATTAAACATGAGCGAGGGTATGTTATTAAAGCTAGACATGTTACTGCTTCCACAATGAAAAGAGCAGAAGCAAGAAATTTGTCTTCTTGTGTGTGTGTGTGTGTGTGTGTTTTTTCTTTGTAAAAAGATGGATCCAAAGAAGAAGAAGCCACTTAAATCAGCTGTATGTTATTTTCTGGGATAACAAGCTTCTGAAAAGGAGAAAAAAACAACAACAACAGCAGATGCATAAAAATGGCAGGGTAATTATATTATCTCCAGTTTTTTTTATTTATAACAAACATTTAAAGCTGCTAAACTGGCAATGGGCGAGACAATTTACACAAACACTTGTATATAGACATTGTATGTTACTAGTGACTGTTGCTTTTATATATATTTATATACCATATACATCATATGTTCACCATATATGTGCATAATAGTTAAAATAATTCTATTTTACCTATCTTTGTTTAGCTTACTTGTTTTTAGCTGTGTGTCCTATTTCTATCTTCCTGTAAATTGCACTGTGTGTAACACTGAGAGCAATTTAAAACCAGAATCAAATTCCTTGTTTGTATACTTGGCTATGGTGAAGCTGATTCTAATTGTGGAGTCTTTACATGTGTATGTATCATGCAATCTACTGAACAAGATACTGAATTTAATTATGGTCATGCCAACAAAGTTAAATGAATGATGTAAGTCTGGCATGCGTGAAGGGACTAAACTGCAAAACAACCAGCCATGTTTTCACACTGAGTGTAGCCGAAGCTTTTTGGGATGGGTCATTTTGTCATGTTAAGGTCTGAGGTTGCCCAGCAGTCGCTCTTACTTGTCATTCTTGTCAGCCGCCTCGAGGATGTGGGATAACTGTGTTATTTCCAAAAGTATGGAGGCAGTCTGTGAGAAACTCAAGCACACACAAGAGCTGGCCGGCTAATCTCAGCCAGGCACCCCCTCGTGCTTTTCAACAGAGAGTGCTTGGATTAAAAGCAACAAAAGGCCCGGGCCAAACCCCAGGGAGAGGGGGGCCTTCCACCCACTGAGACCCCCACACTGTTTATTTACACGGAAACCCCAGCCTCGGTGAAACTCCCACCCTTGGGCAATACACACTGGCCTATTTGCAGAGGTGGCGCTAATTCTTGACAGAGCAGGGATTGTCCTCACTCCTGCCACCTTGAACTGAGGAGCAACTCTTTCCACATAGCTCAGATATGGCTGCTGACCAATTATTTAGCCTCTTTGCAGTTACTGCGAGGCTTATTGTCCAAAGGTGGCTATAAGTGTCACACTCTGCATGTATTTGTGTGGAAAAATTGGTATTAGTCGGCTAGGGTACACAGAACGAGGCAAAGATCAACGACACGGTGGAACTATTTATCATGACCCTATATTGGATGTATTTGGAGATTACACAGTATTGGCTCATTAATGTGACTTGGAGTTAATAAATGACTTGGCCATTTTTCTCCCTCATGCAGGCTCACTTTCCTGTTCACGAAGCAGAAAATGAGGGTCCTGTTACTGCAAAGGCCGGGTTTGTATCGCAGAGACTTACACTTCAGGGTACAGGCGTGCTGTTTATGTGGAGATGCACACAGGCATGCTGCACATTCACAAACAAACACACGCATGTTGTGTGTCGCATCCGCATGCCATTTGCAGGCAGGAGGCAGGAATTCACAAAAACACACACGCACAGACATACACGCACACACACACACAGACGCACACATTCCCTGCAACAAAGGGCCTACAGTGTGTGGTGGAAAGATGAATTGCTGCACTGTATAATCAGGATGACTCATCAGACAGTAATCAATGAAAACAGGATGAAAGTCCTTATCAAAGGAGAAAAATGCAGACATGAAGAAATAAACATTCTCTTCTATCACCAGTCCCACACTGATAACTACAAGACATTAATAGCAATACATATACAGTACATAACAGTGCATGGTGGAGTTTGCTTTATGACTGACCTTTAAATCAAAGAAGAGGTAAAACTCAAGTGAACATTGGATAGAGATTACAAGATTCAAGATTTTCAAGATTTTTTTTCTTGTCATTTGCACAGATAAAAACAGGTTTCACTGTACAATGAAATTCTTGCTTTGCTCTTCCGTCTTCAATGCCAGGATAAATAGAAAAATATAAATACAAAAGTACAAGTAATAATATACACTAATATATACAGATTTACATTCAAATATTCAAATATTATTGAACGTCCGTGGTAAAGTGATGTGTGTGAAAGGTGCTTTTTGTGTGGTGGGGATGGGTTATGGGGGGGGCAGGGGTAGTGGACTGCATCTGTTGATGAGTCTTATGGCTTGTGGACAAAAACTGTCCTTCAGCCTGGAGGTCTTGCTCCTCACACTTCCTGTACCTCCTGCCAGAGGGCAGAAGACTGAAGAGTGTGTACTGGGGGTGGGAGGGCTCTCTGGTGATGCTGCAGTGTTTTAAATGAAAGTATTTGCTAAGAGTGCTTCATTTTTGATGGTTTAGGTTAGTTTGTTTTCAATTCTGGAAACAACAACAGATACATTTCACATAAGACTTTTTCCTAAAAAAAAACCCAATATCAATGTCAACATTGTTCTTCTCCAAGAGAAGGGGCTTTACATTCATTTCTTGCCACAGAAAACAGTTCTATATCTCTAAAATGTGCCCAAAGAGTTTATAGTCTGAGAGGGTTTCCTTTTCATGATATATTCCAAGTTTCCTTTACAAACCTCTTTAACAGTTAAAAGATTGGATTTTGCCAGTTAGCAGACTAAAATGAGAAACATTGTGTATAGTAGTGCACATTATCACTAAAAAACATAATTATCTACTCTTTATTATTCTGCCTAGTTTATTATGTGTTAATACTTTCCAAGACTCTTCTTCTTTGTGACTCAATATGAAGCAAGCTTTGAGTTTTCATTTGAATTCTGTTGCATTAAGTTTCTTCAAAGAAATAATCGTTTGGTTTGAAGAGACACGCCTCAGTAAGTGCTTTGACATGCTAACAAACATACTAAAGCAATGATGGAAAGTGACAGCAGAAGCAAGAGCAAACTATAACTTTGTGTGAGGAAACTACTTGATAAAATGCTATTATTCAGAGATTTCAGGTTAACAGGGCTCAGGTCAACATTAAAACAGCATTTACTGTTTGCTAACCTATCCATTTGATTAGCAACCATGTGGTCCTCATCTTTCAGTTAGAGTTTAGTTACGTAAATCCCAGTGTTTTCATTCAGCACATGATTCATAAGATTAATTTTCTTTCCTTGTTGACAACCTGAGTCCATATAGGCGAGAATATGCTGATACACCAAGCAACTAAAACACAGGAAGCCTCAGAAGTTCTGCTCTGTGTTCAGTCTTTGACACACTCAGTGCTGACCCAGCGGGACTTGCGCAGCTGAGACGTCTTCCCTGTCCTGCTTCATCCTTGTACACAGAGTTGTTGTCTTGCTAAGTTATTATTGTCCCGTGTCCAGCGCACGCAGCAGAGCTGGAGGGCTGCCAGTTGTATTCTTATCCACTTAAATTCAGCAGTCTACTTTCAGAGAGGTGATGGTGGCGCACAGTAGCCCCTCTAAACTTCATTTTGTTTTTTTTTCCACTCAGACCCTTCACACCACCCTTCGCACCGCATAATCAAGAATCAGAATTGCCGTAGTGAGAGCTTGTTGAGCAGACCCTCAGCTCAGTAAAATGCATATCTGCTTCATTTGTATTTTGACAACAAACTACAGATTGCAGATAGTTACAGGCCACAGGCTCACAGCTAGTCTGTGTATTGAATTATTCCCGGCCAACAGTCTCCTTCTGGACGTGCGCCATAACTCAAGACACAAATACTATGAAAAGATTCAGCATTAAAGTGATCAGAGAATCAAGCGGTACCAGTTGATTGAGAAGACTGTGAACCGCTCAACAACAATTCTGTTACTTTAATCCAGTTTGCTAAATGGCTAATGTGATTAAAAAGATTCTTTAGCCCTAAATTCAGTTAAGGTTCATGATTACATTCACATGGTATGGGAATGACTTCACATGACTGTCTTGGAGGAAAAAATGTTGTCAAGGTAACGGCCCACGCAAGAAAAGTGCAATTGCTACAGAGGTCAGAGTCTGAGAATTGTTTGGCCGAATGTGTCATGGGGGTGAACATTACATTCACTCACATCAAACTGAGATGCAACTTCAAAGATTGAACTTTGCAATGTTGAGATGAATTTGTCACAGGGCGTAACAACGATAACAGGATCTGAGCAGTATCTCAGAAATCCCCTCATGAGACTGCAAGCTTGTCCTCCTATACCGCATTTCACCACTTCTGCCTCAGTGAGGAGCATTTCATATTCCCTGGCACACAGTAATATAGCTCCTCTCCTCCATGCCAAATTGACTCCACAAGTGCTCCTATACCTGCTGACTGACACATGCTCACTGAAAATGATTCCTTCACCAGCAGCCAGAATTGCTGCTTGCTCTGGAGGGGTACTTGATTCCATTATTAAGTTGAAAAAGAGAGACAGAGTGAGGGGGATGGGGAGGAAGCTTGACTGGGTAGAGAAGAATAATAGAGAGCTGAGGAAGTTATCAGGACAGGGGAGAGTGAGCCTGCTGTCTGACAGCAGATCAGAGAGCTCCTCCAGCTGGAACCTAGACTCATGAGCCCGGCACAGCAGAGCCCAGCGGTCGACCTGGATGATGAGCACTGCTGTACAGGCCGGGTCAGAGCAGCAGCACCTATATACTGTAGTGTGCATCGGCGCCACATCAACACCGCAACCCATCACTGCAGCATCACAAGTGGAGCAAGTATTTCACATTCTACACTTCAGAATTTACTTGACTCATGTATACTCTTAAGTACGTTTGGCTTGTAACTCCTCAGTAATGTAATAATGTCACCACATGACAAAAACCACATGAGCCATTTTTCTGTTGAAAGTACTTTTACTTTCAAACTTTAGTATATTGTGTTGATAATACTTCTGTACATTTACTTAACTAGAATGGAGTATTTTTACTTTTAATGGAGTACTTTAATTGAAACTTCAATTTTTGTGTTCAGTTAAGATATGTATACACTTTTCAAGATTGTATTTACGTAAAAATATAAATACTACACTGAAAAATACTCCATTATGAGTAAAAGTCCTTTATTTGTTAGTAGTATTTAGTTGCAGAAATGGCCATATTGAGTATTTATACTTTTACACATTACATTATTGTTTGATTATTACAAATGTATTTAGATTTAGGCAGCATTTTACTTTTGCGGTCTGTGTACTTTTAATACTGTTGGGTCTTTTAATCTGTAGTAGTGTATCATATGTTATAAACTGATCACATGATGTGTACATAGAATCTTAATGGGAAAAGAGACTGAAACACAATTCTAATGGAGTAAAAATACATACATACAGTAGCATGATTTGGAAATACTCAAGTAAAGCACAAGTACCTCAAAATTGTACTTCAGTATGGACTTTGAGTAACTCTACTGAGTTACATTCAATCACTGTTCACCATTCAGTAGCCTTCATATCAGTAAGTCATTTGGGAATCAGTAGTCTAGTCACATTGATCTTACAGGTGTGTTTGGTCCCCAGAATATTGCTCTCAGTGTATTTTTGTCCCCTAAACAAGGACACAAAAGAGTAAAAGAATTATGGAGACAGAAGCCCTCAGAGAGAAAGCGAGACCAAATCAACAAATTAATGCCTGTCCTATGAGAGGCTAAGCCTCTTATTTTTATTTCAAATGAGGATAGAAATTGACTTCCTTATTAAATCTAATTATTAGCCAGTGCCCTCCAAAAGTCTTCTGAAATCGCCTGGAGCGACCAGGCTATTAGCATAAACACCACCACTGGCAAGCTTAAAACAAATGGTATATTTAGTCAGTGTTAATGGGATTAAAGTGTGCTGGTTTCAGGAGTAGTTCTACTAACAGCATGTGAGCATCACATCTTCATTATGGATGCCCTGACTTCTCCATTTCCACTCTCTTTGTTTGCATTTCATTCCACTCTGCTGCCTCCCGCTCATCTCAGTTATTCAACAGATTGTGTTCAATCTTGATCCAAAAATCCCAGACAATCATAAATAATAAAGGATTACACCAATCTCTGAAAGCTGGTGGCTCGCCAGCGGCAATGCGCACACAGAGAAATAATTGTTGGCCATCTGTGCACCAGATTGGTAAGAGAAAGGGTAAACAAAGAGCACAGTGTACCTGCTAAAGCTTTTTCCTCTTCCCTCTCCCTCCCTTTAGCTGGAGAACATGAAAGGCTTTGATGACGCTCACCCCTGCAGAATCCACTGGCTCGCTCCAAGAGATTTTTTGATTAGGGAGGTTTCAGAACCACAGACTGACAAGCTGCGCCTGTCAGGAATCTAACAAGGCTTGGGGTTATCTCTCTATCAGCAGCCAAACCATGCTGAAACACTGCACAATGCCAGGCAAATAGAGTAAGGATGGAGGATAATTGACCAGGCAAATGATCACATTTACATGTCATACACACAGCTCTCCAGAAAAGAAAGTGAAGTCATGAAAGCTTACCCTCCGCAGTCTCATAAATCACTCCTCTGTGGGCTAAGATTGGATTTACTGGCACAGTGTTACAAACGCACTGCCAGAACCACTGTTAGTGATGCATAAACCCGCAGCGAACGTCACAGATCCTTAAAAGGGAAAATTGATCTTGTTGCTAAAGATTGTACAGGGGTCAATCAATGCATTTTGATGTGAGCTGTAAAGTTAATAGTATGCTTTAGATTTATGGGTCAGAGAATAAATCCATATGAGATGGATTTCACATGGGTTCCACCATTTAATCAATAGCCTGATTGACTCTAATTTACTGTTTCATGATTACGACTCATTTGATATGAACCATCACATTTACGTTTCACTTACGTTTGGATAATAATAACCGCAAAATGCAGGATTTTCCGCACAAAACACATGCCACATCACAGCTGTTTCCACCTTTTGACGGGAAACTAAAACAAAAGCCTGACTTTGGCATGCTTTCTCAACCTCACAGTCTGTGGAGCGAGTAAAAAATGGCCTTAGAGCTTCCCATCCATCCCAACTGGAGGACCCTCATTATGGTGTGAGATTTATATATGTATATGCAGAGGGGGAGAGATTGAGATAGATAGTGTGTGGGATACTGGAGCAGGGAGGAGACAAAAGATAGGGCACAGTCATAATGAGCTGTGTTTATGTGTAGCGTTGCTTGGCCTGTTGACAGCGGTTAATGAAGTTACAGTTAGTGGGGGGACCTGCTGGCACTAATTAAACTTACTGTCATTAGCAGTGTTGAAAAGAGGAGGTGCTGCAGCTGGAATGGGAGGAGAAAACACAGGCAGTCCATCAGAGCAGCAGCAACACACACACACAAACAACACACAGGAGCTGTATGTGACGAGGGAGATTAGATATAACTTTATTGTATACGGAACTCCTGACGTTGCATTCAACTTTTATACAGTGACACAAATCCTCTTAAAAGCTGACAGACTCAAAAATAGAGGCGGCTATTTTTTTTTTTAAAAGCAAAAGATTAACAGTATATCTACTCCTACAGGGGAAAAAACTGTGATATGAAGTGATATGAGGTGTAGTATTTAAACATACGGTATATATACACAACAGTCTATCAAGTGCCTAAAGAAAAAAGTCAACAGAGTTTATATTAAATAGCAGATGCAGGAAATATTTTACACCTAAGTGAGTCTACAGTGTGGACTGGCTCCTGTAGAAGCCACAGCTCTGACATCTGGAAATGTTGCAGTCACCACCGAGCTGTTAGAAAGTGGGAGAGAGCTCGATTGACTGTCACAGAGTCTGAGTGGAGCTCAGTGTGTGCCATCTTAACCACAGGCCCATCGTAGCCTGTAATCCAACTCACCACCAAAGCCACCGCTGTTGGCTGCCTGCGCAGACCAAGCCTCACTGTTTGTTTATGCAGCACGTAGACCCAGCCATTAAAAGTGGGAAGCCTGTCAAAAATAAAAAGAGACTTTTCATGTTTGAGGGCTGCAATTGTGGCTCTTGTGTGATGTTTTTCCTCCACACTGACCCTTTGCTTTGAGGTCGGGAAGCCGCTTAACCCTGGTCTGTGGAGCCAGCGGATTGGCTGGGCCAAAAGCAGTATTTTTGAATGTGGTGGCGTAGTGGATGCCTCCGGCAGAGGTACTGTGGTTGCGTGCAACGGCTATGGCTGTGTAACCAAGGCAGCCTACACATCATTATAATGGCTCCTCAGGCAAAGAAGCCAAAGATCCTTCATAAATGTGCACATAATTTCCCTCATTATGTCCAAGTTACCTTTGCTCATGTTCCCCAAACCTCACTACGAGGCAAAGTTAACCATGCAACAAGCTGAGAAAAGGACGATGAAGACATAGAGGTGTAGCAACATTTTTGTACTAAAATGCTTAAATAATCTGTATGACTATCTGTGCACAACATGCAACCCAGCCATTTACAAATGATACAAGCTATTTAAAACAGATGCTCCCAGCTCGCAGCCATTCAAATACTAAAGGAGTGCAGGGAGAATGTGGAAATTTGCTATGTAGTTAACTTGCGACAGCCACCAATTAGGTTTACGATTCGGGCGCCTTTGGGCCACTGTCGCCAGGCCTCAGTCTCCCTCTGATGTCATTACACAAATCTGCTGCAGTCTGACAGAGCAACAGGGCTGTAGGACACAGGGGGAGAAGGAGAAGGAAAGTTGGCTCGGCTCCTCTCCTCTGATAGCAGCAGATAAGCCGGCCTTGGGGCCTCTTATCTCATCTGTGGATCCTGTGTAAATGTAAGTTTTAGTCTGGCAGATTACATCAGCAGAGCCTGTTGGGGACAGAGGCCGGCCGGCGGGGGACCGTGATGACTCCCCTCATGCGACAAATGCATCCCCTCCACCCTTCATGGACTAACAAAGCAGGACTGGAGTGTACTGTGGGAGATGGCTCCTCTCAGCCAGTTAAAGTGAGTCCCCAAAGGAACTGGAATTAAAACTGTCAACTTCCATTTAGTCCAAAACGTTCACCCCACAGCATTTGCTTTCACTGTCAGCTGCAACCTATGTGCAGTGATAGTGACACTAGTGGACAGCACGCCTCACTTTGGATAAACGTCTGTATTACAGCTGTGTGACGGTGTGTGTCCTGACAGGAGAAGAGCCGACCAGCTGACGTGGGATTGTCCCTCTGCGGTCCAGGGGCCACAAAAGTGCAATGTGACTGTGCGAGGTTCATTTTAGGATACATAAACACACCCTCCCTGTTTGGCTAAAAGTCTGTCTATCCATGTACTGTATGTACAGCGCATTCCAGCCAGACAAAGAGACAGACAGGCCACATCTGGGGAGTGACCAATGGTAGGCCGCCCCCCCTTCTTTCTTCTCTCCCTTCTCCCTGCTCCCTGAGTCTGTCATCCCACCCAGGGAGGGGAAGTGGTGAGGTTGGAGTGGTTGGCCAGACGGGGCCAGCTGTGTGACCACAGACCTCTGAGTGTGTGTATGTGGGAGGGAAGGAGGGAGGGATCCACAGGCTTTATTACAGACCCGACTACACACAGGGCCTCACAAACAGCTACTTTACAGCCAGCGGCAGCCACTGAGTAGCAGCAGAAAACACTGAAGGATTTGTCCTGTGACAGCATAAGAATGTGTGCTTGTGTGTTACTATTACACATGAACAACAAGCAAACAAGCATGTTTTTTCATGCATACTTAAATATATGGCTGGTTCATTTCTACACTGAAAAAGAAAAATAAACTTAGTTGTCTCATGCAAAATAATCAGATTAAGTCACTGAAATGACAAAGTTACTAAGGTCATAAAGATGTAAAATGACCCTGGCAGTTTTGGGAGCAATGTGTTGTAACAGAGTCTGCTGCCAACTCATATCAGCTTAAGGCGACTGTTGCTGGACTGCACCGTCAGCCGGATCACAGGACAGAGGGTCTCAGAGTGATGATGTCACTGTTTTGCTTCGGTCCCCCGGGCAGTGATTTATGAGCTAATCTGGGTCTGTCTCTCCAGATTCCAGGTCTTTCTCTCCCTGGGGAGCTGCTAATGGTACAGTGGGATGGAGCCACCATGCAGCAGAAGTCCTCTCAGCTCATAGACCCTGACATCCATCTCCATGATTACACACCAAGAGAAAAAAAAAAGAAAGAAAAGAAATGGAACAGCATTGACTTCATTTTGCAGCACACGCAGATGTACACATACACCACACACAAGCATGCACACAGACTCGTGTGGACCAGTACGCACACCCACTTGCACAGAGGCAAATACAGAATGAATTAAGCATTGCATATATAACCTTGGCTATTTGCAATTTGTCATGCAGCCCAAGAAAGATAATTGAGGCAACCTCCCAGTATGCAAATAGAATGATAATCAGCCTGCGCCACTCTGCCAAACACATATGCACAGAAAAAAATAGTTACATTGTTAGCAATTTCTAATAGAGGACACCTATTGACCCATTTTCTCTTGGAAAGCAATTTGTCCCTCCAAAATAAAACTAATAGGTGGCAAGATGAATGGATTAGAGTGGGCTAGACTGGGTGCACCATGCCACGAGGCACTAAATCACCAGATTATTAGTTTTATGAGCCAAGCCCATGAGAGAATAATTGCTAATGTTCCCAGAGTAACCAAGGGAAATAAAGGTAATGGAGCAATTTATAAATTCTGATTGGTATACATAGAGAACTTCCAGCCCATCTCCTTTGTTATTTTACTGCTCTCGATAAAATACGCCCCAAGCCACACAAACACCAGGGCCAGCTATCAAAATCAATACAATCACAGAACCGCGAGTGCTGCTTCTGCTCTTTTGTTATTTTTAGTGCAATGCAGCCTGACTTGCAGTTATAAATCAAACTAATGTGGAAAGTAAAAAAAAAAAAAGCACCAGCATCAGCTTCCATTTCTTAACTTCATTTAGCCTGTCTAAGAGACGAACGGATGATGATTCACCTGTAACACACTTGCTGCGTAGGTGTGTGTTGTTGACAACAAAGACAAGCTCTGTCTAAAGTCACACATTGCAATTTGGCTTCCAGAGCTGTTAAGATCGTCCCACAGTGACGTAGAAAGACAGACAGAAGAAAGACAGGGTGCTGAGGCCAGCAGGTGTCCTGTTAAATCCACCAGAGCTCAGATGAAAAACCATCCTTCACTCATCCTGTTTGTGTGACCACACAACTTTCCATCATACAGGCCCAAATCCCTAATTTCCACCTCTTCACAGCTCTCTGATGTTTAAATTGCAAGTTGCAAGTCCAGAAGTTGTCTGAAATGTTCTGCAGATGTAGACTCTTCTCATGTGGTTCATGAAAGCAGAGATTTATCTGGTTAGAGAGGGCTCGTTGCTTTGCGGCCACAGTCTGCCTGCCTCATACTGAAGTCGAGGTGGGTGGTCTTTAGTGTCTTCTTATCCCTGTTTCTCAGGAGGATAAACAGCACGTATCATGCAACAATCAACTCCTGTTGTTATATTTCAAACAAACTGCCTAATTATAATTTTATTAAATCGAAACAAGCCAACATGCTGCTTAAACTGCACGTGTGCGGCTATAGCTTCTAATGTAATTCGATGCACTGCTGTATTGAATTACACACTGAAGTCAGGGTGAGGGGAGGTTAAACAGAAGACGCGTAGAAAACAACATGGCAATATGGAGGCAAGATGTCATATCATCTCCCAGCTCTGAGCTGCTTGTCTGTTGATGCATCTGTGATAGATTTGCCCTGTGTTTGCAGTGTTTGCAGCAGAGAAGAGCTGGTGTCTTACCATATGCAGACACAGTACAGACACACACACACAAACATACACCACCAACACACTACTTGACCTTTCAACAGCAGTGATGACAGCTCACAAACTCCTCTTGTAACTGAAAATCTCCTCATATACTATCCACCCACTTCTTGTTTTTTCTGTGGTGCAACTGCATTGCTCACTTGGTATTTTCACTTCCTTGTCTCACAGGTATGAAGTAACACTTCAGACTTGCTCAGACTGCTCAGACTTGTTGGGTTAAGGTAAGTATCCTTTTTGTGTATTTAACGTTCATTCCTAAGAGGGTGATTCAGTGGAGACAATTTACTGCTGTCCTCGGGCCAGTATGTATAAATTTTTCAAATCCAGACTCCCACATATCTGCACTTTGTCATCCCATCTGTACTCCTGCAGTCCCACAGAGAGAGTGTTTTTGGGTCAGATCGTTAGTTCATCATCACCTCACATTTCCTGTTATGAAATAGCATGACACCCGACACGGTTTAAACAGATCTTAACAAACCATAAGAGCGGAAACGACGTAGGATGGAAGTTTATCTCGCGGTGTGAAGATTCAGCTACACTGCATTTTTTTTCCAATTTTTTATGCTGACGCTAAAGCATTTTATTCTGGCTTTACAGTATCATTTAAATTGAAGCAGGTTTTAAAGCAATTCACTATCAACCTCAAATGTCAATTTAATTCCACACACAACTTTCAAGAACCACTGACAGCAGGACGCGAGCTCAGACATGGAAATTGATTTTCCAGTGGATTGATTCCTCCCCGGATCTTGAGCTGATCTACAGAGAAAGAAGCAGTAATGACATATTCTGTGATCCCACAGTTTCTATACAATGTGGTTAGGTTTTATCCAAATGCGACAAGGCCTGTAATAAATCTTGTCTTCCTTCCATCAGCCTGCCAGCAGCTGGGAGCTGTCAAGGGAAGCCACCCCAAGCAAAATGTTATTCCAGCTTGTTAGTGTTTGAAGTCACAGCAAGCTGGGCTGCAGAAGCTGCTGCCTGTGGTTTATGGCTTGTGGGGTTGCTCAAGATATGGAGTCTCACTTTCCAAGTCAGGATGTCTCACCGCCATTGAAGCCACAACTGTAGCTGTGAGATAACGCAGGCACGTTGAGAAGAAAGGACTTCAGAGCAGTCATGTGGTCTTGACTCAGTGAGTGACAACATTAGTGTGTGTGTGTGTGCGCGTGTGTGTGCGTGCATGTGTCTGCATTGCCTCAGTTCATGTTGTTTTTCCACATCTGCCTACTGTTACATTGGTGCAACCACTTGCTGAAACACTATTGCCTTCTCTTCTTCTTTCAGATACTTGCTTTAATCCAAAAAACAAGCTCTTTATGCAGCCCAGGTTATGTCATGACAAAACATTTTTATGCTACTTTTCATTGCGACAATATATTAATAAGGTAGTCCTAGCAAACTAGGAAAAATGAATGTATTTTAATGCAGACAAAGAAAATGGATAATGAGTATTAAAATGGATATACAATTGTGTTTCTGTGCAACAGACGGGTACATGTTCATACTCCACAACAAGGCCACAAAGCCACATAGCTCCTTTGATTTCTGAAATTTAATAATGTCTTGAAAATCCTGGCTCAGATGAGTGTCTCAGTGATTAGAGTTGTTGTATTTAACCACAGCAGGTCAAAGGTTGTCAGACACCAAGTGTATCCACTGCTCTAGTCTCTGATATTTTTTTCTGTAATTGTCATTGTTGCACTGTGGGAATAATCCCTCAAATTCCCTCATAATCACAGTGAAGACCCTTTAGAGACAAGCGATAATCAAACAAGTGACTCCTGCTTAAGAGTTTGCAACTCAAAGCAATTTTACTGGACAGTGTGTGTGAAAACATTATATATACAGAATTATATAAGAATAAAGACAATGAGTGACATAAGAAGCATGCAGATGTTTTTTTAAACAGCAGTCCTGTATTAAAAACATACAGATGTACAGTATTTTGAGAAAATCATACCTAAGTGTCAATGGTAACATAGTTATTATGCAGTCCACTTTCAGTGAATTATAATATAATATTACTAGAGGCATTAATGTGTAAACATCATTTTAATGGTTGTATCTGGTTGAGGTGGTGCATATATTGTTTGACCTGCATATATTGTTGTTAAACCTTTATGTGTTTTTTATGTGGAAATATGCTAATTAACATGTATAGCTGTCAAATAAATGTTATGGAGTACAATATACTGGAGTGAACAGTTAGACAAAATTGAAATGAAGCACCTCAAATTGTAGTTATGGATAGCACATAAGTACAAAATAGTAGTTATGGATAGTACACAAGTACTAACTATCAATTAATTGTAAGAAATTTACATTTAGCAGTGCTAACACAGCAGTGCTATCCACAGTTCATATTAACATCATCATCAGTGCCTCTACATACGAACTAATGCTTATTTCTATCAGCATTTGTCTTTCATACCAATGGTTATTTGGTTATTGTCAGTAAAAAATAAATTCCCATTATCATTTCTCAGAACATAAAGGGCATTTTGAGGCAAATAAGTTGTTTAATCAAAACAACAGTCCAAAACACAAAGATATTTAACCACAAAAGACAAAGAAAAGCAGGAAAACCTCATATGAGAGGCTGTAAACAAAGAATGGTTGGCATTGTTGTTTAAGACATGACAGATTGCCAATTAATTTTCTGTTGGGTTACTAATTGATTGATCAATTCAGATGTAGTTCTAATAGGTGAGAGTAAAAATCACCCATCCATTCACCTTGTGTTCGTTGGGATGAATACCCCAAAGGGTAGAAGACAGAGGCAGCTAGAATAAAGTGCTCTCAGTGCAATGACAGGGACGGATGTGAAAATGTCTCTTATGTACTAGTATGAATAAACCATTAGAGCTTAAGTGAAGGACATGCAGATACTAATTGGATATGCTTGGTTGATTCTATTAAACTACGAAGATAAGGTTAGGCAGAAAGGTCAAGAGGGCAATGTGATGCTCCATCTGATTCAGTGATAGTTTTCTCCCAAACCTCCTGCCCTCCCCCACCCCACCCTCACACACACACACACACACACACACACAGACACATGACCTGAGGGTCAGCTGTCGTGACTGCTGCTCCTGCTTGTCCTTAGGGACAGCGGGTGGACAGGCTATTGATCAGCCGGACTATTATCTGAGCTGAAGCTGTTTATCATGCTGTCTGCTCTCAGCAGGGAGCCTCCATCTCTAATGGACCATGGTAGGCACTCCCCTGCACCTGTCCTTGTCACCCTTGCACCTTAAGCACCATCGATCCCCACATCACCCGTCCTTGCCCCCTGTTGTACCTCTCCCTAGGGTGGGGTGGCTCCTTCTGTACTGTCAGCACTGAAATATGTTTCTCATTTGTGTCGCCCTGCTGATGATTCTCTCCTCTGTCCTTTTAGAAATCACCGACACCCTGGTAACTGTGGTTTGGAAACAATGATGAGCATATCATCATACTCTGACCTCTGACATATTCATGCTCATCAAGTAATCCAGCATGAAGCAATGATATTTCTCCTCATGGTAATCATGATGTTAAAGGGCAACTCCAAAAATTTACTGCGTCACTTGATAAAATAAAGTTTCAGAGCTGTCAAAGACATATAAAAAGATAATAGTCATTTTAAAACAACAGAAGCTGAAATATTCTTAGTTTGGGTCAGAAACACTAGATCCTACATTTCTCAAAATACTACTTTAGAACATCTTTTATTGGCCATTTCTGCTTGGTAAACAACGATGCCTTTTGAATCCACCTCTCCAGTTTAAAACAGACTTTTTTTAAATTTGTCTCCCAACCCAAGTGGAGACAACCTGAATGACATCACTGTGACATCATGAGTGTTATTTTATAATATCTTAAATAGTTAAATTATTCTCACAGGCTGAGTAGGACAATCCATGATTGCCAAACTGATCTTGACGTGTAAAATAGTGGCATGCTCCTTTAGATTTACCAAAATTATGTTGAGTGTGCAGTATGCTTGTAATCTATTTCTCACATTTTCCCTGATGACAAATAGAAAGATACAGCCCAAATTTGCTTATAAAGCTTGAGTGTATTTTCCATTGATAGAGGGTGACCTACTATATGTGCTCACTAGATGAGATAAAACCATGTCCAGTCACACACTTTGAGGCAGTGGTCAATATCAGTCTTGTGTACAGCAGAGCTGTTACACTGGCTTATTAAAAAAGAGGCAGTAAATGTCACACACCAGGAGCCAGGGCCATAAACAAGCCAGTGGACAGTGGTTATTCAGAGGTCACGCAGAGTGCTCAGTCGTCTGTGGCGGCCGGCCGGGGGAAACAAAGTGATGAGGATTTAATGATATCCAGCTTTGTGGCTATTGATAGCAGAGTCAATGGGCTGCACTGTGGGTGTCTCTCTGATACACAGCAGATTAGCAGCTCTGTGCCAGATGAAAACGTCAGAGATCAATAGGACACAGGGGAGAATCAATAATCGTCCCACTACTCTGTGGCTTTCATTTGGTGGATTGCTCTGGTCCTTTATGGCCTGCCGTGCTGTCAGCGTGCCATTAACTGCATTCATAAAACATGCATCAGAGATCTGTCACGGGCATCATATGTTAATGCCTGCTGCTAATGAATATGAATGCTCTGTTCATAAGCCAAGTCTCCCTCTCATTACATTGCTTTACACCTCACTGAGCCCGGAGAGCTCGCCTTGGATGAAATGTAAATCACTTCTTTATTGGAGTAAAATGCATGACTATCATACTAAAATGCCATGCAGATGAGAACAAAATATACTCACTTTGCAGTAGATCGAATGCTTTGAAGCCAATAGTCTTGTAAAAGTGTGAGAAATGAGTGGGCTAATTGCAGCATCATCACCGAGCCTGGGATGAGGAAATAACAGAGAGTATTCAGTCATGTCCTCAAAACTATAATCAGCATTACCTGGCTTGTCGCGCCTCATTATAGTCCAGAAATCTTAGATTAATTAGCATTATTGTGCACAGTGAGAGAGAGAATTGGACAGTAATTACATTAACCTTCTGGACCACACCTTGTCTTTTTACAAGACGTGTCTGAGCAATAAAAGATTGCTACTGCATAGATGATTACTCTTATCCTTGACAGTGTCTGCCTTCCAAATTGATCCAATTAGCCATTCAGGGCTAATTTAATTACTTGGGGGGCTGTTATAGCCTCTCTATCTTTCTGTCCTTGCCACCAGGATAATCATAACTCTGAGCAAAGGAACAGATTATCTTTAGCACATGCATGAAGAAAGCAAATTGAATCTGATATGGGAAAACACATTAACAAGTCCCCCTCACAGCAACTGGATGCAAGCAAAAACATCTCTCTTTGTCCTGGTTCCTCATGTATTAATGTCCTCTATAGTGAGCTTAATCTTCAGCGCTGACAAACCAGCAGAGGAGAAGCTAGGGGGACTAGCTTTGTCACACTTATCCGTCTATGAAGTCTCTCACTTGGTAAACTTCCGTAGAATATCAATCACTTTAAAAAAGGGTTTCATTTTAGACACTAATGAAGGTGAGAGCTAGTTCGTATGAAAGAACATATCCATATGATTAGTATGCATGGGGCAGGCTAGTAGTTGATATTAGGTGAAACCGTCCTCATGCACACAGAGTAATCTCATCTGCTTCATTTTGAGCACAGCAGTGGAACGCCGGGCACGTACCAATCTCCTCTGCTCCAGGGACAATACGGGTTTGAGAAATGAGAGGTGGAAACCACTGCATTGCCAGCCACATCCATAATTGGCAAACCGAACAAGATGAGAATGAACTCTGGGCTTGGCTCGTCTTTGTTGTAATTAAGATGAAATTCAGCAATCATTTAAACTCACAAATGGAGGTCTGACAGGAGGCCAAGGGCCCATTGAAATACCATTGGCTTGCAGTTTAGGTATTTATCTGTCTCTGCAGAACGGAGGAGCCGGTATTCAAGTTTCCTCAATCAGGACTGGGATCCACTAAACCTTTGAGTAAAGTTCAAACAGTAATATATCAGAGAAAGCATAAAATATCTCTGCTATAATTGAATATGAAATTAGATGCAGGAAAGGATATCACAAATTAACCCAGTTTGTGCAGTTGTAAATTTATGTAAGATTAGAGCTTCCGTTCCTACACTGTACATATGAAAGAAAGGCTAATATACAGGCTATATCTTGTATCAACTGTTGAACAGTTCACATACTGTGTAGAAAAGACAACATAAAAGATCCACTGTAGCCAAAATCTGTTGAATGTCCTGAGTTTTTTTCTGTTCTTTGAGTTTTTTTCTGTTCTGTTGTATCTCCTCATCTCTCTGTGGGTTCAATTCGTAAGCATGACGTGTTAGATTCAGGCCAAGTTTTGGAGCTAATGAGTTGAAACAGATCCAGGGACTTGGTGTTCACAACAGCCAGTGGGAGCCACATTAAAAGGCTGTGTGTTTGCAGCTCTGCTCGTCCTACGGGGGCTTTCTTCAATGCCTGTGTGTGAGTCTCACTTGGTCATGAGCGAAGCGTATAAACAGAGCTTTAATCAGGGAATTGTTTGGGGAGAGTTCTTTTAATCTGTGATTATAACACCAGATCAATGAGGATTCCTGCTCTGAGCCGTGTCAGTGATAAAAACGGAGGATTTACATCAAATATTCATAGCCAGATTTCCCAGAGGATTCACCGCCACAGACAACCACTGACTTTTATTCTATCCAGAGCAGATGGAAAACAAAACCACCAAGTGAATTCTCTGTAAAGACTGCGCCAAATTGGGTCTTATGTAAGGAAAGTTGCAAACTGCAGTAATTATCTACAAAGTGCTGCTTTATGATATGAGAGAACTTTAAACAGAGAAAAAAAATGCACTTTCTTGCCATCCTCCCCCTGCAAGCGTTTGGATGGCGAGCCAACAACACGTTTGACACGGTTACAGAATAGTATTGTACAGTCAATGAAAGTAGCCTCCTGAGACAAACTCAGCCTTGTCATCAGATGGAGTTTGGTCTTCACTTCATGATTCCCTCTGAGGAACTGAGGCATAATTTAATAGTGGATTAAGTGCAACAGTACAATGAATAATAAACGATTACTGTATTACCTAAGTGAAACAATGAACAAGTTTTAGGGATTAGATCGATAGACGTCTCTCGCTGGCCGCTGGCAAATTGCAGAGGTGTTTGAGGTTAAAAATGTAAGTGTTTTAATGATGCAGTAATGAAAAGAACACCTGTTTAATTCATTGGTTATTTTCACTCATTTCTTCGTTATTTACCTTTAATCAATGCATTAAACTGCACCTGTCCTCTGAATGGTGGCTTTTACTGAAGCACAGTGTTACTTTACTTTGCTATTTTGCTAACAATTCAGAACCATTTGACGTAACATGGTCATTTGTAATAACACAGAATTCAGAGAACCAACACAAGCTCATAGCAATGCGAGCCAATTTAATCTTTTTTAATGTTTGATGGTATTTGCTTGAAAGCGAAAGCAACAAGTACATAATTATCTGTCTAATTAAGCTGCCAAAACACAAGCACAGTGCTGGAGCACCTCTGAAACAGTGAGTGCACCATTCATTAGCATGTGCTATAAGCTTATTAATCATCTAACAGCCAATTAGCACACTGTTACCATTTGCAGTGGGTGTGTAAATAAATTCCTGGGTTAATTTCTTCCTCTGATAATAAAGGGAACATTATGAAAATTAGCTCTGTGACTATGTAAATGATCTATGTCGTTAATTGCATAGCAGCGATAGATGTTTGCCATGAACCGGGCTGGTGATGCAACAAATATTTCCCGGGCTGTTAGAGAAATTAATCGGGTAGCTGCTGATTCCCTGGAGGAATCCACAAGCTACAATAATGACATTTATCCAGCCCTCTGGCACACTGATAATGACAATGTCGCCGCTTGGCAGCAGGCCAGTGGGAGGTGAGGGCGATGGTGTGGGGCTGGCAATCATCTCTGAGAAAGACAGCACGGACACACACACACACAGAGGCAGAAAAACAGTGGGCTTTAAGGACTAAATCAGCTCTTGTATCACCCACTGGTAATTAATAATAATTGCTTTCTAATAAGGGCCATGCCATTAGCAAATTACCTCTCTACTGAAATGCAACCGCAGCAGAACATGCTGTCATTGGAAATGGAATCTAATGCGATTCACTTGACCAAAATAACAAAAAAAAAAAAAACACACACATACTCACATAGCCAAACACAAACACACACTGAATTCATTGAAAACAACTGATGACCACTCACTGTTAATGGAATTAGATGCATAATGCATTATGGCTGTCAAAATAATGTCATCACTTCCACAGACGTCAAACTGAATCATTGTGCAGCTCTGACAGGAGAACTGAGGGGGATTTTACTGTTCATGTTTTATTTTGGGTTTTTTTTAAATGGACAAGCCAAAGGAGTGAGAGATGTTTGGATGTTGGAAAAACAAAAAGTGAGGTGGGGCTCTGTTTCCTTTTGGTTGAACTCCACCGCCCTTCCACCTCCCCCACAGTGTTCTGGCCTTGTGATAAATGCTTCAAGCTGGTCTTAATCATGCGTGTGACAGAGGAGGAAATGGAGGCCAGTGCAGACAGACAGGATGAATGGAGAATTTACTTCAGGTGGCATCCATAAAAACAGCCCTCTGTGCAATACTTCCCTCGTACTGCTGACAACGTCTGGCCACTGACTGCACAGCTCAGACACTTTAGCAAATACTCTCTGCAGGGCCGACCAGATGAAGAATCACTAAAGCCACAGAATTCAGAGTGCAAATGGATCCGTCCTAAGAACAGGACTAGTTAACTTTCACATCTGCATTGTTTGCATGACTATTCACAGTTGAGCTTGCTGTTATCCTGTGCTTTCATGATTATCAAATCAAGGGGCATATTAAAAGGACTTCATTTAGCTGGCTGGACCACAACTATTTTGTCATATTGTTATGTAAGTGAATGTTCTGAGTTAGTGTTTATTTATCAGCTTTCTCGGTGCAGCCAATTCCTCCCTCCTCCTGCTGCCCAATCAATTAACACACGGGTAATACCAGGCCTATTAGAGGCAGCCAAAACCTTTCCAGCCCTGTCATCTGCTGTTGGAACAATTGCTTAATATAACACCAGACTCAAAGGAGCACTTACCGGGGCCCAATCTTCTGGAATCAATAACAACAGGCAGGCTATATTGTTTCAAACAAGGAAACAGTGGGGGATGAGAGGGCAAGAGGAGAGAGATGGGAGGTGGGTCAATATGAGTGCTTGGGTTTAAGAGACGCTGGCTCAGCCATAAAAAAAAAACAAAAAACAAAACATGTGCCCTAAAGTGCTGCTGTTCTCTGACATGGATATAAGCACCACTTCCTGGGCAGAGCATAGGGCAGAGGGTCTGTGTGTTGTAAGGTCTGAGAAAGGACGTGGCCTATCACCGGGTCTCTCCACAACTATGAGAAAAGTCATGAGGTTTAACCTCTGTAGCTGCAGCACAACAGCTAAAGGGCAGCAGCCTGGGGGGAGACGCTGTGCGACTGTCTACAGCTTTTGTCACAGGCACTGTGGGGCGCCGCGAGGGAGTGGCAGCAGCCGTGGCATTTAGGGTCAGGGAAGATTTCATTTTCTTGATAATTCTTCAGGAGCTGTCCATCAAAGTTGATGAAAATTCAAATTGTGCCGCAAGCAAATGATTAGAAAGGCATTTGCCATCCACATAACACAAATGTCACCACCTCGCTAGCATAACAATGACAGGGCAGAGCTACCCAGCCGAGCTAATGGAGAGCATTTTTCTAGTAAGTGAAGCTGTCGCCTCTCTGGGGCCTGTCAATGTCAGAGCTGCAAGGATCGCATCATTTCCTGTGCCAGCAGGGCGAGCTGGCTGGGGACACCACAAGGTATCGATCTGCCTGTAATCACATGAGCAGTTTTGGCTTCAGGAAAACTTCATCCTGAAGTGCTTAGCTTTAAGGACAGGATGCAATATCTTTTCACAGTGCAGGAGAGGAGTGAAGGAAGGCGGGAGAGGGATACAGTGTCAGTGGTCTTTACTGCAGGCCTGAAACAGAAGAACAGACAGAAATTGACGGCATGCTGTCATCAGTACCGGAGGTCTGTCCCTGAATGACCTAGTGGAAACATTTGTGTGAGACCTCGTCACCACAGTCCAATAACAAATCCTTACAGTTTTCTGCTCCCAGATCAGTTTGGTTTGATCAGTTAAGTGCAGGAAAGGGGCCCAATATCATTTTCAAAAATTTTCAAAAAGGATCAGCATCAGGGAGGGAGTGGATAAATAAAAACCAACTGAGAATTTAAGACGCCACGTTCCTGAAATTCTGGGTTTCCTACTTTGAAAGAGAAAGAATGCTTTCTGAGTGTGCGCTCATGCTATTACAAAATGATCAGTGTGGCTGAATGGCGTCAACAAATTGCGAATGTCTGTGAAAAGTGAAGAGGAAAAAAAAGACGACAGGCTTTCTGATGATGGAAATTTGAATAATTGTCTATTTTGGGAGCAGAGGAGGTGGTTTTGACTAACAAGCAACGGGTGAATGATCACACCTGCATCTTTGGATAAAGAACACCAAACCTCGACGGACAGAAAAAGGATCGACTGAGTGAGAGAGTGAGGAAACAGGTGAAGAGGAGGTGTGAACTATAGCGTTCTCCCAAGAGGAGTGTGATCATTTCTGCCTCTCATCTCACTTCTCTTTGATGTATTCACATGAAAGTATCACCAACGCAGATGCAGAGTCTCCAAATGAAGGTTTAAATGTCGGAAAACTGATTGTTGTACATGTGTATTAGGGAATTTATGATTTTAGATCACTTTATTGTAAACAAGCTGCCAATAAATACAACAAGAAATCTGTTTCCCTAAAGATTTACACAAAATAACAAAAGAATAGTAAAAAAAAAAGAAAAGAAAAAGATAAAAAGAAATAGAGAAAAACAATATGATTCCTTCCATATTGGGTTTGAGCTCTTTGCAAAGAAACACTTAAATTGTGAATCTGAGTGAATATTTACTGTCAATATATTGGCGTAGAAGCAGGTGTGAATGCAGACAGATAGACAGAGGGAGCCGTCTGCTGCTGCGTGGCTGCTATCAAACAGCACACCATGACTTCTTCCAGCTTACAGCACGCTACCTGCATACGTCCCCCCAGTTGCCATGGTAATAGAAGCTGGCGTAAGTAGTGACGGGCCAACCACAGACATCAGAGCGGCTCTTAAGCAGGAACATCAGACGGCTGCTGGCGGAGGTGATTTATTAAGCCCACGTTCAAAGTCCATCTGAACCATAACAAGCCTATAAGCATGCAACGGATCGAATACATTAAACTGGTTGAGAAGGCCCTCTCCCTCTTCATTATGGTGTTCATATTACATTCCACCATGCATGAAAGGCTGAATGAAAGGACAAACAATACTCTGAATAAAAGATACTGGAGTGTGCTGAAAATCAAGCTCCCAATCTTATTTGGAGCATATCATGTTTATGCACAGAGAGCCATAATTTGCCGCTAAATAATTGACTTCCCCCATGTTAAGATCTCAGGAGACCCTTTCAGTTTATTCATTGAATGGCCTTTGCAGTGTGCGCAGCATATTAGCCTTTCAGAAATGTCTTGTCAGGCCCGCCACCAGGCTGTATGTAGAGACTCTTCTCCTCCACGCCTTTCCCTGAATAATAACCTTCAACTAACCTTTAAACCACAGTGAATAATTTCAATCCTATTTTCATATCAATGGCTGAGTCAAGCCAGGCAATTATCTTTTATCCGCTATACTTTGCTGTCAGTGGAGAGAATAATAAAGTTTTCCCTTGTGAAGAGCTGGAGAAGGGAGAAAAGAGAGGGAGCCAAAAAGCAGAGCAAGATGCTGGAGATGCTATCTAAAGACATGAATGCAACGATGAATTATTCAGTAATGACTACAAGATCTGTCATTAAAAAAAAGAAGCTCTGCTAACATCTGCACTGTGTTCTGAGGGGGCTGAGCAGAGCAGGGCATTGACGCCAGAACGCCTCTGAAGATAAACATGACAAATTGGCAGATCATCTGTTCAATTAGGATAGCAGAGCAGGTGTGCCGGTAAGGCGCCTGTGCCACGGGATGACACAGTTACCAAGCCAAACCAGAGGCATGATGGGAAATACCTTGTTTGTGTGACAGTGATTTAGAGCGATGCACCAGAAGGATACCCCAAGAAAAAAAAAAAGGATATTCCCCTTGGTACTCATTAAAATTCGACTGCAGACGGCACCCTGCCCCTCTCACCCTCCCCCCCTCAGTTTCATTGCCTCATTCTTCTGCTTTTGGCTCCTCAACTGCCTGACTGGACCTTCCAGGATCATTTCTTATTAATCCATAAAACATACCGCGCTGGTGATTGGATTGAAGGGAGCACTGGAGCAGCAAAACATGAGATATGGAAAAATATCACACATTTCGGCGAGCAGGCAGGCAGGTTTGGGGGGGAGGCAGAGGGGTGTAGAAGAGAATAAGTGGTGAACAGGGAATGGGCTATGTGTGTGAGAGATGACGTTGGGGGGGGGAGGGAGAATCATGGGGCCAAAGAAGGGAGGGGAGGTATAGAGAGAGGGAGAGGGGGTGAAAGCAAGAAACATGTTTTGAAATATTAATCCGTGGTTCTGGCCGTGGGCTGGAGCACAGAGATGAAAAAAAAAAAAGCAGGGGAACCTTTGAAGCGAGGGAATGTTCCCTGCATTCATGAAGAAGGCGCTGCACAGACGGCCATGTTGGTGGAGAACAACTGGGGCAGGTGCAATGTTTCTCCCTCACATCTGAGAACCCTTGTCTCCACTCCACCCCCTGTGGCTTATTGGTGCAGCATGTATTTAGAGTGCTCCCTTTTCCCAGCCCTGACACAAATGAGATGAGTGTGGTACACTCTCTTAATCCCTCGTGCCTTGTAAAGCCTTTGAAAGGAATTCTTACTGCGGTATAAACTATCGTTCACAGTCTTAAAGCAAGCGCATGAGGCTCTCTGCTGTGAGGGGAAGAAAACTTCCTGCATGCAGCAACCACTGGCTGTAGCGTCATCAAATTTAGGTGAAGAGGAAAAGTGTATAACAGGATCTTATTGAACCTTAATGACCTGCTGAAATCCTGCTGAGGGACTAATGGATTCAGCACTCTGTTGTGATTGCCCTGTGTGCCCGTTATAACTACGGCCCACTTATTCACAGCTCTCTGTGGCTGAGCGGCCAGCCAGTCAGCCAACCAGTCGCATCACCTCCAAGCCATCTCTCGGTGGTATCACACATGATCTCACTACACGCACAACAGCAGCACTCCCTGCTCTCTACACACAGCTGTGCAGCCACACTGCATGTGAAGCGGCATGAAGATGTCTGTAGGAAGTGGCAAAAAGTGAAGGCTCATTAAACATGAAAGAAATAAAAACTCATTTAGGTGGATAACTTAATATGCAGTCCTCGAATTTACAACGGCAAACACATCCGCTATGAAGACAATACATTAAAACACTTTGAAAAATCACATTGGGAAAAGTCATCATCATTAAAGCGTACTCAGGCTAAGTATCTTAGATGAATTATGCTCCCTGCATCAAAAGACAGCAGGAATAACATTGAGAGTGTGTCCTTTTCTCTTCTATTCTCTGGCAGCACCCTGCTGGGAAACTTGAAATTACCCTCTGTCTGGCTATTCTCCACTAATAATAATGATAAAGTTTTTTTCTCCCTAATTATGCAAAGAACTCTCAATTAGCATAACTCGTCCTCTGTGTCAGTACAAACAGTAGAACACCCCGCGGGCCCATGATGGTTTCATTCTCAGCCTGTTGTGTTTTTTTTTTTTATCATTTCTTTTTTCCCCCTGACTTCCTCTGGTGATTTAATGAAGATGTATGTTAATAAAAATAGCTGCAGTGGTTGTGGTGGTGCAGGTGTGAAGGAGCTGCTGTGGGAGGTGACGCGGTGTTTAGTATGCTGCCCTCTGCAGGCACCCCACGGGGCTGCAGTGCTGTGTAAAGTCATGCCTGAAGCCTTGGTGGAGAGGCAGTGACACACTCCCTCTCACACAGCCTGCAGCAAAGATTAAAGATGTATGTTTAGGGCAGATCAAATAGAATGCAGAATCCACAGGCCTACAGAGAGAAAACAACACATTAAAAAAGATTTTAAATAAAACCATACGTATTGCATGCTGGAGGGCTTTATCTGAGCCTGAAGTAGTGGCAGCCGATAACGTCCATCAAGCCTGCTATCATCAAAAGAAACAGGCATCCGGAAAACCAAAGCTACTGGTTGTGATTTGCGCATTTTAAGGACAATGCCGTCCTGAGGGGAAACCATGAAAGAAGCTGCGAACAAATGATGGCTGGGGTGTACGATCCTCTTCATGTAAATGAGTGTATAATGGGAGTGCGTTGCCACTAGGAGATGGCAATCAGTCCACGCAGACGCAGATAAGTGGTTCCTTGGACTCAATGGTGTCATTATAGTTTTTAAAAAATGCACACAAGTGTGAGAGGAAAATAAGACATTAAAGGCGGAGGAACACAGGCTGGGAAGTGTGTACTATGTACTACTTAGTGCTGATGAAAGTGCGTGAAGTCCTCAAGAGTTTGGCAGTAAACACTACAAACAGACAATCCCCAGAGAGGCCTATCACCTCCCTCCGCTTCCTCCTCCTCCACCTCCCTGTGTCTCAGATGAAGTGATCTTTGAGGGGGAACACCATTAAGACCACACGGAGGGCAAAGACACAGCATTTCTTAAAAGAAAAAAAGAGAAAGTCTAACCAGATGCCAGTAACCCTTGAATAGATCCACTAGTTCCACTGACTTGTGGTCTATCAAGTATCCTCAACACTGGAAAAAGTCACAGCTGAAGGTGTGAAGTGGACACCCAGCCACCGCATGACACAGCGATATCCAATCAGCGAACAACGTTTTGACACATCAGCAGCACTCCAGAGGGCCTGTGTCGACTCAAGTGTCCACATTCCTGCTCAGTGGGCACTCGGCCCGGCCAGGAACACACACACACACACACAAACTGACAGGGGCATGTACAATGTGCAGGGTGGAGCGATGTTTCCTGTGAGAAGTGGAGATGAAAGGTCACATTATGGTGTCAGATTAGACATGGCTTTGAGTGCGGCCCTCTCTGAGCTCGGTGAGACACATTAGAGGGACATGTTTTCCCATCGCCTCATTTGAGGCGTGCTTGTGAGCCTCGCAAAATCCTCTCCCCTCCTTACATCCCACTTCCACCGCCTCAGGCACTCACAGAGAAAGAGAGGCGAGAGTGAGAAAGAGAAAGACAGAAAGAGAGCGAGTGTGTATGTGTGTGTGTGTGTGTGTGCTGTGTGAAAGAGAGAGAGAGGATTTCACGAATGCCTTCATCATTTAAACGGCTGTGCTGTCGCTGGAGCGCAGCATGAATAATTCAGTGAGACTGCTCCTTCTTCAAACAGACAAATAGAACAGGATTACGCCTCCACAAAGCAAACGGTAAACACCACAATCAAAACAACAGAATTAATTAGGTAATTAGGGAGACAAAATAAATGTGAAATAATGATAAACTCTTCTGAGACCACAGCTGCAACTCTGTTACAGTATGCAAATATGCAGATTCAAGAGTTCAGAATACATTACAGGCTCAGAGGATTGTTTGAAATGAATGGCACTGGCAACAATTTCTGAAATGATGAGATTCAACGTATAATCCACATCCAAGCACACTGCTGAGGAGGAATTTCAAAAGTGTATTTGCAAGACGGTCTTGCACAAATCTATATGAAGCCAGTCAATCAGTGGTGATGAATATTCAAAGCCTTTTCCAGGAGATCATCAGCAGAGAATGTATTGCTTACTTAATGTTTATATTGCTTAAAAACTCTGGGCCAAATGGACTCACGCTCTTATTAATGCTTGTATTTGAAAGTTGAAAGAGATTATAAATCTTGTCTCGCAAGAATATATTTGTATATAAACACTGACACCGTTGAGTAGGAAAAAAAAACAGATGGAGGCTTATATAATTGAAGAATGAACAGAAATCCAGCTCAAGGATTTGTAGTTCATTTGCAGTCTAGAGTTAAGGCATTTATCTCCTTCTCATTCCAGCTGGAGTATTTCACTGCTCTATAGCCGATTAAAAGTGTAAGCAAAGAGAATCCGTCTCATCTCCAAGAAATCCAACCAAGTGAAGAACAAGTGACAAAAGCGCACAGAGTAGCAGGCCTACAGAGAATTTTGTTTGCCTTGTGATCTGGAAAGGTCAGGGCTAAACCCTCTGCTAGCAGCAATTAATGTCTTCGACTTGTGGTGCAGGAAGTACAGTGATCATCAGCCGACATCCTCAGCTTTCATCGCATGACAGAGCCTGGCATGGGGGGAGCTTAGGTGAATATGAGCTATCCATTTCAAGCAATATTTAAATCACATTTCCAATTTGCAGCCCTTGAACAGCAGTTTAGAGTGGGATGAGGAGGTTGAGGCATAATGACAGCTTCTCCGGGGTTTATTGAAAGCGATGAATGCTTAGAAGAGGGGATTGCTCAGTGTGAATTCATGAATTTGAGAGAGAGAGGGAGATTATTTAAGCAGAGATCAATTTGAAAGTCCTACAGCTCAACACTGATGCAACGTTTCAAGGGCACACAAAAATACTGAGCACGACCATGAGGAAAAAAAGAAAAAAAGATCCCTTTAACAGCCCGAAAAGCCTTTTGCCGCTGGAACAAATTAGCTCTCTAAATCTGATAATGCTTCCATCCAAACCAGTTTCATCAGCAATACCAGGGCAAGGGGGACACTACATGACACACTAGAATGGAGAAGCACTGTGTAGATACTGTGCAGCCTAATCTACCCACTGTATATGCAGCAGCAGCATGTAATGATGGATGACTAAGAGGATGAAAAACAAGCCTGGATGTCCACCAAAGCAGCAGCGGTGACAAAAATGAGAAACAATCAGTAGCCGTTGTGCCTTAGAGTGACTACGAATTTAAAGCTGAACTGCCTGTAAACTGCTGGGACTAACTATATTAGCCATTGCTGAATAAAAACCCCTGCAGACAGCATTAAAAGCTCTGCAAGACAGACTGCCATACAGTGTAGCTATCAAAGGACCAGAGAAACAGATCCCCTGTGTCAGGGGAAAGAAAAGAAACTACATCACTAATAAATGAACATGAGATACAAAGAAAAAAAGGGAAAATCTGGGACAAAAAGAATGAGGCGCACATATTTTGTGTGAATCTGGGAGTCAAATGGAATAGCGAATGAGGAGCTGCTGCTGCTGCTGTCCTGCAGGGGCAGGGCGACTGCTTTTCTACAGCAGCACATCCCCGTCTCTGCCAGCACTCATTTACTGATCTCATTAATATCCCTACACTGAGGAGGAGAGAGACAGCAGCCGTGAAACAGCCTCCCCCATCTCCTCCTCCACCTCCATCCTCTATGTGCCTGTTCCACTGGGTCCCCCTCCCTCTCCTCTCATCTCCGCCTCTCTGTAGTTCAGTAATTGGGCTCAGCTCATTGTTATTCAAAACCCTGTAGAACCAATTAGCTGCAGACCTCCTGACCCTGGGTTGCTATGTAATGGTGCAAGCTAAAGACTCTAAGTGAGGAAGCCAAGAGCAAAGGTTTTAAATTCCTTTAGTTCCTGATTAATAATCCTGTCAGGGCGATCAGAGACATTAAAGAGAGACTCTGGTTCGGCTCCTGCTTTTATGGCTTCTCCCTCATTTCTAGGCTGTCCATTAAAGCTTAATGATGCCGGGGGTCGCTCTCTCTCCTCTGTCTTGTCAGATAAATGTACAGTTAACAGGATGATGAGGAATCCTGATCCTCCAGCAATCTGGGACAAAAGCAGGCCTGTGACCCCGCTGGGGAGAAGTAGGGCAGCAGAGGGGAGGATGAACGGACAGCGGAGGCAGTGGTGGCGTGGATGGTGGATAGAGATGAAAGAGATTTGGCAGATAAAACCTGGGGTGGAAGGCAGAGATGAGAGGGATGCAGATAACGCCTCATGCAACATTGATGAGGAGACTGAAGGTAAAGGAAGAGCGGTAGTAAAGGCCACTCAGACAGCCTGGTGATACAAGTGATTTGTTTAGTAAGGACACAAGAGTGCAGATGTTGCAGAGCAACCTTAGATTGCCTCTGAGAAAATAATAACTAATAAACTATTACACCTGTTTATATTAGCTGGTATTACAGGAGGATGTGTCCATAAATTGATGAATTTTGCATAAGAGATAAACATGTTACATGCTGAGGCCACATTTAGATACTAAACAGCTCTCCAAAGCTTAAAGCATCTAAATCAGTATATTTCCACATTAACAATAGGTCATATTTCTACTTGTTTGAAGTGATGATACGCACAAAGCATTATCACCGGACTCTGCACTTCCACTCAGCTCTAAAGGGCTGTATGGTCTCTTTCAGGCTAGCCACTTCCCTCTGTCTCTAGTTTTTATGCTAAGCTAGGCTAACTAACTATTGGCTATAGACTTATAATTTACAGACAGATACAGTATATGAGTGACAGCAATCTTCTCACCAAAGTACCAGCAAGATAGTGAGGTATATTTTACCCAACTACTAAACTATTCCTTACTCTCCTGGACTCTTCCTTAGTCAGATCTGTTTGTAACCCCAAATGTATCTATAACAGGCTTGTTGACCATCTTTCTAGCAGTTTTTAGTTGTATAGAGCGGAAAACCACATCAAATCATCATGAGGCACAGAACCATCATTTCCAAAATCGGCCCATATAAGGCCACTTGCTTATCTTGTTTGTGAATCTCTCTGCAGGCAATTACAATTTTTTTAACCAAGACGACGCCAAGCTCACACCTGTTTTCTGAAACCTGTTTGGAAAAGTTGTGGTGTTTGCATTCCTGGAGCTGAAGTGCTTATTTGGTTCAGATCTCCAGGCTTGGCCGAGAGTTGTGGGAGGATTCACATGCAATGCTGTAAACACTGGCTGCTTCAAGCCCTCTGACACTGATGCATAGCCTCCCAGGCTGCAATAAATCCTTTTACAACAAACTCCATAAAGGCTCTTTGGTGCCTAAATATTTATGGTTGCCTGAGTTTCCCTTGAGGGTTGTTTTCTGTCAAAGTACCAACAGCACTAAGTCATGTGGAGCGACTCCAGACATCTTATCTGGGAGTCGGGGTAAAGGGCCTGGTGGTCTGGCCATCTCCGCCAGGAGAAGAACACACAGGGAGGAAAGGCCACTAATGAGTCTTTCTCCCCCATCACTTCCCCTCACCTGCCCGGTCTGATAGTGGATTCAATTGACCCGGCAAACAAACATACTGCTGCGTGACCTCTGCTGACCAGTCAGACAAACAAACAAACTTTTCGGTGTCAAAACTACCAAGCCGGCGACTGTCAGGGACCACAAGGCAGTCAGTGTGGGACAAATATGCTGGAAATATCAATGGAATAACGGACATGACAGGTGGTAACCGGACCTGGCTGCTGAATGACTCACAGATCACAGGGTCAAGTGGTGTTATCATTGCAGTGCACGCCAACAGTGTGTGGATATAAAATGGCTGGAGAGTAAATACAGGTGAGCAGACAGCGAAATCTCATAGGTGGCTGCCTCCCTGAGACGTGTCATTTTGCCCATTGCAGTGGTGCCGTCAGCTGCTAAACAAGGTGGCTCCTTGAAACAAGTGTCTCTAAAAAAGCAGCAGCGGGCCTGATGAGTCCTCAAGCATCCTCCCAGTGCTGTGATTACTGACGTTTACCCTCTTTAATATGTGTAATTCCCATTTTCTCTGATTCATGAGTAAGAGCCCTCAGGGGGACCACACTAAGTGGCAGTCTGCCAAAGCTCTCCTGTAGGAAAGGCTCTAAGTCACTTCTCCCTGAGCAGTTAGATACAGCGTGACAGTTACAGGTTGTCTCACTTTACCTTTATTATTGTTATTTGCATCTTGGAGCACTGATGATAGTTTGATTGCACAATACCTAATGTTATGTGCTTCACATGCAGGTGTTACACAATTATGACTACATTCCTATAAAAAGGTACAGAAACATTGGCTACATGTTTTGCAAATTGCTGCTGATTGCACGCCAGAGTTGATATAATGACCACTGCTTAGCACAGCCAGCGTGACTGACCACAGAGGACACTGGGACAGGTATTTTCCTAATCCATTTTCCAATACGCTTACATATAAATACTTTAAGTCATAAACACATGGGGAGGCTACTGCAATAAACGACAACATCCCTGCACAAATAGTACATTTGGGTGACTTGAAGTGCTTAATATATATCACTGAAACTGTGTGACCATTTAAAAAAAAAAAGAAAAACCAGGCGAGCTCCCTTCTGGACTCACTTACAAAGATATTGACTGTCATTCTTTTTGAGGCTGCAGTTTGTGTTTTTACCACAACAGACAGCATTTTATTGATGGATTATTAATTGTGCTCTTGTTATTTTGTCTACACACCACCTGTACATTAACCGTTTATTATATTCAGCTATAACCTGACCTGTTTTCCAAGTCTCACACAGTGACGTAGTGTCGCGTTCATTGCATGCAAACAAAGACAGACAGGCTGTTGTCAAAATAACAGAAATTCAGAGACAAGTCAATACAATATTGGATTTTTTCCACTTCCTGGCAGGACGTACTGTTCATCTTCACCAGCAGAGAGGATGTGAGAGGTAGTGGTTTCATTTAATGTCTAGTTAGTGTATTCATTTCATCTCTGGGTTCGAGAGCGTGCTACAGGCCAAACACAGAAGGCCCACTGTTGGAGAACAGCTACATGATGACAGACCCACCAAGAATGTTGCCCTGACCGCCATATGTAATACAGCACCCGAGTTCCCTTATTAAGGAGTGAAATAATTTCCACCAAAGTGGTTGGTGGTGCTGACAGCTCAGATTAATGCTCTCTGTAAAACAGCCAGAATAACAACTGCTCCTGCACGCATCATGAAAACCAGTACGTTTGGCTGAGGGAAGCCTGCCAGCTCTACAAATTCATGCATATTTGGGGCTGTGAACATCTGCCAGCACAAATAATTTATGCTGTTCTCCCAGTTAAGGGGCAATGAATCCCCTCTGAAAAGTTTTCTCCAACTTCTACAGTAAGCCTGCGCACACCCCCTCCCCTCCTCTCCCTGGTGTGAAGTGGTGCAGACACACGCTTCAACCGCAGACCGGGCTGAACAAGGAGGATCCCGAGGCGTGTGGGAAAGTCCCAGGCACCACTTCAGTCGACCAAGAGCCAACTGTTTCCTGTCCCCTCCTCAAGGCCATATCCATAGCATCCTCCATGCTGCAGCATGAATGGAGCCTTGCCTTGGGTGGGATCTCTGCAGCAGCCCCAGACACAGAGCAGATATCTGCACGCACGCCTTGCTGTTGGGGCCCCGTAGACGTGTTTCTCCGCTGGAGCGGTGAATATCTTATGAGCATCGTGGAGGTGGATCAAAACATTTGAGCTCGCTGAACTACAGCACTTCCAGAAGCTCTGTTGTTGTGTTCCAGCACAATGGTTTCAGGTGATTAAACATCTGAGGGGAGTCGTATTGATATTCAAAACGCCACTACCAACAGATGGTATATTAATCATTAATTGATTCTCTGCCATTTCTGTTTGATCTCCAGCACAAAATTCTGGGCTAATTTAGCTCCACTATGTGCATCTCAGTGATGTTAGCTAGACTATTTATGAGCATAGAGGGAACCTATCATTTCCGTGTAAAATTATAATAATACTGTACTCTCTGTTCCTGTAGTCAACACACCCTGCCATATGAAGCCAGCTCATACTCCATTAGATCAGCTTGCAAATTAAATAACAACTGTCAAAATATTTTTGTCATTATACACCTGACAACTAATTATAATGTATAAAAAAGTACCTGGAAGTAAAAAGAAAGTAGTAATTTAATAAATTAACACTTTGCTCTTTGAGTCACACAGTGGAAATGTGTGGGAGGAAAGCTTTGAAAAACCTCTGGCAGATGTGTGTGTGTGTGTGTGTGCGTGTGTGTGTAAGTATGTAAGTGTGTGTATCAGAGTGCATCAGGAGAGGCAAAAAGCTGTCAAGAAACTCTCCTCCCCTCCTCATTACTCCTCTCGTGTTCACCCTCTCCTCCCAGTCCAGACCGCTCTCCTCCTCTCCTCCAGCAGACTGGCATGAGGTCAGCATCAGGCCAATCCCTGGCAGCCCCAGAAGGGAGCTGCTGTCAACAAGCAACATGGATAGTTTGAACACTGAGGGCAGCGCTGTGGCGCGCCGAGGTCAGGAGGAATCACTCAACCAAGAACTGACCAACAGCACAGTTGGAGGA
This sequence comes from Scortum barcoo, assembly GCA_023238725.1. Taxonomy (NCBI): domain Eukaryota; kingdom Metazoa; phylum Chordata; class Actinopteri; order Centrarchiformes; family Terapontidae; genus Scortum; species Scortum barcoo. The sequence continues at coordinate 12,612,292 of CM041536.1, forward strand.
GATGTAACTGTCATGGTTCAGGCCTCCTAATGAGATATCACCATTACAGCCCTACAAAACTTGAGTACGCTGCTGCCTGTCCAGTTGAGAAATTCATTTAGAAAAAAAATCATGTTTTTCTAAATCTGCTATGATACTGTGTACTTTGTTTTATTTTTGACTTTCAGTTCCAGTTTTTAAGTTGAATCCAAAGTTTGTTGGAAAACAGTATTTTGATGCAACAAGTGCATCACACACACTGTTGCCACTTTATTGGGTGCAACTAGACAAAGTTAATGCAGTCTAATTCAACAGACCTTCAATAAATAATACCTTCATGAAGATGATGATGTTTTGTTTTGATTAAACTATTTTTAAAAGATGCTAATTCAACTTTAAGAATGTTTTAGAGACCTTTTGTACTATTTTGTATTGAGGTGTTTATAATATTTAGTCCATCTTAGGATAGAAATAGGGTGAATAGGTTAAATTAAACATTTCAATTTTCATGATGTCAGGATTTATAGCAGGGCTGCTGTATTAGCCTGAATCAAGGTTAAATTAGGTGTCCCTAATAAACTGAGTGTAGCTTCTACTCTTCTCTCAGTTGCACTGCTTATTTTTCAGCTGAGTCTGCCCTCTGCAGGTTAAAACATGACAACTGTTTGTTAAAGTCCACGTCACTGAGCTAAGAAACAGAAAAATGCGGGCTTTACCAAAAGCAACACCTGTTCACATAAAAACAGGCAAAAAAAATGCTTGTTGAAGCTCAGAATCAATCTATCAGAGATTCTTCATGTCAATATACCCCTTTGTCTCACTGCTTGGAGTTGGTCTTTGTTAAAAATTCCTATTAATCTCACTAACCACAGATGACAATATTATAGAACTGGAAAGACAGAACATGAGGTAATGATGTGTGAATTACTAGTTAAACCAGATGACATGTCATTCAGATTAAAGACAATATCCAGACGTCTGAAAAAAGGAAAAACTGGTCTTAAACTACATCCAGATCTGATTACTTTTGTACTTAAAATATAGTTCCACATCCACACAGTGAAACCTATTTATTAGCAGCCCTACTAGTTACAGAATCCACTTGTATTATAAATAATGCAATACTATATTCCTATGTTGTGTTGGGTTGTAAAATTGTGAATTTGTTTGGTTAATCTGAGATCCTCCTGATAAATGTGTTTGTGTGTGAGTGAGACACTTCCTGAGAGACTCCTTTTTTAACAACAAGACTGGAAAATCCTGTGGATGAGATCATCTCTCTGGAGAGGTGTCAAAGGTTAAATGACACCTCTGTCCTGCATTTATTTTGAGAGGGGGGTTTTTCAGAAATGGCTTATCTGAAATCTAAATTAACATAGAGACAAATCTACAGCGCAGAGGTGCAATCATACCCAGACACTCAGGCGTGGATCAAAGCTGTGAGGAGACACGGGGGAATAGCAGATGAAAGAGGAACACATTAAGCTGTTTACTAAGGTGACATGAAAAGGTGTTTTAGCTCAGCATTCAGCTTAATGAGGGAGGGAGATGGAGGGTTATCTTATTAGATATTCAGAGCTGTTCGCAGGCTTTTACCTCCCTGCTCCACATCAAAAGAAAACTCAATTCTCTGGGATGGTGATGTCTGATAATAGTGAGGTCCCTGTAGATTAAATTTACATTAAATGTTTCATCGACAGGCTCACGTGCACTCTGGCACTCACTGGCTGAGGTGAGTTCTCAATACGTTCACAGTTAGTGGTGTTTATTGTGAGTCTCGGTTCGTAGCTAGGGAGTCAGGACCCTGATCTAATAGTCACAGGATATATGTGTGGGGTGTCACTGATCAACAGAGGAGGAAAGCATTACAAAAAATGGATATTTCTGCTACATTTTAGTGAGTGGCTCTATATGTTGAGTCAAAAACTATAAAAACTGTGTGTTTTTCAGTGATATGTCTCAAATAACAAGTGCATTGCCATGAAACTTACAAACCTTTGTTTTTCCTTCAGGATAAATAATAATAAGTTTGAAGATCCCCTGACCTGACAACTAATTTTGATTTGCTCAGTACTTCATGACCACAAACTCATGTCATTCCCCTCAGCCTCAGCTGCGCTTTTTATTTAGACCTGATTACAAAATGTTAGCATGCCAAGGTGACCATGTTGCCCTCTCAGCATCAGCATGTAACCATATTAATATTAGCCAATAGCTCAAAGCACAGCTGTATCGAAGTAAAGCCTCACATAGCTGCTGGTATGGCTGTAGACTCTTAAGTCTTTTAAATCACAAGATAACTTTACTTATTCAAAGATCCTGGAAGAAATATTTAAACAAAACAAGGAACAAATGTGTCTGGTTGGACTGCGGACAACCAGTGAAGAGGGGTTTCAAGTAGACATGGCTTCATTTTAATGGGTCACATGCCAAAAAAGTTGGAATCCACTGGTCTTGGAGATGAATTTGATTGGAAACAGAAAATCTGTGAATTTCCCTGCACTAAAAATACCAAATGCATTGTATTAACAATCCACAGACTCTTACTAATTCTTACAAAAGACACAGCAAAGACTTCTTTACTGCTTAACCCTCACATACTGTTCGGGTCAAATTTGACCTGTTTTGACATTTGAAAGCAGTGAAAATACCCTAAACGTAATTCTTTTAGCCTGAAATTTGATGACTTTTCCTAAAGTGACCCAAAATACAAAAAATGAAAATATTTAAAAAATGTATACTTTTGTACAGGTGCTACAAATTTTTGTACACTGAGGCTGTTTCAGGTCAAATTTGACTATTGAGATGGATTTTAGATCTACCAGTGTGGGTCAAATCAGGGAAAATTGGTGGTTTTAGGGAATCTTGAAACTGTGAAACTGTACAGGCCATGTTTGTGTATGTTTTTCAGTGCCTGCTCAGTATGGTCAAAATTGACCCGGACCATACTGTGAAGGTATAAAATATGTTTTTTATATATATATAACAGTGTGTAAGGGTTAAATCCTTCGTCAGATCATAAAACTCAAAACAAACATAATGCCTGGAGAGATGAATGGATCTAACACGCTTCAGGACAGACTCCTCAGTCACACTCTGATCAGATCACTTTCTTGAATATGTTTCCCAGAGAGGCATTTTTTAAAAAAAGGATGTGGACTTCCTTGTGTTTAATACTGTCAAATGATTTTTTATGAATGCATGCATTACATTTTAAGGAGGTTACTGATTCTCATAAGAGACTTGCACTTGCACAAATGTACTTAGTTACTTTCCACTTTCCGCTTAGTCACTTCCACCATTGTTCTGTGGTGTGTTCTGTTTCAGCTAAGAGAAGGCCTCATCACACACACGGTAAACCCGGAGTGTAAATTGAGTAAAGGCCTCGACATGCTCTGAAGCCTCCACAATTTCTTAGTCTCCCACTGAGATCCTGTGCACAAAACCACTACTACGCCGCACTGCAAACAGATGGATCAAACAGTCCTTCCCCTTTATTTGGACTGCTCTCTGTTATTGGAAAGAATTTCACTGAGAATTACCAAATCTGGCCGCCTTTCAGGAAAACAAATGGACACAGATGTAGTTTTCCATTTTACAGGCTGTTTATGTCTTGCAAATTCCTTCTCCAGAAGAGCGGGGTATGTTCTTTCATGTTTTAATGGCTCAGAGTGACCGCAGCCCTTTGTGGCGAATGCACTTTTCCAATACTAATAACATACAGTCACACAAGGCTCTGGCAGCAGCGTGCTACTGAGGCTGCATGCCCACTGTGTAATTAGTCTACCACTAACTCCTAGTCTGGGGAAACATTCACAACCACATTAAACACTGACGGTTTTTCACCCCAGAGAGCCTGAAGCAGATGGATACGCTCTGGAGGAATCATATAGAGCATAAATGGCTTTCATCAGTCAGCTAAACTGATAACATTTGTCATCTAATGGGAGGAGGGGGGTTCTCAGCGATCCCCGCAGGAGTTTGTCTTGAGCTTATGGTCTGAAAGATGCCGGAGGACCGAGAAGTATTAGACGCCAATCCTTTATATTGGAGAGACTGTTTTCCTAAAATTCTCTGGGGGAAAAAAATAATAAAAAAGGGGCCAACAGTGTCTGCAACAACACAGAAGATTCCCAAGTGCTTCACAGAGATACCGCTGCACAGTGAAAACCACAGCAGCCAAATTTGTGACTCAGAGATGAAAACTGTGGCTTTAGGCTTGTTCTGTGTAATCCTGCCATCTGGTGGCTCTCACACAACCCTTCACTAAGTTAAACATTTTTCTGCAGTCTGAGAGGTATTGACATCTTTCATTTAAAGCAGTTAAAACAGTCAATATTGTTACTATAAGAATGTATCTGTGTGAAAACATGTGAAAAGTGTTCCTCACAGAGTGACTCTATAAATATTTATCACCTGAATCTGCAGCTTTCTGTGAATTTACAGAGATTTGTAGAGTTTTTTCTCTCTCACTGCTTTGATTGTTTCTCAAATTTGCGTTTTTACACAGAATAATCAAACAAGATATAATTTACTACTTAGTCAGCTTTAGAGATGTTGGAAGATGATGGAAGTCAGATTTTGTTGCCTCATGACAGAGCCGCTTCCCTCTGCTCCCAGTCTTTGTGCTAAGCTCAGTTAACTGGCTGCTGGCTGTAAATAAACATTTAACAGACAAATTTTCATTTGAAAAAAAGTGACAATACTTCACCATAAAACTTCAGACAAAACAGAACTCATTAGGCAGCAAAAAGTACAAACTTTCACTCGGAAATTTAGTGAGATAGAAGTATGAGGTGTCGCCGCAGATTTTTTTACACTAGCACATAAAAAAGCAAAAGCTTATTTGCTCTAATATATAAAACAGAACCGCACATAGATGCTAAAATATTCTGTTAAAGTCTGTCTATGATCACCCCCAAAGGGCAATGAACTCAGGACATTTCTGACCACTGATCTAAGCGGCTCCTGGAGACCTGTCTGAAGAACATGACACATGTGAGAGAAAACCTGCTGAAACCATCACTCAGACTTTAAGCAGCCTCATTAGCTGTGGATGTATCATGCATATGTCTCTCTCATCTATGGGGTAGTGACAGCGCCGAGGCTCCGTGTCACCAGGGTCAAATGAAAGCTGTTGCACCAGAGGACGACCCCTCGGTGACCCTGCTTCCAACGCAGAGTGTAAAGTGTTAATCACAGCAGTAAATGGAGCCAAGAAAGGAGCAGGCACTGAGGTGTCTCCCTGAACAGATCTGCAAAGGAGTCCTGAGTGCGTGTCAGTCTTTCTGATGGGCTGTTAAAAGCCATCAGGGCACTGTGATCTGAGAGCACACTCCAGTGAAAACACATATGGTCCTGGTTAAGGCCGGGGGAAATTGGATTAAAGAAATTCTTCTTGAAACTGTCTGAATTGTTCTTGCCATAACAACTGTGAGCAGCTGACATCGATGAAACCACAAATCAGTCTGAGACTAATATTTAGCTTCTCTTTTTCATGTCAAGTAAGTCACAACAGTGGAAAAGAAGCCAGCTGGAGGGAATTCTGCTGAACACATTTTAGCAGAGGAGAGGTGAGAGGAGGAAGGGGCTCTGGCCTGGCTTCAATAGCCTATTACATTTCTTTCCTCAACAAAACACCCAGACTGCGCCGCATGTTTTCCATCACCGGGATGTTGCTCCACCACAGGCAGCGGGAGGCCCTGATGTGGTGAATACTCACCACCAGAGCAGGGAAATCATCTGAACGAACATGAGAGGAGAAAGCTCACAGGTGTCTCTGTGTATGGAGCCCCTGAGCTTCATCACATTCACCACTTTGGCTGAAATGATTTTTTAAGTGGAGCAATAAAAGCTTTGAGGCAGAACTACAGCAAAGGCCCTAAGAAAGTTCCTTCAAAGTGTTGAAATTAAGACCACATGTCCAGTTCGAGTCATAAGTAATACATCTTTTTTTAAAAGAAACAAAACACAAAATGGATGGAATCATGGCTTCAGTCGCCAAACCACAATTAGCTGAAATGAAGCAGGCTGCAGTCCATGTGTCAGTACTCCTCCAGCGTCTCAGATTAACCAAACAAACCCCACAAGAGGAGGTGGAGTGACACGCGCACTCTAACCCTTTTAAAAAAATTAATCTGGTATCAGCAAAGTTAGGACAGAGTGAATGAAGAGGCAGACAGCAGGGTGGTAAAGAAAAAAAAAAACAAAAATCTGTTCGCCTGAAACAACTGTTAAAACAGTGATTTGAAATTAAATGTTAATGCTTTAAACCTCAGTCCAGCTACACAGCTGATTTTACTTATGTTCCCTGATTGGACTTTGTCTTACACCGTTTCCCCGTCAGCATTTTACAGCAGAGGAGCCTGATTTAACAAAGAGCAGCTCCATGAATATCAGGGGCCGAGACAGCCTGTCACTGTGGATTAGATCGAGCTAATAGTTGGACTTCAGGCAGACAGATCTTAAACAAAGAGCAGCTGGAGCTGAATATCAGGGGCCGTACGAATTCTCTGCAAATTAAAGGATGTTTAAAAACTACAAACAACATGGCTGAACTTCAATAGAAACTTGGGTCTTCAGGCAGACAGATCTTACATGGAGCCTGATCTGTTTATGTTTGCCTTCTTGAAGATTTCAACAAAAGTTTTACTGCGAAAATTAAAGGATTTTAAAAACTACAAACAACATGTGCTGAACTTCAAGAAACTGGGTCAACTAAAAAAATCCTGATCAACTTCCATGTTTGCCTTCTTGAAGATTTCAACAAAAGTTTTACTGCGAAAATGCAGTGTAACAATAAAAAAAACAACTTCCAGTAGCATAAAATCTCAGTTTGGCGCAGACCTGAACCAGAGCTGCTGAGATGTTATGGTTTCCTGATGTAACACTACATTCTTCAAATTATGAGCCATGGAAATATGGGTCATAGCTCTGGAAGGGAGGGTAACTTTGTAAGCTTAAAATAAGTCACTGTTTGTTTCTGTGAAAGCATCTAACTTGCATTAGACTAATCTTTAGATTAAAAAGATGGTGGTGCTATATCACACAGCAAAGGCCTTGTATTTAATGAATATGTAACTACATCAGTAAGATGCACCAGAATATGTCTGATTCCACTCAGCATGTTGATCATATCATATGTTGACTGAGCAGCATGTTGCAATATCAGGAAACAAGAAAACCCTCTGAGTTCTAACAGATGCAGAGACAAACAGTGCTCATGCTCTACCGGGTGTTGATATATGAGAAATAAGTCTCATTACTGCACTGCGCGTCAGGCACCACACAGGCAGGAGTGAGTTTGATAAAGTGGGATTACAAACAGAATTATCATTAATATCTGTTGACAATTTACAGCAACAGTTTCTTCCAGACTTTTCCTGAGCAGAGGTCTAATCGATGAAAGTGAATGAAAACACCTGTGTGTGTGCGTACGGAGGGTAAAGTTGTACCACTAACTCTGAGTGTTGTAAGACTGAGTTTATATGTGGATTAGAATTAATGTGAAGATGAGCTAAAGACAAATCACTTAACAAAGAGAGAACAAAGTTTGGACTTATGTGTGTTCACCCCAGTGACTGTACATAAAGACCCACACATTTTCACTTTACCTGATTAAACCATCTCTCAGTATTGGGTAATCTGCTAATTACTCTCCTACTACTTTAATGACCTAATGTCAGTGGGTCAGCACAGTTAGGTATGCAGAATAGGTGGAGTCTGCAAACTATGATCAATTTACATTTGTGCAGAAGTCAAATTATTTTAAAATACCTGTGCAGGACCTTTACATATACAGGTACCCTAAATAAACACTGGTAAGAGGAAATAATCACTTTATATGGGGAACTATGTGTATGTTTGTACTGCATCTGACATTGTGGTGAGAGCATAGTCATTGTCAACTTGTTAACTAGAAACTGTACACAAAGTAATTGAAGCTTAAAGTCCACAAGCAAGTTTGTTTTCACTGTGTCACTGGCAGCCAATTCTGTGCTCATGTGGCCAGTCTATTTGTATTTTTCAGCTTTTCCATTTTGATCTGGCTGCTTTAATTATCAGCTAACAAATGTAATGTAGTGTTTTAGTGTGTTTAGTAATAGATTCAAATGATTTATTTTCTTTCATTTAAGTATTACTGTTGTACACATCTGTCCAATTATTATTACAATCTATTAATTTAACTAGGATTTTTCTAATTTAGCATTTTCAGATTTAGTCATGTATCCAAGTTTTAAAAGATAAAAACACTGAATAACTGATGATTTTTTTTTAACGTTTATCCAATGCATAGATTGTAAATATTTGATTGGAATTTTTATTGCATTTTAATTTATGAATTCAAAAGCAAACATGCAATACAAAGTAAACATTTAGTTAATAGTCAATTTGATATCTGTTCCTTAGATTACCACAGGTTATTTTCAGCCTCAACTGAACACAATCCCAGAGTGACAATTTAAATTATTTACTGTTGATGTACTTCACTTTCAAAAAACTGTTTCATTTCATAGATGAAGAGAGCAATTAAATTCTGCTTTGAACATTCTTAAATTATCTTCAAAATGAAGACAGGTCGACCACTTGAGAATGAAAGACTTTTATTAGAAAATGATGACAGCCTACAAGACAAATTTAGCCAGCATCTGAACAAAAAAGGAAAATAAAAATATAACCATGAGGAAATTCCTTTTCAAAAGAGTTTGGTAAACACCGGACAAAACAAGTATCGTAGAAACTAAAAAGTGGTACTCAAAAACATACCAAATACAGGAAGAGCGTACTCTGCAGCTTTCCACATGAAAGAAAATGAATTTGTCCAGGGATTAGTGTGACATCTCGCGTGGATTCTTCTTAATAAATCAACAGATCTCGCACAATCTGTTCCCCAAAGGCTTTTTGTGAAATCGCATCCTTCGACAGGTAAAAATGTTGTCTCCAAACTTCAACGCACAAAGGCTTCAGATCCTCAAATAAAAATTAAAAAAAAAAAAAAAAAAAACTTAGACTGCTTTGCGGTGGTACTCTGGAGGGGCAACTTCATAGTCACTTGCATTGAAGAGCGAAGCAGAGTTCTTTACAAGATACCTGGAAAAGAGCAACACTTTTCATTTTGAAGCACACCGGGTCTGTTGTATGAAACGTGCTGTGTAAATAAACTTGACTGTGACTCTACTTATTTCTGCTGCAGGTGAATCAATGCCAGCCTTATTAACAGTTTTGTGAATGCTTACTTAAGGAAGTCTTGTAGATAACTGAGCAGCAGTGCAAGGCTCTTCTCATCCAGGGGAGTGTACGCCAACATGGCTCCAATCCTCACTTTAAAAAGCAAACAAAGACAGAACTTCTACACATCACAGAACCTCTTACCCTCCTCTTCATTCATGATTATTTCTATTTCACTAGTCCGACTTTCCTGATTCCAAAAGAGGTAATTATAATGATTAAAACATCACAGAACAAAGGTTGTGGTGGCAGACAGAGATGAATACTCATCTGTACAAAAGGAAGTCAAAAGAGAACAGGCTGCACTAATCTTCTAGTATCTGTGTGTAGTTTTAGTTCATGTGGCTTAAGAGTCCTTTTCTTTTTCATGTACAAGAGGATAACGTGATAGCAACTGTTGATGGCTTAAATGATCAAAATACTGTTTGATTCTTTTTAAAAAGGTTTTTCAAGCCAAAATTTAAAAAATGCAGGTGAAAAGACAATTCAGATAGTCTCTTATCTTTTTTATGATACTCTTGTGAAGCACCCTTTGACCTTGCTCTGTGAGAGGCGCTATTCTAAATAAACTTAATTACTTAACACTCACCTGCAATATTTTCACATTGAAATTTTGTGCAGCTTTCATTGTACAAAACAAAATCAGAAGTCTACTTTTGCTAACTTATGACGGATTAATTCGCTCCCGTTCCCTTCTGTTCCCTCCTGGCGGCTACAGATTTTTTAAGCTCCAGCTGCTCTTCCCTATAATAAATACTACTGTAGAGTAATATTGAGCAGATGTTTTTTTTACCAAAGAGTCTGAGCAGGTGAGGAGCGCCATAGATCTGAGACATAGATGTATCTGGGTGGTTGGCCAGGATGTCTGCATATTGCGGCCTCTCGAATTTGTAGAGAAGTTGTGTCCCCAGCATAACGTTAAAATATTCTCGGACGCCGGCCACCACCTCGTTCACAGCAAACTCCCTGAGTAATGGAGGAAAACGTAGTTATAATTGGATAAACGAGTGTGATCGACAACAGCTTAGTAAGTGTGACAAAAGAAAAGCATCACAGAGGAAATGACAAATGACAGTGTGTTTACTTGCTGTCAGAGTTTCCTCTCGATTTCTTGTAGTTTGCATAATCTTCAAGGACTGCATCGACATTCTTTTTGGCAGGTAAGTGGAAAAGCTGAAGACAACAGAAAAGGACAAAAAGAAACCTGTGCATAAATAACTCTGAAGTGTTATAGTGTCCCCTCCTTGAACCACCACCTTACCGTGGTGGAGAGGGTTTGTGTGCCCGAATGATCCTAGGAGCTATGTTGTCGGGGGCATTACGCCCCTGAATGCAGGGTCTCCATGGCAGGGTGGCAGGGGTCTCCCATGGCATCTCCATGGCAAACAAGTCCTAGGTGGTGACGGCCAGCCAGACTAAGAGCGGTTCGGAAGCTCATCATGGATCGAAAACAACCAAGGACCGCTTCGTCGCCCAGATTAGGCGTTACTTAGGGCCCCTCCCTGGAGCCAGGCCTGGGGTTGGGGCTCATAAAAGCAAGCGTCCTGGTGACCGGATCTTTGCCCACGGGACCCAGGCCGGGCCCAGCCCGAAATGGCGACATGGGCCCGCCCTTCCAGTAGGCTCACCACCCTCAGGAAGGTCCATGAGGGGCCGGTGCAATGGACCAAAACTCTGGCAATAGGGGAGCCTGAGCTTGTGCGGGAGGTTGAGAGGTACCAGCTAGAGATAGTCAGGCTCACCGCCACGCACAGCCTGGGCTCTGGAACCCAGCTCCTTGAGAGGGGCTGGACCCTCCACTACTCTGCAGTTGCCCAGGGTGAGCGGCGGCAAGCTGGTGTGGGCTTGCTTATAGCTCCCCAGCTCAGCCGCCATGTGTTGGAGTTCACCCTGGTGAACGAGAGCAGTGGTGGTCGCTTCCCTGCGCCTTGGGGTCAGGGATGGGTCTCTGCTGCTGTTGTTTGTGTCTACACTGGCCGAACAGCAGTACAGAGTACCTGTGGCCTTCTTGGAGACGTCCCTGGGAGGGGTACTTGATAGTGCTCCGACTGGGGACTCCATTCCATTGTTCTACTGGGGGACTTCAACGCTCACACGTGGGCAACGACAGTGATACCTAGGAGGGGTGTGATTGGGAGGAACGGCCTCCCCGATCTGAACCCGAGCAGTGTTCTGTTATTGGACTTCTGTGATAGTCACAGGTTTGTCCATAACGAATACAATACCATGTTTGAGCATAAGGGTGTCCATCAGTGCACGTGGCACCAGGCCGTAGGTCGATGATCGACTTTCATTTCATCTGATCTCCGGCCGTATGTCTTGGACACTCGGGTAAAGAGAGGGGCTGAGCTGTCAACTGATCACCACCTGGTGGTGAGCTGGATCTGCTGGCAGGAGGAGGAAGTTGGACAGACCTGACAGACCTGCTGTAAAAGAGAGACCTCGGACTGATAACGGTCATCGGTCCACTGCTTTTCTGCGAGGAACACGCTATCACAGAGTGTGTTCTGATTAACTATCTGTCTGCCACATTCCTCTTACGCACGATGAAGACGATGTAACCCTGAAACTATACTACGAGACCTCACACCCCTTCCCTTCTCTTCCCCACCTTTCCTTTGTATGTATCTCATTATAAATATGTATGTGCTTTTCCTGTTATCACTTGTGAGTTCCTCATCCAGCTGAGCACACACTCGGTTGTCTGACAGCTCACCTTCTTGCAAGAATACATTAAAATATAAAAGACACTCTTTGGTCGGATCAATTCTCTTTATTTCCAGTACAAAATATATTTTTTCCACAACAACGGGTACCGGCAGGCCAAGCAAGTCGCAGCCCGGGCTGTCCTGGAGGCAAAAACTTCGGGTCTGGGAGGAGGAGTTCGGTGAGGCCATGGAGGAGGACTATCGGTCGGCCTTAGCCCTTAAAGAAGTCCGGTGCCTCAGAAGGGGGAAGCAGGACTCTGCCAACACTGTTTACAGTGCGGGTGGGGAGCTGTTCAACTTCAACTGGGGACATTGTCGGATGACGGTGGAAGGAATACTTCGAGGATGTCCTCAATCCCACCGACACACCTTCCACCGAGGAAGCGGAGGCTGGTGACTCTGAGGTGGACTCGTCCATCACACCAAGCTGAAGTCACTGAGGTAGTTTCACCAAGCAAGCTCCTCGGTGTGCAAGCAAGCTCCTCGGTGGCAAGCCAGCCAGGGTGGATGAGATCCGCCCTGAGTACGTCAAGTCTCTGGATGTTGTGGGGTTGTCTAGGGGCTGACACACCTCTGCAGCACTGCATGGAGGTCAGGGACAGTGCCTCTGGAGTGTCAGCAACCGGACCAGGGTGGTGGTTACCCTCTTTTTAAAAAAGGGGGACCGGAGAGTGTGTTCCAACTACAGGGGAAAATCACTCTTCTCACCCTCCCCGGGAAGGTCTACTACGCCAGGGCACTGGAGAGGAGAATTCGGCGGCAGTTGAACAGTTGAACCTCTGATTCGGGAGGAACAATGCAGTTTTCGTCCCCAGGTGTCGTGGAACACTGGACCAGCTCTATATCCTCCACAGGGTTGCTTGAGGGTTTATGGGAGTTTGCCCAACCAGTCCACATGTGTTTTGTGGATCTGGAGAAGGCATTCAATCGTGTCCATCATGGTATTCTGTGTGGGGGTGCTCCGCACGAGTATGGGGTCCGGGGCCCTTTGCTAAGGGCTGTTCGGTCTCTGTATGACCAGAGCAAGAGCTTGGTTCGCGTTGCTGCTGGCAGTAAGTCAGACCTGTTCCCAGTGCATGTTGGACTCCGGCAGGGCTGCCCTTTGTCACCGGTTCTGTTCATAATCTTTATGGACAGGATTTCTAGGCATAGCCAGGGGCCGGAGGGAGTCCAGTTTGGGAACTTCACAGGATTTCATCTCTGCTTTTTGCAGATGATGTTGTTGTCCTGTTGGCTTCATCAAACCAGGACCTTCAGCATGTACTGGGGTGGTTTGCAGCCAAGTGTGAAGCGGCTGGGATGAGAATCAGCACCTCCAAATCCGAGGCCATGGTTCTCGACCGGAAAAGGGTGGCGTGCCCTCTCCGGGTGGGTGGAGAAGTCCTGCCTCAAGTGGAGGTGTTCAAGTATCTCGGGGTCTTGTTCACCAGTGAAGGGAAGGATGGAGCGTGAGATTGACAGGCGGATTGGTGCAGCCTCCATGCAGTTCTACGCGGTCAGTGTACCGGACCGTCGTGGTGAAACCGTGAAGGAAGAAGGAGCTATGTCGAAATGGCGAAGCTCTCTGTCCTATTTACTGGCGGTCAGTCTACGCTCCTATGCTCCCACTCTCACCTCTATGGTCATTGAACTTTGGGTAATGACCGAAAGGATTAGATCGAGGATACAAGTGGCCAAAATTAGTTTGGATGGGTGTTACAGTGTAAATACATGTGACAGTATTGGTAAATAAAATGCTGTTCAATTTTATAAGTGTTAACCTGTTTTTGCCGTGTAATCAGGTCCCAGTCATCCACAAGCCACGGTTTCAGCTCCTCAGGGATTTTTACTTTAACTTCCACTCGATTTATAAAGGTCTCCTCCTGAATAGGTTTAAGAAATACGACACAAGAGGAAGCTTCTTAGCGTAATGCTGACACAGTTAATACGGTTCACTGTCAGGCTGCAACAACAGAGAATTAAACGTCTTACTTAGTAGCTTTCAGTACTTCTCAATAGTATCTGATGTTTAATGATAAATTAACCATCAACCAGAGAAATGGATGAACTTACACTTTCAACTGTTGGGTCGACACGTGCCCTCTTCTTCCGTGGAGGGTGGGTTGGGTCTCCTCCTGAACTAGTCCCTTCTCCTGCACCAGGAGCTACACAGACAGAAACACACTAAGCTTTCATTTCATTCATAAAATCCAGCGTTGTGGCATCCTACTATGACTAATTATGTTTCTATTGTCCATGATGGAAACACACAAAAACTTGCTGAATAATATTTTAGAATGTTTCACTTCATGCATTAATGTCAGTTAATACATAACACGATGTACTTACTCTTTTGTTTGTTCTTTTTGGTTTTCCTATAAAAGACAAAAAAATGCAAGTGTTAAAATAATAATAAAACAGACAATAACAACATGAATAACACCTCTAAAACAGTTTGGCAGGAGACATGGCAACATGCAACATGTGGAATAAGTAATGACTTCTACTCACACATCGTTTTTCTGCGGTGGAGCAGGTATTTTCTTATTCGGCGCAGCACCCCTCATTCTTCCTTCTACATAATGGTCTCTGAATTAAAAAAACACAAACCAACTTCAGTTACTTAAGAATACAAATGCATCATTTAGTCAGTCCATTTCAGGAGATTTCACTGCAGTTTGTTTATTAGGCTTCATATTTTCTTCTCTCTGTTGTACCTTGTAGACAATGCACAGTTTCTTAGGTCTTCTACTCTTAATATTTAAATATTATACACCACCATCTATTTGAATAAGATGATGACTGTTTTTTGTCTTAATTTGCTTGCCCTATGGACATTGGTCATAAAAAAGCTCATTATCATTGCATTTGTAAAGGATGAAGTTAGTAAAAGCTAACATTTTAAAAAATGAGAATGGACTTACTGATTGGCCCTCTGAAGTTCTTTCTGTTTCTGCAGATTACTGTCCACATACTTAAGCACTCTGCTTTCAGGAACCCATTCGTCCCAGCTGGAAGATAAAACACAAGAAAGAAATCAAGAACATGGGAAATCTTGACTGCGCAAATCTGAAAAACTTGCTTCACTGGAAACCAAATACTTACTTTTTGTTCCACCCACTGTAATGAATAAAGTATTTGATTTGTTTGTCCTTGATGTTTATCTTAACACACTGCAAAGAGAGACAAAATTCACTGTCAATAATGTTTGGATCTGACAGACGGAAGAGGATTGCATGATCAGAGAAATGGGCTAACTACAGCAGCCTACCTTAGCTTCGTAGAGCAATGGCCCATGAAAACACAGCACTCTTTCACCTGAACAGAGCATCGGTCAATTAAAATCAGCATGAGAGCAGTACAAGTACAACAAAATGAAGTTTGAAAGGTGGCTAAACATAACACACACACAAACACACTGAAGGTTAATGACAAGGCTTCTGATAGACTGAACAATGAATACACCTTTATTTTAAATAGTTGATCTCTTTCTGATTGCCGTGAACAACAATCACATCAAAGTTTATGAATTAGTTTTCGTCTCTCAGTCACATGAATCAAACCTCAGTCAAGAGTTTACTTTAGGAACAGACTTAAATTTATGTATGAAGGGTAGTGCCTAAAACTTTAAGATTATTTTCATTATCGATTCATTTTTTGATTATTTTACTTAATTTAAGAATTTGGTCTTCATTTAGTTTTCTATTTGTTTTTAGTTGTTAGTTTTCTATACATAACTATGTAAAACAAAGAAAAGCAGCAAACCCTCAGTACATAACATTACTGATGACATTACAATGAATGAATTCAACAATTAACTAAAAAATAAAATATTACTTGACAGCTGCAATGACTAATGAATTATTCGATTACTTGTCAAATATTTAATTAATTGCCAACTATTTTGATAGTCGATTAATGATCTTGAGGACATTTTTTAAAAAGAAAATGTGTCCAAATTACCTGATTCCAGCTTCTCAAATGTGAATATTTCTATGACAGTAAATTAATATCTTTAGGTTGTGTACACAGCGAGACATTTGAGGACCTTTTTGCTTTGGGAAACAGTGATCAACACTGACCATTTTCTGGCATTTCATGCATCGTAAAATTGATCGTTTAATCGAGAAAACTATCAACCAACCATTACTTGCAGCTCTATATCATATCAGATTGTAATAATATTTAATACAATTATATAATATTACCATTAATAATTAATAATGTCCCCATATTTTATTTTTAAAAATTAACTGGCCAGCAAAGCTGACTCAAGTACTTTCAACACACACTGCACTCTCATAGAGAGCTAGCTAATACAATATAATATAAAACGCCAGTCTTTATATAAAGTCTACGATCAGGAGCTAACACTGCATGAATGAAGCTGCTGCTTTTAGTTATCCAATAGAAAAAACACCGCCGGGTTCAGACCACAAGCTTCGCCGATACGCTGCTGTTAATGTTACACTATCTTATACAGAAACCTCACTTCATAAAACACTTATTTGTCGAAAATAAACGATGAGGCAGTTTTGGAGCCACAACAATGAGCGCTAACATCGCTAGCTGCTCGACGGCGGCGCTGTTGTTTCGGTCCTTAAGCTAGCTAACGTTTCTGAGCCATCCAGCGACACAAATCTACCAGAGACAAAGGCGGACAGCTTGTTACCTTCTTGAAATTTAGGTTTCGGGTCCTGTTTCGGCGCCATTCACGGATTAAACTAACAAAATATGGGACAAATCTTTAGCTCCCATTCCAGTCTCACACGGCGCCGCTCTCTAACAACGTCATAATCAACGTGGTGACGTCTTAATACCGCGACGAAAAGACGCGCGTCGAGTTGGAAGAAAAAAACAAAAAAGATAAACCAACACGAGCCGATGTTTCTGTGAGTCATATCCAAAAACAGAGTTATACACATGCTCATTGTTCTTACACCAATACGTCATTTTCTTAATCATATTTCTAAAGATTTTACAGTATTACTGCAAAATGTGGTGTTTGTTTTTTCACAAAATTCTTAAAAAGTAGACATTTTTTCTAAAGACTCTAAAGACTTAAAAAATAAGTTCCTTATTTTGTCGTTGTACTGAGAGATGTCGAGCAATATGTGAATAAATTCAGCAAACAAGGCCACCACGACACCTAATATCTGTGTGTTTTATATTTTTGCTTTATACTAAACTGGAATATTATGCAAAAATGCTTAGCCCCTTTAGTCAATTTTAATCTAATTCAAATCAATTTTATATCTATAGCCCAGTATCACAAATCACAGTTTACTCAAGGGGTTTTACCATCTCTACAGCATATGAGACCTTCAACCAGAACCAGAGACATGTTGCAATTGAATGTCATCTATGTGTAACTGGAGAACAAAGTTTTCCTGAAACTGAAAAAAACACAAACACATTTTCAGAGACAACACTGAGGACTCAGCCTCTTCTATGGCCAGCACTGCCTGTCTCATTAGAGATTAAACTCACATAAAGAGAAGCTGAAACATCATCTGTTTTGTGCAGATCTCTCTTGTAAAACACATAAGTAATAACAACAACAATTAACCAACCAAACTAACCAACCATTAATGCTTTTAGTTAGATAAGGTATGATAAGATAACCATTTATTAGTCCCACTGGGAGGACATTTACATAGTTTCAGCAGACTGGCGGGAGTTGTGTTTATTGTGCAGTCTGACAGCAGCAGGCAGGAGGAAGGACCTGCAGTAGCTCTCCTCCTTCATACACTGTGGATGGAGCAGCCAGTCACTGAAGGAGCTGCGCAGTGCTGCCAAAGTGTCCTGTAGAGGGTGGGCCATGTTGTCCAACAGGGATGACGGCTTAGCCATGATCCTCCCTGTTGCCCACCACCTCCACTCCACTGAGTCCAGGGGGCATCCCAGGACACAGCTGGCCCTCCTCACCAGTCTGTACATTCTCCTCCTGTCCTTGTCGGTGATGCTGCTGGCCCAGGAAACTAATCCATAAAAGATGGCTGGTGCCACCACAGAGTCATAGAAGGTCCTGAGAAGTAGTCCCTTCACTCCTTTTACACCTTCAACTCAAAACTGTGTGCTGCAGTAAGACATGATGTCGTCTGTAATGGAGTCTGCCACAGGAATAATTATTAACTTTTCCACTGTTCAATTTAATTACATTCAGATTTCAAGGAATAATAAACTCAGTGGTAATAATAAAAGGATTTGCCAACTAATGATTCTACAGTATTTCCTTGCTCTGTCATTAATATTAATTGGATTTTAAAATAAAATCCACAAAATAGATTTTTTTCCACTGATGTGTTCTCACCTACAGAGCAGATGTATGTTCAATTTAACTTGGCAGTGTAATCTTTAAAGATATGTGCCATTAGTGTCGTAAGTCATAAGCATGGCACCATTTAACTGGGAGATGACCCAAGGCAAACACTAAATGAAGTAAATACCAACATTTCAAATCTAAAAGGCTGTATTGTTCTGTATTATATTTGAGATTTATCTACAAATTCCTTATATTTGAAACCCAAAATAAGGAAATAGGATTATTAACAGGTAAAATAATAATATAATCAATCAGTCAATCAATCAGTCATTTTCTAAACTGAATCCAGCACCTGTTGAAGAAATCCACTTGTGGCCTGTGGCTGAGAGAACAATGCTTGACATCTTGGCATAACGGCATTCAAATACAATTTAATTTCATTTTCAGCAATAAAGATTTAAGCACTTCAAAATGGGCCTGAAAGCTCCTGAAGTCTGCGATTTTGATAAAACAAAATGAATCCACAGGCTCAAGTACACCAGTCTAACAGTATTTGTTTTTCCACAAATCTAAAATATTTGTGCTTGGCGTTGCCCCCTGGTGGACAAACCATGTAGTGAGACACTATTTCTAAATGACCTTAAACATATGTAAGCACCTCAGCATAACAAATTCTTGTTACTTATATTACTATGGCCTACACATACACAGATGATGATATATCTGCAAAATGCTATTACTGGTCAACATAACTGCCTCTACTGTAAGCATATGCTGTATTAAATAGTTGGAAAGGTGTGACTAAAAGTAGGATTGTTACCAAACAACAAACTGAGCTAGAAGACATCTCACTGCATACTGTCACAGAAGAACACATCTAACTTAATCAAGACTTTCCTCAGAGCAACTACAAAGGTGCGCTTTCTTATATCTGTTTAATTCTTACAAATATCAAACAGCACAGTAGACCTTGTAGCGGTTCAAAATGATCAAAGCCTCTATTGAGTTATTGACATCATCTGATAGTAAAACAGACAGAAAAACAGAAAATGTTACAATGTATGTCAAGCAACAATGACATCTTTAAATAGCATTAATTATATAATTACAAAAGAAATATCACATACAAGGACAGCAATGCATATCCACAAATCAAACAAATGCCGAAAATATATATGATAATAAATAATCCTAATTGTAAGCACAAGTCAAGAAAAATAAAGGGAGAGGAGGTGTCCATGATAACTTTGATGGTTTTAACTTCTGGGCCAAAATGCGTTTTGTGATACACTCAAAGACTAAGCTATCACAGTTAAACTTGTAGGCTTCTGCAAATACACTTAACAACAACAACAAAAAAAGGCCATGCGTCCTGTGGCCTCACTGAGGAACAGCATAGCACTCAAACACAGGAGCTTTCAGGTAACTCGCAGAGACATGCAAAGCTGAAAACTGCTCTTTAAGTGTTTACTGCAACTGTGAACGCTTCAATGTTCCACACAGCCTTTATGTGAAGAAGCAAGTGCTTAAAAAAACACAAACAAACAAAAAGACATCATGAAATGTCATTTATCCACTTGAACTTGTTTTTAAGTTTTTAAGCCTTCCATTTTTAAATTAATTACCACAAGTGGACCAGAGACTAGCCCCGTCTAGAAAGTGGAGCAGAAATGCGTCCATTTCAACTGGCCACTTCACTGTAGTTTTCAGTGTATATTTTTAAGTGTAATATTCTAAATAAAACACGTAACAGAAAAAAAACCCCACAATATTGCAAATCTGAGATGTGTCGAATTGTGTCATGTGACAACAGAAGGCTGCTTGGCGGACTCGTGCCATTCATTCACACTGAAAAAGCCTGTTCTTACAATACTGACTTGCCGCCACTTTCTCTGTATTTAGGTACAGTCTGAACTAAACAACATTGTTCATAACTGATTTGACTGAAACAAGCGTAAAGAGCGCAGAGTTGACAACAAAAGGATCTAGCGTTTGCTTCTGCAATTCTAGTGGCAACAGTTTGTAGAGGCATGAGGAATGCTTCTTTAAAAAACAGCATACATCCAACATAACTTACATCATAAATAATTGCTTAAAAATAATATGACCACAGCATGAATGTCTTACAGAAAAATCTACAGTGATGGCAAAATGGCCAGATCTTTCTGCTGTCAAAACAGTTTTGACAGAAATGATGCCATTTAGAAAATAAAGAAAGTGTTACACATTTTCCTGTTTTGATGTGATTTACCTTTTGTACATCTATAACAATGCCCATTTTCTTTATATTCTAAATATCATAAGGTGTCACCTCATTGGGTTCTGTGCACATAACATCATACTGAAATAATGCCTTTGACATGGAATATTGAAACAAAACTGTAAAAACCAGGTACAAAAGGTACAATATAATCAAAGGACCACATGAAGAGGTGTGAAAAAGTCTTCAGTATTCACAGAAAAATATCAACTGAAGTAACTCACCGGACAAGAAGCGTCCTAAGTTTATATACATATGATAAGTAAAATTGAAAATAGATTTTCCTCTCTGTACATAGCACTGTATTCTTTCATCTTCCTCTTCCTTATTTACAAAGAACTCCCGTTCTCGAGGTCTCCCTTGTCTTTCAGTTCTGTGTGGATCTAGTCAAGAGAGATAACGTCAGATATGGAGCCGTAAATGGCTGCTGCTGCTGCAGCTTCCACCGAGGACCTCGACAATCCTGAGATGGTGTGGCTGTCCCTGTCTCTGTCTCGCTCTCTTTCTTTGTCGCGGTCCCGCAGGCTGCTGGAAGAAACCAAACTACTGGTGCTGCCACTGTTGCTGCCTCCGTTGGTGGCTACCAGTGTGCTGCTCCCAGGGGTGCCCGGCTGCTCCCGTAACATCTGAGAAGAGCCATAGGGCAGGAAACGGTTGAGCAGCAGGTCGTGGTCCTCCGAGGCTGGCCTGACGCTGACGCAGCTGCTGCGGCAGCCATCACCATGTTGTAATGCTAACAGGACAGAAAAAAGTGACTGTTAATGCAACAACCAAATATAAAAATAAAGCAGCGTGATGCTGACAGAGTTAAGGTGTTAATGTAGTTGTAGAGTTAATGTACCTGATTGTCGCCTTGGAGGAAGGAGAAGAAATTCAGATCTGTAAGAAAGGGGAGACGAGTCAGACAATCTATTTATTCTGGATATACACCACTAACATTTACAGTTACAGAGTGATTTAACAAACAACAAACATATTTTTGAAGATAGATTTGTTTTGAATTTAAATATTTCACAATGCAAGATGTGAGGCCAGGATACCGAGTGATGTGGAGGGGAAAGTGGTTTGCTGGTGTTAACGGGTAGTTAGTTATGGTAGTTTGGCCCCCTCACCAACATGGTGTGCAGTTGGAGCTGCAGCAGTGACTGTGACAAACAGCTCTTGGAGGCTATTAACGTAAGTTACTTTACAACTCACTGCGCCACGATTTATGTGTAAATCACTGTCCTTCTAGGAGTCCTAACTATGAACATACAGACATAATACATATATTCATAGATTCTGTGTAGCTTACACTTTCCATGGGTATCAATAACTCCACTGTCCACCAAAAATAATCATAAATCCACTTAGAAACAATTGATAAAAAAGCTCTTTAAATCTATATTATTTGCATGAGAGTTGTACTGTTTTATTCAGTATAAAATTAATTCAGTTGTCAGTACATCCAAAGATAACTTGCAACCAGGAAAGGGCTACTAGCTAATTTGGTATACTTTTAATTGGTGCAGTCCTGTTTTTATGCTAATGCTACGCTCAAGATAATACAAGGCTTCAGCAGAAAAAAACGAGAGCTTAAGCGGGTATCTTCATTATGGTAGTCAGTAACAAGTCTCCACACAACTATCAGGAAGTAATACGGCAACTAAACACGTTTCAAGGAAATCAAAGAGAATTTTATGTGGCAAAGACTGTAACTTTTAAAGATATCCAACTATTCAGCTAATTACAAACATAGTGCTCCAGAGTTGGTGTGGACAGAAAGAATGACAACTGATCAGTAACTCTCTAAACATATGTATGTGCGCGTGATAATTTTGTACTTAACAAAAACAAAAATCTACATGCATTTTTTAAAGCAAGTGACAGGTGTACCTGGCAGGTCACTGGTTGTGTGATAATAGTGGCGATAGTCCTGGATAAGAGGTGGAGGTGGAGGAATGTAGCTGGTCTCCACGGGTGGCATGCTGGGAGCTCTGGTCACAGGTGAGGCCTGGCTGTGCAGGTTCAGTACTCTGAGAGGAAACAACGCCACATCAGGTTAGTAACAAAAGAAGTAACATGACAGAGCTCAGCATACAGATCTTAGAAATGCAATATATTTTTGGTGATGCCATTTCCTGTTTGTGGTTCAGAGACTCACCCCTTGTTTGGAGGTGGAGAGACAGGTGACAGCGAGGGGCAGACCCTTTTAGGGGGCGGCTCATCATCCAGCTCATCCTCTGAGGAGCTATCCAGTGTCAGGTCAATCACATCAACCTTCTTGTTGTTGTCATTAGATGATCCCCGTTTCTGCTCGTGTGTGTCCGTCCGAGACGAATCTACAAAGAAGCAGCCGGCTCACACTGTGCTCACAGATCACAACGAACAGAACACTTTACGAATGTCAAATGTGCGAGCTACATACCACTGTCTACACCATTGTAGGAAGCAGACACCTCCTGCACCTCTTTCTTTGACCTCATGGGGGCCCAGTTTCCGTCTTCTTTGAACTGGATTTCATCACAGTCAGAACAGCTATTCAAGATTTCCATGAACAATCTATGAAAGAAGCATTTCATACTGTTTGGCAACTTATCAACCTTAAAAAAATACTCTATTACTGATATTTTACAAACTGCACTTTTTATCAGGGCATTCAGATCAAACAAGTCTTCTATTAAGAAACACAAGATGCTGCTTTGGTGGTGCTTCAAGTACAAATGAGACAAATGAAATATGGCGTGGGAAGGTCAATTTAAGCAAAAGAGTCATGTGTTTGAAGACTTATTAGATGCTTGTTATAATGCTGTGAAAAAGATCTGATAGTTTTCACAAAAGCAATTATTTTATCCTCCTTCTCAAAAATCACCAGATAGGAAAGTAATCTAATGAGAATGCTTGACATCATAGCAGATAATAGACTGCAGTAGATGAAGGAGTGCTGTGCTCACCCGTCTATAATGAGGTGTTAAATCGTACGGCGCCTTCTTGTCGCAGACTGGACACACCCACGTTGGCTTCTTCTCATTCATTTGGATATAAAGTGTGGCATCGAAGCACTGAAGGTGAGAGCAGGTCAACGCTCTGCAAGGGATTGTCAGCCTCATCTTCCCCAGCTTTAACAAACATAAAATAAATGTCACACTACCACTCTGTAATTTAATAATGATAGAATATTGTAGGATAAAGCAACTTTGCAAACTCTACAGTACATGGAGAAGGCGTTTATTCTCTCTGCACAAAAAATACAGTTCTTGGCAAATAAAAGAACACTACATTATTAAATTAGTTCTTATTGACCTAATAATAGCCTAACTGATTGGTTGTCCAGGTATCCTGCTAAACTATATATATATATATATATATACATATATATATATATATATATATATATATGTGTATGTATGTGTGTGTGTGTGTGTGTGTGTGAATGTGAATGGATAAAATAACACTGTTAAAAATATTGGAGTATTTACAGGACACAGGAGAGAGACTCGTAGACTGGTGGTGGCGATCTCACTTTCTGGGTCGGCTGTTAATTTCTCTTTGACTGCGAGAAAGACAAAGAAAAACACAAAGATTAAATTAAAGAATTATGACCAAGCCAAGGGTACATTATATTGATTAATCTCATTAACTCAAAAAAACAAACTACTCAGAATTATTCCCTGATAATTACACAAAGTGTAGAGAGAAACTGGGATTCCTGTCCAGTTCCACATATTACTGTATGATCAATGCAAACACACAATGGAGGAAAATCTAAGTACAATGTGTACTACGTGTATGCAAAAAAAACTGCAGTGGAACACAAAAGAAGTAATGAAAGATTTCCAGGAATCTTTCAAAAAGTGAGGAGCTTTGAAAAAATTTAGGTCCTAACTTTAGTTTCAGTACTTACAAGTTGCCACTAGGTGATTAAACAGGCAATAAAATCTGTGTCAGTTTTCTGTGTCATTCTACACTACAGGTGTAGTGGCAGTGTATGCGTATGTTTTCACAAAATAATCACGCTGCAACTTACTCAGAGCTCTTGAGTGGTCAGGGTTTCTAATTCCTTTAGCTCGTAGTCTTTGCAACAGCACTGCAGATGACTGCTGTCTTACCAAATACACAGCCATGGAAAAACTCTGACAAAGCAAAAATACAAATAATGAGCAAAACAAGTCACACTGAGGTGACTAATGATGCTTTGTTCAAAAGGCTTTGTTTGAATCTTCTCACCCTCCCAATTTCTGAAGTCCACGACACTACAATTGTGTTGGGCACTGTGGTGGACAGTCGGACAAGAGAGGTGATGTTGATCGGGCGACTGGGCCTTTTTGGTTCAACTCCATTTTTGGTTGGAGGAAGATATCCCTGCAGATAAAACATCAAAAACCAGTGACTTTGATTCTCAGTAACTGATGTTGTGATACACATAAACATGACAAGAATGACAAACAGCGAACTGTCTGGACTTACCGGGAGGTTACAGGGTTTGCCATTCACCTTCACGCACAGATTAGGGGGGAAATGATCCTCCTGGGGACAGCTTGTCTCCGATAAACAAAATCTGAAAATGAACAAGTAAATTACAGGTGTTAAGCTCAAATGTTGAGGTAAAACTGTCAAAAGCAATTTGTTACTGTTAAGTTGCCACTTTCACAAAAAAGTTGGCTTGCTTGCTTATTTTACCATTTCAGTTGTGTCAAGTACAGCCATCTCCATCTATGATATAGGAGAGCACTTCTTAAAGGATGGCATTCATCCATACAGTGAATATTTAATTCTGCAACTAAGAAAAATGTGTTTATAATATCATCAAGTATTCTTTCTCAAGTAAAACAACGCCAACAAAGTGTGCCTGTTTTTTTTCATGGTGAGATAATGGATGCGCATACACCTGCTTGCCTGTAAAAACTGTACCTCTGGAATTTAACTGTAATCTAAATGACACCATTGATTTGAATAAACATTTTGACACTGACGCACTTTTCCTGTACTGTCCAGTAAAATGCGTGCATATTTCTTATTATTTATTTTTTTAAAATGGCTGGCTTAAGTTCATTGTGAATAAAAATATGCAGTGTGTGCATCCATGCTGTAAAGTCCCTTGATCTCTTGGCAATTAATCTGAATTCCTATCTTTGTCATTTACCATTACTTACAACTGTACGCTAATCATTAATTTAGATAGATAGATAGATAGATAGATAGATAGATAGATAGATAGATAGATAGATAGATAGATAGATAGATAGATAGATAGATAGATAGATAGATAGATAGATGAATAGATAGATACTTTATTGATCTCCAAGAGAAATTCACACCAAGAGAAATTCACATTTCTCTTGGTGTGAAAGTTAAAACAAACTTTTTTTTGTTTCATGTTTCGCAAATCCGGAAGCCACACTAGACCATGAACAAGGCCCTACACTCTGTAGACATGTTTTAAGACTAAAGAAAGACTGAAATGACAGGACACATGTGACATGGCTATTTCTGGATGCCTCAAAACTGAGAGGAGTGAGACACATACCTACTATTCACTTCACAAAAAAAAATGTATTTTACACTCTATGCTTTATGAAAAGTATACTCAGCATACCTCAACTGAACTTGAACAGCAAAGTCACATTTGGTCCCAGATATGTCCCTGAAAATAAAAAAAGTCAAGTCAAACAGATTACACAAAATTTAGTAACAACTCTGTTTACTCTTAATTGCTTGCTGTGTCAGATGACGCTAGCTTTCTAAATAATGTAAACAGTCAATTGAGAAATGATTTGGTAGTTACAATGCTTTCACAGTATTCTTTCTTCTTCCCTCTCATCTCTTTGACAGCTGAAGGCCGTGTAGACCATAGAGCTTTCTGACTTACATGGAGCTGCTGATCTGTTGAACTTGCTGTGGTGTTAATGCGAAGGCATAACATGCTTCCTGGAACCTCTGACTGTTGTCTGAGGCTACAAACAGAGAAACCACAAACAGAACATGACGGTAAGAGGGGAAACAAAAAACAACTCATATTGAACTTTTACTGGGCAAGATTTTGAGTATTATCTTAATTATTTGTGGTAGAGGTGCACCATCATGATGTGTGTAAGGGAGAAGTGTTATAACTACACACACAGCTGAGCAGCGGTGGACTCACCCAGGCTGGTGGGCTTAATGAGCTCATCCAGCACATCGTAAAATGGCAATCTCTGGAGCTTGACATCAGGGTGTACAGGGTGCAGGGCAGAGGGGAGGTGAGGCAGACTCAGCTCGTGCTTGGGCCCGAGTAAAGACACAGGCAGCAGAGGCGACGGGGAGCCGTGGCTGTCAAATCCAAGCTGGGCAAGGCCCGCGGGCAGGCTGGAGGCAGAATGAACTCCGGGCAGAGCCAGGTCCACTGGTGAAACCATTTTGGTTGGAAAGCGCCGTCTGTAGAGCTCTTTGATCTTCATCTGCACTGCGGGACTGCAACCGGCCTTGAGTAGGTGGAGAGCTTTGGTCAAAAGTTCGTGTTTACGCCCGTGCTTATTCCGTCCAGCATACCCCAACAACACTTGGAGCTCCGAAACTCGAAGGCTCATTACCATTTGCTGGTGAAAAATGAAGAGGGGGGAAAATGGTCTATTACACCCTGGAAAATAGGTTTTCCTATTCTTGTGTAAAGAAACAACTTTCCTTTACTCCCCTAGACTTCAGCCCACATGACTTAAAACATGATTCTTAAAGCATGTCTGATTCATGTCTTTAAATTATTAAACTCTAGCTTCACTAGCTTACAAATCATCCACACCCAGAGATATGCTTAGAGCAGGAAGATTAATATAATTCTTTTGGCTTTTGTTCAGCTAGTATCTCACTAAAAGACCAAAATCAAGAGCTTCATCATACAGTATATTTAACAAACACATCTTTTTCTGAGATTATTTTGGCAGAGACAGCTCTTTGGCTAGAAGCAGAGGCTGCACATTTCTTACACTTTTTCAAAGCTTTAATCCACAAAGCAACACCACGTGCTGCACGTGATAATACAGGGTGTGGACACAATAACAAGAGTATCTGCACAAAATAATTGAACCCAATACACCAGAGATTTTCTCTTGAAACAGCGTCAGAGATGCATTAATTCAGCTTTTCTGCTATTAGACTATCTTGTTATTCTGTTGTAGGGAATTTTCAAAATAACAAAAACATCTTGCAACACAGTGCAATCTAATGACACTGACTTTGTTTTGGTCTCAACTATATAAACATCTCACAGTGTAATGAGGCCAAATAAAGCAAAACCACAAACTTTACTAATGACCACTGACTTGAATTAAAATCAATGTTTACAACGCCACAAGTATGACATTATACTGTAAAAGTAACCATGTTGTTAAACCTATGTAAAGCAATTTCTTGTGAATAACTGTTTACAGGTGCGATGCATCACACACGAGTGAAACACTTAATGGTGTCATTAGAAAGACGTCAGAAAGGGCATGATCAAATTTAACTGACAAGACACTTGGATTATTAATCAAGGTAATCTGTGTGTAAATTAACAAGCCCAATTAACACTCCGTTTGGGACTGCAAAAGGTAAATATTTCAACAGTAAGCAGCCTCGTGCCCCTTGAAAACTGGCCTGTCATGTATAATTTTGTGTGTTCACATTTGGATGTAATCAACAGATGAGCTTAACTCTGATAATATTATCTTAAATGTATTTTATACTGAACTCAATTGAGTTCACTGTGCAGAAATGACACAGTTGGTGTGATGTTAGTGTCAACAGTGAAAAAGGTTTCACACTTGCATCACAGTGTTTTCTGTCAAGTAAACAATTACCAACAATTACAAATAACAAGAGAGTAAAAAGAGATATTGTAGATTTAGCATCAACCAGCTAACAGCGCCTGTCTAATGCTGCTGTAATCTCACTGAAACAAAACTTCATGTCACAGTTTTTACGTTATCTACTGTACCTGAGCACCAATCATCAGCATGAGTTAAATACTATCTAACCAGAATGCGAATAGTGGCTGTACTGAGTGGACTGATATCACACCTCATCAGAAATAAGGCTAATGGAGGCTAAACTGCGCCAGGGAGTAGACTGAGCCCGTTTTCTATCAAACAAACACCGCGGTAAACCCAGTGAAATGATGATAATGTCAGCTGACTAACTCTGCAGTGCCACTGGACTCAAGAGGTTGATATTAATGTGTTTTTAATGGTTCAAAGGCGACATCTGGCCTTATCTGGGCAACCTAACGGACCGTCGGCAACAATAACAAAGCTAATGCTAACGAGCGAGCCAGCCAGCTAACAGTTTGTCTGCTTTCCGCTGATTTTTTTTCACATATTTTTGTGCTACATGCTTTCATAACAACACTCCTCTGGGGCTCTGCTGTCAATTGACGATGGCGCTGTGGTTTGAAATGTAAATCTCGCAGCGTGAAACATCTATTTGTCAAGCTAACGCAGGGGGCTTACTTTACCTTCAGTTCCGCACTCTCCGCCATCTTGTTACATTAGGTGCGCATGCGCAGCAGCCATCCTCAAGGGACGATTCAAACGCAGGTGTCGCTTCTCCACGGCGGACAGCAGGGGGCGCTGCACACACACCATTGACATGCATGTGCCATAGAAAACCTGTTTTATGTGTCTGGGGGTTTTGAATAAAAATACACAAAAACAACACGGACTGGTTAGGTGTGCTGGATATGTAAAACTGATTTTATTGCTTTTATTCATACATGTTATGTGGCTGCAACTAATCAATCATTATCTTTTAGTCTGTTAACCAAGCACACATAGCAAACATTAAATGCAAGTCTTTGCTGCTTCTCTCTGTTTTATATCACTTAACACTGAATAAAAGTTATTTGTATTTTGGTCCAATAAACACATGGCAACAATCTCAAGATGGAGCTTGAGCTCTGGGAACTTGTGTTGGACTATTTCTGATCTCATGCAATTGAAACAATTAATCGATTAATCACACAAACTTTCAACAGCCAAAATAATCAGGAGTTGCATTTTTTTTGTATGGTGCAGCACTGGGAAGTTCTCTCTCTCTCTCTTTTTAGTGTTAATCCAATGTACAAAAATATAAACTCAGTAATCCAGCACACACAGTTACACTCACATAAAGTCAAAAGCAGGGCAAAGTCTATGATTCTCCTTTGAGGGAGTAATAACTGAGAGTCATATGAGTAGAATTCATAAGAAGGAAATTAGGCATGTTGACAGCACGGAGGGCAAGAACCCACATTTTCTTTTAATAAAATGATTTATTAATTAGCGATGAAAACAAATATTACATGAACAAATAGGCTACTCTTGATAGAATATGTCACTATACAAGGTCGTGTTCTAATTCAGCCTCCTAACTTCTGCTCTTTAAAGTCCTCCGAAACAAATAGGCGTGGTTTGACCGCTACAAAGAGTTAGATTGTAGGCCTATTTCAATGCACAAGCTTTTTTTTTATTGTAATTGTAATTTTATGGTAATTCCCATCAGTCGTTTAAAGTGCATAACATCCACTGTAAGCTATTGGCCTGCAAAGAAGAACACAGCAAAAGTAGTAGGGCTAATTCACAATACTGAGAGGAGAAGGAGCAATGAATTGGCTAGTCAAAGCTGCTATTATTAACGAAAAAAAAACGAAATAACAATCTATGACTATTACGAGATACATACATTGTCATTGCACTTTGCCACAAATAATAAATATCATCAATGGTATCATTTCAGTAAAACAAATTTCACCGTATGCAGGATGGGTACATAAATACAGTGGATGGAGACAGGGCCTACACGATTTTTTAAAATATTACAAGTAATTACAGGTTCGTCCTCTTTCAGCTCGGTTCCTCAGAGAGTCCCTGGAAGTTTCTGGTGGTTTGACAGGTGAGCTGCAGGTGTTTCCGATCCGGTTCAGGGCGGAAGGAGGGGGGATTTGAAGGAGCAGGATCCGGAGCAGTGGCGAGGGGTCAACATCTTACACGAGAAATGGTGCAAAGCGTCGTGAGCTTCTATGAAGAAGGAGATCGAACAATCAATAGTGCACGTGCACGCCGGTGCAAATCGATCTTATTGAAAATGATACAGTGCAACAACGCACACTATGCGCATGTGGATGTATGAGATGTAAATGGTTATGAGACTCTGGGCGCAGAGATGCAATCTGCACTTCATCCCTGCAGCTCCACCTGATTTTTACATCAAATACTTTTTAACTTCAGCTAAATAACACAAAGAATTTCTCTCTCTTGGTCCAATTTGCTGCACAAACTGTCCGGATAACAAAGACGTAAACAGATGCACACTGAGCACTGGTAATAAATCCAAATACTATAAAAGAAATGTTATGTTTGTTTGTAATTTCCACTAAATTACATGCATGTGTATTTGTGTATTTATGTATCATGTGGAAATTAACATAAAATTACAAATCTGGCTAATTGTAGGAAAAAGTCATCAAGTCCAAACAGGGCATGTGATTCAGGTGGATTTAACAGGCTACTTTGCGTATTAAGACAGTAAATCGTGTATACACAGATCGGTCTGAGGATCATTAGTCACGTCGGGAAATGTGTCAGTAAATCTGTAAAGTCCCTCGGCACAAAGTGAAGGCGTCTATCCGTCTCCTCTGCTTTATTGTTCTCACCTCTGACGATGTGGAGCTGCTGAACCATCTCCTCCCTGTAGGAAAGTTCCCTTTTCATCTGATCCTGGAAATTATCTGAGGAACAAATGGCAGGCAGAGTTTTGAGTCAATGATGTGGTGGGCGAACCTCTATTAAAACACACACACACAGACACACACACACACACACACACATTCAGAATCGATAAAAATCTAGAAAACAGAAAATGTGTTAATTTAGCCAGTTTCCTAAAATACTGAAAATAATTATTACTTGCACAAATTTGTTGCTCTGAAGTTTGTCACGTGGACACAACGTTTTGATGGATGAAGTCTTCCATAAAAATATTTTCTTTTAAAAGGACAGATAACACTTAAATGCACCAAATAGGTCCAGTCCTGATAGTCCTCTAGAGGGCGCTGTTCTCAAGATAAAACTACAAAGCAGACACCGACTCCATATACAAACTCCAAAGATCCTAATTGTAGTAAACACTGTCATGCACACTTGAATTTGTGTTTTATAATAGAGATCAGAATCAGCTTTTTTTACAAATTAAATTTAGAGTAAATTATACTTTATTATCTATACTGTATAAAACTCTCAATGCTGATTTTCAGGAAATCTGGATGAATGGAGAAATGAGAGTTTAAATGATAAAATGTAAATGAAAGACTAATTTGGAAAAGTATACCTAATCCCTTTTTATTAAACTGAACCACCACTAGGAATATGGGGATTTGTCCTTTGTCCGAACCCGTTTATACATTTGTGCTGATGGTTTCATCAGTATTTTAATTGTGCCCCGTTTGCAGACCAAGATTTGATTTCATCCTTTAACAGCTCGCCTTATTAGCAATCAAGACTGTATTGAGCAGAATAAAAATGCGGAATAAATGTAGAGTGGAGGCATTTGCACCAAGTGTCTAATGCTACAGATAAACCAGTTGTGCTGTCTTCTCACTAGATTAAGCTTTGTGTTCATTAAACTCACAATGGCTGCTTCCAAATACTCCCAAAGAATGCATAAAGAAAAGAAAAGAATTGTGGATCCAAGTTCATCAAGTTAAGCTTTAAATAAGATGCATGGGGGCAAGCTGATATCAGATTTGTCAAAAGCGATGGGATGATAATATCCAGAACGCCAAATACAACTTAAAAAGTATAAAACGTGTTGAATCATTTTCACATAATGCGCATTTGTAGGGAACCAAATAATGTGCACACTTTACATCGATTTTATAGCTGCAGTAATTTGACATATGTAACACCGTACAAAGGTGAGACAAAACAGATATAAATTTAAATAATACACAACAGGTCATATTTGAGTTATTTTAGCTCTCAAAATGATCAGTATCCAAAGTGCCTTTATCCACCCACAGTCCTGTATTTATTTATACCCAAAACTATTAAAACTATTGTTTTATATTTGATACAGGCTTTTTAATTACCTTTGTACTACATGACACAAGTGCTTTGTTTTTTTATTTTTGGAGACCTGAAATTTTGCATATAACTTTACACACTAGATAGTTAATTAGTTCTGTGCAACCTCTGTTTTAATATTTAATATATTCATATATTTTAATATATTAATATATATTAATATTTCTTGTAGAAAACGCAGCAAAAAGTGTTGAGCAGGAGACATGTTTTTGGAGGGTGTTTAGGAGCTCTTGTCGGTTAATGCAGCAGTCAAAAAGTGAGTGATGTTTTGTCACGCAGTTCACATGAGATTCACATGATCCACTGCATCTGGACAAGGATTCAGTTTCACAATAAGAATTATGATCTTTTCAGCACCAATCTGGAGTTTTTCCTTAGGGCCACCTGTATATAAATACAGATGTTCTGAATGCATGCATTGCACATTGTAATATATTTAATTCATTGTGCTGCTTTACAAAACAGCTTAATATCAATTCTGATATTTAAGTTTAAAACAGAGCTATTAGATAACAGTGTTAAACAATTTCATATTTTTAACACATTTAGCCTTTTTCAAATTTCTGCATCCATATATATTTTAAATAATGTTATCTTTACTTGCTTTTTAAGTGTTTCTGTACATTAAATTGACCCCCAAAATGTCTGCAATTCCACTTTCTTCCCTGCAGAGAAATATTTTTTTATGGATGCACTTTTTGGCCAGAAGGTTAAAATCTTAATCCTCTCAAGTCAGTGTTTTTTAAAACACCTCTTCCCTTGGGAGTGTGTCCCTGAACCACTTAGCATTTTTTGGGGGGGACGAATGGTGCCCTTTAACAGATTTTCTTTTCCAGCAGAGTGCACAGACATGCCACTGCTTTTGGTCAGGGGTCATGTTTTGGCCTGAATCACAGACATGACACAAGAGAAACACTTAACATGCACCAGAAAGACTCTGCCTTCAATCAGTGATAAAAAATCAAAATGGTGTGAGGGGGTGAGGAAAGCACTGTTGCAGAATTTAGCTTACCTTTCAAGTTCTGAAATTCACGTTCCAGCTTTTTCCTCAGCTCAACTTGCTCTAACAGCTGCTTCTGAAGTTCCTCTAAAAAGCAGACAGAAATAGAGGGTGTTTGAGGAGGAAAGGCGGGCTTCTGTGTCAGCTTCCTTCTAGGACAGTTTTCTATTTTTAATGACAGTGATGAGGACATCGTCATCATTTACACTGACTATTCAGAGCAGGTCTTCCTGGCCTGTGGTTAAAAAAAAAATAAAATAAAATAAAATATTCCTTCATATTTTCTGGGGACAAATCCCAAAGAATCTACCTCCAGGCAAAGACAGAGAAGAATGAAGGTGTTGTTTCATTTGATTCAAATTCTAAAGAAAATATAAATAAGAAATTAAGTTTTTATGAATTATATATTATATTAGATAATAATAAGTAAAATATCATAGATAATAATAACAATGATGATAATAATGTTGTTTAGGATCCCTGTTTTCTGTCACTTTATCCAACAGTAAAACACCGTCTTACCTTTGGCCAGACTTTCTATGTTTCTTTGTGCTG
This sequence comes from Scortum barcoo, assembly GCA_023238725.1. Classification (NCBI taxonomy): domain Eukaryota; kingdom Metazoa; phylum Chordata; class Actinopteri; order Centrarchiformes; family Terapontidae; genus Scortum; species Scortum barcoo. The sequence continues at coordinate 12,646,316 of CM041536.1, forward strand.
GCAGAGATCTGGCTGGCGCGTCCTCGCCTGAACATACAGAAAATAAATGATATTCCTCCATCAGCAAGAGAAAAAAAAAGGGAACAGAGCCCACATATTTTTAATGAGGGCTTAAAATCAAATCCTGTCCGCTGACCTCGGTGTGACTTACCCTCATCCGGCTCTCGCTGCATCTCCTCGCTGCTTTGTTCATTAAAACATTTCGTTTCGATCTCCTCCACTGTGGAAGACGGCTCCTCTTTACTCGCACTCTCATCTTAAGAGAAAATAAATCTGTTTTTTAATTTTTTTTACGCCGTTTTTTTTTTTTAAATTTTGCATTTAAAATAAAAGAAAGCAATAAAATAAAATAAAATAAAATAAATATCGAACCATTTGTTGTTAGTACTCCAGTCTGGTAATTCGCAGGTCTGAACTGATACGGACTGCTCCTTTGTTGCAGCTCACCCCTCTCCGGTGTGTACACCTAAAGAAGAAAGAATCACCACTTCTTTGAGCTCTTGAAAATGACAAAAGGTCTCGCAAAAAAAAAAAAAAAAAAACTATGGTGAGTTCAAATAAAGTCTAAAATTAATAACTGAAAAATATACTCTATGTTGAAGTGTGTATATTTTTATTCAAAGTTTTTTTTCCTTCCTAAATTTTGTGCACATGCTCGTTTTTTTGCAGCTGTTACACTGTTTTAACATAAAATACAACATTTCCCCACAGCAACACAGAGATTTGTCTGTTTGAAAACACACACACACGCACACTCGGCTCGAGGACAGAAACCCACTTTGCGAAATGTGGAGCGAAATAATACAGCTCGTTTTTATCGCCAGTGTTTTCTCGGCTACAAGTCACTCACTTCGGTGAAAGTCGCAGCTATGTGGGGCTCTGACAGCTGCTTGCTCTGCAGTTCTCGCTCGGAGGACTGGGCCACGTGGAGGCTCATTTTCTGGGAGTCAACCAGGCCGCCCTCCTGCATGCCCTTGGAGTCTGAATCGTTTGGTGAGACGCTGTGCGCCAAGGCGGGGGGAGTCCGGGGGCACACCGAGGAGAGGGGCCGGGAGTCCTCCTCCTCCTCGGGTGTCTTGTTCGTCTCCACGTCCACGTCCGGCTCGCCCTCGCTGTCCACGCAGGGGGACACGGACCGGTAGCTCGAGCTCTCGCTTAAAAAGTCAGGTGACAGGTAGCCGGTGCGACAGCCGTTGTAGGGGCCCCTGTTGCCGTACAGCTTGGCGATGCAGTCCGCGTCTTTGATGACGGGCCTGAACGCGGAGACGTAGCTGATCTTCCGGGGCGCCAGGGTCATCCCGTCCGGCGGCCTCGCCTCGTCCCCGGACTTGTCGTCGTCGTTGCGCGCGGACTGGGTGCTGGAGCAGCGCTCGTTCTCCACCATGCTGTCTTTGGACGTGTTGGTGCTGCGGTCGCTGTGCTCGGGTATGTCCAGGTCGGCCTGTCTGGGGGGGCACAGCAGCTCTGGCGGGGGTTTGTGCTGAGTCTGGGGGTACGGGGGCATGGGCAGCGCGCCCGCCGCGGGCCAGAACATGGGGAAGGAGTGGTAGGCGCTGTCCTTGGTGCCGGGCCACAGCACGCCCGGGAGGCCCGCTTTGCTCTGCTCTCCCATCATGCTCTCCTCTTTCTTCTGGCACAGGCCGAAGGCGGGGAAGCCGTACGGATGAGGGAAGAGCGGCGGCGGGATCTTCTGCAGCATCCCGAAGCCCTTGCTGGGCACGGGGATGACCGGGTAGCTGCGCGCGCTCGCCATGCCGCCCCGGTTGTCCTCGCAGCTGAGGATCTTGGCGGGGATCTCGGGAGAGTCCCGGGGGCGACTGAGCCCTTGCTGTTTTAACGGAGAGCTGGAGCCCGACTGCCCACCGCCCGGCAGCGTCCTCTTGCGACTGCCCCCGTTGAACATGGCCTTCACGTCTTCCCACGCGTGTAATACCTCCGTCGGGCTGCCTTTATCTGTCAGTTTGAGGTGCCTCCTCCAGGAGTTAAAATTAGCTGCGTCCGGCTGCGTGTACTTGGACTCCGGCGTGCGGTGCGAGTGGAAGATGAATTTATTCGGGGAGAAGTACATGTTGCAGTAGGAGCACTTGATGCACTTGGCCCTGGAGCTGTTGTACCTGGCCGGGATGAAGTTGCCGCGGCTCCCCCAGGCGCACTCGTGGGACACGTCGAAGGAGAAATTCTCCGGGAGTTTGGGAGGCGAGTGAGCTCCCAGGAACGACTTGCAGAGTCTCTCGGCCTCGCGTTTGGTGATCATCCCGCAGCGCCTGGAGGAGATCGGCATGGCCCCGGCTCTCCGCAGGATCTCCAGCTGGACCGGGGTGCACTGGACGCAGGTGATCCCCAGAGCCACGCGCCGGTTGTGGATCTCGTTGTAGCTGTAGTTCTTCAGCAGGGTGTTGGATATCTGCGCAAGGCAAAGTCTCTCCTGGCCATCTATCACCAAAGACACGATCGGTATTCCGTACAGCACCGTCTCCCCGACCTGGTTGGGCTTCAGGTTCTTGCCCGCGTAAGAAAGTTCTTGCTTGGAGCTTGGCGAGGAGCTGGAGTCTCGCCCCGCAGGTATGGAGTCCATCCTTGGAGGCCTGGAAGCTGCAGAGACGACAGAAGTATGTGTGAGTTTTTTTTTTGTCAGAGCAATAAGAGCCTCAAATAGAGCTTTAGTATAATCCTTTAATGCAGCCTTTTAGTTCATTATTTCATAGCTGAATGTGCCAAACTTAGGCAGAAAGGACACCTACAGGCCTCCATTCTAGTAGTAAAGTTGCATGAAGATTATTTTTTTATTTTAGGAACAAATTCTCAAGAATAAAAGCATACATTTGTTAATGCTTGTCTGTGCAAATTATATATTAATTGCACTTAAAACTTACACTTAAATTTATTTTTATTTTTCATGCAACTTCAACCTTTTTTTCCCCACTGTTAACACACGACTGTCTGCAGGTTGAAACACCTCATTTAACATTTCAACAGACTGAGGGCAAAAATAACAATAAAACAGCTGTGACAGGGGCACTTGAGTCAAACACACACACACACACACACACACACACACACACCGCATCATACTAGCGAAATCACTTTTCCGAAAACTCACCTTTAACGTCCGCGCAGCTTCCCTCCGTCGTCGTGTGAGAAAGCTGTGATGGAGGGAGAGCCAGGAGCGATAAGAGGGTCTGCACAAAAAAAAAAAAGAAAAAAAAGAAAGAAAGAAAAAAAGCTCCGGGCCGGAGGAGGTGGATGTGTTTGCTTTACAGGAGCGGGACGCAGTTGTCCGCCTCCCTCCTGCTCGCTGTGCTCCGCTCTCTCTGCTCCGCCGTCGGTGTGCGCGGCTGGTTTGTGTTGAACCAGCAGCAGCAAGCAGCAGCGTCCACATGGCAGTCAGACTGTAGTACGGCCTCCCCCTCCCCTCACGCACTCCTCCCCTTCCCTCTACAACACCCACAGCAATCAAGTGACGGCAAAACTTATGGCAAAGGCACTCCCACTCACACAGGCAGTCTGCATTAACTATGGATTCATGACCAATGAAGATGCTTTGAGTGTCTGGTCTTATAGCAGCCTGCAGGTCCACACATATGGAGAGAGCGCTGGCTGCAAAAGGGCTGAAGTTATTAAATAAAAAACAAACATGTTGTTTAATGCAGCCTGCGTGTTTAAATCAATTTTGAATTAAGACGATAAAAGATAAAACATCAATCTGCCATCTTACTGTGGCGACCACAGCGAATATAATTCTTTCTTTTGCCCTCTCCTGTTTTAAATACATAAAATAAATGTTATTGACTTTATGCAGGGAGGAGGCTGCAGTGGGATTTGGCTCTCCGCAAAAGAAAAACAAAACAACAAACAGCAGGGACCCACAGACGCATTGTTGTGCGCGTGGAGTCGCAGGCCCCGCAGATGAATGCGGCGCGCGGGCCTTCAGCACGTGCGGGGTTCCCACGGCTTCATCGTTTACACGCCACACATCGCCTGCACGCGCTTTGACAATAACCAGCTGCTCCAAAGGTCACTCTGTGTGAGCTGTTTTTTTTTCTTCATTTATTTCTCCAAGCTGACAGAGAGAGATCAGACAGGAGGAACAAGGCGCACAGCCTCGCGCCATAAGCTGCGAGCATTTAACTTTTTTTTTTTTTTGTAAAAGTCAATAAAGCTTTGGGTCAATTATTTTCATTTGGCACACGCGCGGCGCCACGCACTGATGTAATATTGATGAAGGTAACGGGACACGTCCCTGTTGGTCCTGTTGACTTCAGAGGGACAGGGCTGAGCAGCAGAAATGACAATTTGTCCACAATTATTCGCTCATTTCAAGGCAGGAGGATGCGTTGTCAATGTTAATGCAGACAGTATTATGAGAGTAATTTCGTAATAATAATATTATTAATAATATTAATGCCATAATAAAACGTCTGGTCTGGTCGAACAAACAAACAAAAAATGATTGTAGAGCAGCTACCAAAAGTAAATTAAAATGCTAATTAATAATATTAAATAGTACTAATTATCTTTTTTTTCCTTCTTCATCAAATTGCATTTAAAAATGAAAACCCTTCATGTAAGGCTGACTTATTTTGCTATTTTCTTTTTTCAGATGGAGCCTCCCTGTGATGATCATCCATTTTTAATCGGCTTCTCTTTGAGATTAAACAAGTTTTTTAACAGAGACCAGTGTCAGCATCACGCAGTATAAACTCTTGTATGAAAACGCGTTTGGCTTGAGAGCAAAGGTCCGAGTAGGTAAAGTGAACAGAAGGTGGTCCAACGTGAGGCGGGTCTCCTCACGTCAAACGGGCGACCCAAACCCAAATCAAGTGGCGGCCTCCTCCATCTGCTCATCTATCGATCACTGAACGGGTATGGCCTGCTAAATCCGGACTGTCGTCAACACAAGCATCTTAATTAAAAGTCATTGTTGCTGTCGGATAATTTGGAAGCTTTATTGACAGCGAGAACAACTCCAACCGGGACGAAATGACCTGAAATCTTCTGTTCAGCTGTTCAAGAGGTTGCAAATGGAAAAAATAAATAAATAAAAAAAAATCAACACTAGCGATCCACATATCACTTTGGTGCAACAGGAAGGAGAGCAAACGCAAAAAGTATACAACAAGTCAGTAAGGTCATTGTCAGGCTTATTCTACCTTTTTTTTGCGTGCAAGGGAGAGCAGCTCATTTAAAAGTGTGTCTGCATTAATCACAGTGCTGCATCAAAGTATGATAATCACCTGAACACTCTATTAAAATAAAAGTGCCAGCCCAGGGGAAATCTTACCTTACTCTTTAATTGTTTTGAGGCTTTGATAGGCTTTTTAATCTAAGATTAATTTATGCATTCTTAAATAACTCTACATATGATTAATAAGCTTGAAAATTAAAAGGAGACTGAAGCAATTATAACAAGTGGTTGGTCATCACCTCATTAGATGATGTATTAGAAAGATGCAGTTTGTGTGTGTGTGTGTGTGTGTGTGTGTGTGTGTGTGTGTGTGTGTGTGTGTTTGCCTGATTGGGTTTCACAAGAAAACGAACAGTGGAAGGGTAAGAGCAGAGCAAAATGTGAAGAGACTGTTTGATGACAATCCCAGGGAAAAAAAAAAGTGCTTCTGGCTAATTTATTCTGGATCTTTCTAATATGCTCTCTGCGACTGGATGACTCACAGTCATTTATTAGAAACTGGATCTGACACATGACTTACTTTAACTGACTGGGTTGTCAGTTATAGCAGCACAGATCCTAATCAAGATGAGCTCAGATTGCTCGAATCACTCACTGGCGACCACGGCGTCGATCCTGAGTGGATTCTGAGCCGGAGAGGCAACAAAAGAGAAAGATCAGCTGTTTGCGAGGCCACCGGAGAGATGCAGTGAAAACAGTGAGACTTGCTAAATGGTTGCTAATGTGTAAACAAGACATCACTCCTCTCCTCCTCTGATGTTTATTTGTCTCCTAAAAGCCCACCCCTGGGTCCTGACCCACACATCCTCCACCGCTAAACGGAACATTTCTTCTGGCAGGAGGTGGTGTGCAGTGTGTGTGTGTGTGTGAGTGAGAGAGGGAGTGAGTGAGTGAGTGAGGGGGGAGGGGGGAGGTTGGGGGAGTTCATCACTGCATCAAATGAGGCTGAGCGCAGGGACCCTTTTGTCACAGACAGGGACTCATCTGCCAATGGTGAGCTGTGAGGTCCTAAGGGAAGGGCGGAACAAAAGTGCTAAAAGGCTGTGTGACAATGAGGGTGCTCCGAGGAGAGCCTTCAAGTGTGGGACACAGGCTGCTCGGGACAAGCTGTGCCAATCACTCCGCAATTACTTTTTTGTACGATCCAGAGGCCTTGTGCGGGCATTCATGGAGAGATGCAAGGACACGAGCAGCCACGGCAAGGTCCGTGTCTCTCTGCGCTTCGCTTCTTATACAGAGCTGACCCCAAGCTCATCGTGGCATAAATGTATAGCAAATCACTTTCTCTTTGGCTCATATTTGATTGTCGGAAAACCGGATGAGGAAACCTCAGGAAAGCCTCCCTTTTCATGGAGGATGCTACACCCATCAGAGAAGGAGATGGGGAGGATGACATTTTACTTATTTTTTTTGCTGTTGTTGGTCACATACAAAATAACATGTGTAGTGAAATGCAATGTGATATGTTCCCACTGAATCGTGGTAAAAGACTAGTGTGAAAAATAAGAGTTAGGAAAAAAAGATAACGATGTAAGATAAAAAAAATGATAAATATAAAAATGCAGGGCAATGCAAAGGACTGATGTCTTCCTTAAAAACAATGGCTGTAAAAAATAAACATGTTAAAAAAGTTACATGTACAGATGTGACAAGTGCACATGGCAATGTGCACAGCAATGCAAGGGATTCACTGTAGACAATGTGCTGTAAAACCATGGACATAGTGAAGTCAGAGTTTACTATCCTGATGACCTGAGGAAAGAAGCTTTTCTGACTGTCTCTTCATTGGGCAAAAAAAGAAACCAAACAAACAACAAAAAAAATGATGTAAAAGTAATCAACTTTAATATGAGATCTGCTATATTAAGTCATCTTTATCACTAGGCCTGACCACTAAGGCTGAAATCAGCATCATAACAATATTTTTCTGATGTCAATATAAATCATAACATGGCAGGTGTGTTCAAAATAGTCAGATATCTGCTAAATACAATGAACTTTGTCTCACACTGCATTGGATCAGGCAGAACTCTACACACATGTAAAATAAAAACCTCACTATCTCATTTTGTTGACACTGTAAGTTCATTTAGTGACTTTAGAAACAATAGTTCATTAAAAAATCATATCATCATGACACAATTACACTGAGAGTCAATATATGATTATAGTGACTTGTTGTTTAGGCCTATCCACAACAAATAAACACAAATACTACAGCACACAGGCCTCTTCTAATTCATAATGACAACCCTTGTGCTTAATTGTCATTACAGCGACTGTCTCACTATGCCTACAGAGTATTTAGAGAGTTTAAGTTTTGTGTATCAACACTGTATGCTACAGTGTAATAAAGAAAGAAGGAGGAATTTGTCTATATCCAACCCCGAGCAGTTTCAATGGTGTAATGAGGAGTCAAGTGAGAATGGGAATTATCGTAATGATAACAAAGGTCTATGCTCCATAGCTTGGGGCTGTATTGTAGGGCATTACCATAAAGATGTGATGTGTTTGTATTGCAGGCTTTTCGTGAGGGAGCAGGCCAAAGAGATAATAACTATTAGTAGATGACAGTGCTTTGTGGGATTCCAGCTGTGGAGCCCAAATTTCCATACAGATAGAATGGCTCTGGGTGGATGAAATGCATATGTGGGGGAAGGGCTGGGTGACTCAGTGGACTCATCTGCGTGCGTGCACACACACACGCGCACACATACACTCCACTCCACAGTCTGAAAGTGGCAAATCTCAGTGTTGGACTGAGTCTTGGTGTCCCCAGTCAGACTTTGGGGTGAGGTGAGAGCCTCCGGTTTGAACACTCTGCAGGTCTCTATGGAGGAACTGTCCAGAGTACTGAAACAGCCTGATGTTGCCCTGCTGACAGCTTTCAAAGTCAGGAAGTGCAAATAGCTGGGGCTTTGTGTGTGTCTGTGTGTGTGTGAACAGAAGACCAGAGATTTCCATCAAGATCACATGCGGGTGAGAGAGTGTGTTACAACATACTTACATACATACACCAGGGATTGGGGAAAATCTTGCCCCTTCCCCTAACAAACAAATAAAAGGACCCCCACCAAAAAATAAATAAATAAATAAATAAATAAATAAATAAATAAATAAAAGCAGTTTCAAGGTTACAAACTTTTACAAGTGTACAAATCCCAGATACACAATGTGCATCCATCATACATGGAAGTACTGTTTAAAGGAATAGCTCTGAATTTACAGGGTTTTAGGTAACACACTTATCTGCTTCCCTGCCGAGAGTCAGATGAGAAGACTGATACCTCTCTTACGTCTGCATGGTAAATATGAGGCTACAGCCAGAAGCAGTTTAGCATAGCTTAGCATAAAAAAAATTTGAGTTAACAAGATTTTTTTTATACAAAGGATGTATTTCCGTGGGGATTTGAAATGAAGATGAAGTTGTTCAATAGCTTTGAGGTGGTCCTTCATTATCTGATGTTTTTCCAGCAAAACACTGTGAACAACTGTGAACTCACTGAGTTTGGTGGACAGACATACAAACACATTAAGGAATTTGAGAAAAATATTGTGATGAAGAAAGAAAAACAAAAAAACTATCTTTGTATATGAATATTCACTGATATTCCAAAAGATATTTTGGGGTAGACTGGCTTGGTACAAGTCATTAGTTTGTCTTTGTTGTAATGTTTTGTTATGTGGACATCTTTACATTGACTACATTAAAAACATTTAACAAACATTTTTTTTTTTTTTTTTTTTTAAGAGGTGATTTAAAGAAAAGCGTCAGATTGATTTAGAAGTTTTGCAACATTTTCACTGCTGTATGTTTTTTGTTATTTTTGAGGGGTGGTTTTGTTATGTGTCTTCACTAATTACCATAGGCACAATCGGACAAACTAATAAACAGGCCTACTTCTGGCTGTTTCAGTCAGTCATCAGCCTTTGCCATGCAGGTTGTAGCAGTTGGTTGAGAAAAGCAGGTAGAAACAGCTGGCCCGGCTCTGTGCAAATCTAAAAAACACCAACAGCATTTTGTTTGTTTGTTCCCTACAAAAACGAAAGCTGAAAAATGATGATGACGCTGTTGGCGGATTTTATTACCTTTCTACCAGTAAGTACCGCTAAGCTAAGTAAACTGTCTCTTAGCTGTAGCTTCATATTTAAAAAGGACAGACAGCCAACTCTCTGCAAGAAAGTCAGTGTTGGTATTTCCCAAAATGTTTAACTATTCCTTTAAGGATCAACACTGGAACTGATTTTTACATAGTAATTAATTCAACTGGTGTTCCCTCTATGTGAACTTGAGCAGCAGCTTGCGACAGTGTGTCATTATGACCCAGAAAGGACATGTAGATGTGAGGATCCGGGGCTGAGTGAGACAGGAAAAAGTGTGAGATTGGAAGGTAACCGTGATGAATTATCTTTGGGAGGAGGTTAATAATAGTAGTAGATGCTGTGATGGAAAATTTAAAGTCAGCCGTCTCCAGAGTTCCAGTCAATCCGCTGGTGTAAATAAGTCCACAAACATCTGTAAACAATGGTGCACATGTTTTCTATCAAACAAACACAGCTGTTCAAAATGGGGCCCCAGAGATCGAACAGGTAAGAGGGCCGGGACACAGGGACTGAGCAGCTTTTTCTTTTTCTTTTTTTTTCTTTGGTGGTCGACTTCCAGCGCCAGACATGCTGTGTGTGCATTTATGTAAGGGTGTGAGGCTAACAGAGAGAGGAGACAAAGATAGTGGGAGCAGAGAGCGTGAGGACACCAATCACCCTGTAATTATCCCCCCGGTGTGTGAACTGCCCAACTCTCCGTCCTTGATAGATTCACCTGACCCAATAACACAACACACAGCCACAATGGACTGGAGGCGGGATAAAGACAACACCATAGATCAGCCAGGGATCGGCAATGAGACAAAGACCTAACATCTGGGAGCTGCGGTGAAATTAAAGAACCGAAAGACTGAACCAATCCTGTTACAGCTTTCCATTAATAGCCTGGGAGCTGCTTGAGAAACGGCACAAGTGAGGTAATGCAGGATTCAATTTCATTTGATATTAAAGAAACACCCCTTGGCATCTCTCTCCCTCTCTTCCTCATACTCGCTCCCTCTGCTGCTCACATCACTCTGTTACCTTAGAGTGATGCATTAAGCCATTTAAATTAACAATGGAATGACTTATTCTAATACACCCGTCCTGAGGAGAGCCTGGGATGCTTGTCGGAGTGGGACATCAACGCCACAAACCACCCTCTAAACCTCAGGCTGGGCAGCGATGCGTGTCGCTCTTTCCAGATAGGCCAAACAATCTGGCCGGCACTACATCCAGGACGGCAGACATTCATATGGTCATTACAGTGTGGAGAGGTTGAATAACACCACTGAGCCCATCATTACTGGACCTGAGAACTACATCTCCCAAAGACGGGTAAATACATGTTGCTTTGTGCAGTGGAATTGAGAGACAAAGAATCAGTAAATACACCAAAGTCCTATAAAGAAAATGATTTTTTTTTACCCATGTTCTAGGCAGCGAAGCAGATGTGGCACTCTTTATGAACTTCAGCAGCAGCTTGTAAAATCTCACATTACTTCCTCTGTGATACAGACTTCTAAATCATTCATACTAAGGCCTTGGTCAGCTGAATACAAATGAGGATACAGTGGGTGCCCCGTCTGTCCCTGAGGGGGTGTACAGAAATAGATCTGAGAAAAGCACAGTTTGATTGATGCTGCTACACTCTGAATAATGATTGGTTCAGAGGTCAAACTACTTCAGTGGCATGCATTATATCATTAATTACAGACATCAATAAACAATAGGACACTGTCCATATGTTTTAAGTGTGCTTATGCCTCCTCTTTCCCCTAATGGATCATTTAACAATTAGCAACTGCTACACATCGACCTTAAAAACACAGGAAACAAAAAAAAACAAAAGACTCATCTGGATATTGATCGTATTCTCAAAATATCACAGTAGCAGAATGTGGCGTAGTAATTACACGTGACGAGAGAAGCACATTTCGATCTCACAGTTACATATGCAATTAAAATATTATTCATTACCTCTTAAATAAAACCCTGGTTCTGAAATCCCATTAAATTTGGGATAATTGTGTGTGTTTAATTATAAGCCGTGGCAGGAAGGAAGGGAGGAAGGAAGGAAGTTTCGGAGAAAGTAACAGAATGCGCTGTGACCTACATAGCGGAGGAGACATTTTGTTTTAAAAGTGACCTTGCTTTGAAACCTCAGCTCAGAATAGCTCAAATAGCTTTCTGTGGACTCTCAGTGCACAGACCTATCACTTCAGGTTGTGGTTAAACAGAGATTTAAGATGTGAAAGGGGCCATCAAATCATCACTTTTTTTTGCTGATTAATTGTGTATAATTTTAGTCATAGAAAATGGCAGTGTAATACTGTAGTATAGTCTGATGTGCTCTGAGAACAAATGCTGCTGGATTGATGAAACTGGTGGAACAAAAACTACAGATTCACTTAAGTACACTCAAGTACTATCTTATGCCACTTTTATTTTAATCTACCTTATTCATGATGGAGATGTGTTTCACACTTCACTACCTTCATCTGACAGCTACAGCAATGAGTCACTTTGCAGATGAAAGGAATAATAACAAGGAATAATGACATTTTGGGAGATACGCTTGCACTCTTTCTGAGAGCTGAATGAGACTGAGACCACTCTCATAAATGTTAAAAGGTACAGTCAGGTAAGCTTAGCATAAAGACAAAAATATCCCAACTTGTCATTTTCACACTTTGGTTTTTTCACAGATGAAACAAACAAGATAAAGCATGCCCTAAGTAAGATAGACATGCTGGTCGTGAGATTTTGCCTCTTTCAGACTGTGTCCCCTGTGTTTTTATGCTGAGCTAAACTAACCTAGCTATTGGCAGTGGCTCCATATTTACAAGAAAGAAACAAAAGTCATATTTTCTCTCTCTTAACATGATGCTTTGTTATGGATTAAACTACCCACAGAATAAAATATAGCTAAAACAATCTCCCGCTCACTCAACAATAGAATTAAAATATGTCACAAAAGGGCCATGTTAAAATTGTTGTATATTGATACATTATATCACAATGATTAAACTTTTAAACTTTTTCTTAAGTTAAATTTTAAATGCAGGATTTTACTTATAATGGAACAACAACATAAATTGTACTGCTTTTGTTTTAAGTAACAGACCTGAATATTTCTTCCACCACTGCATATTTTTCAGATTTTTTGTCCACAGATTTGCGTCTAACTTCATGTGTATGCCGGCCCAACATGCCCCTGCTGCTGCCCCGGCCCAACATCCCCTGCTGGCTCCCTCAGAGCAGCTTGGCTCGGGCCGGTGGCTTCAACCTGCAGGCAGCCATAGGACAGCCCAAGCGGAGCTGTCTGCCACTCCTGTGCTTCATTAGGAAACAAAATATAAGGTTTCCACTCCATTAGGAATGACTTTAGGAGTGAAAGCACATAAGACGCCGACTCACCTCATCAACAATGCATTGCAATAACGGCTGAGGATGAATGAGAGTGAGCAGAGAGGGGAGAGAGAAAACAGCATTAGCCTGTATACAATGTCTTTACAGCAGAGTAGAAAGGAAAAAAAAAATCATTAATGCAATAAAATGTGGTCAGATTAATCAAACGCCTCAAACTCTTATGAAAATATTACAGGGAGAGAATTTTCTATTACATCTAATGGTATCTAATCTAATACTGGCAGTTAAAGGCTTGGGCATCTATTTATTGTGAAACACAATTTAGGAAGTTTAAAGGGAAGCAGTGAAGCATGCATGCAGCATAGCCGTCAGGAACATAGGCAGAGATCTTTTCCTGCTATTTTCTTTCCTCCAACTCATAAAAGCTTACCATTAAAGACTGAAGGTCTCCCTGAGTTTGGGGGGGGAGAATACACAGAAGGGGAAGGCAATATGTAATTAGCGTGTCATAATCAAAATGACCCACTCGGACACTTTATGATCAGCAAGACAAAATTACTGCACCACTGGTGGCAATCTGTGGGCATGTGTTAACACCATTAACATAATGAAAATACACAAATGTTAATAGCCCGCCTCTTCATACGGACGAGGAGCTGAAGCACAATGTTAATTTCACAGTGCATTTTTACTAACCTGCAGGTTGTGGGGGAAACGGCAGGCTGAGAAAAAAAAAAAAACATACAATCTTTTGGTAAATGGCTTGGAAGAGGGAAAAAAAGTCTCCTTGTCTCTTAAAACAATCTGTGAAAAGTATCATTCCCCTGCCGCACATCTCTTGTGAGAGACTCTATGGAAGATCTCATTTTCAATTAAAATCTCATTTGCTTGGAAGTTGAAATGAAATCATGTTGTGAATTAGCACATGAATTTACATACTGGGACGGCTGCCAGTGTGCACGGAGACTAATTTACCTTAAAGATTGATTTTTTTTGTTTTACTTTTCTTTTTTTTTTTTTTTTTTTTTAAAGGATCTCAGTGATGGCGTGAGAGCAATGATGCATAAGTGAGATCTGAGAAAACATTTACCAACATCCAGCAGCAATGAAAAACTGGATTGTTAGATGTAACTAGTGAGGAAGAGCCAATTCGGTCTATGCTGATGCACAGTTGAAGAGCTTCTCTTAAGAGAGGACAAAATTTTTTTGCAAAGTTACAAATTGAGCAAGAAAACTAACTTTTGAAACCTGCACAAACATACAATGGAAGATTGGTTGGTTCACTGTTAATGGCTGTATCAAAATGGATCTACTGACAGTGGAAAAGGCATGTAAGGGCATGTCGAAGGTTTGTATTCTTAATTATGGATTTAAGAGACACTTCAAGATATGACGGCTGGCAAAGAAACATCCAGCGTTTCTCTCATCATCTGCTGAGGAGAAAGGACGGTATTAACAAATTATTTCTGCCACTTCTAAGACCTGAAGCTAACCCTCCATGGAAGTGCTTGTCCTTGTAATTCGTCATGTTTTTAAGATACCCACCTGCACCAAGCTGCACTTGATGGTCTCCCGCCCAGAATGCACTCCTCCCGTCAGCTATCCACTGGGCCTCAGATAGTCCACAGTAAATTACTTGCTCATTTTGCAAGGCCTTCTCTGACAAAGCACTACAGCTGTTATTGATTCATTATTTCAATTAAATAAAGCTTTGCTCTCTCCACTCCTTGTAAATACCTAGAGACCCCCTATCCAACACAATATCCATTCTTCTTACACTGGTAACATTATCAGTCTGCACGCAAAATTAATTCCCCCACTATTGCTGAAATAACTATAATTGCAAACTACACAGAGAGAGAAATTGGAAAGGGGTTTTAATATACATTTCCAGGTGTATTCTCCATTTGTTCAAGTCAATAACATTTTTCATTAACACTTGTAATAAAAAAAAGCAAGTTTTGTCCCCTGCTCATTTCCTTTTTAATTCAGAGATGAATTCGCAGCACACTTTGCAAAACTGCTATGTGCTACACTTTCTCATTTAATTTGGTTTAAGACATCCAAATGAGATTAATGTTGGCTATCAACTATAAAACATTTTAATTTACATATTTATCAGTTGAATGAGCCGTGACTCACAATAGGTAAGATGTGTTAACATGATTGCATGTTGATGCAACACTTTAACATAATAGAAAATCAATATGTGAATGAAAATGGATAGCAACTGTAAGAGTTATTTCTTTGACAGAAGTATTTGGAGGGATGCCTTGAAAATTCCATTTCCTACTTCAAAAGCAGCATTCTGTTATGTGAACAGGTAGATAGTTTTTTGAGGGGCAATGAAGAAAAGCAGGGAGACGGTCAGTGTGCAAGGACATTGAGGTGTCTCCACAGACAGGCAAAGAAGAAAGGGAGATAAGAAGAGAGTGAGAGAGACCCCCCGTCTGTCTTCTAGCCTTCATTGTTATCCCACTGACGTTCCTGCAGGTGGGCAGAAATCGGTGTCACTTGGCCTCAGCTGTACTGAGGTCAGCTCTCCGCTCGTCTGTGCTGGAATTATGGGCTAGCCTTTCGCCCGCGGCGCACAGATTTAGCCGTGACCCTGAACACGGCCTCCCCCAGAGGTTGACAAATTTTATCACCACGTTTTACCAACTTTGCTCAGAAAAACCAATGCGACACACCAACCCACAGCCAATCCAGCCCCACAAGTAGCTTCCCCCTAACCTCATATCTCATCTCAGATATAATGGGAAAATCAGACCTCTGTGAACAGGAATCTTTTAAGATTCATGGAAAATAAGGGCACATGTTGAAATGACAAGGGACGGTGAGTGCTAACAGCCTTTACTGCAAAAATTAGTAGTCTCTAAAAATGATCAGGTTGCAACGATCAAATTATGCCCAGTTACACTTTTAAAAAAACAAAAATTATGTTTTCTGTAATAATTTAAATAGCAGTAATAAATGCGAATCAGATCAAATCAGAAATGCCCAGTGAAAATACACCACTGATGCTGGTAAAGATACCTTTACATTCATCTTTGTTAAAAACTTTGAAAAAGTAAATAGTAAACAAAAGACACTTAAACAGTAATAATTATTTTTATCAAAACAATTATAAAACAATTCACCCCTCCTTGAACCGCCACCTTACAGTGGTGGAGATCCTAGGGTTTGTGATTACGCTAACTAACAGAACAGAAGCGGTTCAACATAACAGTTGTCATCAAGGGGGCACGCCCATATGTACCGGGCCAGGCCTGGGCTCAACAAGGCTAGGGGCCATGAGAGGCAAATCGTTTTAAATGTATCAGATCACAAATGGTGGTCTCACTAGGGTACACTGCATTTATCTAAACTATGCACAGAGAAATATGTTTTCTGAACATGTAACTACTGGGCTTGGGGATTGGAGCGGCAACCTTAAGGTGAACAGAAGACTACAATTCTACTGCAAATCTCTCAGTTTTGGATGTAAGTCAAACATCTTGGGAGTCTGGCAGACCCAAACATATTGTGAGGGCTGTTGGGAACTCTTGGCCAGCCTGGTGTTTGCACCTCTCCTCTCTCCAAACCATTTGAAAGTACAAAGTCCTACTGCAAGACAAGGAAGAAGGGGGAAAAATGAGCTAGGCCTGTACACATGAGACATAATCCTGCCAACACTGTTTAAAGGTGGGGAGCTGTTGACCTCACTCCCACTCAGAAAGCTCTTTGCTAGCGGCTGCATGCACATTAGACCTCAGGTGTCACACGCCTTTGCATGGAGGGTGGGGACCACTGGGGTGGTGGTCCCTCTTTTTATCTTCGGACAACTGCCTTGGCCTGGAAGATTTTCAGAGCAAACCGTAGAGCAAGACTTGGGGAGGAACCATTACCTCCTGCTTGGGGTACCCAACCAGTGTGCTTGTGGATCTGGAGAAGGCATCCCGATCTGAGTGTATTCAGAATGCAAATGAATCACTCCGGCAGGGTAAGCCTTTTGTCACCGGTCCTGTTCATAATCTTATGGCCAACATGGGGTGGGAACCACAGGATTTCATCTCTGGAATTAAAGACCCTTCTCTAATCAATGACAAGCCAGGTACTCCTCATTGGATGAAACCCTCTGGAGGAGTTCTTCCATGGTGGAACTTGCTCGTCAGGCTCTGTGGCCTATGTACCGTCATGAAGAATGGGAGCTGTCAAAGGCTCTCGGCGAAAAACCCCTGAAAACTCTTTGATAGGCAAACTGGGTAAACCATGTCAGAGAAGGACAAGATCCTGGAGGCATCTGTTTGGCTGGAGGAGATAGGGTGAGAAGCCCCCACCGAGATGAAACACACACACACACACACACACACACACACACACACACAGGAAGTGTCACACACACACACATGAAGAAGATGAAGAAGATGAATTATAATTCACACACACACATACATATGTACAATAGTTTTCACGTTTTAAATGTATCAGATCACAAATACACTGCAAATTTATCTAAACTATGCACAGAGAAATTTTGGATGTAAGTCTGACATGTAAGGGGATTTTAAGGTGAACACTTTGTGGTGTTTGCAATCTCCTCTCTCCAAACCATTTGCAAGTTTTACACCTACTGCAAGACAAGGAAGAAGG
Organism: Scortum barcoo; assembly: GCA_023238725.1. Lineage (NCBI taxonomy): Eukaryota > Metazoa > Chordata > Actinopteri > Centrarchiformes > Terapontidae > Scortum > Scortum barcoo. The sequence goes on from CM041536.1 coordinate 12,663,588, forward strand.
GGGAAAAATGAGCTAACACATGAGACATAATAAATCAGAAAGCTGCTTTGCTAGCGGCTGCATGCACATTAGACCACATCTTCAAGAGAGTAGAGCAAGACTCTTTCCTCCTGACACAGAATGCACACACATGGGGTGGGATGGAATTAAAGACCCTTCTCTAAGACAATGACAAGCCAGGATGAAACCTCTCTTCCATGTGCTCCACACACACACACACACACACACACACACACACACACCTACACACACACACACACCTCCATGCACTGCACATACTCACCTGGTGCATGTTGGACAGGGTATGCCAAATACACTTTGTCACTGACAGACACACACACACACACACATTTCATAATAAATCTCTGGCATGATCTCTCTGGCTATTTTCCAGCTTGACTTTTCCAAACTGGTGGGGAGGACGTGAGCCTTTTTGCATGACGGGAGTTTTGTCTTCGAGGTGTAACCTGCCAGCACCTTTAAATCTTGCTGTATTTCAGAAACAGCATCCTGATTTTTGTCAGGTGGATGGTGCCGGACTCAGGCCCTTGGCCTGGGAGGAGAAGCTGTGAGGTGAAGGGAAGAGCTGTCAGAAGAAGGATGAAAGAAGATTCTGAATTCTCTGTTCTGTTGTGTTCTGTTCTAACAACATACAGATGCTCAGACAGATGCACAGCATTTATCTAAACTATGCCTGTGAGAAATATGTTTTCTGAATGAAGGGGATTTTAAGGTGAACAGAAGACTACAATTCTGAAATCTCTCAGTTTTGGATGTAAGTCCCGAGGTGGTGTTTGCATCTCCTCTCTCCAGTTTGAAAGTACAAAGTGCAAGACAAGGAAGAAGGGGGAAAAATGGCTGCCGCGCGGCCTGCTACACATCTTCAAGCCTGCAGGTGAAGTGTCTGTGGCGCCATATGGAGCAGCTGACCTTTGGCATGATCTGGAAAATTAACAACGAGAGGAAATTCTCCAGAACAGCGGGAGGGAGGGGTGCTTGCTAGTCTCTCCTCCAAACAAAAACTATTAGGCAGGGCCCCAAAATTTAAAGACGTAGAGAAACAAGAGAGGGGGAGTGATAAAATTAATGGGGTTCAACATTTTAACACAACACCGACGGCAATGTTTGCACAGAAAAACAAGAATTCCCTTTACAGTTTAGTCACATTGCACTCCTGCATTATAAATCAGTGCCTGGCTTAAGTAGTTTGACCTGTTCTATAAATGTACATTAACCCTGCTGGTACTCCCTCCCAGGTTCTAGCCTGTTCCACAAGCCCAGCACAGTGGCTGTTAGTGCAGGTGAGCTGCCTCCGTCCCTGGTGGCTCCTTATGCGTGCCGCCATCATAGCAGAGGCGCCCCCCATGGAGCCTCTCTTGGTTTGGGTCATTGATTACAAAGAGCCTCCTGGTTTTGTCTGACAGATGTGAATCCATGCTATTTAATTTGGAGAGTTACCCTCAAAGGGACCACCATTAGCTATCCAATCTGACCACAAATAGTGTTCCATTAAGCAAAGAGTTTGAGAAGCTCTGGTGGTGCGTCTCCTGACAGCATGGAGGAAGCCTTGGCATATTACTCTGAATGTTAAATGCTTGGTTGTTTAAACAAAAGGGAGATCTTACTTTAAAGAACGTCTTTGTTTTAGAGATACATAAAGGGTCCCCTCAGCGGGATTCTTCAGGCATATTAGAGCTGAAACTGTCCTTGTTTAGTGTCTAAAGAGGGTGGGGTTGGTAGTTAAAATGTTAATAAGTGCAATTCAGTTTTAATTTAACAGCCCTCTGCATTCCTAATTACTCCACTAGCTGTGAATAAATGAGGAAGAGAGCTCATCTCTTGCCCTCTGCTTTCAACACAAAACACATTCTTACCATTTCCGATATGGAGCTAAAGAGAACTGTGAGGAAAGTGATCTCAACTCATCGGCTCTTCATGAAAAAAGCAGCATGGCTCAGTTGGCGATTTGAGCTATTATTTTCTCAGTAGGGCAGAGGCCTCCCAATCTTTGTGAGTGCTCGCACAGATTTTGTTGATAAAGTAAGAAGATGAGCATGAGAAGTGCGAGGAAGCAAAATAGACAAGACTTACGGAAGACCATAAAAGCCGGATGATCAGGAAACGTTCTTTTTTCTAAAACATTCAACAATAGAAGCACGCATCCCTGTGCAGCCGTGGAATAGAACTGTGCATAAATTACTTTATGTAATCATACAATGTAGATTAGCATGATAATGGTGGGTGTTAATAGATGCCAGGAAGCAAGGAGTGACAGCACTTTGAAATGAGACATGCTTGGGGCAGTGGGCTCACACACACTCATGCATACACACAGCATTGGGGAATAGCCAGTGAGGCTCTCGTGCCATTACGACAAATGTGAGTGACGGGGAAGAAAGTCACATCTAGCCAGCTGCCTGAAGGCTGCTACAGTATTTCCACAAGTCTATAGGCTCCTGGTCTCTTGGGGAGCTCTATTAATTGTGGGCAAAATGGTCCACCATTATATCTAATGCTTTTAGAGACCAGAGGACATCTTACCCAACCACAAGGGCCAGATTCAAAAGCTTGCTGAGATAATGCCATCCTAGATTAGCCAAAACATTTTCCTGCAAATTTAATTTTTAATTTTTTTTAAAAACTAGATTAATCTAGTCTTAGACCAAATATATTTTCACTGAGCATTTCCTTTCAGTCTAGAGTTAAGCTTTAGAAAAAGAGAAGAACAAGGAAAAGTAAGAATAATAAAAGCGAAGAGGATATGATCAAAACGCATCTTGGATAGCCATCGCTGAGATGTAAGTGAGCAGAGCAGGTGGACTGCAGATCTAATCTCCTCCTAGAAAGTAAAGATGAAGAGCAACCCACATGATGACAGGGCTTTGAAGGCAGCCCTGCAGTCACCTAAAAACCCTCATTTCTAACAATGTTGTAGCCATTAGTTAATCAGACTAAATTTAGCCCCCTACGGAGACAAAAGCGGGGTAACAAGAAGACTGGGATAAACCCAATAATAGGTCAAGGGCACTTATTTAAAAGCCTCCTTGAACACAGTTGGCACATTCAACAAAAATAACTAGTCCCACTTCCTTTCATCCTCTAAAGCCCCGGCAGATCACAAAGCCCGGTGGGGGGTGGGGGTGCAAGGTGGAGGCATAAGCACCTATAGATTTAAGGACCAAGCGGGTGTGACCACTCCTGTGGATTAATCCAAATCAGAATGGCTATAAGACAACAGCAATTTGATCAACTCTGATCCGGCTTATCCACAGGCTTCCCAGATTTGTACTCATGCATAGCGAGCAAGTGAGCGCTAAACTCTTTACTGTGGAGTCTCAATGCAACTTATGGATGTGACAAAACATTATGTCCTGAGGCTTAATACTTTGGTTGCTTTGACGGTTTTGTCAATACCTAATACAGACACAAGGCAGCACACTGCCCAAGGCCTTGATAATCAGAATCGGTATTGTTTATCATGTTTAGCATGCTCTTATACAGGTCCGACTGACTTGCCATTTCCCTTCCCTGACCTCTATCACATTCACATTCTCAAACACATGCTCTTTCCTGCTTTGGACAATAGTCATAGCCCCCCCAGAGTCCTCCTGAGTCCACCAGCGTAGTAAAAGGGGCTCTTGCTCAGGGAGCCTGCACTGCTGACCTTCTGACAGCAAGGGCTGAGGAGAAAGCTACATTCACGAGCAGATCTGTGGGTCAAATCACCATACAAGCACTCCGAGGAGAGCTGACTGAAAATTAATTAAAAACGCTAGTGTGCAGTGAATGACAGGCTGCTTTTGTTGGTCGCCTGCATTGATGGAGGAGGCAGGACGGTCCCGTGTCCCTGGTGCTGGCGAGCCCCTGGTGGCCTCAGCCATTGTCTCGCTGCCAAGCTCTTGCCTTATCAGAGGCAGCATATCAATGAAGCTGCTGTCTTGTTTGTGCAAATGGTAATTACAACATCCACATTTTTGTGCATTGAAACAATCACATCTTAGTCAGGAGTAAGGAGGTTTAGAGGAGAACGGTGGACATTTAAACAGACCTTCGGGAGATGTGCCAAGGTAAACAAAGAAATCTCATCTTTGTTTTCACCCATGCATTCAATACAAATAGACACACAAGTTGGGGATGATTGTTAACCCACATATCAACCAAATATACAGTTCAAATGACAATCCAACGTTATCATGGATAAATCTTCTACTCTCTTTGGTGTTCTCAGCGTGATATTGCAGAAAAGATTTAGAGTGCAAAAGCATTTAAGCAGGATGAAGCTCAGAGTTTAATGTGGTCCATCAATCCCATCCTCACAGGGTTGCAGCCTCTACATGTGTCCTGCGAGACCATCAGAGTAGTTTAGTGGCATGTTGTAGTTTAAAGGTGCAACAGAAGAGTCAGGTAACAAGGGACAAAATAGTCTCGCCAACTCTCAGTTTTAACTACCCAGGTTCCCTTTGGCCCACACTCATTAAATGCAGAATGCATTTGTCCTTGTAGCTTTTCACACGCACGCACACACACACACGCTGTTGTTCACAACTCACCACATTCAAAGGCAACGGCCATTAGGTGTAAATGGATGGTGTTCTGCCCAAGTCTCAGCTGAGCACGTTTCAGGAGCGAAGCAAATGCAAAGGCCAACAGATCCATTAAACTCCACCCAATAACACAGGGCCCTGTCTCCATCACAAAGGATACCGCTTTGGCAAAATAACACCAGTGTGAGTCTCAGTTTAAATATCTCAACGGACAATGGTAAAAACTGTTTGGTACACCACTAAATACAATATTTTGGAAATTATGAACTTCTGTTTTACTTCATACTCACAGTCTACAGACTACAGCCTAATATGAATCACCAACCTTTTTGACAGTTAATTAATATTTTACACAATTTTTTACACAAAAATGCCTATGATTGTCTGTTTCCACCTTCACCTGAGCAAGTATTTGTGGCATTTTTTTTCAAAATATCAGAATGAGCGTTAGAATATAAAATACTTTGACTTGTGACACTGGCTTCTGAAAAATTATGATGAGCACTTTTCACTATATTTTAATGTTTTATAGACCAAAAGTTTCATCAGTTATTAGGAAAATACTGCCAGATACACTAAGAATGAGTCTAAGTGAGGATATAGATTTGTATGTGCTGACTGTTTTTTTTTTTTTTAAATAACATTTCAATATCATTCAATGTGCAGCTTAGTTTTCTATTGACAAGACAGATAAGGTTAGAGAGGAGCAAGGGAACGGGATTGATGAATTATTTAGCTAGACACTAAACAGGGCGATCGGGCCCCGGTGCCAAGGAGAAAATTAATACGTTAAGATGTACAAACAGAGCAGATCTGAAACACTCTTTTAATACAGGAGCAGTCTGGCCAACTTGCATTATATAGTGTAGTTTATGTTATATACAGCATTGTCCAGTATTCTGCTAATGTTAATAGTTTACTCATCGATGCAAAAGCTCAACAAACTCGAGGAGAACAAATCCTTGTGCCATTTTTGAAGAATTATTCTTGTAAAAAAACCCGTACCACCTCACCTCAAAGGTAGCTGAGACTTAAGGCCTGTGGAGAAACAACCAATAAACAAGAGATTAATATCTTTTAGATGGCACAATAAAAGCAGAGGCAAGGGAGTTGCTCTGCTGTGGACTTGACGGGGCAGGCTACAGGGTCAAAAGAGCCATGGTAAGCTCTATAGCCACAGTAAAGTGACTCAATTACCACATTTGCTCTTTGTGTTGACCCCTCAATTAGTGTGGAACTGTAACAATTTGCCCACCAAATACAGTCATTCATCACCAACTGCCCAAACCACCAGCCTGCTTCTCCAAGCCACCTCACTAGAGAAGAGGGCAGGCAGAGGTCAAATTAAAGTCTGGCCTTTGTAACTACTCCCCTTAATATCCTCAGTTCAACAGGATAAGCTCTGGTAGGTCCACAGTCATTACACATGTAGTGCAACAAGCCACTAGGCATTAGGGTAACATAGGGTACACACGACTGCATGACTCTGGGAACAGTGCTGTATTGTGGAGTTTGGGGATTTAAGATTCACTACCTGACGGCTTATATAGATTTAAAAATGTGAAGGTAATCTGCAGGTTAATAACTATATTTGCACCCTCCCTCTCAAAGGTAATGAACAATGTTTAAAAGCAGTGCGGTAAGTAAGGGTAATGTAGGAGTAACTAAGAGAGCGATAGCACAGATATCCAGATAAGGTCTAAGCGGGTGTTAGGTGGGTAGCTGTTGCCCCACCAGCTACTGCCATGCTAGACCATTCAGAGAGGCTCTCTGCTCTTGGTCACACTGTCATCACTGGCCAGCAGAGCCAGGCTCCTCTTACCCCTCTCCCGCTGTGGTTAGGGTTGCAGGCACAGTAAAAGCGAAGCACTGATGATTTAATTATGATACTGGTTCATTCAGTCACCGAGGTTCGGTTTCCAGTCAGGGGTGAACCGATATGAGCCAAGTTTGGTTTACGTTTACAGAAGCACACGTTGGATCCAGAGCAGATAACATTTAATCTCCCTGGAAGGCCAGCCAGAGGGTGTGAGGTCTCCGCGGGGAAACTTCCCATAACAGAGTCCCACTCAGCTCTGCGTGGCTAAGTCTGTCACTCTGCTCTCAGAGGCCTAGTTTATTCATGATATATATAACTATCCACTGTCTTGCTACCTGCACCGGTTCATCTCCTGCCCTGCAAAGTGAGTGACACACCTGACTCTTGGGGATTCAGTTACTCAGAAAAATGCTTCACAGGTTCCCGACTGACTGCTTTGATTAATGGTCGACAACTGCACCTGAGTGGTAACTATCATAATTGATATTCAGCTCAAGCCTCATGGCTACAGTACTTACTTAACCTCAGGCACTGTCTTAAGTAACCAACCGGCTAGTGTTTTCCTGTCTTTTTGTTTCTCAGAGCAAATTCCTCTCTACACAACTGTTCGTAAATCCAGGGTCCCCTCTTCACTTTTTAGTTTGATGGCTTGGCCTTCCTTTGAACTACAATCAATACCTTTTAAACAAAAGTTGCATTGCTTAATTAAAGCAAGAGGGAGATATCAATCTGGAGCAATTATGCACCAGGCCTTATGGTGTCTGACATTTAGTTGTGATTACACCAGTGCCTGTATACTGTCATGGAAGTCATTAGACTGCTGTCATCTCAACATGTTTTCCTGGCCTCATTAACACTGCTCTCATATAACATTAATGTGACTGCTACCTATAAGCTAAAACTTACAGGAGTGGTTACTTTTCCTATTAGCATTTTTACAGAGGAATTATTCTTGATGAGGTTTTAGCCCTGTTAAAGCTGTGGCTCTGGGGACAGCAATGTGTTGACAGTCAGTCCAGACTGAAAAATCCTTCCAACTATTGGATGGATTGCAATTAAATTTAAGAGGAAATATTCCCTCTGTTGTACTAGTGATTCCTGACCTTTCCTCTCGTGCCATCATGATGTCAAACGTTGTCCAGTAATAATTTGATCTAATGACCAAACAGCTGCAAAACTAACGACATTCCCATCAGCCTCAGCTGTACCTAATTTGTGTATAATGCTAATCATCAAATGCTAGCATGCGAAACTTTGATGGTGAACATTGTAAACAATGCTAAACATCACTGTATTATAATTGTTACTGTTAGCATGTAGCTCAAAACTCTGCTGTACCTGGGTACCTGCAGGGCTCTTAGCAGCTGTTCAGACTGGAATCAACTCTATCATGTATGTGCAAGGGACTAAGCGGTGGGGGGCAATTTCCTTCAGACACAGATAGAACCTGAAATTCGGTCCAGAAAATCCTGGCGCTACAACATTGCTCACTGACTAATAACACTAAGAGACAGGATTTTACAATCACAAGGGAAAGACGAAGATTGAGCCAGGTTAAACCATGTTTGCAGATGACCCCGCACTGTTCTGCACAAGCCTTCTGCATTGGCACCCCCACTGGAGATGTGAAAATATCAGTGCCACCTGAAACGAAAGCTGGAGTGAGCCTGACCCTTGTAACGCTGTCCTAGTTACCTGCATCTTATTTACATTCAAGTCTGGGCCGCAGTGAGCTCTCTGACATCAACTATTCATGGTGCTTTCTAAAGCACCCATCAGATGACAGTTGTGACCCCAGTGAGAACAAGGGGGTGTGTTATAAATACTGACACCCCAGCTCAACGGGACCAAGAGCAGAATCTTAGTTTAATTCCAACTTTTCTGCTTTATGTCACTGTTTTCATCTTTTTCTTTTGTGGAGCCCTTTAAGGCATGCTCTGCAATATTGGGCTATAAATTAAAAAAAAAATTGACTTGTCTTTAGTTGAACGGATCACCATCTGCTGAGCATTTAAAGAACATATTATACTATTTTGTTCAATACTACCTCACTAAAAGCTGTTGTCTCACTCTAACCTGTAAGAGACACAACAAAGAACATACATCAAGAGCTTGACACAAGTGGCAGACTGGGAAATTATTTTTAAGTAGCAGTGTGGTTCTTGAATGATTGAATTTACGTTAACATTGATAAAATGTTCCACTCGAAGCTAGCTTGTAAAAATAAAAAAAACATATTTCTTTCATCATCTAAGGTGCAGCCTGCATCAGAACATATTCTTTTGCAAGCACTTGTTCTCCCTTAGCAGTTTTTTGTTGTTGTTTTAATTAAAAAGACAGATGGGTGAGTTAAAAAAAAACAACAAAAAAAAGCAGGGAGTATTTGTGTGTATTCAAACAGTTCTCTCTCTCTGTGTAACTGCATGCGATCCAGCCTGACAGATATACAGAGAAAAGCCCAGTAGACCACATGGCAGAATTATTTCCAGGGAAAGCAATCTAATATAATATCCCCCATGACCTGATCCACACAAATAACCCAGGCGTAGCGGTCAGCCTGGTTGGGTTTTTACAGGAGTCACTGCATGTTCATAAGGTGGAGCACAAAACAAATTACAAAGCAGGTAAATGGCCACAAGGCTTGGCTTCTCGTGCTATACTGAACACAGTGTCACACACTGGCTGCACGCAGAGGATACATCCCACACAGCATCTACTCTGCGGAGGTTGCTGGAGGCTAAATGATATTGCTGGTGTTAATAATCAATTCTGTGGGATTAGTTAAAAGTGGAAGACAAAACACTAACAAATCAGGTGGCTTCTTCTCAAACAGCACCATAAAGACATAGAGCAGCAGAGCATATAGATTTTCCACAGGGCTCAATTGTGTGAGAAGTTGTTGGGCTTGCATTATTGACTTTCTCAGTATGGTGGAACCGTGGTAGTTAGGTGCCTTTCCTCAACTCTAATTATGGTGTCATAAACAGGAGAGACCATTAATGAAACCCACTCATGGCTTTAAAACTGCAGATAGGATTTGGAGAGGGAGAGGGAGGGGGGGCTAAGAGAGGCCTCTCAGTAGTCATGGTATCAATCACAGCAAACTACTCCTCTGTTGAGTAACGAGCATGAGAGCTGGTCAATAAGTCAGCCACAGAGCCAACAGACTGTAATAGAGACACAGCAGAGGATGGGAGACAGAGGTATTTGACCTGAGACTGCATGTCATGTTCACGAGGCCGCGGCCGTGCATCATCGAGGACAAAAAGTCAGTATGCCATGCGCCTGTCTGCAAAAAATCAATATCATACAATAACACTCCATGCCAGGTATTTCCTACAACATCGTGATCACAGAAAAAAAGATCTGCTTTTTTGTGCACTTTGACCGCACAACCCTTTCCTGTGCACCAACTTTCACAGAAATAGGACGCAACTATAGAGAAAATTTGCAAACGTCAAACTGTAAGATTGAAATGTCGAGGATGTACCTCCCCACCTCTAAACATCGTAGCGGCAGAGCAGGTCACCTCAAGTTCAGCTGCCACGAGAGGTAGAAGATCAATATAACATTTGCTCTACAATAAAACCATAAAACCAGCGTGAAGAAGCTGATGGACAATCTAATGGCAGATTTGTTGGGATATCTGATTTTGATAAAAGCTGCCAGGACAGAATTTGGAAAACAAGGCCACTATATTGGCATTATGGGACAAGAGATAGAAACCGCTTAATTTCCTTCACTTCACTAGATGCTGTTGGGGGTATCATTAAAAAAAGTCTATCTCTGTGGTGAGTGCAATGCCAGTTATGAATGCATTTCACAAAATTTAAAGAAAGATAATGCAGGCGCCAGTAAAACATGGCCATTATCCAGAATCTCCTAAATTTGCTCGACCTTCTTCATTTTTATCCTAAATCCTATTAATGAAAGAAAAAGTAATTTTTTGCTGAACATGTAAAAATCCAATGGAAAAAAAACTGCATTGTTCTCCAAAGCTTACAAGGCCAACTATTTCTGATCAGCTGACAATATCTGATTTATCAGAAAGATGAGATCTGATAATGAGTAAAGCCAAATTTGACGTAATATTTCAAGAATTGCAGTGCAGTACTGAGTCTGTGTTGATTAAAACACAAGCATAACATTAACTGAGCAATCACAGATGCTCGTCTTTCTACTACCATCCTTTTCCAAGTACATATACTATCTGATCAGAATGTAATGGTACATACAATACTACTGCGTGTGTTTGCATATTTTACCCAGTTCCAATACAAACATTATAAAACAGTGGCCATGCAAAGCCACAGATGTGCTAACTGTAGCTCATTGTGTGTACAGTTGCATCCAACTGTAGCTGGGTGTCATCAGCGAGAGGCGAGAGCCGGATTCACAGTAAATGTTAGCTACTGCTGCTGCTTCATTTGTGTCCTGTGGGAAAATATGATATATTTCACTGTGAAAAAAAACTCATCACATGGAGCTTTAAGTGAAAACTGAGCAGGACTACTGCATTTATTTACTGTGGTAACGTTTCATTAAAGAAATTCAAGTTTTACTCATGCAAAGGGTTTGAGTGCCCCCTCCACTGACGGTGTGACACCTAGCACGTCTACATGCATTTACAATATGATGGCTGTAGTAAAGCTATTTTGATTTTTCTAGAGTGAGAGGCAATAAAATGTAATTACAACATGCTTTACTATTGACTTCAAAACGGAGTCACAACAGCCAAAGCAATTTCATGCTGCCTGTAAAAACAGTGTCCATAGAGAAGCAAAGGCAGAGTCATGGTTGAGTGGCAGAGGAGAAAGAGCAGGGTATTAATAGCCCTCCATGGGCTAACCATGGACCAGACCAGACACTGTAGACCTAAACTAGACAAATGTATGTCAGACACATATTAGATAAATATTTATATACCATAAACTGTATCAATAAATCCCTTGGGGAGGGGAAGCTATTCCACAGCATGTCAATAACTGATTTCACCAGCAGATAATCATTTTTCTCTCAATGGTGCAGCTTGATCTGACGTCGATAAGTGCTGTCAGAGTTCATTTTGGCTGTAGCAGTTAGAGAGAGCGTCACTGAGAGGATATGGCACCCTCCTATTCAGGTCCATTGATCGGGAGGCTGCGTGTTAGTGGGGGGAGAAGAGCTGGCTGTCATGTCTTCTGTTGTGTGCTGTATTAAGCTGGTGGGAGACTATAGGTCTACAGCTCCATCTGACCGCGGCATTGCAGGGGACACAAGGGAGTCAGGTCTTTTAATTGTCTCATTGATACTTGGCTGCATAGAAGTAGCCAGGATACATTGGGGGGGGGTGGAGAGCAGGAGAGGGTTCATGGGTCTGAGATGGCAATTGCAAGACAAGTACTCTGATACGATGAACATATACAATCAGTCAGGATAAAGATCTCACCCTTGGCAGCATGAAAGAGGAAAGTGAGCAGCTCTCAGGAAAAATCAATACGGAACCGCTCATTTTGGAGGGACATGTGTGTCACAGTCAATAGGAGTTAATAGGCTGGGTTGTTCAGTGAAGACAGGCGGCTTGGGAGAGCAGCCCACTCTGACAGCTTAATACATACTGAACGGCAAGCTGGTTGCGTGTAACAGTCACTACGGACACATCAAGTGTGGAATGGAAGCTGATGGGCGCAGGCAAAAGTTAATTATAAAACAGAGCTGAAGGTCTTACACACAGAAGTCCAGAATTATCCATCCGGTAATGAGAACAGACACATGCAGCTGACCCACAGTACAAACTGTTTCTTCTCTATTATTAAGAATGGCTGTAAAATACACAGTGGAGAAAAGTTTGTTTAAGTGTGATGTTTCAAAGCATGACCTGCATCACACTGTGTGAGATGACTCACAATTCGCTGTGTGGTCCTCTTGTTTGGGTGCACACGTGGGCATGGACAAAGGCAACAGATAACAGCTGAATACTCACTCCACAGCAACATGCGTGGATCTCTTTCCTGCTCTAATTAACCAGCGTCGTACCAACAGGCTCATCACAGGTTAATTGGCTAAGAGAATGGGTGAGGGACCTCCTGGCAAAAACAAACAGAAGCACAGTTTTGCAGAGTTTTCTAACATATTTTTACCTTGAGCTGAACAAGATCCAGATCAGTCAAACATGGGGAAATGGCTAATAATAACTTCATTAATTGGGGTCTGGGGGTCACGCTGTTTGGCTCCATAAAGACTGGATTCTCCTCTTAATTAGTACCCATTAAGACCTAATTTGGATTATTATCATCTCTTAATTTTATCAAGCTAATTAATAATTAATTACAATTTTAGTATACAGTAGAGTTCAAATTATCTGCTACATTTTTATTATAATGTCAGGAAAATTGCAAGTCATGGATTAAATCAAAGAAACATTGGGAAGCTAGTTTAAACCATTAGTATTCTGTTCCTTGTAAATAATCTGAGTGTGAGAACAATTATCACGAGAATAAATACAGCACTGGATTAAACGTTCTGAAATATCAAACTGCGTTTTATCCCTTCAGTAATGGTTAGGACTCAGACAGGGAAAGGAAGGTGGAGCAGTCATAGTGTACTGAGAAAGAGTGAGACGAGAAGTAAAAGGGTCTTGCCTCCAATTGACATTTCAATAAGTGGAACAGAGCGTTAGCAATCCATTCCCAACTTTTCTGAAACAATTATTGAGATGGTACCTCCAGGCGATGTATGCTCCTGGTCCCCGGAGTCCTGCTGGCTGAAACAGTAATTGACTAAATTGTAGAACACATCGGGGCCATTTACAAATTTGCCAAAAATGAATCGTTTAAAATGAAATGAGGGTGACTCTCAAATTAGCAAGGAGTATGATTGAGATGTGGCTCTGGGAATTAAGAAACATGATTTAGAGCTCTGCAGAAAGGAGCATCTGTGAATAGTCCAGTGTTACTCACCACCGTGCTCTGACTCGTATTTAAATATCACTGTGGTTTAACAGATGTTCAGTAAAACACGACAATTCATATTTAAATGTTTGACAATTCATATTTAAATGTTCAATTGTGACAGACAGACAGACAGACAGACAGACAGACAGACAGACAGACAGACAGACAGACAGACAGACAGACAGACAGATAGATAGATAGATAGATAGATAGATAGATAGATAGATAGATAGATAGATAGATAGATAGATAGATAGATAGATAGATAGATAGATAGATAGATAGATAGATAGATAGATAGATAGATAGATAGATAGATAGATAGATAGATAAAGGGAAAAACAAAGCAAATAATAGAAACTGCTGAGCTATAACACAGAGCCAAAAACCTGGAAAGAAATGTTAAAGTTCAACCACACAGCACATTTTATTGTAAGAGGAAGTGACTTCAGGCTTGAGTGGAGTAATTCGAGCTCATTAAACAGTTTCTTAGCTAAAAATAATAATTTTTCTAAGAGCAGTGCGATAAATCATATGACATAAATCTCACTGGTTTAAAAATATTGTGCTTCAAGGTGTTTGGAAAAGTGATCTTAGCTACATTTTACAAGGTGTACTCATTTCTGAAAAACACCAGCAAATTACTCTGACTGTTAAGGGCCTGACAGTTTTGATTGATTGTTGTGCAGACACTGTGTTGATTGTTGCCTGTTGTGCCATTCCTGTGGCTCCCAGCAGCCACTGCTTTCATCTCACCCGGGCTAAACTCTTCCAACCAGTGATGAGTAATTACTAAGTTCATTAGCCACGCTAGTGGCCTAGAGATTTATTAAAGCAAAACTTGTCATCGACTCTTTCCACTGTTTTTGAATATCCTGACTACATTTGGCACTTAATACCTTCTCTATGTGACATATAATGTTTACAGGTGAGATGGCCAAAAAAGAAAAAATTAACAACGTTATAATTTACAACATTGCAAGCCTTATGAGACCACAGTCAAGTCTGTGTTTGATTTAAAATGATATGAAATACATAAAATAATAAAATCTTCCTTTTAAGAAACTGGAACCAGGGCATGTTTGGCATTTTAGCTTAAGATTTGTTTTTTGCCAAATAGTTTTTCTGTTGATCTGCTAATCAATTAATTAGTTGTTTCAGCTTTAATGGTTACCAGAATGAGATTTGTTCCATTTGTCTACATTTTTCAGAGAAGTTATGACATACCTCTATGGTGGCTTGTTAGATGTGTAAATATTTCAGTTAGCTTCAAACTTGCAATCAAATTAGATTAGGAATATCTGATGGAAATGTATGTACAAGTAACAAAAAAATCATGAAGAACAGCCTACACCACCTGCAACACCTGCAACCTAACTGAAGAGCATTTTGAAGAAACAGTCAAATAAAAACTACAACCAGATATAATATTTGATGTTATAATATGTCTTTTTTCTAAGATTGTATGAATACCCTTAATTTCAATAATTACCACAGGATCCAAGTTTGAGTTTCTTTCTCCCATTAAGATTGTGGGTGGGGATCCAAAATCCCACCACCAAGAGTTAAAAAAATGACAAAATCATTCCCAAGACTAGAATGAAAGAAAAGCAAATAACACCACAGTAACAACAAAATTACACAAACCGTCATTCAATGAGAGGCTGTTCCTCCACAGCTGCTGCGAAGTGAAAGAGCCACAAGCTATCTTAGTGCGATGTCCAAGTAATTTTTCTTTAATAGGAAAATTGTTACTTATTGATCTGTACTTTGTAAAGCCTTCAAGCAATGCTCCAATCACCACAGCTGTCAAAACCATGGAAATGCACTCTGTTCCTGTGCGATTTGATGGCAAACGGATTCCCATTACTGGCACATTTCCAACGTTAATTACCTTCAGCATAACATCATCTCCCTCGAACGAGTCTTGCACAGGCCACTAGTGTCCCACCAGAGGACAGCGGGGGGTAAGAGTGATAGGGCGAGTGCGGAGATATCGTGCTTTGCCTGTCTAGAGCTTGTGTTGAATCTGTGCACCACTGAGTCTGGCCATTAGGCACTATAGATGGGCTTTTCTTTTCCAGACCATTTCCCATGGTCAAAATAGCATAAAAACACCATTTTGGTTCAATAGCAAAGACTTCAACTGAATAATCACAAGGGTGAAACTGTAACTATTACAGAGGCACCTCTGGGATAACCATACATAACAGGGGTGTCAAAAACACTGTAGGTTTTCTGGAGGGCAAAGTGTTTAAAGTGTATGCTGTTGGCTCTTGCTCCAACATCTGCTTTTAATTACTCAATTAGCGCAATCATTTAGTCTCCTTGACATTCATCCAAATGGCAAATCATAGCCGGAAGTTGTTCTGTTTAAACAGAGCGTTAAGAGGAGTCATGAAAAATGCATACACGATAATGTATATGGATACTTAACTAATTGAACCAATTAAAGGGAGGAAACTGGTTTGAGTGAGAGCAGCGCTGGCATCGCCCTCCGGGAAGAAGCTTTGACACCTCTGATCTACAGCCTCCCCTCTCCCTATTCACAGACCTGGGCCTGAGGTCATATTTCAGCAGACAAAAGGTTTTTGACTTCAGTCATACAGCAACAATGAACCAAAAGTGCAAAAGCCAAGCAGACTGATGGCTGTATAGAACATGAGAAAACCCATTAACATATAAGCATATCCAGATATTTAAGAAAAAATGCATGGTATTTACAACACATAATTCAAAATATTTGCAGGATTTGCTGACACATATATAAGTTACACGTCTTTATATATATGGATGTCAGTGCCATTATAACTGTCACTGTGGTGGGTCCCAAAAATGCAACGCACATTAATATATCATCCTTTCTTTGTTTGCACTTTCAGGACTTTTGTTTGTGCTTCAAGTACCATAATGAGGCCTCTGTCTGAGGCATGAATGTATATTTCAGCACAGACATACCACCAGATCAACCTGAGGGTTAAATGAATATCTGCTCGGTTTCAGACGCGCTAGCTTACCTCATCCCAAAGTTAAACCGATGCAACCCCCCCCAAAAAAAAAAAAAAAAAAAAGAATGATTGTACCCCTGCGGTGGTGATTTCCTGCATGCTATGGATGCATAAATAAACATAGGCATAAATACACAGAGGACACTGACTGGGACTAGCTGGCCAAGTGGGGCAGCTGTTATTAAAAGGGCTATTTATCACTGTCACCCCTCTCAGGTTCCATCCCTCTCTGCCCTCCAGCGATGTCACTAGGCCGCACAGGAACAATGTGGCTCATCCAACCAACCCTACCCCCTCTATCATATATACACAAATGCAAACACATACACATGTGCTTATGGTTATAGCTCCACATGCACAAACTAAATATGTATAGCTTTACCTGCTTTAATGTGTTTATACTGTGTGCATGAACCAAAATCGACTTCTCATTTGATGACTTGGCTGAAACAAACACAAAAACAAGAACCTCGCTCCTTTCGATTTCTGTCAAATATCTACAACTCAGCTACACTGCACACACCGTTCATTTTCCGCTCTGTTAGTTTATTGATTGTGGCCACAATTATCCACTTTTCTGAAGCACTGCATTAAGTGAATTCCCCCTTTGTTGGACAATAAGTACAGAAGGTTGGCTAAGTCATGCTATTCCTCAGCCTAAGGGGACAGTCTACTTCTCCCGCACCCTCATCATCATTAGCAAGCCCAGATAAAAACACACCTCAATTAGTCCACCTCTGCTGGGGGAGCCACATCAAGTAAGGCAGACTCTTCCAACTGGCCCACGCCATAACTTCACTTACAGGAGCTCAGGACATGTTCACACTGAGGGCCAAAGATTACATTATCGAACAATCACACATTGCTTAAAGGTGTCTGCATTCAAACAGAGCTTTTAATTAAATGAAACCCCTAAATTTTAAGTCTGTGTGTTGCAGTAAAAGGAAAACAGTGTATGTATAAAAAAGGGCCTTAGGTACAGAACTGCAGCTTTGGACAGTATGTACAATGCACGATCAGCATGTGGCACTGTATGCAGTGATCGAGATGATGATGCAGTCAGCGAGGCTCTAAAGGACTTGGAAAGAACCTCTAGCTACTGGAGTTTTAACTTCACATTGGCCTAAATACATAATATGTGTCCGAATGTTATGTTAGAAAATAGACACTTATGAACATTTGCCATGTACAGTACATAATTATTTTCATTATAGATTAACCTGAAGATTATTTTTCAATGTACCAAATAATTGTTTGGTGTATGACATGTAAAAAAAAACTGCAATAATAACTTCCTATAGCCCTGGGTGAGGTCGTTCACTGTGATATGACAAAGAAAAGCAAGCAATTCACCCATTTGAGAGGCTTGAACGTGAGAAATGTCAGCTGTTTCCCTATATTTCTGTTTGATAAATGACTGGAATGATTAATCACTGATCAAAACAGTAGCAGCTTATTTTCCTGCGCATCGACTCGTCTTTTCAGCTCCACATTCTATTTTTTTATTTGGGATTCCTCGACTACATCTACTGAGCACCAACCAGTTTTTTAATTCAGAACTCCCTCCTTTTCTTTCATCTAAGCACAAGTGGTCTGCGCCACCTATAAACCTCTTGCATGCAGCAATCCACTCACGATTAATGAAGTGCTTACTTAACCAATTTAAACCCTTAATTCCTATTAATTCAACATAATAGCCACCCTCTCTGCCAGAATTAACAACACTCTAGCAGAAACGTACAAGTCTCTGCAGGCCAGAAAGAGTCAACCCAGCAAATTCCATATTCTTTGATAAATATGTAACAGTATGTATATCACTGTTAAAATGCATAACCCTCGTGTAAGACCCCTATCAAGTCTGCTTTACACCTGTATTACATTTCTCCCTCAATCAGCAGCTTTTCTGAGACACCGGCCTCCCACGAGGAGCAGAAACCATTACAAGCGACTGCAGCTCATTTGCAGAGAGATTGGAGATCACGCTGCATCAAAAAGTATGTGAAGCATTTCTGAGAACAAAATTGATTTATTCCATTTCTAAGTTTGTATGCAGCATCAGTATCAGTGTATTTAATGTAAATCCCCAGTCTAGCATTCAGTTGCTGTGTAGGTTGCTGCTTATTGTGCAAGTAAGAAGCAGGGCAATCAAATGGCACAAGGGGCCTGTTCTTGTGCAAAATTAAGGTACATGCAGGATGTCTTGTGTAAGATATTTTTGCCTTGAATTGAATGATAAAACATATACGCAACGTAAAAAAAAATGATATCAATCAAACAAAACCATGCATTATGCCCTTTTTCTGATCCACTGATGCCGCTTGTTTAAGCTACAAAGACATTAGGCTGTTCTTTGGTGAAATGAAAAGGCATAAGCAAATAAATAAATATTTCTGAATATTTAAATTTTGACTTAGGAAAAACAGATCAAGCAAAGCCCGTGGCTAGAGGAGCCTGACTGCATGCTGGTGGGGGGTAAAAGACAGCCTGGGGGGTGTGGAGGGCGTCTGTTTTTTAATGAGCTGAAACTTTAAATACTGCATAATATATAATAAAAATGGATAGTTCATTTAACTCTCCCGATAAGTCGTGGAAAAACTATTAAAATCCATTACTCTCTTAATGTCAACAGAGTAAGCATTAAGTATGAATGAAGTGAACATGATACCACATCATCGACAAGAAAGAAAAACAAAACAATAATCAACTTGAACTGGAAGAGGGGAAAAAATGGATTTGAGTATAAAGTTAAGTGCACAAGCTCAAGGGCATCAACTAAACACAGTAAAAGCAATGACAATGATACATTAAACTATATAAATTTGGATCCACTCTAAAAATACAAAATTTGCATGTTTATCATAAAGTAGAATATGGGGAACCTGGATAAAATTGTCCTGAATTTTTATCTACTGTGACTTAGTCCTAATGTCAGCTGGGAGTGGTCTTGAGGCAGAAAAGCTGGAATAGATGATTGACAGACGTTTCAGCCACCCACTGACAATAGCTTTGGCAACACTGATTGGCACAGCAGGCACAGTGTTTCAATACCTCCCCTCCCCCCTACACACACACATATACAACACGTCATAAAGATAAAGAAGGAAAGGGGGATGTAAAGAAGAATTGTGGTGCCCCATTTCATCCCTTGGGTGAAGAAATACACCATAATAGATTTTTAATGGCTTCAGTGCTCTATTCCACCCCTCCAAAAAAAAAAAAGGAAAGGTGGTGATTCAAGTGTCAATGATAAGAGGTCAGCACTTATTAACTACTGAAAAAAGGTTGTTTTGACAATAAAAAGAAAAAATATATACTTGAAACATCTCACCTGCTAAAGTATTACTTAAGTATGAGTCTGATCAAAGTGCGCATATGTCTGCAACTGGAGATGTCTCTGGCTGAAAAGTAATGAGCTTTGTGTTCCAGTTGTCACATTGTAATTCAAAAAGTGCAATTTTGCAGTGAATATTGAGACAACGTTGGTTGACATCTCTGCATTAAGATGTAATTCCAATGTAGTCCTTAAAGTGATCTGAGTGATGGCTCTGGTACCCCTGCTGATCGCGGAGCAAGTGTGGAGACGGTGCTGGTGGCCGATCCAGAGGCTTAATAATGATAACCTCGCTGGTGTTAGCTGCAGGGGTTGTTCACACAATAATTGTTTCTGCCAAGCCATATATCTATATGACAGAGAAAAAACCGCTGCGACTTTCCTGCTAAATAATTGATTTAAGAATAGGCTGCATCAACTATTTCAAGGAGATGAACATGGTTTGTGCTATTTTTTTTTTGCACTGAAGAAACTGAGAACTTATTAGCTAATTAGAAGATAATTACAAGTCTCTGCAAGTTGATTAGCAATTTCACTGTTGAACATTAACAATTTACAGCAACACTACACTCAATTTCAGCACTTGTTTTGCTTTACTTACCTACATTCTAAACAGTACAAGTATTTAAAGATTTCACCTTGACAAAACTTATTACTAGCTTCAGCATGCAATTAAACTTGCCAAACAGGCATTAATTCTTTGTTCATTACCGTGTGTTGGGTAATTTAGACACTTCAATACAGGACAAGACTACTGTGGCTATTAAAAGGCATCAATCTCGCACCAAATGCTGATATATTTTGTTAATTTACAGCAGCTCATTTGTAGTCCAGATACCCTAGACCTGCACTGGTGGTGACTGAGGTTCCATGTGTAACGCTAAGCCTCTGCCCGAGCTCAAGGGGTGCCCTCCCCTGCAGTTTAGAGTGACTCAGAGGTGAAGCCCTGAAAACAAATACAATGCGCTCACATGCTCCACAGTTTAGATTTCACTGACTCGCATCATCCCGTAATAGCCGCACACAAAGCCGCAGTTAGATGCAAACCCCATGCAATTGTGTCTGGTTGTACAGCGGTATCAATGCAGCCCATGGGTCAAAGGGTCAATGAGTAATTAAGACATGGTTGCCTGAGCATTCCCCATGCACACTTTCAGTCCTGATGAAAGGTTGGAAATGAAAGGAGGGGGATTTAAGTGCAGCCTGATACTATGGATCAGATTTCCATAAGTGTGTCTAACTGTTCCTTGTTCAAGGCAATTACTATGATTAACAGATAGTGTGGTGTCATTGCACTGTTTAAAGGGAATTTGCACATGAATGAACACATGGTTACACTTCTTAGAAAAAAAACATATTTATGGCAGTCTTCTTTGAATGTAGTCGAGGATCTGGAGTATCTCTTTAAGCAAAGTTATTTTTTCTTTTTTGGGGAAGTGCAAGTGCTAGTGAGGCCTGGATGCAGACTCCTATCTTTGGACCGTGAGGAAGGAACATTTAACAGTTTTTCATATTCTTTCATATGTAATCCAATTACCCAATAAAATGTTCTTGCAAAGGCGAGCAAGCTTTAGAAAACAAGCAGCTCGTGCAGAGGCTCTACATCACTGAGCAGCATGTGGGCCGATATCGCAGCCTCCAAGTGCAAAGAAGGTCAAAAGGTGCATTGATTTACATGTACGACAAGAAATTATTCGTTCGGTTTCATTGTTGCTAAAAATGAAGAGGCCAAGGCCGGAAAATTGAGGTCGCTGATAAATGCTATTAGCAGGAGATGCTGAGGGGTGAAGAAATCAATATGGCAGTTTGTCAACCTGCCTCTCAGAGGGAGCAGGACTCTGCAGCGGAGGTACGTGTGTCCTGTCAGCAAAGCACATTACCAGAAATCAAAGGCCAGAGAAGGCCTGAAGGAAGCGATGTAAATGTCTCTATACAAAGGCCCCACTTTGGTAATTAAAACCTATTTTATCAGACCTGTCTTGTCACTGGGTTTTCTCTAACACTATTGACTAACTGTTGCATGGAGAGTGATCACTAATTTACCTTTAAACAAATGAGCTGGGGTTATTTAAATTCCTGTATTTGTCACACAAAATGAAGGAAAAGACATGGTAGGATCAAATGAATGACGCTACCTGATATCACTTAAATGAATTATTAATAATCTTTGAGACTTGGGCATTGAAGGAAATGTTGCCCATCTTATTTACCATCATACTGTTTCATCATGAGAAGCTGGCTGATCCTTATAACCAACACGGGGAGTAAGTCCATGTGGTACAAGCAGCCAAATCACATGTTGCATTTGTCATTTTGTACGCTTTATTTTGTTTGTAAAAATATACTTTTACAGTGTGTTGACTTTGACGACACATGCGCTGGAGGCTGACACATTTTTCACAGACAATGCAATGAAAACATCCAGGAGGAGGCGTGGTGTCCATTCCTCGAGAAATCCAAAACTGTCCAAGAAACTTTAATGTAAAGTTAGCTTTCTGAATAAACACTCAGTATTGTGTGTCCGTGTAATAACATGCATAACTGCCTCTTCCACCGCAACTTTTAAATCTTAAATAATTAAACACGAATGAACCTGGACAACAGGAGCACTAATGACACGAGATGGCACTTTTGTCAATAGGTCCGCCTGAAACGTCACCATGGGAACTGTTGTAAACACAGCAGCCTGGCAGAGGCAAGTTTCCTGGAAACACATAAAAAAGTGTTTTCTCCATCAACGGTTTAGTACTGGGCGCCTTCATCTTCTTTGTAGGCAAAATACACTGTGACGGGTCCAACACTTGTCTGCACTGTTTCTTCAGCTCCAACAACCATCCGGCAACCAATACCATAGGCCAAACAAGGGATGCCTAAAATGACAGGACACAGTGATCATGTGGCATCTGCAGAACTTAATAATGACTATGATAATCATCTTATAAGAAACAGGTTGGTGCATTAAATGTATTTACTGACCCAGATTAATAACTTTCAACAAGGTGAAAAACTTGTCCTCAAAGTCCAGGTTCTGTGGGGGGGCTTTGGTGCAGTGATATTTTATAAAGGGGAAGCAGCCTGTTCTCAGTATGTGGTAGTTGGCTCCCTGGACCCTCCAGTTAAAGTTAGACATCCCAAACTGGTCATTGTGGACGGAGGCGTAGCGGACGCAGTATGAAGTCCAGGGGGGGAGTTTGCGCTGCTGCAGGTGGCAGGTCAGCACCTCCGAGGCGGCTGGCAGAGGGCCTCTCCGACCAAATGTGCTCGGAAACAGGACGATCTTTAGAAAGACGCCGTGCAGCTTCCTTAAAAACTCCTTCATAACTTCATGCGCACAAAACAGAGTGATCCGCCCCCGCTGCTGCTCCTATTTTATCATCTGAACTGCGAGCAGATCTCTCTCTCACACACACACACACACACACACACACACACACACACACACACAGCCACACACACAGCTCGGACTGGTCACAGATGAAACGTGGAGGCATTTTGAATCAGCTGATATACAAACAGAACATGCTGCAGCTGCGCGTCCTTCAGAGGAGGAGGACGAGCAGCTAATGTTAGCACACAGCACAGCGAGCTGATGTTATTCTGCTCAACGCGCCCGCTTACACATGCTCAACACACACAAACACAATTTAAGTTCACAGGCTAAAAGAGCACTGCAGCTCCCTGTGCGGCACTACGTGTTTTGCTCTGACCTGACGCTCCTGAGAAAGTCATCCGGGTGGAAACGCAGCATCGCACAATTGTTCCGCTCCAACAGGAAGAGCGACTCGTACCTGTAAGTATTTTATTTATGAGCGCTCACCTGTTCACTGATGTCAGTCACGTGTCGTGTGTGAAGGGACCACACCTCAACTATAATCGGGCCACTCTGTAAAACAGCAAAAAAAGAGGTTTGAATCAGAATGAGCTTCTGTAGATTAGAATATTAGAAATTATTCAAAAGTCACTTCAGTAGTTGTAAATGTGGAGAATGGCATGCTGCTGGACATAACCCTCTAATACTCCACGTTGTTCCTTTTATATTACATTATATACCATATTTAAGAAGATATGGGTGATTAACTTTATCAGCTACTATACGCACTGTAAATAAACCCTCTTAATTTTTTAACCACCTTTTACCTCAGTGTAAGTACAAAGCAGATCCACTCAGACTGCCGCATCTGCTGACATGTTTAAATCAAAGTTCATATCAGCACCACGGACAGCGGTCCATAAACACAGTCTGACAACTAAACCAAACTTTCTTCATATCAGCCAGATGTGATACCAAACAGAAGCAAAAAAAAGACATAAAACCACAACAAAACTTCACTCAAGCTGGTATGCATACACTCATGTGTACCCACATACTGTATATATGTATAAACTGTATTGAAAGATCAGCGTGATTTGTGTTGGTGAACTCTTCAAATCAATTGATGCCCTAGCTACAGAATATTTTTATTAAGCAAGTGTACAGTAATTTGTGTGTGAATGCAAACATTTATAAAAATTCACTCACCTGAAGATAAGCCACATATTTCATTTCCCCACAGACCTTTAAAAATCACAACTGTACTTAATGTAGACATGAAAAATAATACATAATATTAATTATCATTCTTAGAAAGCCACTTTATGTTGTGTCCCTTTCATGTTAAAGAAAAACACATATGTTGCAGAAAACGTTATACTATATATGTATGTTTATTGCAGAATACATATTTACATTCTTGACATCAGCAGCTAATTTGCACCACTAGGTATATGTAAAGAATGTAATCATAAAACAATTGCAATTATTGCAGCCTAAAACACTGGCAAGTTCGTATATATGTATACACAAACATACATATATGTACATATGTGTGTATTTGTGTGTGTGTGTATATATATATATAAAAAATGTTATCATTTTTAACTAGAAATACTGTATTTCAGAAAAGTATACAATATCTAAATAACTCAGTACACCAATCACTTTCTCATCAACTGACTAAAGTAATGTGTGGCCACAGGTTCGCAGAGGCAATGTATTATGGCATGTCTTACTTAACAATGGCACTAAACAATATAGTCAATATTCTCCTCTATGTTGTATACATCTGGGCACAAACTCAAGATACTTTGTAGTGCATGTATGTATGTATGTTCAATTTATGTCACACTAAATACAAAATAAAACTGCTTTATATAATGTTAATGCATGTTCGCTTAATAAATTCATGAATGAAGCCTGCTGATTCCCCAGTGGAATTACCCTGTGCATAATTCACTGTATGTCTTTAACAGCTGTCATTTTCCAATATTTAATTATATTCAAGCAGTTCAAACAGATCACAAAACCGTTTATTATGAAGGTTATGAAGTGACAGATCTGGACAATGTTTTTCAGGAGTTTATTTGGCTTTATCTGTGTTGGATGAACATCAATATGTTTTCAAGGTTTTCACACATTCACAGTGTAATTTGGCATCAAGAGGCATGATGACTTAACTTGTAAGGCAAGTTAATCAGTGAAGCAGCTGTCTAAGTGGCAGGTTTATCTTCCACCACTCGTACCTTGTTCTGAATAGTCACCTGCAGTACATCCTCAATGTCCTTGATCAGCTCCTCCAATACAGAAAATATAAAAGAAGTGAAAATGAATTACTGCCCATTAGGCAAAAGCATTCCAGCTGAACAGAGTGCCACTGAATATGCAAGTTTCATGATATAGATAAGAAGAGATCGTTAAGTCATTAACATGGTACCTTGAAATTGGTTTCCCCTTGCATTTTAGAGGACGATATTTCCTGATGAACGACTGACAGATTCCGAGCAAAGGTCATGAGAGCTCCCTGGAGATCTCCTGAGACCGTTCTATTAACGACACCCCAAACAAAAGAGTTTACTAATGTCCCCCACGTCGCCAGCTAAGAAACAATCGGCTTGTTCATCTGATGGTGGTACTTAAATGAAACTTTCAGCAGAGAACATCTTCAGTCTTAAGGGGAATGAGCACAGCTTGATTTAACTGTTACAGCACTGTGTAAGCTAAAGGATTTGAGTGATAAATATGTTAAATAACCCTCTGCTTAACAGCCTCTAGAGTTTGTAACAACATTTACAAAGCCAGAGGTGGCATCTTAATCCTCTAAAAGAATTGACTTTACTCTCAGTCTGGAGAAGTCTTTCATCCACCTAATCCTCTGCAGTTTTTTCATGTGCTTGTTTATCTGAACAGGGAGAGGTAAAGCAAACCTAAATGTGCTCAGAATTCAGGACCCTAGATTTTATTAATACTGCGTCTACCAGAATTTGACGCTGTAGTAATTACTTACATCATTCCAATACTGCATCGCTCACTGCTGTCGTAAAGAGTGAAAACAGTGCCTTGCTTTGTCTGAAATACAAAGAAAGACAGAGAGTTACAAAGAAAAGCTCTATCATCACATAGTGTAGATTTAAAGAACTATTCACCAGCTAACTAACTACCAACTTAGCATGTAACTCCTTTAACATGGTCAGGCTTTTGACGTATACTTAAAAAAAGATCAAAATTAATTAAGCATACGCAAAGAGATAATTTTTTATGCATTTGCCTTTTTCTGTAAATCCATGGTGCCTACATTACCCAAAATGCAATCTGACCAGCGACAGTTCGCTTGGAGACTTAGATGTGCTATGATAGTAGTGGCTTATGTAGCCTCGAGTAACTAGCCTCAACCACAGATTAGCAGTGGACTACAAAAGTCAGGTCAGCTCACTAACTAGCCAACTAACTAACTAACTACACATCACCAAATTTGTTTTTGGTTTCATTTTAAAATTTGAGCCGCAACCGGCACTGACTCAAATGAGTCGAGGAGAAATTTATCAGACTTTGTGCAGCTCCTTCTGGCCACAGAAGGTTTCATACAACTTACTCCTCATATGCACAAGTACTCTCTAAGTGGTCCTTTTAAAGAAATCATATAATAATCTGCAAAAATGAACAAGATGTGAGTGTTAAAAAAACCAAAAACAAAAAGAGAATATTGAGTTGTTACCTTCATGTTAAATCCTATGCCATGAGCCTTGCACACCTTGAGGAACACGTTATGGTATAACATGGAAAGGTTCGAATGAAACAAGTGGCTCCCAATAACTGCATAACGATTAACTACCAGAAACTGTACAAAAAAAGCAAGAAAAGAAACAGAATGTGAGTGTATGATTGTTGAATTAGTCTTTATTTTTAAATCTAAAACAAGACTAAATCATTTTATGTTCTATTATGTTTTCGGCTAAAGCATAGTAGGTGGTAGCGTGTGTAAAATGGATAAGGGTAGAGATGGCTGAACCCCATGCACATGTCCTTAGGGTCACTGTTGAGTTTGGGGAGTGTGTGTGATTAGTAAACATGATGGGTGTAGGGCACATGTGGTAAACTGTTGGGCCTTTCTTAATTAACTGCGGGGAGGAACAATTAATGTTTAGAAGACATGCCAAATACAAGACGATCTTAATTGTACGATGCCAATCAAAGAAACTACAGTTTTGGGACTGCAAATGTTTGCATTCAATCTGAGACAAAAGCACTACCTAATGCACAAAAGGACCACTCAACACACAATACATATCACCATAATGGAGGGGTTCTGAGCATGGGAGTGTCGTAAGTAACACTAGAGAGGTTGATTATATAAAAGTGGCAGGGCTCAAGAGGATAAAAATGTTCCTGGTTCTCAGGCACCTTTGGGAGGCTAACAGAGGAGGCCTAAGCCCCTGTGAGCTCAGGAGATAGCCCATAACTCGCTGTGATGGCTGTGTGTTTGCAGTTGTCACACACAGGACCCTCACACAACAATAAAAGTGTCCAACAGGGATTTAATTGTGTTTGTAATATGCAGGCCCCTAATGATGGCCACCGCTAAAGCCATTAACCACTGCGGTGGCTCAACTGCTGTACTGAAGCGCCAGGCCACCATCTAAATGAATGTTTGATAAAATAATACAAGTCGCAAATTAACAAGCGTAAACTCAGGCATACTGCTAATAAAAGAACTCTATTGTTTAAGGCTTGGCACCAGGTTGATGAGGTGTTCAAGCATGCATACACATGCATAATGGAAATGGTATGAATTATTAATGTGTTGATTATTTAGGCTCATCTATCAAAATGATAATGAATTCAGCACCTAAACACCAATTGAGCTCAGCGCGTAATTACAGTATTTAGTTGTATTTAACAAAAATGAAGAGCAAAACGTTGATCTATCTTTGTGATTACTGTAGTGGTATAGTAACATCTCCTAAAGCCTCAGCTCGCTTTAGAACCAGTGGTTTCTTTCCTGTTGAGAAATTAAGAGAAGAATTTGAAGGGAAAAAGGACACAACTTCAGTTGTAACATTCAAAATCTCCCTCCTCATGTTTAAGAAAGATTTTACATTACGTGTTCACAGCATTTCTCTCTGACTGGCATTGGCACTTCTAAGCAGCCTTCACGGCAATTCAGCATTCCTCTAGTCATCATCAGAAGCATCTGGGTCATGGCCAGCTGGTCACTGTATTTGAGGTCCAGATCAATAGCCCACACCTGCAAACAAGACATCATGCACTCTGTGTCACAGCAGAGAAAAACAGACACTATAAACGTAATAATTCCAATTTAATCACAAAAATGGAACATCAAAGTATTTCACCCACCAATACTTGTAAAGAGAAGGGTCAGTACCTTTTAATCCTTACAATGTTATCCATGTTGAGAGGCAGGGGAAAGGAAAACACGGTTAATGGTGTATGCTTTAGGTAATTCAGCTCTAGAATGACACGTGCACAAAGTAGATCCCTCCCTGTGTACTTGGATTCAGTCTGCCCTGGACTAGTTTGTTTGGCTCAGGTCTGATGAGAAGCTAAGTTCAGATATGTATGGTAAATGGCATCATTATAAGTATATTAAGGGGTCAGGTATGACCATAGCCTTCTGCTTAAACAGGGCTAATTTTCCCAATAATAACCTAATAGCTATGCCCTCTCTTCAAAAGTGGCAAATAAATCACCAGTGAAGGAGTTGTTAATAACTAAGTGGCAGTCGACTGCCTCCTTTTGCTGTTCCTATTTGTCAAAGTAAACGCTCCTGCCAGTGAATGCAAATCGCTTCCTGTCTAAACCCTGCAGTCTCTCTAACATGAGCACTTTATCTCCACTAACACATGGATATTTGACCATCTACAGAAATTCACTCATAGGCAACGTTTTTTTTTTTTTTTTTTTCCAAATTCAAATATATATTGTCTGTTCTTGGGCTACAACAAACAGTTCTTTACGTTATTCAGTGATCTGACAATTAGTTTCTCGATTAATAATTTTTTCAATGAAATATTAGAATACAGTGGAGAAGATGTCCATCACATTTTCAAGATATCGTCGATTATTTTGTTTATGTTCAACTAACAGTCTGAAAACTGTATTCAGTTTATTGTGATAAGAGACAAAGAAAATAACCAAATCTTCACATTTGAGAAGATAGAATAAAAGAAAATTGGGCTTTTTCTTGAAAATGATGAATCAGTTATCATTACTGTTGCTGATTTTTATTTTTGTGGATCAAATAATGAATTAATAGCTAAGTTTAGATCATCAAGGTTAAGTTCAAAATATAATGTCAGATTTTCAAAGGGGCTTTCATACAGAAAATATTTCAAAAGACAGCCGATGAACCACTTAATGAAATACCCAAAATAATGTATTAAAATATTATATTGACAAAAATGTTTATCTTTATGTTACAATAATTTTAGGTAACGTAATCTGATTTATAAAACAGGATTTATGCATGTTGTTGTTGAGTTCCAATTAGTGAAAAAAGCCATTGCTTTGTAATTGCATCTTTAAAAATTTGACTAAGCTTTAAAATTGCAAACAAGCTATATGAGAATGACATGAGAGAGAGTACACCAAATTAATTGTTAAAACAATTGCAAGCGGTGTTCTTTCAAGTTTAGCGACAGTTAAGTTGTACTGAACTCAGCCACCTTTACAGTCAGAGGTACAGTAGCTACCTCTAGATAGATGCTAATCTCTATGCATCAGGTTGGTACCTGGGCCTGAGTGATGGACACACTCCACCACCCCATTCACTCGACTCACTAAAAATCATACTCCAATGTCTCATTGTCGCTCTTAACAAAGCCGTGGGAAATGTAAGCCTGAATTGTACCTGTTTTCTATTGCCTTGCATTTTCATTAAAAACCCTGATGCTGCAGCTGGGGCCCCACCGCTCCACAATGTGAGGAAAGACTGCAAGGGCAAACATATGTGACCCACTTCTTCCCATCAAATAAAGTAGGCAGCTTTTAGCAACAGGTTTGAATCTAAATTGATGTTTAAATCCAGACAGGTTTGCCCATGTGGCTCTCCTCTGTCTGAGCTCTGTGTGCGGGGAGATGGTTAAGAATCTATCTTTAATGTTCCTGCCTCTATTGAAGCACATGCTGTTTATAGTCCATTCTTAATTATGCTGTCAGTGAATCCCAATCAATTTCGGGTCAACACTGAAAGTGAAAATTAATTTTAAGGCTGTCATTATATCAGTCTAATCAGCTGAAGTAAAGGGCCGCTTCTGTCCCAAAGATAGATTTGAGAAATAGAACATTTTCTGATTTGGATGTCACTAAAATCACAATTTAGTCTGACTATATAAAATTATGAAATGCAAGAAATACTCTGAGGGATTTTTTTTTACCTTCAAATTAAA
Organism: Scortum barcoo; assembly: GCA_023238725.1. Taxonomy (NCBI): domain Eukaryota; kingdom Metazoa; phylum Chordata; class Actinopteri; order Centrarchiformes; family Terapontidae; genus Scortum; species Scortum barcoo. Next base: position 12,693,941 of record CM041536.1, read on the forward strand.
AGGACTATATTACATATAATAGATATATGTTCTAAAAATCCACAGTCTGTGTAAAGACTGCTGACTAAATGATTTCTCTATTTTAAGCCTTTAAGAAACCAAGAATACTAATGCACTAAAATAAAAAAATATTTAAAGTTTTAAGATACAAATAGCATTGTCTGAACACTGCTTTGCTCACACTGTTAACATCTAATCCATAAGATACTACCCTCTAGTGGCAAGCATGCCCTTAGCTAGTGTTTACTCTAAATCCAGTTTATTATACTGAGAATCTATTAATAATGCAAACATAAATAAAGCTTCAGCGGTGAAGAGTAAAAACAAAACAAATAGAAGAATGAAATATCCTGAAAAACAGGAAGACATATTGCAATCTGACGTTAAATGAAAGAAAAAGGAAACTCACACCCTTTTGTAAAACTGTGAAGAAGCTCTTGTGCTTTCTTCCCCATTTTGTAGGTGGAGTATTTCATAGACCGTATTATATACAAAGCATTTCATTTTACAGCACTGGATCAATAAGCAGTCAATGTAGCCACATGGTAGGAGCAGAGGTTAAACCATCATAAACCAGTCCATTTCCAATACCATAAATCAAGAGGCTTTCAACAAAACTTAATCCTGACAAATGAGATAAAGCTTCGATGGTGCCTCACTATAACAACGAGACAAATTTCAGCAAACCAGTGCAGGTAACTGGCTAGGGGTTAAACACTGACAGGGCCTCCCTGTGAAGCTGCCAAATCACTTTAGAATGACCTATTGTCTGAAAGGTAGGTGCCTCTGAGTTTCTCAGCATTTTAAGGTTAAAGGGCAGGGCTTAAATGGTGGAATCAGTGAATTGACACAATAAGACCTGACAGTTTATTAGATGGCCTTGTGACACATTTGGTCTCTTTGCCCACTGTTTGCCGTGCCTGTTTTCTAAATCCCAGGGGAGCAGTAGAGAGGCACCTATCTGCTCATATGGATCCCTGATCCGGCCTAAAAATTGATCTCCCTCACCGATGTGGTGAAATAGAGAGCACATGTTGCAGAAGCCCAGATCATAATTATCATGGTGACTCTCACCTTCTGCTCCTTGGTTTTGTAGTTCAGAAAGGTAGCCAGGTCCACGGAGACATAACCCACCATAAGGTGTTGTAGACAGGCCTGGCCCACGCGCATGCAGATGGAGTGCAAAGTCTCTGGATGTACAGAGGTTTGAGGAACAGTTGAGCCTACAGATTCCAGCTGACAGGAGCCATGAAGCTGGTCTCCGCAGGACAGCATGGTCACCTCACCCCCGGGCTCCAGCAGCAGATCTACTGTCAGACAGGTGACACTATCTGAAGGGGGGTAGGCCTCCACCACACCGCCTGGACGCACAGTCAGAGCAGAGGAATGGCTTCAGTGCAGACAACAAAAAGTCACCTATGATACAGCATCTAAGAGTCTCCCAGCAGCCGTTTAACAACCAACATGACAATTATTTAATCTATCAATTCACATAGGCAACATCTGGGAACTAGGACGGACATAAGAAATGACTAATAGCTTGTTCCAAATGGCTGTATTTGCAGGTGAAAGCATTCAGTGACTGACAATAAGTATCTGACCTTGCCTGAGGAAGGTCTTCAGGAAGCAGGCCCAGTTGGGATAGCAGGAGGTTTTAGCAGGCTGGGCGTAACGGGCAAGCCACTCAGGGATCTCATCTAAATATCTGAGCAGTACAGACTCCTGCAGAAAGGAAGTTAAGGTGAATACATCAGGGATCAACTGAAAATGAGCTGGTGACAGATGTGAGAACATTATGTATTTTTGATAATTCAAACACAAGTTAATAACAAGTACTGGATGCTTTATTTTGTCCTACTGTTAGGGCTTTCTAGGTGTCGACTACATTATTGGAAATGTCCTTGTGTTATCTGGATGACTCCAGTGACTGCTTGATATCCTTGAGACCTTTGGTGGCTGCTTCAATTTCTGTGTGAATGTCTGATGGATACTGCGGGACAGTCTATCTGTGAGTGACAGCCTATTATCAGAAGGCCTCAGGAGTCTAATGGCTTTAACTCACAGCCACACAGACAGCACCTGCCCTCAATAACAACTCTCTCTGCTGGGCAGCTGATGAATGCCTAAGCTAACCCCATCTATCTGGGGATCAATCAGGGCTGGACTGGGATCGATATCACTCTTGTTTCTGTAACTAGGAAATGCCATAATGGTTTCACCACTTAATTACGCTGTTAATTTTTAACTTTTGTTTTAGGTGTCTTTTGAACAGTTCGGCAACTCAATTCCACCGTTTTCTCTGACAACGCTGGGGAAAAAGTTAAGTAACAATAATGACTTTACTAAACCTTCAGCTGCCATTTTTACCATATATATTGTATTATAAAACTAAAATTGAATGCTGATGTTGACTGTATGAGTCCAGTGTTGAGTCGTCTTTTAAATACAGGGTTCTGTATGTAATAATGTTTGTGTGTGACCATTGGGCAGGAATTTAATTTAGTCTTACACAATAAGCTATATGAAAGTTGTCTGAAAAAAGATGACTAAATTCTGAATGGAAATAATGTCTTTGTTCTTTTGTCGTTCTATCTAGAGCGTTACTTTGTTGTGAGTATATGCTGTCTGGCTTCACTGGAGACAGGACCGGAGATTATGCTGTTGATATTCCAGTCATGTAACAGCCATCATCATATTCAAGTACTGTAAGAGGCGAGGTCAAATGCTACACAGTGATTCCCCCTATACAAACCATAAAGCACACAATGGTGCGGCAAAAAGTGTAAGGGAACGGTTGTCATTTTCAACGGAAGAGCAAGCTCACCCCAGGACTTTGCCTATGCAGTTCACAGAAACAGCAGGACAGGAAGAAAAGAAAGAGAGGTATTTTGCAATAAATTATTTGGACTTAAACTGCGTACAGTACCCTGTGATAGGATTCAAGCTTTGCTTGGTGTCCACATAAAGCCAAGCAATCTGGTCATAAATAAAACAGATGCTGCCCTGCCTCTTTGATTGCCATTTCATATCTCCATTACGTAGTGAAACAACTGAGAAGCTACAGTGAGTCACAGGAAAAGAGAAAAAGGGAAAAGGGTATAATCTGACTAGTCATACATATTGTATAAATATTCATTTCCTGTGCTTCAACCTCAAACTACTACTGTCCATGACTTATTTCATAAATATAAATATCATCATATGTCTTAAATATAATATCAATATTAAATTTCATACATTATTCTCATCCCAGGTTGAATTTGACATTTTTATAAAAAAGGGCAGCAACAATTCTTCGGCTTAAAGATTACACAAAAAAACCCTTATGACTCTCAGTGAATTTAAAGACAACACAGAACTTATCAAACATGGAAGACAGAAAATGTTTTAAGGCATTATTAAAGTAATTCAGGTTCATTATGTCAAGGCAGATGATTACATATTTAAACTCTTCAATCCAAATGCAGACTGCACAATATTTAGACCGAAACATCTGTATAAAATGTCCTTGTACCTCTTCAGTGGTAGTGATTATCAAATGACCCATTTCGTTGACAAACTTAACCTAAATAAGGTGTTGCTCAAGATCTGTTTGTACACAGCATGACAAAAAGAAATACTCCATCTGTTGATGCTATTAGGTGTAATTTTTACCCTCTTGTGCCTAATGATCCATATGCAAGCTGTGTGAGCGCTTAAGTGTGTGTGTGGCCCCCTTCAGGCATTGCATGGGTGCAGATCTACATGTCTTTAACCTCTCTCTGTGTAAATGCTAAAAGATGCCTGGGGGCTTTCTGCGGGCTGAAACATTGTGCCGGAGGCTGTGGGCCTCACAATATTCAGAGAAACACACCATCTCCTATTTCCTGGGTGCAATCCCTCCTCCTTCTTGTTGTACCCTTTTAGGCTTTCTTTTGCATAGCCAGAAGGGATCTGATTGTTGGTATTATTCTGAAAGACCACATGGCATTCTTGTGAGTCACGCTTCTTCATGCTGAGCGCTTCAGAACAAGCAATAATTAAAAAAATATGCACACAGTGTGTGAAGTCTAAGGCCAAGTATACTCTCAAATCTTCCCTCTGCTTTTACAGTGATTATAAAGGGAATGAGCATAAAACATATTTGTATAATATACACCTCAATCATCACTTATTTGTTATTTTGGGAAAACAATGATCTTGGTGAAGAACTGTTAAATTCTAAATAAATATTTAAAATGCTTAATTTGCTAATTTGTGTTTCATTAATAATTAATTAAATTGCTACTATTTTCATAAACATAGCATTAAACATCTACCGCTTAAATGTTTGCAAATATTCTGCAATGTGGGAATCTATCCTATTCAGTAGCTGTCATTGCTGTTGCAATTTGGACTACTTCTTTTCAGCAAAGTGCGAAGTTAATGAGTGTTATATCTCAAAATATACTGCCATCTTTAAACATCCATCTACAGTTTCTGCTGTGAGGAGAGAATAGCGAGGAGATACGCTGATATAAAATATTCATATGTTTCTATCTAATCAACAGCATTGTTCTGTAATCTGTCAGCATATAGAGCCAAATTGCTATCTTCAACATACACAAGTACAACAGCAGAAGGACGATGTAATGCATTTAAGGGGCTAATGCATTTTGGGGGAAAACAATGTCATAACAAAAAAATCATGCAGTGAGGAGCACAGGATGTGGGCTTTGCTTTGATTAAAAGAGCAAGGTGTAGAATAAAGGCCAGTTAAAGTGTTGTGTCCATATGGCCCAGAAGCCCTGAGGCTGCCGGCCTACACTGGGGGCCTCGGCACTCTTCCCTCTCCATGGGACCCCAGCTGGTGAAACAAACCCCATTTACTTTCCTGTGCTGCCTCAGCCACCATTATGGACCTTGGCTGTGGCTCAGCCACTCTCTGCCATAATTAACAGCACCAATGCCACAACAATTACAGCCCCACACTGCACATACACTATGAATCAAAGAACAAGCTAATAGGAACAAAACAGAGTGAGCCATAAGAAGCTTGAGATGACTGCTGTTCTTTCGAATGGAATAAAAAGTAAAATCGTTGTGCTCCAAGCCCACAATCATTAGCCTGTAATTAGTTTACACAAAGCTCACAGTTAAATGGCAAAATACGGTAATTAACACATGACAGAACAATCAAAGGCTACTTTGTAAGCATATGAGAAATAAGAGCCAGGGGCTCAGAAGCTGTGTACAGATTGCATCTGTACTAAATGAATGGTTTACTAATGATTAAATACATTTGATTTGCTTTGAATAGGTTTGAGATTAAATTCAAATTTAGGAGAGGAGAAAAGGGTGCTGATATTTTATAGAATATAATTAAAAATAATTACAATGCCACATTTTTAAGTCCTACACATGATATTTGTACTAAATTGTTCTCTTTACAACAAGCTCAGACCCATCCAATGAGCGACATGGACAGACTGAGAACTCAATGTTGTGACACAAGAGCAGCAGATCAAATTATGAATATCACCTGCATTTATGAACTTTAGTTTAGTTTTAGTGTCATTTGTACATAGATGTAGATAATACAAATACCTCAGCTGTGAATCTGTGTGGCATGAATCTGCAATAGGCTTTTGTTCTCCCCAACACACCGACACTAGTTGATGTGTGTGCCCCTGAGAATGCACAATGGCTGTGTGTATAAACACATATCTTATGTATTGATTTAATGTTCTGTGGTTCTGGGGATGATGCTAAAATACTATACTACAAGGACCAGCATTGTGACTGTCAAGACATTCTACTCTGGGCTGAATGATGTTATCTCCTGACCCCACTGTGACCTTTTGTTCATTCAGCAACAAAAGTGAATCTAACCCTTTTTTGAGTTATTTCGTCTCAACAAGGACACAAACACCATTTTAATATATAGCTGTTACTGTAATGTTATCTGTTAAGTAGCTGATACCATGTTAACTTTAAATGGCTGATTCCTCATTGGTATGAGTATAATAATAATAGCAATAAACTTTATTTGTATTGCACTTTTCTAAAACCAGTGCTTTGGAGAGAGCCATAAAAAAGACATAATAGTAAAAAACAACAATTTAGTAAGAGGTAATAAGGGAAATAAATAAAAAAATAAAAATGCAAATCTAAAATTCAAGCAAATTCAATAAAACATTGCATTAAAGTAAGTGTATAAAATGTGTTTTAAGAAGTATTCCTATAGTTTAAGACAGGGTGTAAGTGACGTAATCCCCTAAGCCACATCTTTACCTGAATCCATTTTGTGTTCCATAGCTTAGCACCGTGACGATGGTATTCCTGTAGGGCCCAGTTATAGCAGCTAAGATGGCATATATCACAGTATGCTGTACCACGGCCTCCATGCTCAGAGTCGATCTTGAAGAGCCAGCGATGCACATCAGTGTTCTGAACCATGAGCTCGGCCAGTGTTTCATGAAGCTGAGCCAAGAGAGAGAAATGTGGATTAAGGAATAAAACTACAAGCTAAATTGAACATTAAAATGTGTTCTGTGTTATCACCCCACACTGCAATTGAGTTTCTATATGCATTTGATTTTCTGATCTCTGACCTGGTTTAGTGAGTAGATGTCTCCTTGACCAGGGGGTACATCAACCTGTGCCCCTGCAAAGATCCTCCTCCCCCCAGACTTGGTGCTATAGAGCTGCACAATAGCCGGTTCTGGAGCCAGTATTGGCACTCCTAGCTCATCAGCCACTGCCAGGTCATCCACATGGGCCACTCCACCCACAATGTAGGCCTGCTTCCCCTGGATCAGGTTCCTGATGCGCTTCAGGGTGCGTGGACTGTACTTTAGTACTGTAGACAGGCACATGTTATGGGTCTGGAAGAGAAGAGGGGAAAAAACGATTACTGCTTGAGCTACGAGTTCTGAGTGTGTCTTCCAAGGGTTGTTTCTTGACCTGATTTATCACTGTGTACACACAACAGATCTATTATTGTAACAGCCAGCAGGGTTTTGACCTCTCCTGTATTCCAGCAGGTTGAATTGATAAAAGCTGCCTGTGGGAGGCCTCCCCTATCCTTCACATCTTTAATGTGTACTAGCAATGAGCTCCTTGGGAATATAACTAATTACTTCACATCTGTATTTATTTGATCCACATGGAATTATCCCTTCTGTCACTGGCAGAATGCGCTGCCAGCCATGGGTAGCAGTGATTCATCTCAGCAACACGTCTGGCACAGTTTAACAACAAAACAGCAGGAAAATCAATAGAAAGAAATGAAGAAGACCACGTCATGTTGCCATTCAATCTAGCGCAAAAGGATCCAAAAAGAAAGACAGAATAGCTGGATGTAAAAAGGCAAAACAACAACACCTTTATTTTATTGTTCTGAGGTAATCACAATTGAGATTTTTGGAAATGCTGCTGTTAAATGCAACAAACTGTTAATTAAAGCAACTAATATGGAATTTAATTCATTACTGAACACCAGCCAGACCATTAAATGTATTTTAAATATGTATAATTTAATATAGCTGTAGTGTGTTTACTTTGAAATAACACAGATGTTTAATTTCAAAAGCAGTAAAAGGGAATGAAAACTATTAAACAGACACAGTGGAGATCTCACAAGACCGTATACTAACAATCTCCTCTAGTACCCTCTAGAGGAGGATTCAAAAACTACAGATGCTTTTAGCAACTTCACAGTACAATACAATTGATCAGTGAAATCCAAGATCTTGCTGACAACATGCATTGTCAAGTCTTATCTTTAAAGTTTACATTTGTGTGCAAAATGTCAATGTGATTGACCTTACCGGGAAATAATCTACAGCCTCAGGTGTGAGGATGATAAAGCGTCTGGCAAAGGATGAGGCCTGAGCAGCGCCGTTATCAGCCCCGCCTGTGGCTCCATCACACTTCAGGAGGCTGGTGTAATAGTGCAACATGTCATCCCCCAGGTGCCGCGGACATATGTAGATCACCTCCACATTTTCATCTAAAAAAAAAAAAAGAACTTCACAGATTACATGTTTACAATAAAACATACAGAGAAAGGTGTGTGTATGGTGATGATGCTGTGACAAACTCCTGCCTCTAATGTCACACAGTCTGCTCATCTGGATGTTCTGTAGGATGTCAAACCCCCTCAAGTTCTGTCGCTGGCTCTGAGAGTATCCTGTCAAAACAAGGTCACAAGGATTTGCACAAGACTTTCAAACAGAGATTCATATATTCTCTAATTGGCTTTATTAAAGACCTGCATCTCTTTATAACTACCCTCAGATGTGCATGCTATTAGACTTGGGGGTGGGGTATTTAAGTCTAATTACACAGTAGTGCAATCTGATGATTAATTTAGCTTAATAACTAGCAGGTGCAGTGTCTGTCGTGTGCTGGGAGTCCTGTTGCACCATGTCCAGCCACCACTGAGCTACATCCAGTGGTACCTCTAGGATTTTACTCAATGTCTGTCTGGATTTCTGCCTGAGAGAGAATCCTCAACTGAATCAAGGTAATTAAATGATTGGATTCATGCTAATTAACAACAATGGGGTTCAACTTTCTAATTATCCTTGCTCACACAGCACTCTCTGCAGCCACCCCAAGTGCAAATAAAGCATTCCATCTGCTAGTAATTAGGCTTAATAATTTTAGACAATCGCTCAATGATTTACAATGCACATGCCTGATTACAGTCTAAATGTGAGTGCCATGGTGAAATTAGAACAAGAATGGATCATAGCTTGCACTCTGCATCTAGTACAAAAACATACCAGCTTTTTCCTTTTGTGTGTGTGTGTGTGTGTGTGTGTGTGTGTGTGTGTGTGTGTGTGTTTTCACAGCAATAAAATAAGACCTTTGTGCCTCTTGCAAATATTCAACATAATGGCTTTTCATTTGCTTAATCTGCAAATTAAATGGCGATTGAGACTAAATTGTTCAGTTGCCTGGCATGGGGACTGTCATCATCCTGTGAGTGCTTTCCTGCAGAGAGTCATTTGAACGAGACAGAGTGCCTCCACCAGGGCCACAGACTGGGGCAGCAGAGTGGTGAGACAGGGGATGACTGCTGTTAGATCAGATGTACGTGTGTGTGTGTGTGTCAGAGAAAGAGGCAGAGAAAGCTACCTAATGAAGGGATGTGGATAATGGTCCTCTTGGAGGACTGGATGTGTTTCCAGTTGGCTGCCAGATGCTGGGGATGGAAAAAAAAGGAGTGATCTGAGAGGGGACCGCTTGAGCGTATACACACACACACACACACACACACAAATCACCACATCACTGCATAGCTAAAACACATCAAGCCAATCTCTCTCTGGGCTAACAGAAGCAAACCAAGCATAAAATACCACCTTAATTAAATTAAGCGTTTACTTTAGAAACATCTTCTCACAATTAATTCAATCAGCAAGGTACATGATGCTACTGCCAGGGGAAGATTAGCAGGTTTAATTAACAGGGTATTAATGTTTAAAGAGTGAGAACATACATTTAGTGCATGTATACACACACATAGCAATGTTAAAACTAAATGAACTTGTAGGCACTAATTAATATTGTGTCAGCGCTCGAAAAGATGTTCAGCCCAGCTGACAGCGTAGACATGACATCTACACTGAATGAATGGGAAACGATTTACAGAGCATTATTCATCTAGGAAAATTGTGCTGTCATACTGGTCTCTCAAACAGCTAAGAAGCATATTTGTAAGGTTCTGCTATGGCAGAAAGAAGTAAAAAATATTGAGATCTTGAGTGTAAAAATGAAAAATTGTGACACCCTGTAAATTCAGTAAATGTATCACAGCTTAATAAAACACAAACCCCAAAATAGGACAAAATCAACCTTTTAATTATCAGTCTGTTTTAAAGTAAGATTCATTTGCATTAAATTCAGTCAGTTTTATATTTGGTTTATATTTCATAAATACCCCACTCAAATCAACCCCACATTATGCCACTGCTTTCACAATAATTTCAGGTGCAAAACAAGATTTTCTTCCTGTTTTCACTTTAAACCTCAATATCACCACAGCACTATTTTGAATATTGAAGCTATTTGAAATATGTACAGCATGCTATTACATATTTAGCTACAGTACATGTACAGACCTTCAAAACAGATTGAGTACCTTTTTTGCCCTTGCCCTTATAATCACTATTTCTCCATTTGTCTCCTTTTCCTATCAGTGTGGCTGCAGTTTTATTTTTGTTCATCGGTCTCTCTTCATCTTTCTGCCATTCTCTACTGATCATCTGTGTCACTCTCTTTTTCTACTGCGCCCCTGTGTTCATCTAAGGCTTTGCATCCTTTATGTTTGTCATGTTTCTTTCTATCGTTGGACTCTGTTCATCCGCCTCACCACTCCCCTCTGTGTTTTTGTTTATCTTAAACCAGAAGTACTAAAGCAGCACATTTTAGTTACATATCATGATTGATGATCCTGCATTCCTATTGACATGGCACTGCACCATTTCTCTTCCTACGTTTACAATAATATACTCAGAGTAACAGAGATCTTTGGCAACTCAGATGTTTCTCAAACACAGATTCTGATTGTCCCTCTGTAAAACTGGGAGTATGACTGGGAAACAGAACTTCATAGTAACTGACAGGAATGTAGAAACATAATCATGAAAAAAATCATGTTTACTATAGAGTCAAATGGTTATATTTAGTTTGATTTAAAAGTCATAAAAAAAATGACTCTCCTTTTGAGAAATTGGGAAAAATAAAGGCAGGCTTTGAAATGATCTGAAATAATTAAGTAAGAGAGAGGGAGAAAGAGAGAGACAGCTCATGTTGGATATATGCATCATCACCTGGGCTCTGCTGCGGTAATTCTCCAGTTGTCTGAAACGCCGAGCCTGCAGGGCCTTCCTGACACGACGCATCTGAATGTGCATCAACCATGAGATGGCGATGGTCCCTGCCGCCCACTTGCGGCGGCAGTGGCGCAGGTAGGCTGTCCGGGCTCTGTAGTGCCTCCAGCAGGACTGGATGCGGATGGCAGCCGCCTCAATGCCTCCCTCTCCCTTGTAGCGCTGACCTGGGCGTAAGACCAGACCTAATACCTCCTCCCAGTTTTCAAGCACTGAGAGGAGGTTGATCACTGGAGGAGCCTTTCTCCAGCCATCATCCCAGCTACAGCCAAACTCCACAAGCCTTTCCCCGCTAACTTTGGCAAGAGGCACAGCAAAGTTCCTGAGCAGCTTTTGCAGGGCCTCCAGAGCATCTACCACACTGCACCAGCATAAGCTAAAGCTCTCCTTAAAGTTACAGAAATCTGTTGCCTTTGGGTTGACCCGTCCCTTTATAATGGTAAAGGGGTATTTGCTGATGTTTACAGGAACTTGTACAGCTGGATCCTACAGAACACAGGAAAAAAAACTGAGAGACAACCAACCTAATCTTTAATAATGCAATTAAAGATCACTATTCTTACCTGTGGGCTTTTAAAGATAGGACCATCAGAGCCTTGCTTCAAAGCCCTGTGGTCCATACTCTTAGAGGTTGTGGAGGGAGGCGGTGTCTTGGTGGTCGAGGGGGGTGTGCCTTCTCTGCTTAGTCTTTCCCAGGGGGATCCAGGTTCTGTTTTCCATTTCAGCTGTTTGTGACACCTGGACTTCTGGCTGGCTACTGGAGCTTAAGTCACAAACAGATAGGCTAAACTGTACTCTATCAGTGATCAATCAGTGGCAACTAGTAATCACCCTCAAATGATGGCAGGTGTCCCTACAACGACAGAGTCTCAAAGGGGTCCGTTGGATGGACGGACGGACAGACAGACAGAAAGATAAAAGAAAAAATGCATAATTGCTAGCGTTGAAGCCACATTTAAAGCAATAAAAATTTGTTTTTGCGGATCAGAATCTGGTAAAATGTGTCAGTAGACAGACCTGTCTGAAGAGAAGCAGCCCTGTGCTGGATCGACATTTGTAGCAAACTTGTATCTGGCACAGATGAAAATAAAAAACGACATTGTGTATTTTGTCCTTGTTCATAATTACATCCGACAGGTCAAGATAAAAAATGCAAGTTACTAATTGAGAAAAGAGCATCTTAATGTTCATATAAAACATAATGTAATGTAACAAAGTAGATCACAGTTAGTAGTTTGCCTTCAAATGTAAAGTAGCAGTCTCATCAAAGTGACACAAACTTTACACACAAACATCAATGAACACACACACACACAATCAGTGAGCATTCGTCTGGAGTGTAACAATGGTGAGGCGTTAATGCTAAGGTGGTGAAATGTCTGTTTACCCGTCCCCATCTCTTCTTCAGGCATTGCCAGACTATGATCTCCTTTTGGATGAATGGCTTGAGGACTCACCACAGGGCCAGTGATTATTCGTGGATGTTTTGTCTGAGCAGAAAACATTTATAAGATTAGAGGCCGTACATTCAATATAATTAGAGCTACTAGACCCTGGTCAAGTATGTCCTGGTCAGGCTCTAAAAAGACGCCCTGCCATCGCTTCATCAAACTAAATGCAACAAAGTTGAGAGTTTAAACATATTTAAACTGGATGTTTTTCTTGTCTTTTCTTTTCTTTTTTTCTTATTTTAGAGATTTTGGAGATGGGGGTAACCAACCATCAATCAGACTCATGCCAGGTTGATGATGTAAAGGAAAAATTACTTTCTAGCAGAATGAGTATAAAGCAGAGGCCAGCGCCTATGTGATTACGACCAATAGATTTTCTGTATTCATTAAGAATTTAGGACAGCCGTAAAACGGGCTCTGGCAAAGTTGTAAACTGTCCTGTAACTCAACTGCTGCAGCAATTAATCACAAAGTAACCAAGATTAAAGACTCCTTCTAGTCTGCTAAACATAAGATATTTTTAAACATCTACTGTAATCATAATAAAATTAAAGGCAGATTTAATGGGCTAGTTTAATATAAACACATTGAAATGTCTCATTACTCAAAAACACAAAGTTTGTGCTGCTGATCCTCCAGACTTGTCACCTAATGTCCTCTCCTTCGTTCTCCTCAGACCACTGAGCTCTCTGACAGACCACAGGTAGTAGCCAGGTGCTGGGAGATTCTCCCCTCAAAGGCACACATCTGTTTCAGATGAGGTTGGGAAAAGGTGGCACCTTTAGTAAAATTGCTAAAATGCAAAAGCTCATTCCCTGGCATGGTTATGGCGTGGAGAAGAGCTGGCCTGAGTTTCAGGAGGAGGCAGCAGGCAGAGAGCCAGTGGTTAGCAGTTGGGGAAGCTACGGCTGTCTTATTGGCATGCTGGACCAGGTACCCACTTCTGTCCTGAGACAGCTGTAAACCAGTAGCCCATAGCACAGCAATCAGGCGCCTGTTTCTTTAGAAGAATGCTGATGTGCTGCAATCTGCTGCTTTCCGCTTTCTGCAGCCAGCACTTCCATCTCTCCTATATCAGAGTGACAGTCTTGGCTGCGATTTTTCATGTCAGGTATAGATTCCCAAAAACCTATTGGAAAAGAAAGTGTGTAAAATATATCTAAAACTAATGCCGACCTTTGCAAAGATTCATTTGTTTGCTGAGACAAGTGCTGGCTGTCATCACTAAGCCAAGTGACCTTTATGTCACTGTCTCTCTGAGCACGAAACTTGAAGCATCTATTAATGCAGACCTGTACCATCACTCTTCACTCCAGCATAACGTGTCTGTTCAGGGGATTAAGGGAGTAAGTATCAGGGAAAGGAGTAATGATATCCAATTCATCTTAGTTGTAGCAGTAACTCTACAGTAATGCTTCCTAATCAAATCTTTCCCGAGGCTTGTGCTGTATGCTACAATTAATATCAACAAAGACTCAAGACACAGGAATCAATTTCTGTCAACATGAAGCAAATAACTGGAGGACATGATATAATACTGATTATAGTTTATCATTATAGTTGATTATAGGCTTTTCCAGCAGTAAGACTTAAGTGTGATGAGAAAACCTGCTCCATAAGTAAGGAAGCCAAATGCCAGATGCAGCCTGCATCATGCAACAAATAAAGAAGTTCAAGTCCTCCCAGGTGTTGCGTTTTACAAAGCCAAGGTTGAATTAAGTCACTCCATGATGGTCATGTAGACCATTCAAACTGACAAGAAATTGCAGATCATAATTGTAAGAGAAAAAAATAAAGTATCACTTCAACCCCATAAAGAGCCCGAGAGGCTCCAGAGCAAACCTGAAGTCAAGTAGCATTTATGAAGTGTTCGTAGTTATTACCTCAACTCACCTGGAGCTCAGAATACAACATAATCACAGCCTGTGAATTTCATAACAAGTCTGTGAAAATCATAGGCTGGCGTGAAAGTCACATAAGTATGATATTAAAATTGTTTCCAGCATCATTGCATTTTACAGTATGTACCATGACACCAATTTCCCATAAACAAAACAGTGTTTTAAATGTATTTAATCAAAACTCTCTGTAAAGTGTAGTTTCTCTGGAAAACATGCATGGGATAAAAATGTAATACTACTTGGAATCTTCAGTTCACGTTATATTAATTTACACTTATAGTCCAATTACATACTGTATTTGTGCTCCTCTTGTGGATATCAGGAAGTGAAACCCCAACTTTCTGGTGCATAATAGATCTGTTGTTTAGATGAGTGGGATTACACAGCGAACGCATGGTTAACGCTGACTTGTGCTGATAGAGAGAAAGAGGAAAGGTTTCAAAATTATAATATGATGTCCAGTAGAAAATAGTGAGAGTAAATATTAAAGAAATCAAATATTTAAAAGTATGCATATTTGTGCTTAACAAAAAAGTATTTATGTGTTTGTTGCTACCTTTTCCCCAGCTGAAGCTCCTGGAAGATCTCGTCTTTGTGGACGCACATCTGTGATACTCTCCAAAGCAGGTTTCCTGTGTAATACCTCTCTTTAAGGCTCACAGTATTCATCACTAGAATGCATGCAATTCTAAACATATTTCTTCAAAGTAAGTTCTAACAGTGAGGTGATGAAGAAAAGCGTCCACTTTGGACCATTATTTAGAAATGCATCATGTATGCTGCTCTTTACATACCATTTGGGAATCTGCGTCCTTTTTTGTATGTCTTCAATGCTTGGAAGAACCAGCAGCTGATTAGACACTGTTTTTAGATAATCCTCTGCATGTTTCTATTCACAATTAGAGAACAAAGAACCTGTCTGTTAGTAATTCAGTTACCTTTTTCTGATGTGTATTTAATATCATTGTTATCAGATCTTATTCTGCATCAAGCATTCTCACCCTGATGCTACTCTCTGTCTTGGTAATGGCAGAGTCCAAGGCTTTAAAGTCCAGTGTTTTCCCCCTCTCTGTGACCGCAATTTTCTCCAGATTACATTTGAGTTTTCTTAAATCATCTCGAACCTGTAACACAGTTCTGTGATATATATGCTGTGGATAACTGGACTAAAGTTTAGATAGAAGTGAAGGTGTGATGCCTCCAACAGGCTTGAGCACTGGCTATATATAAATCCTTATTCGCCTTTAGTGTTTGGAAGTAATGTAAAGTGAGGAAGAAAATAGCAGAGGGGGCATGTTTGTCTGAAAAATTGGTCTCAGTTTGTGGAAAGACTGGATTTAAGCGTTAGTTTAGTACTGGGTAAAGGAAACAGAAGAAAAAAGATAATCAAACCTGTGCTGGATAATAATTGCAATAAAACAACATCTGTGTATCAATCAAGGGGTACATTTAATTTGACACTTGTTCGTGCTTATTTTAGTTAGCGCCCTGTCTGCCAGAGGTTTAAAAACAAAGACAAACTTATTATGAAAGTTATTAGCTGCACTTTGGTCATAACTTAAAGCCATACAGATAAACAAGCTAGATAAGTTAGCGTTAAGTATTCTCAAGCAAAGTGAGTAACATAATTATCCAAGTTGAGCTAAGGTAGACAACATTACCTGAAATAAAACTTCTCCTAGTTTACCTTCACTTTCAATCGTGCCAGACATTTTTTAGTGCTGAAATTAATATGACTTGAACATGTTAATTAGCCTAGCTTGCCAACAATGAAACTTCATCAAACGGTAACCATGGTAACGAAAAGACACAATCCTCTGTCGCGTTTATGCCCTAAGTACGGACTGTCAGGCAGCCCCCCCCTCACTTTTATCTGCCTGCGCACACACCACAGACCATTTTTCGTTACAATAGGAGGATATAAATATAGGCTATAAATATACTTTAATCGTACTTTAACTGTTAACATGAACATACATTTTGATCTTATTGATATTTGTTGGTGGAGCTTATTTACGTTGCCTGAATGCCAAATTCAGGGTTCCCAGTTTCTCAATGTAAAAAAAAACTTAATTACAGGAAGCGTATTTAATCATCGTCACTGTTGCCATAAACACAAACGGCATTAAAATACCTGGCTTACTAATATTACGAGAATAAATTATGTACAAGAAAAGCAAATAAAAAGCGTAGGGGAAAGAGGCTCGTAAGGTTGTACCGGAAGAGACCGTGGCAGCGGCTCGGTCAGAGTTGAAAGGTGACCAAAGTTGGTTAACGCAACGCGAAGCTAGCAGCTGAAGAGGCTTGTCTGAAATATTACAAAAGATGTCAGCAGCAGAAGAAGACACGGAGATTGCCATCCCATGTGTGCTCATCACTAGCTGTGACAGTGGGTTTAACGAAGAGGAGCTGATAAAACGTGAGTGTGATTTTGCGAACAGGCTAATGTCAAACAGAGCTAACTCACTATTAGCACAGCAGACAACATTGTTATAGCTCCTTAGCGTTGCTAACATAATATCTTTAACCAGTTTGTCTGAGGTTGTCAGGATAGTTGTTTTATCATGGTGGGGCTTATAAAATACATAAAAGGCACTGGTTAGACTGAAGGAGGTGAAGATCATAGCTCTACAGGTATCTGCGAAGGCAAGCTGAGCAACTTAGCCGAGCCTAATGTCTCCATTTGATTTCTCTAACAAATGTGTTTTTGCCTCAGAGATCCTCAGTGTGAAGACTTTGCCCGAGCCGATCAAGAGGGAGGAATCAGTAGCCTGGTATCCGTGGACCATCAACAACAAATATTACACAGCAGACGTCAGGCTATGTGTTGTACCGAGCACCTTTCAGATGTCGTCGGAGATCGCCCAGTCCATGCAGGCTTTCATCGCTTATTTTGACAGCACAGTGGTACGTCGACTTGTGAGCGAGGTGAAGTTTGAAAGTCTCCACAGTGTACCCTGAGATGCATGTGTAAAGTTTTATTATGTGCGAATGGTGTTTGCAGAAGGATGGTCTGGAAAAGCTGCATCCTTGGATATCAGTGGTGGAAGATCTCGCTCCAGAGGTGCTCATCCTGGTGTGTGACAGAGTCTGTGAAAATGGTTAGTTCTCCAGCTGTTTGGTGTGTGTTGATCTGAGGACAGCAGCACAATACAGTTTTGCAGGGTACTCTACATCATGTGAATTTGTACTCTAGGGGTCACCAGACATGAGGCACAGCAGTGGTGTTTGGCTCACGCCTTTGAGCTGGTGGAGCTCAATCCACAGGAGCTGCCAGATGAAGACGGTGAGTTTTACAGAGAAAATGCATTGATGCTGCATGCATTTAGTTTTCATTCTTCATGCTCTGTCTTTGTTGTCTTCATTAGATGACTTCCCAGAGTCTACAGGAGTAAAGCGAATTGTCCAGGCTCTCAATGCCAACGTGTGGTCCAGTGTGGAAATGAAGGATGGTGAGATGACATCAGCAGTACAATCATCTATTGCACTTTATCCTCTGTGTATGTATGGTATGTGACAGTTTATGTCCTTGTCTCCAAGGGCACAATCAAGGCTTTGGTCTAATGAGTAGTTTGGTGGCATCCAGGCACAACAACCCCCGAAGCTGTCAAGATCCACCAGTCAGTGGCAGTTTAGTTGTAACCATTTTTAATTTATGTGTGTAATTGTCTTTACAGTGTGTTCGTCATCATGTATATCAATCAGCATTTATTTCAGTCTGTCAGTTTTGGACAAGGCACGCTAACCCTTGCTCCTTTTCTGTGGCAGTCTTCTAGCTTGCCAGTAGAGGGCCCACGTGTTACTGAGGAAGCTAACCATACAGAAAGTAGTACAAACACAGACACACAGGGAGAGACAGTAGTTGGTAAGTTAACAACTTCTGATGAAATCTGTTTTTGCTAACACGTTAAACAAACATGTCTTGATGATTGGAGATGTGACATTGCATATTAAGCTATTAATATTCACTTGTGTTCATTCTCCAGATGCAATGACTGATTTGGATATTCAGGAACTTGCTAATCTTACGGCTGGGGATGCAGATGTGGATAACTTTGAACGCCTTTTTACCAAATTAAAAGAGATGAAAGGTAAATATGGAAATGAAAAGTAAATGTACAACTTTCCCCAGGAAAAAAACCCTGAGGAGAAAAGCTACAAGCCCTCTGCAGACTCTTTTTAAAATTTGCAGGATTTGTTTGTTCCTTGCTCTCATTTGTTGGTGTGGAAGTCAAATGTTTGTATAGCAGACAAACATTTTGGTTTTCTCTGATTTTCAACCTGCAGACAAAGCTTCTTCACTACCTCATGAGCAGAGAAAGGTGCATGCAGAGAAGGTAAACAACTGTATTCAGCGCTGGTTACAAGACGCAACATGTTTGTAGTCTGTGTATCCTGCTTATGTAAAAGATTTATCATCTACCATGAAAATATTTTGAATAGTGTATCACAGACTAGTAAGTCTATGCCTAAATAAATGATGTGACGGATATGTTAAAATACAATGTTTGGAGCAATAGCATGTTTCAGTGGGAATTGTCAACTGGCTCAATAATTTGTGTAGGTAAACATATTTATTTAACCTCTACTACTGAATATTTACTCTAAATTTCCTTTCCAGGTAGCAAAAGCGTTTTGGATGGCCATCGGTGGCGATGAAGATGAGATAGACGGGTTATCATCGGGCGAGGAGAGCTAAAACTAGCTACGTGTGACTCAGTCTCCTTTCTTATGATCCTTCTTCTTTCCTGGGGCTCCAACAAGATCCAGCGCCCTCTGACTTGCAACTTGCACCTGGAGTGGAGATGCTTACAGATGGTACTGTAGGCATAGTCATGTTTAGAAGTTTTTGATCCATCAAATGAAATAATTGCAATAATGGTGTACAGTGAGAAGCAATTGAATATCTTGATTGGGGAGAGAAGAGATCCAACAGATGGATAGCCCTGACCCCCAGTCTTCTTACCTGGGCCCCTCACTATGCTTTATGCCCTGAGTGAACCTCAATACATCATGGTATTGCAGGTGGGAAAACTAAAGTAAATGATGTGGGCTTTGATTTATGTGTATGTCCATTAGGTACAGTTGTCACATGTATTTACAAGTGACAGTATGTGCCTTATCCTTAAGAGTTGTAAGACACGTTCATTCAATTCAATCAACATAAACTTGTGATTTTAAATTTCTTGCTCTTTAGCGTGTGACATTTATTGTGAACATACATAAAGATTGTTGCACCACATGGGTACGTGCAGCTTGTCTTATTCTTATAAAGAAAAATATGCTAATAAGAAAAATAAGAACACCTGTATGCTGCGCTGGAGTACCTCAGCAATAAATAAAATGCTCAGTTCAGTTGTAGTGCTGTATTGGACAGCAAAAAAAAAAAAAGCTTACAAAATACCACCAAGAGATACATCCTTAAATGTTTCCTTAAGCATTACATCTGGCACAGTTTCACCATGGTAGCAGGACACACTGGAGAACATTCACGTACAGGGGCTTCTTTTTTCTGGACAATGGATTAACAAGCCAGGAACAAGCATAGTTTTAACTCCGTTGCAATTTATTAAATTTTCACAGATAAAACAATGGTCATTTGATAACAAATATTAAGCTACATGAAAAAACATGTACATAAGACTTGGAACAGAAAACCACCAACTTAGAATATCAAGGAACACAAGTACTGATACAGATCTACCAACTATCTAATGCACTGTAGTACACAGTATTTCATTTTAATACCATGTAATTTTTTTATATATTACATGGTGATTCAGTCCTATGTACTGTCATTAAGTGCAGGATAAACACGGTGGCTTCATGGACAATGACCAAGAAAAGCGAGCATATTACACATGCCTTATATTGTAGCAATGTACATGTAATATACAGTATTTACTGGACAAGCAATTTACCACTAGAACTAAAGCTTTACACTGATCAACACAGTAAATTGGAAGTGCATCATTTACCCACAAGGAGCATAGTGTACTATTGGCTAACAGTTGGTAATATGTGAAAAGACCTGCACTCTACATGCCAACAATGGATGAACCACAACCATAGTTGTCACTAGTGAGTACCCTTCCCACTGTAGTTACACAATGCTGGAACCAGTCCACTGCGTCATACCTTACATCTCTATTATGAAATAACAGTACTAGCTGGTACAGTAATCCTATGCAGGTTAGAAAAGTCTGCATATAAGCAGGCTGTATTTTGGGTGATAAAAGCAAAGTCATTTTATGAATCTATTCATGCCAGAGGTCAGTCAGGTCCACTGTTTCAAGCAATGCATGACTACAAGAAATCACAAGCTATAAATATTTATGTACAATCATATTGAGGCAATAAAAAAAATATATTTCCATGCAGGACAGTATGCAAAAATAACTTATAAAATGTCTCTTTCACTGAGCAAAATAGTTTTCATACAAGGGTTATTTTTCAAGAAATAATGGTGCTAATGTCTATATTTTGTTTAAAATAGATAAAATACCAATTACATGATCAATCAGATAATTGACACTTTAATACAGATAAATCAATATGGGCAAAGTACCTTGTACTTAAAATATGAATTAAATATATATTCTATTTAATAACTACTCAGAATGAATTTTTTATGTTAATTAATGGTTCAATTGATAAATACGCCTCCCAATTCAGTGATTACAAAGAGTGGTACTGGGACACTGAAACACCAGTGATGATAGCATTTATAATTTTAGCTAATTCATAGAATCAAAAATGTTTTGAAACATGTAAAAAGGTAACAAAGCTGAAACTGTACCGTAACTCCAACATTGCAATGTCCTTTATAAAACAAATTACAACACTAAGCATAGATGTGATGTCTGAATGAATAATGAAGAAAATGTGATTTTTTTTTTTTTTTTTTTTTTAAACCTATTGCAAATACCCTGTGGCTGCACATTGAAAACATGAAAACAAAACAATTTACAAGTCCTAAAATAACCATCAAATGGAGACACTAAATGGTACTAAGGAAAGTGCTATAAATGTGAGGTGAAATGTTAGAGACAGCGAGGGGGGAGAGTGATTTGTTGATTTGATGAGAGGCGTCTCTTTGCTTATGATCGCCGAGAGACACTTTCCTACGTGGTTTGTTTGTAAGTGTTTGGATGGGGAGAGGGGTTTCCGCGAAGCATGTGCTGCTCCTAGGACACGCTGGAACAGTGGATGCTGGGAGAGCCCATTTGTGTGAGGACCTTGTCCAGCCATTGCAAAGGGCCATTGAGATGCAGCTCTATCCAGCAGGGGGTGCTGGTCACCGTCTGACGTCTTCATGGTTCAGAGAAGCAAAGGGACAACACAGTTTGTCATTATTGAGAGCTACTACATCAAGGTGTCGCCATTTAAAATCATTATGAATGTAACTTCATGATCGTTAATGCAAAGATACAGTCCACTCAGTATTTCTTGTCTCGGTTGAATCAGCATCAGCACTGACACCAACTTTACAGGCTATTTCTGAAGCCATTCAAGTTTCTATCAGAGGTGTTTGGTGCCAGAAATATAACACGCTCCACTCATAGTCCAGTGGGAATCCCCCCTGCAAAGGGTGTCTGAAATGTGCTCACCTCCCACTGCATGTCCCCGTCACCACTGCGTGCCTACTGCATTCTTCCTCTGTTACTCAACCCTCTCATGCCGACTCACAGCGGCACCCTCCCCCAATCAGCCTCTTTCTCCTTTCCAAGCCTGCTGCCGTTTGTACACAACATGCCTTCAGATTTTCGCCCACAAAGTTGAATTGAATTATCCTTACCATAAATAACAAGACCCTCTTATCTTTTCTTCCTATTGAGTCAAAGAGCTTAATAAAACCTTTGTGCCCTTTGTGTGTGTAATGTAAGAGACCCAAGGAAAATAAGTGTGAGTGATAAAACTCAGACCAAGATCCAGATAAAGACCAGATAAATACATTTGGAACTTTCCGTGTACTGATAACCTGAACAGGCTGGGGCAATGACAGCAGCATATGGCCTGTGTATTAAAGAAGGTGCTTAACTTCACCTTGGAAACACTTAACTACAGATGGGCTTTTTACACAAGAAACAAGGTAGGATGTAGCCACGAGAAAGGAAAGGCACACTGTGTGTCTTGTCTTATCTGTAACTGACTTTATGTGCCGTTGTGTCTGCAGAATGACATCTTCTACCAAGAGAGGAGCCCTGAGCACAGAGGGTCAGGTTCACAGAGGGCCCACTTCAGACCCCCTTAGATTCTCTGTCTCCCTCCCACTCCCTCCCTGAGGATTACTCAGAACTGACAGCCTCTGTCAACATCCAGTGTGTTTATTCAAGTACACAGTACTGTGTGAAAGCAGACAGGAAAGAAGCACCATGACAGAAGGAGCCTCTGGTCACTTGTTGAATTAGTTAATGTTACTTTTTTTAGTCTTTTGGCCTCTCTTCTAAGTCTACACTCTGCCAGTCAAATTCTATATATTGGCATTTTTAGTGGAGTTAGTCTCAAGTACTAAATTTTAAGTTAGAAAACACTTCTGAGAGAGAAATACTGCTTCCTTTTATTACATCTGAAATTACCTTTTATTCACTCTAATATAGAATTGTTAGGCAACATTTGAACATGAACTGGTTGATCTTTCTTTATACCTTAAACTGTTATATATGGACATATTCAGTTAAAACATATAAATGTCAGAAACAAACTATATCATCTTAATGTGTTTGAAAAGTATTTCTTTACCTGTACTCTGCTCCCCAGCCCTTGACAAAACTCATGCGAATGGTACACATCCTGGTGAGTTGGTAGACGGCCTCGAAGCCCTGGTTGACTGACTGGGCGAGGAGAGCGGCAAACTCCTGGTTGTTAAAAATCTTCAAGTTGCAGCCTGGAAAAGAAAGATTTATTATTAGGCTTACTAGCATTGAGAAAAAAAAATGTTAACGGGTCATTAGAACTCAGTTAAGCTCTCATCATTTTTCCTCTTTTAATGGCCTCCTGTGTTTGTGTGTATAATCTCATGCTAACCTGGAGGTATTTTGCAGACAGTGGCAGGATGCCAGCCATAGCGCTGGTTGCAGTTGGGACTCTGGACAAAGATGGCACTGTCACTGAGACACTCTGCAAACACCTCTCCCCCAATGTAGTACAACCTCACGCCCCGTCCTGGAAAGGGAAGAAAGAAGATTGTTGCTCTGCCGACTGTCAAGCCCAAATATAAAAAGGTAAATTATATCAGAGCTTACGTGGTCCTTGTGAAATAAAATGAGTACCTATGTGTCTGCGTGTGAGCTCGACTGCTGAGTTGCGGTTGACGTTGGACAGCAAGCCCAGACAGAAGCGTTCTGAGTTGGAGGGGTCTGTGAATCCATCTACTGTGAGGGAGGGCTGGGAGGCGTGGAAGGTCTCTCCTACACGTTGGTTCAGCTCATAGTAGGAGATAGAGCACCAGAAGGCAGACTCGCAGTACGTCACAGGTTGCAAGTCTATGTGAGCAGAGGGTGGGGGTTAGATGACAGAAATACAAGCTCCATTTGGTGCATCAAATAAAGGACTTAAAGCATTCGTGACAGCAGGTAAATTGCTTTGTGGTCAAACATCCATTTGCGTGTGAAGATGCACGTTGGTGATAAAACATCTCTTTGATTTCTCTTCAAAAGTTCTTTCCCACGACCCTCATGGCCCCAGCCAGGGAAGACCAAGACATGACGTACGCATTTATTTTTTTAACAATGACCTCATGGTGGCTTTCCACATAGATAGAATAACCTGGCAACCAGATATTATTATTGCATTACCTTGAGCTTTCTGTCGCTGGCCTTTCTATAGACAAGGACAGACCACAGACAAAGACTCCATTCATACCACGCTTACTCAGTTACTGCCCTGAGGATAAGCCTCCCAGAGTCCACTGCTCTTGTATATTGCTCATCTGTCACACACACACACACACACCCTACAAAGATATTCAAATTCAATAGTTTGTAGACTTCAGTCCTTTTTTGCTTTACTGACTTGTTTTTACTTGTTGTAAAGTCATCAGGTCATTTGTGAGGATGGGTCTATCATTGTAGGATGATTCAGAGTGTTCCTACATGTATGCTCTTACCATCACATCTACAGCATATATGGTATGTAGTAAGTGCCTAAACAAGCTGAGACACCAGGATGCCCTCTGATGCAGATGTTTCTGTGACATTTTAAATGAATGCTCCCGGAATTAACAGTAGGTAATGACTGACAGTGAAAAGATTTGGTGGTGTAGTTAAAGAGTGACAGTGGTATGATACTTGCACAAATCTGAATGTCCAAATAAACTAATATTGAGAGAAGCAAAAAGGGAGGAATTTTGAAATATCATTAGACACAGTGAAGTCGGGTGTGTGTGGATGTATGTGTGTGTGTGTTAGAGAGTGCTGCTGATTGCTAGCCTATAGCCTAAAATATCTGTGCTGGAAAGATTCATACTACTATGCTAAAAGAGACAGACCTCTTTTCTCTATAGGTACAGTTTGGTTGTGTTCATAATTTGAGAGAAATCAGTGAAAGTACTTTTTATATACTTGCCTAAAACACGATTGTAAAGTTTTGAAATATCCCCTTTTCTGCTGTCAAGGATTTAATGTGTAGCAACATGTTGCCTGGCAACAAATGCAGCAAGAATTCTAGGGTAACAGTGTGCAGACGTATTCGATATATAGCAGCCACGAGCGTCCACAACACAACGAAAAAGTCGTGCCCATGTCAGGGACACACTATACTTTCTGCTAATGCTTTTTATAAATGTGAAAATTACACTTGTGCAACTCCACAGCTGTCAGTGATAACGCAAAATGATGAAAATTAAGCATCCAACATCTCAATTTAGTGCTCACCATTTCAAGTCCATTACACAGGGAGTATTGACTGAGTGAGCAAGGGGGTGATTTGGGATACAGCTTATATTTCATGATATGTAAAACAGAAACTTAAGCGCGACATAGTAAGATGAATGACTGACATGCAGTATAGGTCCATTGATTACATATACCAGATTTTTTTTAGGAAAAGGCCATGGTATAAGCAGTATTATACCTTACCTATTGTCATTGCTACCACCCAGATAAGTGCACATAATGAATGATATGCTCTGTAATTAAGGCTGACCCCTTCGGTTTTGCTTACCAAGATTACTGTTTGTGGGTGACACGGGGTTGGGCGACAGGCTGGGTGAACCTGAAATAGAGCAGTAATAGAGGACTTGTTCATGACCCTGATGAGGCATAATTAGAACAGTATGAGCTTGAATAGTGTGTACTTTCATGTGACTCACCTGTGTCCATGCTGTGGTTGAGCTGGTGATCATTTGTCTCACCATCCTCACTCAGATAGCCTGGTGGGGGAGTTTCTGTCACATACAAATACAAACAAACAGACAAATACTTGACATGGTTTCAATTGCAGAAACAAGTTTCAATGACTTGATAGTGCTTTGTAGCATTTTGTTGTTGTTGTAACTTTTGGGTCAATCTTGAACATTAGAGGCAAAAATATCAAAAATAAGTAAACAACATTTAACAGGAAAGTTTTTTCTAATTACTGTAAAGCCCCCTCTAATTTAAATATTCCTATGGTAACCAATATTAATGTCTGTCCTTTTCTAATGGACCACAAACAAAATAATCAATCATGAGAACAGGAGTTTACAGGCTTTTAAATGTTCAGAAATAATGGCACAGTTTTTCTCACCAGGAATATAGTTATTCTGGGGCTCAATGCCAGCTGGGAAGTTGGTGTTCTCAGGGATGGATGGGCTGTAGTCATCCAACGGTGGAAACTCTGCAGGGATATCTGTATGTCGTGGTACTAGGACAGGAGGCAAAACTGGAGACACACAGATACGTTCATTAAGGACCAGTTGAGTTCTGTAAACTGTATGGCATACACATTATCTTAAATACAGTCATTTGGACCATGTAGCAATTAACTGCGCTCACTTGGCGTCTCCACCCTCTGGTAGTGGTAGGGGTTGACGCAAACTTCGTCCTTCTTGGTGTGGAAGGCAAATTCACAGTGGTCGACGGCCCTCAGCTCATGGTGGGACTGCAGGTCTGGCCAGCGCCACAAGCGACAGTAGATCACATGAGGAAGACCTTTTCTGTGGGAGACCTGGAGACGCCCATCTAAAGATCTGAAAAACACCACCAAAATCACTGTTGTGGTATATGCAGATTAAATGTAATCAATCCACGTGTTGCTTTGATCTTTGCTCTGACTATTATTGAAATCATACTTTTGAATTATAAGGTATCTCTTAAAAAGCTGCTGTATGCACCAATTTATATGTGTTTTTTACCATATAGTTACCAATGTGTGAACACATTCTAACATATGATACAAATAACAAAACAAATAATTAAAAAAAAAAAAAATCAACCTTGCCTGACTTTTTTGGTTGCCTGCAACAGCCTGGAGTATGATTTCTATGTAAAGGACTCACTGCATTTTTCGCACCCCATTCTCACTCCCAGCTTTTCACATTTGGACGCTTTATCAGGACATCATTTTTTGAATATACTGGTGATGGTGTCATGCAGGGTCTTTCAAAAGTTACATACAAAAACTTTAATACAATTAATTTCAACATTAACGGTAGACAGAACACAAAAGCATTTGAGTGATATTAGACCATAGAAAGAGAGCTGTTTGATCCATATGCTAAAAAGAAGACGCCTCATAGTAACAGTTTCTGTACCTGTGAAGTGTAGGGCCATAACATATTGCCTTGAAACATTGATGACTACAAAAGTAAAGGATGGTATGTAACAGATCTTTCCCTTCAGTCTAGTGTGGTGATGTCTTTTTTCCAGCTGAACCCAACGAGTTCAACTCATTGTTAAACTGTCTGACAAGAAACATATGGTTCTCATTCTTTACCGTGGCTTGGCCTCCCGTGAAGTGTGTCAGAGAGGACTGGGGGTCTAAGAAAACAAGTTAAAGCTAGCATGGTGCTAGTTTCAAGGTAAATCACCAAAGAAACTTACAGTTTCATAAGAAATTATTATAAATACAATATAATTCATACTGAAATACTACACCAACACATTTAAATTAGGGCAACAATGTTTGGAAAAAAGACCACTGCGTGACCACTAGACCACTCAAGAAAACATTAGGATTAGATTTAATTATTATTTTAGTCAAATGACGTGCAGGGCAGTCACATCTGAAATTACAATCTAAGTGCAGATCTCTGTCAAGTTTATCTGGTATGATGAAAAGTAGAAAGAGGATGATAAATGACCAGTGTCCCTGTCACAGCTGTGAATTACATCTTAAGGAGCCAAAGATTTCAGGACTGAATCAAATAAGGTGTAAATCTTTGCCATTAAAATGGGTCATTACTTATTCATGACTTGAAGTTACGTGAGAATATCAAGTTCCCACTGCTATTTCGTGATCCAAGAACCAGCCAAATGTTCCAAGTCGCAACAGAATCTGAAAAAATCACAGGTTTAGAGCTAAAAAATACATCTTATTTTGGATGAAATACCATAATTGTATGTCATTTGCATAGTGAGATGTTGTTAGACATAATTAGTGTGGTTGGATTTGCTGTCTTTGTTCTGCTATTCAGTCTGACAACTCAGACTGGTGCTTAATGAAGAAAAAAAAAACATTTTCTACCATTTTCGAAGTTTCATGCATTTAATTAACAGCCAAATAAATGGATAATCTTACGCTGATTTAAAATGAAAAACAGGCTTTCACACAATTTTCACCAGACCACTTCAAGCTGGGTAGGACAGAGACAGTGTGGTCGTAGGACATTTCCAGTGAACCTTGAGAAGTGTGATACCTAAAGAGATGGAAACTACTGAGGACTATAAACTTTTAAACACACACCAAAGACAACCACCATCTCCACCTACTAATTAGTTCAAACTTTTAGACTGTAGTCAATGACCACCACAAAAGGGATGGGTTCATCTGCACTGCCTCCTGCAGAGAGGGAATATTTCTTGGGTCAACTGAGGTCACCGCTCCCATACCTTTCCTGAGATTGGCCTGGGCTCTGTCACGTCTCCCTGACTTTCACACACTGACATGATGACCATTCTCTAATCCAAGTAATGATCCCGAATACCCCCAGATAACAAAGGTCCAAACTAAATGCTTCTTTATATCCTGCACTGGTAAAATACTGGAAAATAATATCTTACTTTTGAGAGTCGACACAGAGCTTGAGATGAAAATCTGCATGTTTGCCTTTTCACCAAGCAGATCAAAAACACTGAGTTAATTGGTTAAATAGATCTGTTATACACACATATGGTATGACACAAATGTATATGCTCTCAGTTAACACAACCTATATATTTTGGTACACAATAATTTCCCAATGGTTGAATCTGCTCTGAGTGCAAGCACCTCTGGTCTGCACTTGACCCCTTTCTCCCTGAGCCACATTACACAAGGTGATGAATGTACAGCACAAAGTAGGGCTGCTGTAGTACAGAATCACTGAGCTTTGTATCCCCATCAGATAGCCACAGAGCAGTTACTTTGTAAACCTACTGTCTCTGGACCCACCAAGACAGAACCACAACCCAAACAACGGCCCACGCCCTCCCTAGAGCCCGGAGCACATTCCCAAAAACTGAGAAAAGGTTTTCAATGTAGGCTAACACCCACACTCTCACTTCTATCCACATCTAGGGTGGTGGACTCTCGGTTTCATTGGCAATTAGGCCTACAAGCTGTCTGATGGAATATTCCTTTGAAAAAACAGTTACTAAAGAAGTCAAAGGGAGATAATCTAGCTCTATCTCCTTTTACCTTTCTGCCTTTTTCTAGCAGGGTCCAGATGTGAACTTTGCTTATTTATTTTAAGCTGGAACAAAAATTAGAGACAAAACATGTAAAATAATGGAAAAAGTAACTATCTCACATTGAATAAACGGTATGTTGTTATGTGTCTTTACATCTTCTCTGCAGACTTAACGTTGTGGCTTTTGGTAACAAATATTTTATTTAGGGTTAGACATTAACATCTGGCCCACACAGGCTAAAACTACCTTATTAACAGTGTCACTGCCGATTGAAAACAGTGTCCAGTGACTAAACAAATTCAATTTTCAACATCCAACAAGGTGAAAACGCTTGATACGCACAAAGCCCATGTATGCACAGTCCTGCATCTCACACAAAAAAAACAACTCAGACAAGCATGACAGTCCTGCATCTCACACAGAGGGTGTCCCATATGGGGAATCCCAAACCGAGCCATCCCATTCCAAGTACACACACACACTCCAGTCTAAACATCCTCTGTGAGTCAGAGCTCTGCTGGGCAAACACCAGCTCTTACCCTCACTCCATCCATCACACGTGTGAACTGTGGACAGACTAGCACCAAATGAACCACAGCTACCTGGTCAGCAGGTGACTCTTGCTCCTCTAAGATTAATTTAGGCATTTTCTTTAAATGTGCTCGTGTACTTAAGAAACACTAACTACTGCACAATAATGCTAAACACTAACATTGCTGCACAGTAATGCCGTCTCAGTTGTACTTATACATTTTGATTGTTCAGTCAGTCATGGTAGTTGTGCAAAGTGAATACGGAATAAAATGTGCAGGTTGCCAGACAGAGGTGCACCTGCCATTTACAATACCAACTCAAATACATTTGGAGGTAACACAAATGTGCCATATATCTGTATTTTGCACTCATACAACCAAGTGTCTGCTACCTGTTAACACAGAACAAAATGTGAAAATTCAGCTGAGCAGCAGGTTCAAGTTCATCAGCTAATGTTAGCTCCACCAGGCAGGCTTGTTTATACTGTGGCGGCTAAATCTAACCATGAAAGTAATCGTGAAACCCCGCGGTAAAGCATCCTCTATACTCCTGTTAGTTAATCACCGTGAAGACCAACCTTAAAATAAACAAAGAAAGCCGCCTCGCTCATACAGGCATCCCGTAATAGCTGAAGCTAACTAGCAAGCTACGCTAGCTGTCATCCGCCTGCCCGGCCAGCGTGGCTAACTAGCTAGCTCCTCGAGCTAGCTTAGCCGCGTCCTCACCTGGGTATGGTGATGCATTTCGTGTTGACACTCTGCGTGGTGATGGCTTTCTCCAGCTCGTCCAGCTGCCCGGTCTTTTTCAGCTTCTTCACCAGGCTCTTCACCGCCTTCTCGCACCATTTCTCCTCCTGCCCGTTCTGCTCGCCTTTCTTCCAGCCGAGGAGCCTCTTGACGATCGGGGGAGTGAACGGCAGTATGGACATCTTTCCAAATGAGTTCACCGGATCCCGCAGCCCAACGATAACAACGACTGAGTCTGCTGGTTCTCTCTGGGAAAGCTAAACTCCCATTCAGGCGGGCGGCCGGTGGCTGCAGGTGCTGGGGTGGGAGTTGGGGGGGCGGCGGCTTGCGGCGCAGGTCCGCTTCGATCAAGTTGTCCGTCTGTCGCGGAGCAGCTCCTCCGCCGAGCCGGGCTGCGTGTCTGCCCCTCCTCCTGCTCCACAGTCAGCTGGTCTGCCCTCCACCTGTATCAAGCTGATGGGTCCACGCACTGCAGGACCACCACTGAATTAAACAGCGATACACAAACAAGAAGGAGGGCAGCAGCTATTGTTTTAGTCCTTGTTAGACTTGAACACTTAAACTGCTGAACAACTAAAGTGACATGCAATGATAATCAGCGGTCTCTCAGCTCAGTTTCTATTCATGTTTGTCAGTCAGTCATCCCCCTCCTTTAAACCCTGGTGTAGTCATCTGTTTAACACGATATCCAACTTAAGAGGCAGGAAATGGGGAGGAAAAAAATTGTAATCAGAGATATGTCGACACTGAAAAGTGATCCAACTTTTGCATTTACTGTCTCCACGAATAGAAAACCCTCAGGAGCACTGCCTTTGATCCCCTCATAAAAGTGATTTAATTTCACCTCAGATGCATCTCTCCAGAAATGGATGAGGGAGGTGGCCGTGCATTCAGTTGCCTTTGTGGTTTTATGGTGTTATTGATAAGTGCACCCCTGGCTGCTGCCTCCAGTACACAGCAGTGTGCCTGAGCTATAAATACCCCCATCCAGAACCAGCCCCCTTTTCCTTCTCTCTATTTATAACCCCCATCAATGACTGCTGTCTATTTTTAAGCAAGTATTTGGCATGGCTTCTTACTTCCTTCTTCTTAAATAAATATTATAGCTATCTTGGCAGTGACACCTGAAAAGTAATATTAACGGACACTTCATGGCTCTCTGTAGAGGATTACTCACTTGCCTGAAGCACAAGGTGATCTTATTTTGTCCAAACAGCAGCCTGAAATCCAATGATAATCTGTTTACTATCACATAATAAAGAAAAGCAACAAATCTTTAACCATATTTACAGCAGTACATTTGTAGCATTACTGCTTACAAAATACTTTAACTATCTACTGAATAGCCAAAATAAATTAGTCTAATAATCCTTTCAGTTCTGCTTACAATTCCTTATAAGTCTGTATGTGATTTGTTGACATCAGCAACCTTGCTTACTGAGGATAAGATAGTGCTGACTCATTGATGCACAGAATATAAAGTGCTGGGTTGATCTAAGTTGTTGCATCCATGGTATCTAGACTCTCACTGTGTGTGGATCAGAAGTTTGTATACACACGTGTGTATCTTGATCATACTGTTCAGATACTATTAGCTTATTGTTAAATTAAACAGGCTGCAGTGCAGTGAGCACTGCTTTCTTGTGTACTCTGATGGTCTGCTTCAGCACCGGCCGGCACCTTTTATTGCCAGGGGACACGAGGTGGACAGCTGGCGTGAAGAGTTTCTGTGTGACTGTGTGTGTGTGAGACAGAGAGAGACATGGGGGGGTTCGTGTAGTATGTGTCAGACAGGGGGGCAGATGGGCCCCAGCAGGCAGAGGAAGGTCTTCGGGACAGAGTGAAGAATGATTTTGGACAAAAGGCACGATGGCTGGCTGAATAAGTAATGACTGCAGGCAATCTGATGGATAACAATGGCATTGTGATGGACCACTCGAGCTACGTGGGAAACAAGCAGGATGTGTAGAAGGGGCCTGATCAGCTGGGCTGCTGTCACAACAATACTTAGACAAGGATGGAGTAGTAATTAGAGTGAATGTGCCTTTTGTGTGTCCATATGGGCAAATATTAGTAATGACATTTGAAATGTTATAAGACCACCAAATTCTCATAAAGCTTTAAATTTATCCCAAATTTTAAATAACCCTATTTCGGATCACAAATGAATGACATCTTCCAGCATATTGTGAGATTTAAAAAAAGTCAGACTGGCTCACATTTACCCTCCACAAACCTGTAATTGCCTCAGCAGCTAATTGCAGTGTGTTAGAATCAGACGTGACTGTTCAGCTCAGCCTCGAACGGGTGGGGTCGGATTCTCCCTGCAATCTCTGCTTTCTTTTTTTAATCTCCCTTCACACTGCAAGCTGTTATCTGTTGCTTGCAGCCATCAATCTCTCCCTAGACAGTGGCACCTCCAAATCTGGGGCAGTGGTGACCTCCCTCCTTTCTCCCTCCCTCTGGCCTGAACCGAAGCCTCTTCAAATCCTCTTCCTCTGGCATCAGATCCATGGGGGTGATACTCTATCACATCCTCCCCTCCACACTGTGATTCCCTCTATCCTGTAGATTTCATTTCTCCTCCGTATGTCTCACACTTTCTGATAAACTCTTATATAAAGTTGCAGCTGATGGCTTTACCGGTGGTTAATTCACAAATGTTTTATGTATTAGTGAAGACCATTAATAAAAACAGCTTTTGGGTTAGCAGGTTTATGATTTCTCTGGATGGTGTTTGCTTTGTATTATAAAAAGTTTTTTGATGAATTAGGAGGAACCCTCAAATGGACTGCAAGTCCACTTAACTTCTGGTAAAGGTTGGCAGAGCAACTTGCCTAAAAGCCATTTATTTATAACAAAATAATACAATTTACATATGCAAAGACATATACGAATATATAAATGGATAACAAGCTTTTTTAGATGTATTATGACTGCAGATACAGAATGTGTTTTAGCCTCACTCTTCTGCCACAGTTGTGTACAATGTCATAGCTCACTAATCAAAGTAACACACTACATTTTCTGTACAAATGTATTTATACTGTATGTTGTTGCATGTATATGTATTTATTTCTGCACCTGCAAATAATGCAGACTCTGTGGAAGCAAATTTCCCCACAGAGAAAATAAACCAACAGGACTTTTTGACAACCTGACCACAAAACGTTTTTGTACAACTAAAAGATCTATAACGCATTAGTAAAAAAATAATTTACCAATAACCACTTGTTACTTAAAAACTCTAATAAGATGTTTTTTTTAGCGATGGTAGTAGTAGTAGAGTTTACCTTACCCTAAACACTTCAGATCCTTAGAAGAAGAATGTGAGCTACAATCCAGGAGTTATGCAGTGATGTTCTGATTTTACCGTATTACATAAAAGATTATATGACAGAATGATCCTGATATATTTTCCAAAGTCACAAGCAAAACTCCGGTATTTATGTCGATTTTTCTCATCAATCCATTACAGTCAGAAGCTGGTACACAGGCTGAAAGGCAAGTGTCAACAATATAGATAACATATCACCACCTAGTGGCTTTAAACTCTTACTGCAGCATTTAATGTTGCACATTCTAACACTGAGACACCAAGCTGATTTTTGTGGACTTAAGGGTAAATACTTTATATCATATATTATTCTTACCTATCTATGTTTAAATTAGACATTTTGACAATTGGAAAAGCATAGGTTGAAATAATAAGATTAATATTTGCTAAATCCCAATAAGTTGCCTCAGTTTCAGGTTTCCTGGCATGGTGCACAATGCCTTACTGTCATACTGCGGTAGTGGGGGAAGAAATTTTACTTAATAAAAGCTAACATAATAAAAATAGCAATATCACAGTGTAAAAATTCAGCAAGTAAAAGAACAGAAGTATTAGCATCAAAAGAAAATGTACCTATTATCCAGGATGGTCCATTTCAAATTTCAAATGATGTATATTATATCATTGGAATATAATTATCGATGTATTTATATTACTTTCATGTTGCAGCTGGTAAAAGTGAAAGTATTATGATCTGTTGTGTAGTTTGGTGTGATCAATAAAGTGCAAATATATCTTTTCAAAATCTATAATAATATATCATAATATATATTATTATTGTCATCATTATATTGGATAATTTGTCAAAATTGTGAAGTAAAAAGCATTTTGTTCCTGTCTGAAACATGGTGAAGTAGAAAGATAAAGTAGAAGTAATTGTAATTTTTATTAAATTGGATTGTTTGCCACAACTGGTTTACTGGGACTCCTGCATAGTACAGAGCCAATGTTACTGTTATTAAAAATATGAAAAATATGAAGTATACTTTTTTTTTTTACAAAATGAAAATATATTTTTTGTTTAGATTTATATACAAAGGGACAGTGCTTTTGTGTGTATATGTGGTTGTCTGTGATTATAATGCATTTGTGAATCAGTGCCATTGATTTATATGCTATTCCATAAACACAATTTACATGTTTATTGTGAACAATGGCCCATAACAGCATTAAGTTGATTCAGAGGCTTTGCAAAATATCTCCTCATCTTACATATGGATGCAATGCAGCACTCGGCCATGATTCATTAATTTCACCTCCAGGCTAAAATGGCTTTCTGTATGGCCTGTACCTCAAATACTTGGCCATGTATTTACAAAGGAGCTCCCCCTCTGTGTCTCTAGTTTATGGGTGGACACTGATAGATCATTGGTGATAGACACTATAATTACGATTGTTTATTATTCATTTGTCGTTTCTTGTGTTTGAAAAGAAAAAGTTTGGAAATCAAAGCACATTTCCACTGCAGTCACAGAGCAGTTTCTCCTGAGCTTAACATAGATCACAAGACTTTCATCTTCACAACTTCCTCCACAAAGCTTGTGGAACTTGTCATTTTCCGAGATCTGGTAAATACACTCTGTCACTCACACCACCACCAAAACTAATGATTGTGAAATTAGTTTCAGAGCAATCAGGAGCTCCCCTGCTAAGACCGACTGTATCCATATGCATGAAATTGCTTGTGTTAATACATGCTATGAATCGTGGGTAATGCAGTGAATAATTCTGACTGCACGCAATAACGCTATCTTCTATTAGATTGGGGACTGTTGTGAAGCTGGAGCCCTGTGGCAATATGCTTGTAAATGGCCATGTATGGATAATTAAGCATTACACTTGAACATTAAAACTTGCTTATTTCAGAGAGCTGCAGGCAGCGGAGAGCTCTTATTGGACTCATCACTATTTTTGGTGTTTCCCTATAATGTGTTCTCATTAGTATTAGTATGCAAGCATTTCTAAACTTTTTGGTCCCTCTTACTGTATCCTGAAAATGGGTTTTCATTAGTATAAGTATAGTAAGAGAATATTTTTAAATATACATTTTTCAGTTGTACACCAAGGTATATTAGGTCCTCACTTAAACAATTTAATCAGTGATGTCCAGTAGTGCATGGAAATATCTTTAATGCATTAAGGTTTTTCTTGTGTTCCATGTCTTCCATGGTTTTCTGTTCTTCCAGGAAAGGGTTGTAATATTTTGTACATATCTGTAACAAATCATACCAGGATATCCGAAATTTCACCCTAAAAATATTGCATTTTATAGCAGTGGTGCAGAGATGTCTTTTACATTTCCAACTCATACTGTTGCTGTGACAAAGTACTTTCAATAAGTCAGTGACCAACCTTCACACGGTCGTTTCTGGGCTGTATGACATACATTAGCTGCAGGAGGCCGTGTTTCCAGGAAGAAAATAAACACATTCCTCAGGACTGGGCGATGACAAGAGAGACAGGTTGTGTCCCTCAGCTGTTGTGTTTGAGTAAACCTTGTTGGCATCACCTGTGTCATTTACCACAGCCATCCCCATTGTGTCGACCCACCACTCAGTCCACAGGGAGCTGTAATGTTGATGTAGCAAGGTCAGAGACAGTCACACTGACTATATGAGTGTCCTCATTAGTGGAGAGGGCAGCAGCAGGTGTGTTTTAGCATTAGGAACTGCATTGCTTTTAGGTAACAGTGACATGATGGCGCTTTTGCTGCAATTAGGAAAGAATAAAAATCTTTAACAGAGATAGCACAATAAGGTTTTGGTGCAATCAGCAATGTAACTGTTTATCTTCTTTATTTCTCCGGTCAAATGTATGTCTGGACTGTTTGTTAGACTAGAATGCATACTGGCAGCCACAGATGTGGGGGATAAAAGGAAATTAAGTCTGAAGAGGGGACAACCAGATTAGGACCAAACTGCCTTAACTATGTGTCAAATAAAATAGTGTCATATAAAAAATTCCCACACACAACCTCTGCTGTTTTAAGTCAGTGTTTGAAGTAAAGGATGTCTGTGACATCAAGTGGTTGCCAGTGAAAATTTCATTACACAGAAACAACTATTATGTACCTGGTACAAATTCCTGAGCATGTGCACATCCTTGCTCTTTTTTGGTATACAATAAAGTTTCAAGACAACATAAAATTACTGTGGAACTTACACTAAATGTCAGCTGTTTAAAAGATGTTGATCATCATTAAAGGTCACATTAAATTCTAAAAATCTGAAAACTGAGACCAGATTAGTTCTTTGAATTTAGTTTTTCCTGCCCAAATAAAAAAACATTCGAACTGAACATTTCATTCCAACCAAAAAGTCTATGAATTAAAGAACTAGTATACTGCTGTAGCTTTAGCTTTATGTACTGACAGCTTTTCCAACTGTTTTCCAAATCCATGCTGCACAATTCTAGACATTTTTATTCATTTGTTCATCTGCTCCAGGCAGCTATTGCTTCTCATTCAATTATGTGATAATGAATGCGTCAGTGTATTACATGTTCACTGATTGTGATCGACACAGTGGCAATGAATGGAAAAGAATGGCTGCCAGGAACGATGAAACAGTTCATTCAAAAATCAAAAATGGTTTGTCAAAACCGTGAAGCAAAGCATATGGGACTTCAGAGTACCAAAACTATTTTAGGGTTACGTCGATTCTCACATTTTTCCCCTTCAGTTTTCAATATTTTATGTGTAAATGAAACAGCTAAATAAGCTTAAAATATCTACAATGTCTTTGGGTTTTGTAGTAACTTTTTCCAGGTTCTAGCTATCACTAATTTAAAATACAGTCTTATTGTCTTTGTAATGGGAATGGAGTTTAATGTGGCTTAGAAGATGATTTAATGTGGCTTCAGGAAAAGAAAGCAATTAAGCTTTTTGAAGTCCTCAGCAATTGTCTACATTTATCTATTATGCATTTTCACATAGCCTCTGGTCAGTCCATATTCTGCTATGCATGAGAAGCAGTTTAGCCCATTTTATTGCAGTAAGGGGCCCCAGTAAGAACAAACATTTTTAATGCCAACAAAGTGACAAAAGCACAAGAACAGTGATACCAGCCTCTTCAAAGTATTACCATTCTGTTATAGTTACTAACCTACTTTTTTGCAACATACAGATGTGTCTTATAGTGTTGCAAAAGATAAAGTAGAGGGGAGTGTGAAAGAGGAGTGGTAGAACAGCAGTGGAGAGACGTGCACCAGGATTACTTTGCTTCATTAAATACACAACATAGCTGTGATGCCTGTGCTCTTTCAAATCCATATGTAAACCATTTCCTCCCACCTTCTCCTCCTCCTCTCCCTCTCTTAAAACCTCCGGCTCATTAGTGTTGCCTTTATGACATGGCTTTACCTAAATGCTGTGGATTTTTCCATTGCCTCTCTGGCCCATTCTCAGGCGGCCCAGACTGTGCTCGGTAGCTAAATGAGAGCCCGGGAAGACATTTTCTTGTTTCAGCAGCATTCCTCTGCATGATTGCTTCTTAATAAGCAGAAAGACTTAGTCTTAAGCTCTGTAGTGCACTTACTGTAACTGGTGAATTTATATCACATAGACTTGATGTGATGGAGTGATTTGGTGACGACGAGTGCCGTAGACCTTCGTGCTTTGTTTCATATGACCTTCACTGTTTGCATGCTGTCAGTTATAGCAGATATTGCTAAAATACAAATGTCCAGCTTGAATTTGTGTAGCAGAACTTGGGAACATCTGGACAACAACTAACAACTAGTTACAACAATAAAATGATACACACTTTGTCATTAATTGTCACTCACAGGGCACATTTTTCTGCACAATGATTACTTGATCCATAGTAGATATTGTTGATACTACTTCTGTACTTTCACTTCAGTGGGGTCTTCCAGGCTGAACATTCAGGAACACACAGAATACACACAGAGACACAACACACAGAAAGTACACGCAGCTTCAGTTTATGTTTGTAGGTTCAAAATGTTTTAAGAATACTTCATTTTAAAAGCTTTAAACTAAAATCACATTGCAAGTTTATGGCTACCGGCACATTGCAATGACAGCCCACAAGGTGGCAGTGTGACATGAGTTTGAATGATCTTCAAAAAGGTGAATTAAAACTTTAATTCCCTTCAGTGGCTGCCTCTACTGCTGTCACATATTGACATTATTATGGTAAGACACTAAATCTGCACAATTTATGAAGACATCATGATTATGTTGCATTTTCTTTTACATTTACTGTCTTATGTTAATGTGATCATTCATGATCATATTATGACCTAAAGTCCCAACATGTTATGGCTTTGGTGTTATTATATGAGGTAAAACACATCCTGTATGTGTGTGTGTTGTCAGACAGAGGAAGAGGGCAGGAGAGGTGGGAGAATCGCAGGCTAAAAGCCAGAGCGGCGATGACGAGCGGCTCCTGTATTTTACAGAGAGTGGTTTAGGGTGAGAAGTTTTTTCCTGTTTATCCATTCAGTGGAAAATAATATCCTGTAAAAAGCCAATAAGTTTCTGTCTTTGAACTCGCTGAGAGTTTTTCTTCCCCACTGGCTCCGGCTCTTTGGGAGAAATGAGGGTGAGCCGCTTGACAGAGGACTTCCCATCAGCCGCCTCCAACCCTCCACACATGTTTCTGATAGACCTCCACAAGCCCCAGTAATCCAAGGGCAGCTCGTTCAGAGAGAGAGGGAGTGATAAAAAACAGGGGTGGGTGAGAAGGAAGAGAAGGAGATATAGGAGAGAAGGATGGACTAGAAAGCAGAGTGGGAGCAGACCAAAGGGGAGGGAGGATAAAAGGAAACATTTTAGAGCATGTAGCTGTTATTTGCTTCTCTTGAGACGCCACAGTAGACTTCTCAATTTAAAATGGCAGGGTTGTGTGTTCCTCCTCTGCCAAATCCTTTGTTGAAGTACGTATAGTATATATTTTATACACCCGACATTGTCAGACATTTTTAATACACTTCCCACAGCTTTTTTCTGTTGCTCTTTGATACCAGGGTCCCCGCAACAGATTAAGAGAAAAGTAGCCAAAGGATTAGAGGCCCAAATAGTACGAAAAGGTCTGGCAAATCCACATATTTATGAGTGTTTATGGGTACAGTATATGACATAATTGTTAAGCCTGCATCGGTCTATCAAAGAACTCCTATTGCAAGCCAGCCACCTCTTAGGAAGAACACCACACACACTCCGGTGTCTTAAACACAATGTAATCCTTCATGCCTAATTTCCTCTTGTCCCTCATAAATCACCCTGAAACCTGTGTGGACAGACAAGCGAACGTAAACACCTGCTGTTGTGCTTGTTGCTATTTTAACACGTGAGAGTAAATGTGAGTGAATTTTTGGTGTAGAAGCATAGGGGTGGAGAAGGAGGGGGGGTCCATTCTGTGATGCTGGCTGGGAGAGGGGATAGTGGGGAGGGCGGACTGTGAAATCAAAAACAGCTGCAGCAGGCTACAAAGAAGCCTCAGCTGGAATAACTCACTCACAAAAGTTACTCTGCTCTCCTGAGTGCGGGCAGACTGGCGCATCCCGAAACACAGGAGACCAGATCCCTGCAGCAGCCCTCCTCTCCTCTCCACCCAGCCCGTCCGACGTAAAGAAGGGTACTCTATAAAACATGGTTGCAACAAACTTGCT
Organism: Scortum barcoo; assembly: GCA_023238725.1. NCBI lineage: Eukaryota > Metazoa > Chordata > Actinopteri > Centrarchiformes > Terapontidae > Scortum > Scortum barcoo. The sequence goes on from CM041536.1 coordinate 12,734,218, forward strand.
TTTCTTACAGGGGAAGGACAAAAGTGGGGTTGCATTACTTGAATACCAAATAAAACAAGTATGCGCCAAAATGGTCAAATAGAAGGTCAGTCGGCCATTACAAACTCATTCTGTGCACTCATTCTTTTTTTACACAGATTTTAGCAGAGATTAAAAAGTTTATACAGATGCTGAATTTATCCGTGCGGACTTTGGGTAAATTGTCAACAAACTATCAGGGAAACAAAGGGGTAGTATAACAGTATATTAGGGTTGGGAAATATGAAAAAGGAAAATGATGATACCTCAGAGGTTCTGCTATACTATTTATGTCGTATTAGTCATATTATATGATTGCATTAGGTTATTGGGGTAATTTATGTTAATATTTGATTTTTTTGCATCTGTGGGAACTTTCAGGTACTGCTGGATTAGCTACAAACAGATATCTGGTTATTTTACACATACAACAAGAGAGGATGCGTCATCCAACAGCATGTTAACACTGATGCAGCTAAAGTCTGCACGGGTTTCTTTAAATCATTTGTGAAAGACTGAACTAAAGTGGAGAATATTTTAATAATGAAACAATGTTTTACATTTTTGAATGACTGTTGAATCCGCAAACATTTTTCATTATCATATCATTTCATTTTCACTTTTTGGTAGAACTATTAGTTCCGATGCATCACTGTGTAGCAGCATCTTCATGTTGTAGCTGCCTGGAAGTTGAAGCTAATAATACAAGATACAGGTTTTATAAACTGTTTTTACTATTTTTTATATGTAAAATTAACTCCTTTTCAAATGTGTAAAGTAATTAGTAACTCATGAAGTAACTAATATTTAGTTATTATATGGCAGTCAGATAAATGTATCGGAGTAAAAAAATACAAAATTGGCTACTATGAAATACTACAAGACGTATGACTTAAAAATACTTTAGGAAGTATATGAAACAGAGTATATAGTTAATAAATATAGTTATAGTATATTAAATATAGTTAATCACATTTCCACATTAGATTACATGATATAGTAATCTAAACACAAATATTTCTGCATTTAGCTCCTGAGAGATACAAATTTGAAAACACTCATCAATACTAGTACACAGTTGGTTCAATTTACTCACCAATAATATGATACACGCCACAATGTGTAATGTAAGCTACTGCATCTCTCTCACAGTTGCTGGTGACACAGTGTCATGTGCGTATTAATGTACAGTGAAGCTGTAATTAAAATGCTACGGCATGCAAAGTATGTCGATGTTGGCACAGCGAGCGGGTCAAACGACGGCCTCTCGCTAAAGTTAAAGGAGGAGAGCGAGGTCATTGACTACGGCATGGAGTGACACTGCAAACACAGACGCAGACAACACAAACACGAGACTGACACTGTTGCCGAAGGTAGAAAATAAAGCAAGTTGTCTTGAGTGTGTTCAGATGTGCACGAGGATGGAAGAGTGCGTGTGCACATGGCTGTGTTTAGGGCCTAGAGGCTTTTTAGCTGACCTCAGTGAAAGCAAACCTCATGACAGAAGGTCTGGCATTGTCTGTGTGCCCGGGCTGCTCTGGAGCCAGACGGTCTGCCGGCCGCCAGCTTTGCTTGCTTATAACGGCTGAGAACATCCGATCCCCTTGGGGAGGACAGGAGGGGAGGGGGGGTCTGCTGCACCGCTCACCACTTTCCTCTCTGTCTTTATCTCTGCTCTTTAGACAAGGAACAAGCATTAGCCGGGTCATCAACTAGTATGTTTATTATGTATGTGCATGAGTGCATGTGTGTGTGTGCGTGTGTGTGTGTGTATGTGAGAGAGAGAGAAAGAGAGAGAGAGAGAGAGAGAGAGAGAGAGGGAAGAAAACAACAAGGGTGTAGAATGAAGAGGACAAGTTTGGATACAAGGTCTTGAAATACAAGTGGAAAACTTTGTCCAGGGGAGCACAGAATACACACACAAGGAGAGGAGATCTTTCTTAAATTTGATGTGACCAATCACTGAGAAACATTCCAGCGCAGGTAATCACCTAACATCTCAGTGTCAAAGTATTTCATTGATGAGTATGTCCCCTTTTATCCCTCTATCCAGTTCACTTCCACCAATTCATCTATCACACCGCGAGAAGGCTGAAGCTTTGTGCTCTGACAGAAACAAATGGTTTCTAATCACCACCAGACGCCCATGTTCAACCATGACAGAACACTTCCACTCCCTCCCTGAGCTGTGTGTTCGCTCTGCCCATCCAACTAACCCTTCGTGGACTCCACACGTGGCCCTCGAGGAGTGTTGGCCTTTCTTGAAAAGCCCTGTGAGAGAAATATAGAACATTTTTAAATTGCATAACTTCTGGGTGGAGTATTTTCCCCCCTCAAGTGTCTCAAAATAGTAAAGTTTCATTCTCCATGCATAGCGTAAGGTGGAAAGCAAACAAGTCGTTGGGAAGGTAGATGAGCATTACAGCCGCTGCTTCGACTCACTGTTTACAAGTCAGTGTGGGAACAGGTAACCATCTCCATGACTGCATGGAAAAATGGAAAACTGAAGGAGGACAACCTCTCCAAGAGCACAGATTCACATGCTGGGAGACAGAAATGGAAAACCTGAAAATAGTGTAGGAGGAGACAGATAGAGCAGTGTAATAGTCACAGTATTAAAACTATAAACACACAAGGGCAGCTTATAAGACACCAAAAGATGCAGAACAACAAAAAAGGGCTGAAGATTAGAGACTGATTGTTTTTTGCTGACACAGGAAGTAGGGACACGAGAAAAGCAGATTTTGATATGATTTATGATTTTGATTTACAACAGGAGTCTGGTGCAAGGTGTATGTAAGCGTACCATCAGAGAATTATCACTAACTTCCATCATGTTCCCATTTTAGCATCTTTCTGCTCAGTTTGTTTTTTACTCTCAGGGTGTTGTCTTCGGCCACAGCAGACTGCTCTTTTCAGTGAAAAAGCTTTTAAAAACCCACAGTACACTACCTGCTCAGCACCAAACGGAAGGTGAACAAAGTCAGCAACTAGCTGGTGAACATAGTGGAGCAATTAGCAGCTAAAGAGCCAGATATGAGTTGGCAGAGACCAAAAATGGAGCTACAGTTAATATGCATGTTGGATTTACAGTCATCAGGTGAACCAGAAACAGTGGCAAATGCTTGCCTACAAGTGGCCCAAAAAATGTATGAATCCAGGTGACACTGATACAAATACCTGCTCCTGTTCACTGTCACTAAAGAAGAAATTGTAAATTGTAAATGAAATAGTCATGGTATAGGTGACATATGTGTACATCAAAGCTAACTATCTAATTGGATTATCTTGTTTTGCTGAAGGGGATGAAATCTCTCACCAGCACAGATATACTGGAGTGAATATTACACAATACCTGACTTCACCTGATGAACTCGTTAAAGTTTGACTTGATCAAATAAAAACTTTTTAAAAAATGAACATTAATGTTACAAATTTCAAAATAAGAGAAGTTCATATTTCCACATTAGGCTTCAACTGTATGTTTTCTTAGTGCGCACATCTTCCTTTCTCACTAACCAAGGATTCTCTTTGTTAACATTTCATGTTCCTTAATAGCCCACAGTTTATCTTACATGCTGGGAACAGTGAGCCGTCATCTGCTGCCCAGATCCCTCAGTGTGTGTCCGGTAGCCGGCTGTGCACTACACACTTACAACACAGGACAAGGCCCAAACAATGCTGCACATCTGGGGCCTCAGCTGGCCACCAGCCACAAGCACTCCCTTCCCCTTCTCCCCCGGTGTACATTACAGCTCACTGTAAACGCACATTTTCATACCTACAGCCTGAACCACAACTCATAGGGACATTCTTTGTGGACAGAGGTCACGCAAAGTTTACACATAGCATGGGAAGAACATCTTGCCTCAGTGCAAATCCTAGTTTGTTTGAAGGTGTGTTTCAAGCAAGAATAACGCAGAAATCCGGCACATCTTGATTGTCACAAGTACCATGTCATGTGAACATCAACACGTACTTCACAGAAACGGAACTCAGTGCATTCTGATGTGGTGACATGGCTGGAGTGACCTCTGGCAGGCCAACGATTAGATAGAAAGTAACCTGGAAGAATGCACAAATGCAACGTAGGTCGCTAATCCTCAAGATCAAAAGATCAGTCTCTTAGCCGTGACTTCGTCCCTGCCCTCTGCAACTGTGGGAACAAACTAAATCAGCATGAAGATCTTTGTCAAGCGGGCCCATCAAAGCCGGCACAGGGTTGCTCGCATCACAAACAGAAGCAAACACACACTGTGGTATGTCACAAGAGCTGAGGGTATCTCTTTTTTTCCATAGTAAGAGCACGCAATTCTGTGGAAGACACTTTCAATATAATTCCTAACATTTAAGATGCTGACGGTTCTCTTTGTCACCCTTAACTTTACATCTGAAACAACACAGGGCAGGTTTCATTCTATAAGTAGTAGAAGAAGTATACATATCCTTTAGTTAAGTAATAAAAATATAATGTAAAATTACGCAATACTAACAGACCTGCATTCAGAAAGTAAATACACATCAAAAATATCAAAAGTAAATATATTCATTATGTGGAGTGATATATTATGGTGCCACTAGTCCCCTGATTGATTCACTTCTTTATTGTGTGCAGGCAAGATAAAAATCGGTGCATGTGTCCTCTGACAGACACACACTTACCAGTACATGGAGACATAATCACCATACACAACTCCAACCTGATTAGTTCTGATCAGCCACATAACTGCAAACAGCTACAGGTCCTTTAATTCATATATTTTGCATGTAACAACAGCTGTTAAATAAAAGCAGTAGTGTAAAATACACAATATTTGCCTCTGAAATGTCACAAGGTAGAAGAATAACGTAGCAGCAAATGGAAATACTGAAGTATCTGAAAATTGTGCTGAAGTACAGTACTTGAGTAAATGTACATGGTTACTTTCCATTATTGCTATATACATATATAGTCTCAGCGTCAGATGACAAGACATTAGTGTAAATACCAGGCAGACTGAGAGAGTATTATATTTTCCCTGGCTGTGGTTGTCGCTCTGTTTTCTGGCAGTCTTCCACTCTCCCACAGACATAGACAGAGAGATTGTGTCCCTATTATGCGTGATGATATTAAATATATGGGGAATCTGAAAAATGAATAGTGTTTTCATATCTACAGTATGTCTGCTCCTTAATAAGCTGAAATTAAGTTATTCAGTTTCATACCCACTGCCAGACACCTAAATAATCTCTTTTGTACATTGTAGAGGAGCCAATTCTGTCCCAAGCCTTTTCCTCTCTCTTCATCTTCCTTTCTAACCGAACACGGGTTGACAAGTTCTTGTCGTTCCTGGCCGGTTGGAGGGAGACCCAACAAAAGAGCCCTTGTTTGAGACTTACCCCTGTCAGACAGCACACTTTGATATTAAAAACTCTGCTGAAGGGGGGTGGCGAGGAGAGTTAGAGTAGGGAGGGGGAGCGGTGAGGGAAAGATGAAAAGGATGAAAACAAACTCCTACTGTCTCCTAAGCCCATGTCTGTAGGTGTAACCTCATAATAGACTCACAAATATTTGTCCAGTCAAAACAAAATAAAACAGCTCTTTGACTCCTCATGTAAGTAAGTCCAATCAGCCTCCACCAGTGTGTCTCTAGCTTGTCCTGCTATAACAACCACCTGCCTATTCTCTTGTATTCTCACACAGTGATCACATTGACACAGGGGGCCTCTCTTTAGATGTGAACAGGCCTCTTAGGCTGGACTGGAGCCATCGCCAGAGGGAAGAAATCCCCTGATACTGTACCTCACCGACTGAGGCCGTGCCAAAAACCTGTAATACTAGCAGATGCCTGGTTGTGCCCAAAAAGGCTCGCGTGCCAGCAAAAATAATCCAACACTGGGGACCAAATTTACCTTGCCCTCAGATTAAACCTTATACCCGAGAGTGAGGACTTGGCACCAGAGGTCAGGCCTGCGTCTTGGATTCCTGGAGAGGGACTGTACTTTCACACCAGTGTGCCACGGGACATAAAATATGAATTTCATTACATCCCTCACAAACACATAATTCAGCCAGATCCAGGCCTCCTCCTTTAGTTCGCAGCCTGTCCTGGAGGAGTGAATGGCAGCAACATGGATAGGTCTGTACCCTTTCCAAGCAGAAGTGACAAGCTGCAGCATGTTGGCCATTCAGGAAGAATGCAGAAGCAAGTGTAGTGAGGATTTTCTTTTTCTTTCTGCTTGCAAGGCGCCTGCTATTATCCTGGTTTTGAGTAGCCCCGAGGGCAGTTATTACAGCATTTATATTAATTCCCTTGGATTGCTTCATTTTGTTCATACAGGCCAAAGAAAAAAAACGACTGAAGCAATTAGAGGAATGCCAATGGAGAGAGGATATGTGCTCAGTGATGGCATAGAGACTGCACTGATCTGTGTGCTGCCTTATGTTAGGCATGTTGACAACAATAAGATCCCTGGTTGTCTAATACACCAGGGCCCACTGTACTGGGGCTAACCTGGCTCCTGTAGCTGGGGGCTCATTCCTATTAGCAATTGTTTGCCATGTTAATGGCTGTAAGAACATCATCAGGCCCGTCAGCCCTGACAGGCTGCCGCTACTCATACCTGCTGCCACAGGCGAGGGGATGGGCGTTCACATAAATCTGCAGAGGAATCTGTGAGAAGAACCATGCCATCGTGCAGAGCAGCAAGTTGACAAGAGCAGCAGACATAACAGAGTGAGCATACCCGTCTCATCCACCCCTCCGCCCGTTGCCTTTACAGCCACGAGCCAGAAAGATGGCGGCGAAGTGGGGGGAGTTATCAGAAAATGAAAGCATGTCATACATTCAGGTATTTGATCTATATGATGAATTACAGCAGGAGGGAACATAAATATACATGCAGGGGAGGTGGAAGCCAAAAACAGCTCTGAGTGGAGAGAAAGATTAAGATGTTTGCAGGGAAACTAGCAAAAATCCTTCTTTCCTCTCCTGTTTAACTCATCTATCATTCACTTCCTCTTCTTCTGGATTTTTTTTGCCTTTTTCCTATACAAAATTTGTACAGCATATACATTGGTGGAAAATACATTTACATGCAATAAGCTTATAAAATATGATGCATTTCTTTAAAAAAAGTAAAACTTTTGACTTGTAACTCCATTCAGATGTCTGTATTAACAATTACACTAAAGAGGGTTTTTCTCTCTAAACTCATCAAATGATTGCATTTAAATAACCAGGTCAATGGACGTCAAATTATCCAACATTTAGTCAAAGTTAAAGTCTTCTTTATTGTCAATTCTGCAGCATGTACAGGACCAGGACATACAGAGAATTAAAATTACGGTTCTTTTAAACCCTTGGTGTAAAAAAAAAACAAAAATAAGCATAATATAACAAAATAGCAAAACACAACAAAATAAGCAAAATGAATACAACCAAACTAGAAAAAGACATGGCAATAAATAACACGTGGCAAAATCACAGTCAGTGCAAATATATATGGTGATAGTGCAAAAATGGAGTCAGCTTATAGACTGGTTAGAGTGGTAAAGTGAATGTGTGCTTGTGCAGGTTCCTGAGGGGTTGGGAGACAGAGAAGCCGCAGAAAAAAAAAAGAAAAATCCAAATTTGTGTAGCAGAATTTTGTTTTTACTTCTTTTCTAACCCACATTAATCATCTCATGTATCTTGGGACCCTTTTAAAGGGGCCAGACCCCCTGATTGGGAACCTGCTGGACTAAACTAACTTTATATAAATGAGTTAAAACTAGCTTCACCTTAACCAGCTTATAGTTAAGTGAGTACTTTTACTTTCCATACTTCTGTACAGCTTGGTTGCAGGACTTGTTATTATAATGGAATACTTTTACATTGTTTTACTGGTACTTGAGTTAAGAAAAGAATTTTGAATAATTCCTTCCACCACTGAGCAAATGTGCGCTTTCTTTACTCCTTTCTGCTTTTCTGAACCCTCCATCCCCTGTCTTTTTCTCACGTCTACTCCTCTCCCTCTCTCCACCTCTCCCCTGCTCTCTTACAGCCAGGTGCTGACAGAAGTTAGCATTCACAATCTTTCTGCTAAGGCTTTAACAGGAGCCAGATGAAAGACAGCAGCAGATTAAGATGTTAAACAGCCTCATATGGGATGGCACGGGACGAGTGAAGCAGTTGGGGCTGGAGCGCGGTGGAAATGGAGGCAAACAAAAGCCCAGGAATGTCAGATGGAGATCATGTTGCACAGCCCTCGAGGAATAAGACATGTTATTAACACTGGCTGCTCTTGCTGGCTGGGAAGGCCTCGGGGGACGCTTAAGTTCTCAAGGGACCCCACAAAAGCAACGAGCCTGGGGACTGAGCAGCCGTCCTCTGGGTTTCTGTCTTTTGGTGAAGTTGCTGTTTGATAACCTTCAATCTGGACCAACTCAAAAATGTAAAAACTGAAAAGTGGGAGGTATTGTGTTGCTGATCCATAGTATTGAACAGATGAGCCAACGATTCCTGGCCTGAGGCTCTCATCTACTGCAACTATATTGGCAAAGAGGAGAGTATTGAATGTTAAGTTACACTGCGGTGGGGATGCCAAGCCTGACATAAATTTAGTACTGAGATAGCATCATGAACACTGCTTTTAACATCTAGGATGATGTCGTTGCCCGTAAAACCTTTGAGCAAGCGGGGATGGACTAATGTAACTTTTAGTGCATTTTGAGCAGTTTTATTGTTGAAAAGAAATGTGTCTATAACAGTTAAAAGTCTGAGGATGCAGAAGGGATTCATGCTGTCCTGAACTCAAGCTTATAACAAATCTGTCTTGTAACTATATTGACGAAAAAGAAAGCAACACTTAAATCTAATTAGTGATTTACTTTCCCTCATGTTACTCATACAGGCCCAGTTCAAACACAGTGAAATAAACACTATTGTTAAAATAATGAAAACCATTGTGTGCGGCTGGACTGGTATTCATATCCTTCTTCCCATTAAAATCACAACAAAATGACTGAACAATTACAAAGACAAGTCAGTTTTGTTTAGCAAGGCTTTTACATTTGAAATAAAAAGCTGCAGCCCAGTAGGCACCACGAGCAGTTCAAAGCTGCAGCGGTTTCCCCTCTCCGGATTCCTCTGTGTTTCAAGGGCACCAGCTCTGCTCAAATCAGACTAGAAGGAGCCCTGCTTTTTCTTTTTTTTTCCCACCCACCCTCTGAGCTGATTGTGAATGGCGTGTGTGGCGTAATGAGTGCTTGGTTGATTTTGGTGAGCCATCTCCTCTCTACATCTGTGTGTGTTTTTCCTCCTGTGTCAAACATGAGAGAGAGAGAGAGAGAGAGAGAGAGAGAGAGAACGGCTCGCCCCTTTGTTTTCTTTGATAACTTTCTGTATGTACGTTTGATGATGTGTAATAGAATGTAATGTGTTCATTTTGACACATAGCTTGCATGGAAAACACATACTCCACCACGTGCATGTGTACACAAATGCACACACACACGCACACACACATTCCTGGCCCCTCACTGGCACTCATACACTCAGCAGGTATGTCAGTGTGGAGACAGGCGGTGGTGTGTGCCCCAGGAATGCGAAACCTGACCTCTGGGCTGGAATTTGAGCCTCCTCACTCATCTTCACTCCTCTCTGAGATACGCTCTCGTGGCTGGGTCTCGCACTGCCCAGCAGAGTACTTAAACTGCTCACATAAAGTCATCTCCAACGACTGAAGGCTTGGTTTGAGCTCTGGCAGCGGCTAAATGAAGATCTCGCAACACGCTGGAAACAAAATAAGCACCGAAAGGAAAGCATTAGTGGTTGAAATGGGAATTTAAAGGAATAGTTTGACATTTTGAGACATTCTCTTATTGGCTTCCTTGCTGAGAATTAGAGAAGGAGAATGATAGCAGTCTTCAGTCCCCAGATCTCAGAGTATGTAGTAAACCTGTAGCTGACGCGCTTAGTCCAGTGCGCACCTCCAAAGCTCAAATTAACATGTTATCTCATTTGCTTAGTCCGGTTTCACGGGCCATTGATATGGCAACTCATTTGTTGGTTGCAAGCTGTAACTTCTGACAACTGGCAACATGAATGCAGGAGATAAAACATGTTAATAATTGAGCTGTAGAGATGCTGGTAATTGGATTTTGTTACAGTGAGACAGAGGCAGGCAAGTTGTTGTCAGTCTTTACACTAAGCTAACCAACTGCTGGCTGCAGCTTCATCTTTAGCGTACAGACATGAGAGTGGTAACAATCTCTCTTACTCTTGGCATGAAAGCGCATTCCATAAAATGTCAAATTATTCCTTCAAGCAATTGTACATAATACACCAGAATGATGCAGCTTTGAGGAAAACAAAGTGTGAGTGAGCCACAACGAGAGTCATTAATGTGCAGTCGACATGAGATGGGGCTCCTCTGCAGGCAGAGAAACAACAAAATAGAACCAGCGACGTGGACATCTCGGCTCCTGAGGAGAGGAGGAAGAAAAGCCCACATGGCTGAGCCTAACCGCCTCGGCAGCTCCAGCCGCCCAATCAGCCCCAGTCCACAGAACCACCAGCACTGCAGGCCAAACCTCAGACTGGAAGCTTGGAAGGCAAAGCAGTGTGACTGCATTTCCTGAGTCCACCCCATTTAAACTCACAATATGGAACATATTAGGAGCCCTGCAGAAAAAAAGGGGGGCCGCGTTCCTAGATCTTCTCTTTTACAGCCCCTCGGAAAAAAAGTCAGACTTCTGAAAGGACAAACCGGGCCGGTGGAAAAAAGTTGTTGAGTTCTTGGCGAGATCAATGACCATGACATACTTTAATATATAGGATTACTTCTCAAAACATGAGAGACTCAGTGTTAAGTGAAAGTATTTTGTATTACTTAGCACAAAGTGTAAAACTGATTGGTTCTTGCAGAAAAAAAACCCACAGGCAGGCACAACCACAACCATGCAGGCATAAAAGTATGTATCTCAGCACCACTGCAGCACACTGCATTCATGTCCTATTGCCTCACAATTTAGATAGAGGGGTCTGGAGGGATTTGATTATAGCCCATAAAGCAACTCTATTATAGGCTGGTATAAATTATAGAGAGTTTTGAGACAATATTACACAGAACACAGCAAACACATCTTTTCTTCTCATCAGTGAAACTTCTCATGCAGAAAGAAAAGGAGGAAAACTCTACCTCTCCAAGAAAAATGGAATATCAAAGAATGTAATTCTAGTGTGTCGAGTGTGTCATAGCAGAGATAGTGTGTGACTTCACTCTATTTCCTTTAAACTTCTATGCAAACATACAGATACAACTGAATGCCACAGTAAGGACCACTGTGCTCTTATGATCTGAGTTGGATAAGGAGAGGCAGCAATAGGCAGTTGATAAGTGCTGTTAGAATTAAGCCTTAGGGTGTGTGTGTGCTCACACTGTGGCATTCTTTTAACCTCTGTGGAAACTCACTAAAATAAATCCTTTTCGTACGTCAGAGAGGCCCCTGTGCACCCTGTAATTACTGAGGGGAGGGTGGGATCTACAGAGGAGCATCAGGACTGGGCTGCTTTTGGCTTCTGAAAAACCACCTAAATGCTTACTCAATGGTCTCTTCCAGGCTCAGCTTGAGGCCTGCAGCACAGTAGCAGAATCATGGTTAGTCATTGGGGAGATACAAAACAAAAAAAAAGTCACTTTGGAAGCTAGATTTTCAGCGTGGTGAAGTACTAAAGAGTGCTTTTGGTGTCTGTAAGAGACGCAGCAAACACCTGTGCAGGCAAAGGCGTATACAACCCACACCAAAGCGCAGACACATCAGTCACGCCGCTTCTTATCCGCCGTCTTAAATTCAGCCTGTTATGGTGGAAAAAAAACACCCAAAAGGAAAAGTCTCCCTTCCTTGGCTTGCCCTGCGTGCCGGCCCATAATCCCCTCCGAGAGCGTGGATCCCCTGCGCGCTGGCATGTGTCAGCACACGCCCAGTAAGTGGCGAGCATGGCAGCTGCGAGGAGCCGTGTAATTAACACCCTCAGCCAAGGTGAGAAGACTTCCGTGGGCCAGCGTTCATGAGAGAGAAAGAGAGAGAGAGAGAGAAAGCAGGAAAGTGTTTCGAGTGTTTCGAGCGCTCTGTGTAATCTCTCTTCGTTTCAAAAGGTGCTATTACCTCACTGTGTTTTTACTGGGGCCAGATGTGCAGGACAGGGTCATCAAATGGGAATGAGCAGTGGCGAGCTGCGGTAGTCCGCATCTGTCTGGCTCAAATGACCTACTAACTCTTCGATACTGGCTTTTGGGTCTGTTTTAACTCTCTAATCTCTTATGAGACCACAAGGAGAGGCTGAAATCGCTTGCGGTTTGGATTATCTATTCTCACATTTAACCGAGGGATGTTTTCGCAGGTGTGCTCACCTTTTTGTTAAAAGGGAAACAGATGAGTTTAGTGACTTGATTGTAATTATCAGAGAGACCTCAATCCTTTGTCGCCAACTGTGAACATGGAGAGCCAGGCCTTAAGAGAGGCTTACAGACAAGAATCTACAGTCTAAGGAATGCAAGGAGGCTTTGGCAGGACAGAAGCCATAATAACAGGGTTTCAAAACTCAAGAGCTTTAAAAAGCAGTTGTCCGCACACAAGCTCAGCGACTCATTTGTGAACAGGAAGACGAACGCAGATACGTCCACATGCAGAATTTCTGCATCACACTGAGTGTGCTTTGTGTCTGTCTTGTTGTCAGAAGTAGCTACTATGCTGTTTTCTCTTGAACATCCGTTTCTAATTGATACAGCACTGCAACTACAGCTCTGTGAATCATGAACAGTGGAACAAAATGGTTGCTGTTTTTTTGGGGGGGTGGGGGTGTAGGGGGGACACTGACACAGACTTCTCCAGAAAATGATTGAGGGCTGCAGCCTGCTAATCAATACCATTCCTGAGCTCATGGAGCACATAAAGCTGCTTACATGGCTTTTCCCTCCTCTCCTTCATCTTGCCCAGAGTTGAAGTCCTCCTGCCACAACTATTCCAGCTCTGGAGCAGAGCAGAGCAGGCGCCTTTTTGCAGAGATGCAGCCACAGTGGATGTGTATTGTCGCTTGGCCTCACCCCAGCGTAATTAGGCCCCCTCTCATACCCTCTGTGGTGGCTTGTGTAATCTGCCCACTATGTGTCTTAGCTCCTCGCTACCCCATATAATTGTCTGCCAGTTCCTCTCCAGTGGTGATGTGGGCCCTTTTCCCATAACAGAGACACAAAGGAGCAGGATAATGGCCCCCAGTTGCAGGGAAGAGAGCGGAGGCAGAGACAGAGGCGGAGTGGAGCCACTCCTCACTGCTGTTTGAACTCTACACAGTCTTGGCTCCAGACAGACAGCAGGCCTGGAGGAGGCTGTCTGAGCCTTTATGGAGGAGGGGAAGGACAGAGACGCTGCACTCAGCAGCATGCACGATTGGAAAGTAGTATTTTAAACAAAAAAATGTGGTAACCCATCATAAAGAAGAACCCCTCTCTTCGCTGCGTCTCACTGCTCAAAAGTATATTGTTCTCAATTGGTCTATTTGTCTCAAAAAGGCCACTTTTAAAAAGGCATGTCCTTGTAACTGCACAGTTCAGCACTCATTAAACCAGAATCCGAGTGTTAGTGAATGCCTCTATTGCTGAATGTTGGCAGAGACCTCTGCCCCCCCTCCTCACTACCACCACCGCCAATCTGACAACCCAACACCAGCAATTATGAAGGAAGCCAGCTAAACCACATCCACCTTGGCTGTAGTTTTTAAGATTCCAGTAGGCTTGTAAAACCTCTTGGTTTCTCTGCATACATTCCAGTATCACTGTGGCGGTTTCAGGGTGCTGCATCCCTGGTCAGTTATAACAACGTCCACTGTGAGACAAGCTGGCTGCGGGGACCCGAGACCTGCGATCACAGGCCAACGATGATGTGCTGAAGGAGAAACACCTTTGGAAGGATCGCCTGACTGCTGAGCCTGAGTAGTTTCATCATTTCCTCCAAAACTGTCCTCCACAACAGCATCTCTGCTTGGCCTCATTACTGGGGCTCCTTAGGACCTCAAGGACATGTGGATTAGTTGAGCGAGTTGTCTTAAAATCTAGTTACAAACTCAGATTCATTGATACTGAAATATAGATATTATCAGTTATCTGCTGAGATGTTTTAATTAACTCCAGTGAAATAGGTGAAACGACTGTTTTGGTGGTTTTCTGCTCAAGATGAGTACAAGTTGAGGACAAGGAAAAGAGCCTCAGCTGGGAAAAGAGGCTCATAACCCTTGACCTCAATGTCAAATACCACACGAGGACATGCACCTTATTTCAGCCTAACGCATGAGTAGAACAAGATTTATGATGGTTTGTATTTTATACAAACGATACCAGGTGAAAACATCATGAAAATCAATCAGAGAGAAATGATGAATGCGTTGTAAGCAGAACTAATGATTCAGACCAAACAAAGAGAATTATTATGCGAATACTTTATTACCAATGTGTGAATGGTGTTAGCTTTTTGTCTGGATATTAATAGTATATGAAAACTATACACCAAATCCAGACTCATCCTAATTTTGCTGTATAATTTCTCAAGTTGGTATTGAAAGATTCTTTATCTTTATATATATTTATATATATAATATATATAAGCCAAAGTGCATTTTCTGTTTTTTTCCACTTGTCCATATACACATTGCACCATACATAAATAATTACATTGTAAAAATGACTCCGTATTTACAAGTATAATATATATTTCATATAATATATAAAACTTTATATTAAATCTAGGTAGATGATATTTGGGATAGTTTGTGGGGTCCGTCTGTGTTATCTATGGTTGTTGAGGAGAATCTCCAGCCAGCAAGGGCAGGAGGTAATGAACTGTCTTGAGTAGCAGGGGCCCCAGCCCTTAGCAAAGCTGATGCGGACACTGTTGGGGTCATAGGGTCCGTCCAGGAGGTCAGCCTCTGTGGTGTGCCTCAATAGGCATGAACGATCATAGTCAAACACCTTGATGGAGAAGCCTGGCATCACCTTTCGCACCACCAGAGTTCTGCTGTTCGGCACGTCCAGGGTTGGGGAGTTGACGAATATTGGGTGCTCACTGCGGTTATACGCCCAAACGCCGTCCGGCTCTTTGCTGAGGAGGATGCCGTAGCCAATTTTGCCTCGTGTGCGCTGAACGGTGCTGCTGCGGTGTTCCAGGTTGAGCTGGCCCAGGCAGAAGCCCGTGCCCTGAGGTAGATCATAGAAGATGCTGACGGAGTGCTCGTACACTGTGTAGAGGCGACCCACACGTGTGCGGTGCTCCCAGTACGCCACGTTACACCAGTGGCTCTGCTTAGGGGCATCAGGCGACATACTGGCATCTAGAGGTGACAGAGACAGAGAGACCGCCATTAAACAAAACATAAACAAAGCAAACAGGCCTAGTAATAAGGAAGGCTTAAGTTTTAACGGATTAACTATCTCTTTTTATTGTTCAGAGCAGATGGCCACACTATAAATACTGAAGGAGGCACTGTATTGAAATCTAAGCCTTGTATAAATACCACTGCATGCACATCCGTCCAACACACACACACAGGCTACTATACATATCCTGGGGGTGGAAGAATGTAGTGAGGTCAGTCCAACTGAAGACCTGCAGATTCCTCCTCCGCCTCAAGAGGGCACTGTAATGATTAAACACTGCCCACCCAGCACAGAGGCAGTCACTGCTGCTCACACATGCTCTTTCAAAACAGATCATGTTTACTAAAATGAATTAGGGATCATACTCAGTGTTTCCACTGAAAATTGGCAAATGAGTCCCTGCAGTAGTGTGTTGGGGCTGGATTCAAAATCTACCCACAACTTTTTGAAAAATCTATGTTTTGCTTGTGCACGCTTCAACACACAACACACACCTAAGACAAAAGCACATTTTTTTTAATTTTTACAAATCCCTAAACATTTCTGTCCAGTAAATCAGCTTGTTAATTCAGTTTTCATGGCTGCAGTCTGCGGACTCTTTTCAGTGACAGCCCTCAGCACTCCAAAGTGAGTTACTGCTCCCTAGGTAGATTTCTATCTTCGCCATACTGAACAGACACACAGGACTGTCGACTACTTTCAGAGGCTGCTCATGACTGTCATACATTTATATCACTCATAAAATCTGTGGAACAAGGAGAGGAGAGAGGCTGGTGGATGAGGGAGAGAGAGAAGAAAAAACACAGAGTCCCATGATCTCACATCAGTCTCTTCACCCTTTGCTTCTGGAGAATGAGGGTGCCTCTTTCTCCTCTTCCCTTGTCTTCCTCGCATTCCACAAGAGTGGGGGTGACGGGAGAGGGCCAGGCAGGGGGTCCCCCTCCCCCTCCCCCCAGCTCTTCCCCCTGCTGTGGGCCCAGGGACGGCATTCAGCTCCCTGACAACTTAGCACAAGCCCGTGACCCGCTGACCCCCCAGCCTTCATGCTATCAGCTCCCATTAACTCACACACAGAGTGATGCCATTATTTTGCTTCAGAGAGTCTATTGGTGCAGAGAATTTAAAGCCTGGGCCTGTGGCCCCATTCCTTTCAGTCTCTCTGCTCTCAGGGCTTAATGACCGCCCACCCCATTAACAAACGCCTTTAAGGTGGAGCATTGCAGATCCACAAAGCAACAAAATGCCTTGCTCACCTCCCACCCATCTAAACCTTTCTGCTGAGTGACCTACACTAGTAAAGTTTATACAAAGATTAGCAAAAACGTTGACCAGACTTGCACAGACAAAACGCCTGCTGGTTCAAGGCTCTCTGTGTTGTGGAGGGGGAGGAAAGTGAGTGAGTGGGGATGTGTGGGGGTGGGGGGAAGCTGCAGACAGGCTCTCTGTGTGTTTGCGCACACACTGATGGCTGAAATGACCCCCTCTCTTCAGGGGCCCCAACATGCATGTGCCATTAGTGAATTCCACACTCCAGCTCCTCCACTCTGAGCTCAGCTTTTACTTCAGCGCTGCTAGGCCACACAAAGAACTCAGCCTCAACTTGTTTATAGCACTCTATTGTCTCAAATCAAATGGAGCCCACACATCAAGGTAAACTCACTTTGAAACAAACACAAAAGACCAAATGGCTACTGTCTTCTCCTTTTTAGATGGGAAGAATAAAGCAAAAACAATTTGGTCAATAGTGTCTAGTTTTCACATGTTGCCTTGAACGGAGGTAGACAGCAAGACTGTGAGCACCAGGAAGAGGAATGAGCAGGACAAAGGTTAGAAATGTATCAAATGTTAAGGCTGAGCCTAAGGGAAGACAATGAACACACCATGAGCCAGGCCTTTTCCTGTCGCTCTGTTGTGATAAGCATCTACGTGTGCCTGTGCGCACATGTGTCTGCTTGGACGACAGACAGGGGGAGGAGGGGGGAGAGCAGCCAGCGTGTTTGTGTTTTTGTCCTGAACTTGTGTGTTTTGGCTAGGTGGGGGTGCTGAGGTGAGGACTCTGAGAGAAGAACTCATTAGGATCTCTTTAACAGAGCAGCGCTATCACCAATCGGCGGCCTGTTTGGACAATATCACCACGGCAACTACGGCCACCGGTCGAGAGCTCAAGCTGCCCTCTGCTCGCCCTCCTTCAGACGCCCAGCCTTTGAGGTTTTTAAGGAAGCCTTGTTCCCCTAGTGGTGTTTGGACGTTCTGTAAATGTTTATCTGCATTTTCCAGACTGATGTAAGAGAGTATGAAGCCAGGTTTAATTATTAGTATTTGACCAAAAGCTGATGCTCACACAGGGCCAGGCCAAGGGTTCAGAGCAAACTTAAAAGTCAAACATGAGGCGATGAAGGGAGGGCATGTGTCTTCCTCCTCTCTGACCGCAGCAGAGACACCCAACTCTCATCGACTCCATGTTGGGCTTTCAGAGGGTCTGCTCAGGGCGGAGCCATGACGGGCTGGGAGCAATTACTGGTGCTCTGCATCCATTTAACCCTGCCACCTTTTAACAGCTCCGTTTACCCATTAGAATAGTAGCGCAGGTTATTATTGTTATTTTATTCTCAAAAGCCTCTCCTTTTAGTGTCAGTCTCAGTGGCAATGGACGCAGCCGCGGTGTGGCTCCTGCACTTCCTGTTCCTGCAGCCAGGGGCAACAATCTGACCACGTGAAGACTTAATCAACCCTAACGCCTTACATAACCAAACTCAAAGCGCTACTGTGAAAAAAGTGGAGATACATTGATCTGTGGAAGCCATTCGGTCTATAAAACTTTACATGGCCAAGAGGAAACACGTGGAATAGAGCAGCTAGTAGAGTCCTAGCAGCATGATAAGGATATTCTCTGTTTGGCTTTGCCTTAAGAGCCAAGAAAAAAGAAAACTGATTACAACACTCAAAATATAACAAGCCCACTCACACTTTTTGGGAATCAAAAGTAGCCAGGGACGCCTGTATCCGCACGTACTACATGTCTCAGTACAGTCACACAGTAAACAGAGATATGTTACAAACGCCGCTCCAACCACAAAAAGCCTTTGGTGTGCACAGCTTGATTTCCATAACAAGGCGTAGGCTCCATGGCAACCATGTGAAAATGTTGATTTTTCTGTTTCCCTGTGGTCTGTCTGATTGGAGGAATTCAGAGTATCAAAAGCAAGACATCAGATCTGACAACAAATGCAACAGTTTTATCAGTTCACTTGATCTCCGAAAGCCAACAGTGACACATGCTCAAGGGTCGGCGAGAAGGACTGAAACGTCAGCTGTAAGAGGTGCTGGTTTAACATAGATGATTATTTTGCATGAAAAATGAGAGCGCATGAAAATAATCTGAGGTGGAGGAAGTATTCAGGTACTTAAGTGAAAGTAGCCATGATATAGAAATGCTTCCTTATAAATAAAAACGATGCAATGAAAACATCAGTAAAGTAATTAAAGGTATGTATTATAAGATAAATGTAAGTACTTCTGAAAAATGGTCTCTGTGAGTGTTATACTACGATGTTGTTGGAAAATGTATTCATGTATAAGTAGCTTTTTAGTGTTTGTTTATTCAGATAACTTGAATTTTTTTAACTCTTGTCATATTTTATAAACAGACAGAACATACTGTATGTAAAATCTTTATCGACAAAGTAAGTACACCTGTAAAATAAATGGAGTGGTGTAAGAACAAGTACAATATTTTCTAAAAGTCTAAAATTACATGAAATGGAAATAAATACAGTACAAATACCTCACTTACTTACAGAATAGTAATAAGCATACTTACTTACATTCCACCAGTGCAGATAACCATGATTGTCATGGGCAAAAAAAAGGCAAATACTGATCATGATTGTAACTATTAAAGTGGTTTTCCTCTGTTATGAAAAAAGACTAACATGCCTTAACACAACCCTTAAATAACCCTACTACTAAGTACACAAAAATGGGGGTTTGAATGTTTCAATGGCAATCCTTGATGATCATCCAGTAACGTTTTTAAAGACAACATGAAAAAGAGGGGGGGGGGGGGGGGCAGAGGAGAAGCAGAAAAGAGCTGCCCCAGGGTAAACACAGCTCCGCAGCCTTGGAGTGAGATGAATGGGAGGCCGAGTGTCAGGGACAGGCAGACAAACAACAGCTTCCCCTCCGTGCTAACATCTCCCCACCAAGCAACAGGGCCACCTCCATTATACTTCATCTCTCCTAATCCAGAGCGGGGAGCAGAGATGAACTCATTCCTCCAAAAACTTTGCTGGGGGGAAACACTGCTGCAGTCCCTTTAAGCAGTGCAGTTGAGGGGAGGAGAGCAGCAAAGCAGAGGAGGGGAGCAGCAGCCTCTCATCCTGTGCCAAGGATTAGATTCCCCTACAGCTATTAGACTCTACCAATGAACTGATAGGCTGGGGGCTGGTGTTGGGGGGGGGTCAGAGGACTGTATGTGTGTGTGCATTGTGGTTGAGTGTGAAAATGCAGAACAAATCATTTTTTTGTGCATTCCTGCCACCCCCCCCAGCCCCTTCCTATAATCTGTTAGATTTAACTTTCTTTCACAACTAAAACAACAAAGTGGAACTAAAGCAAAAAGCCTCCCCCTCCTGTTCAGAGTATGGTATGGCTTTATTTCTGTAGACAATGGTTCCTACAGGCCGGCTATAACCCCTGAGCAGGCCACATTTAGGCTGGCGTCTGGGCTATCGCTGCCATCAAAGTCGGCTTTATCAGACAGGCGCGCTAACTGGAGCTGCTCTTATACGTCTATGGATTTTTCTCCCTGAGGTCTGGCCTTTCTCTACCGAGAGAGAGAGAGAAAGAGAGAAAGAAGAGATGGAAAGAGAGGGAGAGAGATATGTGCTGGGAGAAAAACACTATGGGAGCCGGAGAAACTGAATCCAGTCACCAAGCCTGGCTGGTCACAATGGGAATGCTTTACATTGTCATCCACTTCCTCTCCACTTTCCCTCCATTGCCGTTTCGGGATGACCCCGTGAGGGAGGAAAAGTGCTGTACCCTTGATAGCAGATAACTAACAGAATCCATAAATTAAATCAATAAACAACAGAGGGTGTAAAAAGCACAGGAAGCTAAGGAGGCTAATACGGAGGAGCCGTCTTGGCGCGTGAGTAAGAGGCCGCTGGTTTGAGGGAGAAGGCTCTTTTTTTTTTTTCTTGGGGAAAGAGAATGTGCTGCTCATTTCCTCAAAGTTTCCTCCAAAGCTCTGCAATGTGTCTGAGACACAGAGCACAAGTGATGGCGATGATGCAAGTGAGGCCGACGAGAGTCCTTCAGGGCACGTAAAAAGCTCTGCGAAAACTGTGGGGAAGGTTTGTAAATGTCATATCTACGGGCGGCGTTAAAGGCCGGCGAGGTCTGAGAGAGCACAGAAAGCAAAACACTCAGCGAACATCCTGCTGGGTGGCTGTGCCCTTTCACCTCCTCATACAACCTATCTGTTTGTGTGCGTGTGTGTGCGAGACTGTTTGTGAGCGTGTGAGGGAGGTTTGAGCCAAGAAGGCCGGAGTGTTTGAGTAGAGGAGACCCTGCACATTCCTGAACTCCCCCCTCATCACCTCCCCTCCTCCCCTCGCTGTGCCTCCTAACTTCCTACTCTGGTTAGTACGGTGGGGGGCAGGGGTGCAGCGTTGCCTCCTTTCTTGTCCATAAGAATCTTGGAGAGCTTGGTGAGAAACACCAAATCACACCAAATCACACATCACATGAGAGGAAGTGTTGGTTGTGTGGTCCGAAACTTTTAGACATTTTAAACTATTCTTTAAATTCAATTAATACTTTTCTTCAGAGTCAGTTTCAGGGAGGATATGGCTTTATATACTCAAGCTATGTTGGAGGCTTGGTTTCAAATGAACAATAACAGGGAACTCTATTATTACGAGTTATATTAGTCTGACTAATTTAAGGCGAAAGGTAGGTATTTGGTTTCCACCGGGCTGGGAGGTGGACCAACTATGATGGACAGAGTTGCCGTTCAAACAATGGTTTCCTATTGATCGGCCCAGTGGATCAGAGTCTGCGAGGAGAATGTGTTCTGTCAGGATAATGTGGCACCGGAGTTTCTGTTTCAATCACAACACTTGCTGGGCTGTAACCCACACTGCTCCACCGCGGGCATCCAGACACCAGCTCCCTAAACAAAGACAACTGCCCCCCCCACCCCAATCTCTGACAAGTCGGCCCGTTCACAACAAGCAAGACATTCATTAAAAATGCAGGAGTGAACATTTCCAATAATTCACAAAGTCCTTCCCTGTCAACATCTGCAAAAAATCTTGAAGCTAAAGGGAATGGCAGGATTTCATTAAGTAAATTATGTGCTGGCAGTCACAGAGAGGGGAAGAGGGGGAAGCTACAGCCAGACCTCTAATCTAAACCGTACCCTGAAATGCGACAGCCTGACAGCACTGACTGCAGACGTGCAGCCAAGTCTTCAGAAACGCACACAAATAAAAGATAAGTAAAACACACATTACAAAAGTAAATATACTTTTCTCAGCCAAGTCTTCAGAAACGCACACAAATAAAAGATAAGTAAAACACACATTACAAAAGTAAATATACTTTTCTCTGGGGAACATAATCAATGAGAATTTTCACATAACCATGTTTATGACTTGTAATAACTACTACTTGCAAAAACTTGATCCCAGAGTATAATTTGAGTCAAGTTGTGCTTTGCATAGAACCCGAGGACATACATACTTGTACATGCTCGAAACAGTGTGCTAAGCCATCGCAAACAGTGTTTTATCAAGGGTGTATTGCTGGACTATTACTCGAAATTAATGTTTTCTGCTCAGATTTAAAAAGGCATCATTTTTTGGGAACATGATCAAAGGCTCCAAATGATGTCTATCATACTTGGCCCCATGTTAATGATGTCTATCATACTTGGGAGTGGAATGAAGATATAGCCCCATGTTAGTACAAGGGAGTGGAATGAAGATATAGCTCCAGTAGATCGAGTTCAAGATAAGGAAAAAAAAAAAACACACACACCAAGTCCCTGTCTCTCAGTTTTACACTTGTACAGTAGAGAGAGAATTAACAAGGCTGTGATACACTGGGAGTTTACTGTTCACCCATCAACAATGAGCTCCTATCCTTCCCCTCTGGCTGTAAAAGGCTTGTGCAGAGATGCCGAATGACATGGGCCCCAACAGCTAATCCACACACAGCATTCTGGAGGCTCAAAGAATGCGCTGGCTATTCTGAGTTTTAAAAATACTGACAGCCATAGGTTCAGGCACAACTGTCAATGCTCCTCTGGGGAGGAAGGGTAAAAAAAAAAAAAAAAAACAACAAAAAAAACCTTAACTCTATTTTCACCATCAATCAGACCACAAGCCTAAATCATAACCGGCCAAGGGCAGTGTCTGGATTTATAATTGTGGGTAAAATGGTCAGAAAATAAAAACAGCATCCATAGCTGGCAACTCCACCACTACTGCTTGCCAGGCGTTGCAAGGCTAGCACATTTACAGTGGCCGGCTCAAATGGGAGTATTGTTCCTACTCTCAGCCTTGAGAGGAGGCACACTAAAACACTAAACTAACAGTTGGACATTCCTTACATTTTTAATGGCATTGCACGCTCTTTATTTGTTGCTGTAACCCTGTGCCCTGAGCTGAATGAATGGGGCTATTGGTGGAGGCCGGTGCTGTGCTGCGGTGTTAAAGAAGAGAAGATGGTAATGGCAGCCCTCCCTGAGCACACGACAAGATTAGCTCACGTATTTTGTTTGCTAAGGTAGAATATGGGGCAAGAATTATAGCCTCGGCACACCTCCTGTTATTTCTACAGGCTGTTCTTTCTGTCTGTATGGCAAAATGAAACACAGTCCACCTTATCCCAGCTGAGCACAATACGCTCTGTAAAATCAAATGACAAGCACAACACTGTGGGCTCAGACTCGCCGTCGTGTACTAGGCTATAGATTTATCTTTATCTGTAAGCCCTTCAGAAGTTAGTCAAACACCCCGCAGCACTGGCACCACACTGGCTTGCCAAGCGGAGACAGATAAATACTAACCTCAGCAGGCTGGTTTCTGTTGACATGTAAGGGGGTTCAGGCCTCTCCAAGGACTGCTTTAGATTAGCATGGCTTTCACTCTGCTCGTAGAGGTCACATTACCTCACTTTATCCTGGACCTGTGTCGCCAGTTCTAAGTGAGCTTTATTAGCAAATTCAAGTAAAAACAAATCCCAACACAAAGACAAACATGATTAAGAAAAAGAAAAAAACTTCAAACTAACATTTCAACTGCTTCACTCAGACAGCCCACGAAGAAGGTTTCCCTTTTATAAACCTACACTGAGGTCTGTCTCACATCTTATGGTCTTAAAAAAACTTTAAAAAAAAGAAAAAAACAAGCACAAGATCCTAATCTAATGGCCAGAGGAGCAATTTGACAGATGGGAAACAAACTACTTTGCAATCAGACCACAAACAAACACAGAACACCGCTCCACACACAACAACAAGTACGTCATATCAATGTGCCAATATGTCATGCAGGCTGTGGATGACTCTGCTGAGGATCCTCAATGTCATAACCCCTGAGAGAAAAAAAAAAGTTGAGAGTGGATTTCTGACA